>CAMZMU010000039.1:15409259-16107468 GCA_947311845.1 Poa pratensis | reverse complement strand
TAGTTGACGAGGGAATATCTCCCCGGCAATAGTGCCAGAAACAATGCTTGTACGTCACACGTCAGTTGGGAACCCCAAGAGGAAGGTATGATGAGTGCAGCAGTAAGTTTTCCCTCAGTATGAAACCAAGGTTTAATCGAACCAGTAGGAAAACGAGGTTTGCTTCGAAGGTGTTGGTGAAGGAGTGTAGTGCGGCGCAACACCAGGGATTCCGGTGCCAACGTGGAACCTGCACAACACAACCAAATTACTTTGCCCCAACTTAACAGTGAGGTTGTCAATCTCACCGGCTTGCTGAAAACAAAGGGTTAAACGTATCGAATGGAAAATGATGTTTGTTTGCATAAAACAGTAGAGAACAATGATTGCAGTAGATTGTATTTCAGATGTAAAAGAATGGACCGGGGTCCACAGTTCACTAGTGGTGTCTCTCCAATAAGATAACTAACATGCTGGGTAAACAAATTACAGCTGGGCAATTGACAATTGATAAGTGCATATAACATGCATGTGTGAGCTGTGGTGTCTACTATGAGATTCATTTGGGCATTACGACAAAGTACATAGACCGCTATCCAGCATGCATCTATGCCTAAATAGTCCACTTTCCGGTTAACATCCGTACCCCTTCCAGTATTAAGTTGCAAGCAACAGACAATTGCATTAAGTAATGTGCGTAATGTAAACAATACATTCATCCTTGAATAAAGCATTGCTGTTTTACCCCTAGTGGCAACAACACATCTACAACCTTAGAACTTGCTGTCACTATCCCAGGTTAAATAGAGGTTGAACCCAACTATCATGCATAAATACCCCCTCTTGGAGTTACAAGTATTCACTTGGCCAAGGCTTCAACAAGTAACGGAGAGCATGCAAGATCACAAATGACATAGACATGATAATATAATATTCAGCTCCACATAGGTATCAATATAAGTCAGATCCCAGCAAACACAACATGTAGCATTACAATAAGATGATCTTGATCATGATAGGCAGCTCACAAGATCTAAACATGATGGCACAAGTGGAGAAGACAACCATCTAGCTACTGCTATGGACCCATAGTCCAAGGATGAACTACTCACGCATCACTCCGGAGGCGGGCATGGCGATGTAGAGCCCTCCGGTGATGATTCCCCTCTCCGGCAGGGTGCCGGGAAGAGCTTCAGAAACCCCCCGAGTTAGGGTTGACGACGGCGGCGGCAGCGAATATGTTCTGGATGAAAGGCTCGGTGTTTTAGGGTTTTCACGTCTCGGGGAATAAATAGGCGAAGGGGCGATGTCGGCGGACCCCCGAGGGGCCCAAACCACAGGCAGGCGCGGCTGGGCCCACTGCCGCGCCCCTGGTGGTTTGGCCACCTCGTGGCTCTCTTCGTCTCTCCTTCGGACTCCGTGTACGTGCTGGAAAAATAGGGACTGGCCTTTTGTTTCGTGCAATTCCGAGAATATTTCCAGAAGTAACTTTCTGAAACCAAAAACAGCAGAAAACAGGGAACTGGCACTGTGGCATCTTGTTAATAGGTTAGTCCCAGAAAATGCATAAAAGTGATACGAAGTGTATATAAAACATGTAGCAAATGGTATAATATAAGCATGGAACAGCAGAAATTATGGATACGTTGGAGACGTATCAAGCATCCCCAAGCTTAGTTCTACTCGTCCTCGAGTAGGTAAAACGATAACAACAAATAATTTCTGAGGAGACATGCTTTCACACAATCTTGATCAATATATTGCAAGGCTCATGTCATGAATGAAGTGACTCAAAGCAATGATCTATAGTTTGCTAACAAATAGATAAAGAGTAAACAATGAATCATATAAGCAAAAACTTTTCATGAATAGTACTTTCAAGACAAGCATCAAAAAGTTTTGCATAAGAGGTAACTCATAAAGCAATAGATTCAAAGTAAAAGGCATTGAAGCAACACAAAGGATGATTAAGTTTCAGCATTTGCTTTCAACTTGTAACATGTATATCTCATGGATAGTTGTCAACATAAAGCAATATAACAAGTGCAATAAGTAAATATGTAAGAATCAATGCACACAAAGTTGACACAAGTGTTTGCTTCTAAGATAGAAAGGAGTAGGTAAACTGACTCAACATAAAGTAAAAGATAGGCCCTTCGCAGAGGGAAGCAGGGATTAAATCATGTGCTAGAGCTTTTTAAGTTTTCGAAAGCATATAGAGAGCACAAAATAAGTATTTGAGAGGTGTTTGTTGTTGTCAACGAATGGTAGTGGGCACTCTAACCCCCTTGTCAACCAGACTTTCAAAGAGCGGCTCCCATGAAGGACGTTATCTCTACCAGCAAGGTAGATCATCCCTCTTCTCTTTTGTTTACACATGTATTTTAGTTTCTTTATAGATGACACTCCTCCCAACCTTTTGCTTACACAAGCCATGGCTAACCGAATCCTCGGGTGCCTTCCAACATTCACATACCATGGAGGAGTGTCTATTGCAAAATTAAGTTGCTTACTGATAAATCAGGGCAAAACATGTGAAGAGAATTATTAATGAAAGTTGTAATTAATTGGGGCTGGGCACCCCGTTGCCAGCTCTTTTTGCAAATTATTGGATAAGCGGATGTATATGCCACTAGTCCAGGTGAAAGTCTGTCAGAAGTAAATGACAAGATTGAAAGATAAAACACCACATACTTCCTCATGAGCTATAAAACATTGACACAAATAAGGAGTAATAAAGTTTTGAATAGTTTAAAGGTAGCACATGAAATATTTACTTGGAATGGCAGGAAATACCACATAGTAGGTAGGTATGGTGGACACAAATGGCATGGGTTTTGGCTCAAGTTTTGGATGCACGAGAAGCATTCCCTCTCAGTACAGAGTTTAGGCTAGCAAGGTTGTTTGAAGCAAACACAAGTATAAACCGGTACAGCAAGAATCACATAAAAACATATTGCAAGTATTATAAGACTCTACACTGTCTTCCTTGTTGCTCAAACATTTTACCAGAAAATATCTAGACCTTAGAGAGAACAAATATGCATCCCAAGTCTCAACAAGCTCTACGGTAGTTCTCCACTACTAGGCTTTAACTACATGATGCAAGAGCTTAAACATGATCTACTTGAGAGCTCAAAACAATTGCAAAGCATCAAATCAAAACAAGACAATGATCTACAAGAATGCATATGTCTTTTCCAATACCAACTACTACATGTAGCATTTTCTTTCTTCCAAACAAACACCAATAATTTATTTAAACATAAACTCTCCAAATGATAATATAATGCAGCAAGAGAGTATTTATAAACAAGTGCTAACAGCTCGAAGAGATGCATGAAAAACAGGAGCTAAAAGCACTGCAGTAGCTAGTTAAGAATACTCAACAAATATAAGTGAAGAACATGAGTATTCACATGAAAAAGCGGAGCGTGTCTCTCTCCCACACAAGGATTGCTAGGATCCGAATTTATTCAAACAAAAATAAAAACACACAGACGCTCCAAGTAAAGCGCATAAGATGTGAAAGAATTAAAATATAGTTTCACTAGAGATGACCTGATAAGTTTGTTGATGAAGAAGGGGATGCCTTGGGCATCCCCAAGCTTAGACGCTTGAGTCTCTCTGAATATGGTTGGGATGAACCACGGGGGCATCCCCAAGCTTAGGCTTTTCACTCTTCTTGATCACATAATATCACCCTTCTCGCTTGATCCTTGAAAACTTCCTTCACACCAAACTCAAGACAGTTCTCATTAGAGGGTTAGTGCATAATCAAAAATTCTCATATTCTGTAATGATACAATCAATCCCAAAGCTTCTGGACATTAGCTACAGCCACCAATGCTTTGTGGAGCAAAGAAATCCACACAAACACAGTAAAAGAGCGAATGCAAAACAAAAGGCAGAATCTGTCAAAAACAGAACAGTCTGGAATGACGAATTTTTTCGAGGCACTTAAGTTGCTCAGATGGATCTGGCCTAAAATAATGAAAGTTGCGTACATATCTCAGGAATATGCGTGATTTTTCTCAGAATTTTTTGAATTTTCTACAGGGAGATAAGCTCAAATCCGTGACAGCTAAAAATCTGTCACTGCGCAGAAATCCAAATCTTGCATCAACTTTCAATATAGAACTTTACTTGGCACAACATTGCGATAAAATAAAGATACAAAGGAGTTGCTACAGAAGTAACAAAACTCCTTGAGAAAAACTAAAATAAAAGATAAAGGGTTGCCTCCCTAAAGCGCTTTCTTTAATGCCTTTAGCTAGGCTAAAAGATTTTAATGATGCTCTCATAGGAATAGAACTTGAAAAACAAAAGAGAGCATCAAGAGGCAAATATCAAACGCATTTAAGTCTAACCCACTTTCTATGCAAGGGAACCTTGTAACAAAATAAATTATTGAAGCATAAAGCAACTAGCATAGAAAGATGAAACAAGTACAACTTCAAAACTTTCAACATAAAGAGAGGTGTTTTAGTGACTTGAAAACTTTTACAACCATATTTTCCTCTCTCATAATAACTTTCAGTAGCATCATGAACAAACTCAACTATATAACTATCACATAAAGCATGCTTTTCATGATCTACAAACACATAATTTTTATTAAGTTCAAAAACAGTGGGGTCATTAAACCCACTTTTGACAATAGTAGTATAATAAATATCATTAGGCAATATAGGACCATCATCAAGAGCATTATCATATATAGCATTAGGGAGCCATTGTTTTATTTCTGAAATTTCGTTTTCTTGAGTCAAGGAGCTTGTTACGTAAAATTTATCAAAAGGAGATATTTCAAAAGAATCATGGCATTCAACAATATAACACTCTTCCTCCTTAGGTAGGCATGGAGGGCAATTAAATAGTGTAAGAGTTGAAGAGTTACTGTCATTAGAAGGTAGATCCTCCTTTTGTTCTTCACTCTCCTCCTCTTTTTCATCCAATGAGATCACAGTTTCAGCAATTTCCTCTTCCTCAGGTTCCTGCAAGGCACAAGTTTCATCTTTTTGAGGAAACATCCTCTCAAGATGTTCAGTAATGTAAGAATTATTATCCTTGTAGGTATCACAACAATATTTAAGTATGGCAATACATTCAGATTTATAAGGGGCATCAGTTTTATGTTCAAGATAAGAACTAATTTCAAGGGCACCCTTAAAAACAATAAACTCTTCAATTTGTTCAAGATTACCAAAATCATAGTTTCCTTTAGCATAGGCAGCCAAGGTTTCATTATCAGTATACTCACATTGGAAAGGGAGATGTTTGTGCCTTCTATAGCAAAGAGATTCATTAAAGCAGTAGGATTCATCATATGTAGAACACAAGTTCTTAGCAAAACCATTCAATCTTCTTATTTGTTCCCATAGATGTTTTCCTTTTGGAGAGAAGCGGTAATTCTTATAACGAGACCCAGTTTCATAGAGATAAGACATTGAAAACAACTAGTCATAATAGTAATTCGAAATAAAAAGGAACTAATTTTTTTGTGTTTTTGATAAAGAGAGCAAACAAGACTAAATAAAAATAAACTAAGCAAGACAAATAACAAAGTAAAAGATTGGTGTGAGAGACTCCCCTTGCAGAAGCAATTCGGTTTTCCCCGGCAACGGCGCCAGAAAACGTGTTGGTGGCTCTAAGTTGACGAGGGAATATCTCCCCGGCAATAGTGCCAGAAACAATGCTTGTACGTCACACGTCAGTTGGGAACCCCAAGAGGAAGGTATGATGAGTGCAGCAGTAAGTTTTCCCTCAGTATGAAACCAAGGTTTAATCGAACCAGTAGGAAAACGAGGTTTGCTTCGAAGGTGTTGGTGAAGGAGTGTAGTGCGGCGCAACACCAGGGATTCCGGTGCCAACGTGGAACCTGCACAACACAACCAAATTACTTTGCCCCAACTTAACAGTGAGGTTGTCAATCTCACCGGCTTGCTGAAAACAAAGGGTTAAACGTATCGAATGGAAAATGATGTTTGTTTGCATAAAACAGTAGAGAACAATGATTGCAGTAGATTGTATTTCAGATGTAAAAGAATGGACCGGGGTCCACAGTTCACTAGTGGTGTCTCTCCAATAAGATAACTAACATGCTGGGTAAACAAATTACAGCTGGGCAATTGACAATTGATAAGTGCATATAACATGCATGTGTGAGCTGTGGTGTCTACTATGAGATTCATTTGGGCATTACGACAAAGTACATAGACCGCTATCCAGCATGCATCTATGCCTAAATAGTCCACTTTCCGGTTAACATCCGTACCCCTTCCAGTATTAAGTTGCAAGCAACAGACAATTGCATTAAGTAATGTGCGTAATGTAAACAATACATTCATCCTTGAATAAAGCATTGCTGTTTTACCCCTAGTGGCAACAACACATCTACAACCTTAGAACTTGCTGTCACTATCCCAGGTTAAATAGAGGTTGAACCCAACTATCATGCATAAATACCCCCTCTTGGAGTTACAAGTATTCACGTGGCCAAGGCTTCAACAAGTAACGGAGAGCATGCAAGATCACAAATGACATAGACATGATAATATAATATTCAGCTCCACATAGGTATCAATATAAGTCAGATCCCAGCAAACACAACATGTAGCATTACAATAAGATGATCTTGATCATGATAGGCAGCTCACAAGATCTAAACATGATGGCACAAGTGGAGAAGACAACCATCTAGCTACTGCTATGGACCCATAGTCCAAGGATGAACTACTCACGCATCACTCCGGAGGCGGGCATGGCGATGTAGAGCCCTCCGGTGATGATTCCCCTCTCCGGCAGGGTGCCGGGAAGAGCTTCAGAAACCCCCCGAGTTAGGGTTGACGACGGCGGCGGCAGCGAATATGTTCTGGATGAAAGGCTCGGTGTTTTAGGGTTTTCACGTCTCGGGGAATAAATAGGCGAAGGGGCGATGTCGGCGGACCCCCGAGGGGCCCAAACCACAGGCAGGCGCGGCTGGGCCCACTGCCGCGCCACCTGGTGGTTTGGCCACCTCGTGGCTCTCTTCGTCTCTCCTTCGGACTCCGTGTACGTGCTGGAAAAATAGGGACTGGCCTTTTGTTTCGTGCAATTCCGAGAATATTTCCAGAAGTAACTTTCTGAAACCAAAAACAGCAGAAAACAGGGAACTGGCACTGTGGCATCTTGTTAATAGGTTAGTCCCAGAAAATGCATAAAAGTGATACGAAGTGTATATAAAACATGTAGCAAATGGTATAATATAAGCATGGAACAGCAGAAATTATGGATACGTTGGAGACGTATCACAGGCGCCTGGTCGAAGAGATACCATCTGTGATGTGGAGTCTGCGCACCACGCCAAACAGATCCACTCAGTACACACCATTCTTCATGGTGTACGGCGCAGAAGCAATCATGCCATGCGACATCAAGTTCGATGCACCCCGAGTGGTGGCCTACGACGAGTCCGACGCAGAAGAGGCACTCGAGGACGACATGGATACCCTGGACGAAGCACGCGACATCGCCCTTACCCGCACAGCCGTGTATCAGCAAGACTTACGCAACTACCACGGGCGGCGACTGCGGCCCAGAGCGTTCGTCCCTGGCGACCTTGTCCTCCGCCTCAAACAGAAGAAGGTGCACAAACTCGCCTCCCCGTGGGAGGGTCCATACATCGTGACAGAGGCAATCGGCGGCGGAGCTTACCGCCTGAAGGAATCGAAGACGGGGACTGTCTGCAACAACCCGTGGAACGTTGCGCAACTGCGCCGCTTCTACGCCTAATCGACTCCCCCTTGTAACAAAGTGTACTATGTCAAGAGGCAGCAGGTTCCAGACGCACTCTTTCCCTTACCAGGGTACCTGAGGGACCTGGAAGGGTTTTAATGAGGCGGCCTGCTCGCAAAAATCAATGAAGTGATTTGTGGAACAAGCTCTCCCTTTACTTTTTCAGTCAAAAAGCAACATAAACCTAGGCCGTCACCCGACGCACTCGGGGGCTGCGCCATACAGGTCCAAGTCGAAATCCTAGGCCGCCACCCGAAGCACTCGGGGCTGCGCCGCACAGGTCTACGTCAAACCTACCCGCACCCGAAGCACTCGGGGGCTGCGCCATACAGGTCTAACTCGAAAAATCCTTGGCCGCCACCCGAAGCACTCGGGGGCTGCGCCGCACAGGTCTAAGTCAAACCTAGGCCGCACCCGACGCACTCGGGGGCTGCGCCGTACAGGTCCAAGACAAAAGCCTAGGTCGCCACCCGGAGCACTCGGGGGCTGCGCCATACAGGTCCAACTCGAAAACCTAGGTCGCCACCCGACGCACTCGGGGGCTGCGCCATACAGGTCTAACTCGAAAAATCCTTAGCCGTCACCCGAAGCACTCGGGGGCGCGCCGCACAGGTCTAAGTCAAACCTAGGCCGCACCCGACGCACTCGGGGGCTGCGCCGTACAGGTCCAAGTCAAAAGCCTAGGTCGCCACCCGAAGCACTCGGGGGCTGCGCCGCACAGGTCCAAGTCAAAATCCTAGGCCGCACCCGACGCACTCGGGGGCTGCGCCGCACAAGTCTGACTCGACACACCTCGGCCACACTCGAAGCACTCGGGGGCTGCGCCGCACATGTCTAATTCAAAATCCTAGGCCGCACTCGATCCGCTCGGGGGCTGCGCCACACAGGTTTACAGAAGTCTACAAGATACAATTTACTCACTCGGGGGCTACCCCCCCTCGACATACATACACTCATATTTCCACTTGGAAAAATTGCTTTTACAAGCTAACGCTATACAACAGCAGTTTACTACTCTTATTCTACAGGGTCGCCCTTTGGCGCATCGAGTGGCCCTACAAGGTGCTCACTAAAGCTCTGGACCTGCTGAATCATCTGACGCGCAGCCGCAAGAGTATCGGCGTAGTCACCCTCTCCAGGCAAGCCGTCAAGCACTTTGTACAGTGGAAGATTAGGCCGGTGCATTCGAATGTACGCCAGCGCCACGTTCGCCCCGGCAACAAGTTGAGTGTGCACGACTTCCTTCAACGCACTGCCTTCACGGAACCTCTCCAGCAGCGCAGCCAGTCCATTAGGCTGCTCGTTGTGCGGAAAGTACACCCTGTTGATCTGACAGAGGGTTTTTCTACAACCTTCCAAGAGCACAGCAGCCCGCCAGGTGCGATCCAACATTCGAGCCAGTACACTGCCTCTGGACTTATTTGACCAAAACTGACGCGCTTCGGGTGAGTCACTGGCGGCTTCTTTCTCCACCCGCTCGTCCACTCGACTTTGCTCGGCCTTCCAGTCAGAATTCACATCTGCATCAAGACCCAGAGCTAAGAACAGTAAAAGGATAAAGAAGTTGAAGCACAGCGCTAGAAAACCAACCTTGCAGCTGCCGACTGATCAAGTCTATCTCGCCTAGCAGAAACTCCTCTCGCTGAGAGAACGGCGCAACGGGCCGCGACCTCAAGCGCTCCAACTCCAACTCCGCGCTCTTCAATTTCGACTCGAGCTCAACAACCTTGTTCCTCATGAAGGTGATCACTCGTTGATCATTCACGCTTCGCGCAGGAGCTGGAGGAGCTCGACGACGATGAGTGGGTGCAGCCGAAGAGGTGTCCTCCTCGTCGCCCGCACCAGTCGTTCCAGCGACCCCAGGAGCTTCGCCCATCTCAGACTGCCAAGTTCGACAGCGTCAAGCAAGGAAAAGAACACATTAATTCAAGCTTAGATATGAAAGAAGACTCGAAGGCACAAATTCACATTTCAACATCAGCATGTTCGCGGCCAGAAGACCCGCAAACTATATAGTTCATTACAGACCAAGAACCAAAAGCAGAGGAATCCTAAAAGAACGGAGTCTCCATCATAGACTCCGACTGGGAACGGCTCTTCCTAGCAGCCAACTCTGCAGCCTTGGCAATCCTCTTCTCGAAGGTGGCGACCAACTTTGCAGCCAGCTGACTCGCCTGCGCCTTCACACCGCTAAGGGACGCGGTCCTGCCATCAGGCTTCCGAGGGAAGTCGCTGACAACCTTCTCAAAATCACCTACGACTTGGTGACCAAGAAGTAGCTGGAAAGTGAGCTCTGAGCCGCGTACCGTCTGCGCACGCGTGTAGTCCGCCAAGGTGGTCGCATTGCCTTCGAACGGAGCCGCAAGCGCGTCAATAGCAACCGGCGGTGGCTTGCTGGGAAGATGATCTGGTGCACAGTCGCCAAGGCGCCTGTCGACTTCTGCAGCGCCGCCGAAGCATACGCGCAGACGCGGTCCATGAAGCCAACTGCCTCCGCCAAGCCGACATTCTCGCTGGAAGTCCCTTCTGGAGGAGCACCTCCGCAGGGCTCTGATCAAAAGAAATCCACACCCGTAAGACGTCAGAAGTCGACAAAGGCAAAGTAGGCATAGAGAAATACTTACTTCCAACAACATCTGCGAGTGCGAGCAAGCGGTCGACCTGGGTTTTCTCCAGATCATCCCGAGCTTGTTCACGCTCTTGGGCTTCACCCAGCGACTTCTCCAGCTCCGCGACTCGCTTCTTCATGCTCTCCTTCTCGCCTACGGATCAACGGAGCAAAGTTAGCAATAAAGGCAGTCGAAACACCCCTCGAACACAAGGGTTTACACTCACTATTCGCTTGCTCCAGAGCAGTGCGGAGCTGATCCCTCTCCTGCTCCATGCGAACGAAGGCTGCGGCTCCCTCCATCTGCTGGCGATAAAATGGCTGCAAGAAACACAAGACATCAATCTGCGCCCGACTATTCTAGTCACGCACATCTTCGGGGCTACTCCCATCGGGAGCGCTGTTCGCGCACCCGATACAGATTTTGCAGAACGAGTCAAAGGACACTTACATGCTCAAGCAGCCCAGCGTCAACCGGAGTCGCATCAGCAGCTTTCTCTGGCACGGAGGAAGTCGAAGTCTTCAAGGCCAAAGCGTCACCAGCCAGAGCCTCTTCTCCGGTCGTCTTCGCAGTCTGCTCGATCATGGGAGCAGAAGTGTGCTCCATCTCACGAGGGGAAGAAACAACAGCGCCAGTACGGTCGCTGTGACAAGACAACTCAATTCAAGGACTCGCAAGTGAAAAAGCACACTCGACAAAAACGAGGCAATGGTTACGCGACTAACCTGGCGACATCTACATCATCTTCACTTCCCAGGGATACGGAGGCCATCCTCGCAAACTCAGTCGGCGGTGCAGAGCCGAGGGGAGGCACGACCAAAGGCTCAGCCAGGTCACTCGTGTGCCTAGCGCCCGAAGACGACTCGCTCGTCTCTTCCTCGTTCACACCCGCCTCCTTCACGGGCGACGAAGCAGAACCAGAGTCGCCGCTCTTTCGCCTCTGCCGCTTCTGCAGCGGCTCCTCATCTTCATCATCCTCCTCCAACTCTTCACTCGGAGAGGTGGCGGAGGGAACTTCATCGTCATCAACCTCGTCCTCCTCAGGGAACTCCGCCTCTGAGTGAGGTCCATTCTCCATCAACGGAGGAAGACTGACATAGCTCGAACGACCCTGTCAGCAAATGAAGCATTCGAGTCAGGCAAAAAGATTCGACAGAAGAAGATACAAGACAAAAGCAAAGCAAACGAAGCTCACCTCAGGCACAGGGTTATTAGGCCCATACGGCTCGACTGGGCACTTGACATTGCACGGGTCAGCGGCTCGGAGACTAGTGATGCTCCTCACCTTCGACTCGACTGCGTCATCATCGAGCTCATCGCCAACATCCTCGCGCGCCCACATTGGGTGACGCGAGTGCGGAGCGGCTGCACCCGAAGCCTGAAGAAGGTGGCGATGAGGTGAACTCCAACTGTCTCGCGCCCAAGGCTTTTCAGAAGGCCACGAAGGAGCGTCAGCAAGGGCTGAGTCGCCTCCCTGTCCTCCTTCGACAGCGGGTGCGCCCACGCGTTCGTCTTCCGCAACTCGCGATCAGCCGCGAAGTCGGGAAGCCCTTCCTGGTCGCACCTGATGTAGAACCACTTCTTCCGCCAGCCCTGGACGGAGTCGGACTTCTTCATCTGAAAGTAGGACGTGTCGCCACGCACCTGGATGCCGAAGCCGCCGACTGGATACACCTGCTTGCTCTTCCCCACGTTCCTCCTCACGAGGAATAGAGACTTCCACAGCAGCCAGTTGGGTGCGATTCCCAGAAGCACTCGCAAAGCACAAAATAGCTCGCGATGCTCAAGACGCTATTGGGAGTCAGATCGTGGATCTGAATCCCATAAGCGTACAAGAGACCACGGACGAAATCGTGGAGGGGGAACCCGAAACCCCGTGGAAGGAAATCCACGAAGCAAACGCGTTCCCCTCGCGAGGAGCGGGGAATACCTCTTTCCCAGGAGCGCGCATCGTCGCCTGGTCTGCCGGTGGCAGCAGCCCCTGCGCGCGGAGGGCCTCGATGTCGGCCTTCTTCACCGACGATTTGACCCAGTCGTCGTCGGGCTTCTTCATCACGCTCGCCTCGGCGGCGGCGACGGCGCCAGCACCAGACTTCCCCCTCTTCATCGCGGCCTTGCTCATGGAGGGCGGAGGAAAGAAACTGGCAGAAAAGAGCAACAATGGCGGAGAGAGAGCAGCGGAGACGAGGGCAGAATGGGGATGGAATGAACTGTTTGCCGCCGCGGTGAAATGTATATACCGCGTGGCCAGTTAATCCAGGCCGTCCTCAGCGAAACCGCACTCCACAACATCATCTGGCCGTCCACGTGTCGCGCGGAGATAGCAACCGTCGCTGGCCACGCCGCCCACTACGCACGGGAATCAAGGCGCCATCATCACACCGCGAAATTTTCGCGCCCAACGGTCAGTACAAAGCGGCAACCGCTGTGTCCAGTCAATACTGACAGTGGGACCGCACTGTCACGTCCCATCGGGCACAGAGTGCGCCAAAAACGTCAGCGCTGACGTCAACCGCGAAGGCGTAGGAAGTAAGCCAACGGGCTGATTGAGAACTCGAACAGTTCATTCGAGTGCAAGAAGATTCAGTAAGCTCCAAGAGCTGAACAAACTTGTGCAGTAAGCCAGACTGGCCGAATACACAGTAAGTCACGCAAAGCCAGTCGCGACTCCAACAGGTCGAGTCCCTTCTTTACTCCCATCGGGAGCGGGCTTTTCGACTGAAGAAAATTGAGTTTAACCACAATTGCAAGCAATTCAGCTTAATCTCGGGGGCTACTCCCATCGGGAGCGCTGTTCGCGCTCCGAGTGACTCAGAACAATAGCAGTCGAAAAATCACCGACTAAGGCTGTACGCACGGTATTTTACCCAGCAGTCGACGGTTCGACTAAGGAATCCTCCATAAGCCCTGAACGGCCGGAGTCGAATAACTTTACTTGTTCCTTTCAGGAACCCGACGGCGTGCCCAGGAGGAAGAAGTCCTTTACCCGACTCTACGATTCGACTAAGCACTCGGGGGCTCCTGTCGTGGGGTCACTCTTCGACTACCCCACGGTGGGAATACCTGGGTCACGCCAAGCCTATCAGCCTTATGACGAGGGCCCAAGGAAGGCCCAAGGAGGACGACGTGCGGCCCAAGATAGTCGACGTTAGGTCATGTGACCCAGCCATGCTTGTAAGCGCCATCGGCACCGTTCACCTGAGACCTAGCCTACCATATAAAGGCTAGGAGGGTCCTTCGTCTAGGGTACGCTCATAGCCGCCACCACAAACCCTAGCGAGACTGCCATCTCGCCATTGTAGCCACAACTCGCCATTCAATACCAGACAAGCAGGAAGTAGGGTGTTATCCTCCGGGAGCCTGAACCTGGGTAAACGCCTTGCTTGTCAGCCGTCGTGATCACCAGCGCTCATCTCTCTCCCCTTCAATCAACCCGGGGTACACAACCCAGGGATTTGCCGAGTCCACACCTCGTCACGTTATTCAATTCATAACATAGAACAAATGCCATCATTACATTGGTATACAATAATATCACTTTTTTTTACAATTTGACTACAATCATATCTATCACACATTGGCATAATGTAATATCACCTATTACACTTTGACTACAATCATGAACTCTAAACCTATAAGCAACTAACCTAACAAGATGGAAGGCTGGCTTAATTAAGCCAGCGTTCCATCTTTGACTTGGAGCTCACCTTCTATGAGCTCTCGGTCGTCGCTGTACCCACTCCAAGACCAGTATCCACGAAATTTCCTTGCCTTAAGGTTTCTAGTTCTCGGAATGATACATTGATACCTTTATGCAGTGTTGCCGAAATAAACTCCTGCGTGAAAGAAAAAAACTATTAGCGAAATGTACAAAATACATCTGGATATTAAAAAAATCAGTGGCTATTTTCCAGCAACTGCTTTGTTCGGTTGCCATTTTCGAGAAACTGCTAAGATCGACGGCAAATATCCAGGAACTGCTCTGTTTGGTGGCAGACAGTTCGCATTCCTTCCTTCTCTTCTTCCTCGTTCCACCCCAATCCCCCACCCGCCATGGACGACCGCAACAGAATAACAGAGACAACTACCGTCCGTACCCACGGCACCGTTCTGGAGGTGGTGTACACGAACGAGGAGCATACCGTGGAGCGGATCCTCGACAAGTACGAGGAATGGCTAGCAGAGGAGAAGCATCGGTTCATCGGCCTTGACATCGAGTACACCCGTAATCGTCGGCATATGTCTGTCCTGCAACTCGCCATGCGCCAGCATGTCCTCGTGTTCCACTGGTGCAAGTCCAAGAAGAATTGTCCAGAGTTGGGCAAATTCTTTGAACGCAAGAATATCACCTTCGCAAGCATGGACATCACCAACGACAGCAAGGTGCTTTCTTCTACCGGCTTCCACATTCCACCGGAGTACTACGTGGACATCCAACTCGCATACAAAATCAAGGGTGGAGACGAGAGGGACGGAATGGGTGATCTAGCGGCAGACCTCATCGACAAATCATACGCCAACATGAAGAAGGAGTTCCCATCCAACTAGCACGATTTTTGGGAGTGGATGCCGCTGCACAAAGTTAACGTCGACTACGTAGCAATAGATGGGTACGTGACCTACGAGTTGTATCGCAAGACCCTAACCTTGAAGGACAGGCTACGTCCAACATGGCAGGAAATGCTCTGCCCTAGGTGCAAGAATGCCCTAGGTGAATTGCAATAGGCTTTGGATGTGCGTGTTTAACTAGTTTGTACAGTTGGTGCTTTAACAATAAGTGTTTGTAATTATCAGAACATGTATGTGTGAATTTGCACTAGGAATTTGTTTATGTGATGAAATGCTCATACGTAGAACCTAGTTCATCGGCATCACAGCTGTCACAGAAAGATTTATACCTTTCACCCGGCGGGAGAGGAGGTGCAGGCCTCTGCCAGATGCGCTGAGATGCTACCAGCGCGCTACGACACAATCACCTCCTCATCCTTCTCCTTCGTCGACATCCACCTCCTCCTTCTTCTCCAGATCAGACACCACCTACAGATCCTCCACCACCTCCAGATCGGCCACTTCCTCCAGATGGGTTTCTGCTGGTAGATCCGCCGGACGTGCTGCACCACCACCTCATGAATGACCTCCTCCACATCGGCCTGGCTCAGAAGAAGCCTGGCATCACCGGAGGAGGAGGGCGTCAGATGGTGGCGCTGCCGCATCATTAGCGGACGCATGGCCGCCTCCAGATCGACCTTCCCCTCACGAAGGGCTGCCGCTAGAACGGTGCTGCCGCGGCGGCTAGAGCCACGGCCGTGATGGCCGGATCTAGAAGCGCCGACAGAGGAAGCCATTAGAGAGAGTGAGGAGACTTGAAAGCCACAGTGTGCGGCGGCTAGAGTTGGAAGAGAGACAAGTGAGAGAGTGATAATGAGACCGAGCCGGCAGTATATAAGCGCCACATTGCCAACGGACATTTTATATAACCGTTTCCATTGATTTTACACCAGCGAGAGAGTAAACTTACTAACAGGTACTCTAAATTACATATGAACGCAGAGACCACTTAGCAGCTAGTGCTACTACATACGGACTTGATAATGAAGTAAACGATTACATATATGCTACTACTAGCTAATGCTACTACTAGCAGCTGCTGATGAAGACTCGGGCTCGTCGTCGCTATACACGAGTGCGTCCCTCCGGCATAAGGTACCGTCGAAGATCTTGATGAAGAACCCGTTGTCGCCGTCGAACTCGAAGCACAAAAAGTGCCCTGCTCAAGCTTGTACGCTTGGGCGAATGACTTCCATCCCTGGCTGAGGTACATATAGCCGTCATAAAAGCTACCATTAAAACATGACAATTGTGTGTACTTTATCTATAACATGATGATCACTGTAGATGAGAGAGAGAGGATTAAGTGAACCCATGAACCCATGTCCATTGTTCCTATGAGAGAAAACCTTTGTCTTGTCCTCTTACATTAAAGAGGACTGGGACACTTTTACATTCTTGTTTTGTTACATTAAACTTCCATCCATCAAATCAACCACCTTGTTCATTAAACTTGTTTAGTGCATAATCAACTAAAACTTGTGACACTTTAGTTGTAGGGAATAGATAACTTTTCCTTCTTACTCATGCGGATCGATACCTTACTTCTACATTGAGAGGTGCTACAGTGATCCCCTGCTCTTGGGGGTAATCAGTATGCCATGGTAATGTGTTATGATTTGTATGCCATGGCTAGGGATTTTTTAGGCCAAACCCTAACCCTAACCCTAGAAAATGTAATGCTATGGTTATGGTTTTTAGGAAAAGTGGTATGGCTTGTTCGGAATTGCGGTAATATGGTCGTCGTTCTGATGGCCTTTATGGTTTTTTATATTTAGATGTCGAGAATCGTGAATGTTCATCATGTGGACTTTGCGGCTTTTTCGAAAGGAGATTTACATGAGCTTGACACGGAGGAGAAAGTGATTGTGTTTGACACTCCTAGTCCTACCCTAGCCGATGTTGTGGGAAGGTCCGTAGTGAGTTGAATTGGATGGACCAAAATGACGGAGTTCATTTGAAAGGAAGATACAATGTTGGGTATGATCATTACATTCGTTGGAAGATGATGACTCTCGACTCTGAGATTCATTGGCAAGCTTATATGGAGGCTGTCTTTGCCTCGCAAGACAAATCCCTAGAGTTATTTGCCATGAAGAAAGTTGGAACTCGATTGCACATTGACTTGAATCGGCCTAGCGGTGGTAGTAGCCCGGTTCAACATGGAGAACAACATGATCCCTGTGAGCCGGATTGTTACGAACCCATAATGAGCCACCTCCATTGAGCCAACCTCCATTAATTAAGCAACCCTCCATTGAGGCAACCTTTGAGGCCGGAAGTGTGTGAACAATTAGAGCAACGTTGGAGAGATCGTAAGAAGGAGGCCTTGGATGAAGATTTCGAGAATGATGAGACCGCGGCTGACGAAACGGAAGGTGCTGATGCCGAGGGTGATGATGAGGAATGTTATCTTAAAAAATCATGAAATTGGAGATGTTGATGCCAATTGCTATGAAGAGGACATGGATCCGACTATTCCATATGGTCGAGCTTATGCATGGAACTCCGATGACGAAGGCCCGGATGATGAGATTGATGAGGACGGGTGGACGGTTAAGGAAGCCAAAGCATTTATGAGTGCATATGGCCGGGATCACCGGACATCGTTGTTTCGTGATCTAAGCCTCGCGGATGAGGCTATTGTTGATGGTGGCACAACAAAAATACTAGGCCCTAGGCCATATTCTCAGAAAGATATTGACCTACACATTCACGGCGTTAGCAATGGAACCATATTCCAATGCATCGAAGAACTACAAACTTGGCTTAAGGAGTATGCGGTGAAGCACCATCGACCATTTGTTGTGAGGCACTCAAACATGAAGGTTCGCTACACGGTTAGATGTGAGGACTTCACTAAATGTCCATGGATTGTCCGCGCAAGACCAATCAAAGGAGGGGACCAATGGAAGATTACAACTAGTGTGTTTATGCACACATGTGGTGGCAAGGATGTAGACAAGGAAAAAGTTAAGAATGATCACCGTCAACTGACCTCGGAGTTCATCGGTCACAAAACTACGGGAAGTGTGAAGATCTTACCGACGGAACCTATTAAGGCCGTGATAGAGTATGTGAAGAAACTATTCCATTACACGATAAAGTATGGGAAGGCATGGAAGGCCAAGCAAGCCACCTTTAGGATATTGTATGGTGATTGGGAAGAGTCATACAACCGCATTGCCATGTTGTTGGGAGCCATGGCGGCAACAAACCGGGGAATGTATTATGTGGTTGAGCCGAAAGGCACGCAAACTAGGACATATGAAGGTCAAACCGTCCGTGTTTTTGGGCGTGCATTCTGGACATTCGAGCCGTGCATCAGGGCATTTCAACATTGTAGACCGGTTTTGTCTCTGGATGGGACATTCCTCACCTGCAAGTTCACGGGCTGCATCATGGTCGCTATAGCGCATGACGCTGGGGACAGATTGGTGCCTTTGGCATTTGCTTTGGTGTCCGCGGAGAACAATAACAACTGGGAGTGGTTCCTAGGTCTAGTGAGGACCAAGGTTGTTGGACCAGAAAAAGAGATTTGCATCATCTCGGACCGCCACCAAGGGATACTAAATGCAGTGGACATTCAAATCCCAGGATATGGTCGTGTGCACCATCGTTGGTTCATGCGACATTTTGTCTCAAACTTCTACATGGCATGTGGAAGTAAGGAATTATCTGATGAGCTCAAAGATTGTTGTCTAGCCTTCACCGCCCGTCATTTCAAGAAATTGTATGACAAAATATTTCGTCTTGCAACCCCCGGGGGTAAAGAGTTCCTAACTAGGAACTTGAAGGATAGAAACAAGTGGTCACGTGCTTATGACTCTCAAGGCATGAGGTACGGTGACATGACAAGCAACATGGCCGAATGTTTCAACAATGTTCTGAAAGGTGTGCGTGCGTTGCCAGTGTCTGCAATTCTGGAATATACCTTCATAAAGTCGAATGAATACTTCTTGCAATGGAATGACGTCACGGCTAAGCTTATAGCCGGGGATAACAAAAGAAACAAGAAATATGACTATCCACCGAACATCGACAAGTGGATGGTATATCAGAAAAGGAAGGCTGACACGCTAGAGGTTACAGAATTTGAAGACATAGAGTTGGTTTATGAAGTCCACGAGCCCCGAGGAATCACTCAAGGTGGTGTCCAATATGGTGGTTGCTCGTTCAAGGTTTATTTGACACAAGGCGAGTGTTCATGTGTGAGACCAACCGTTTACCATCTCCCTTGCTTACACATGATGGCGGCAGGAAGGTTTAGAAAAGTGGGCTACGAAATGTCAAGCAATATTAGGATGCACGAGCATTCTACTGAGGCTGTGAAGGCCACATGGGCATCGAGGTTCGAACCCTTTCTAGACCCATCAGTTTGGCCGGTTTATGAAGGTCTTGCTCTATTCCCTGATCTGACTACAAAGGTGGATAAACCTGGAAGACGGCATACAAAGCGTTTCAAGAATGACATGGACGATTGGGGCGGTGGTTACAATCGCTAATGGGGCAACCAACATTTCAATGAGCCTCCACAGGAAAGTACGAGAGTGGTAGTAGCAGGAGAAAGAAAGCAAAGGGAAATGATGGTGGAAGTACAAGTCAACCCCTAGGAGTCGCAAGCCAACCAGGTGGTGGTCGCAATGCCAGGGGCCATGGTCGTGGTGTGGCAAGTGGTTGTGGCATACCAAATGTTGGCAATGTAAGCAGCCATTGTCGTGGCTTACCAAATGTTGGCAATGTAAGCGGCCATGGTCGTGGCATACCAAATGTTGGCAATGTAAGCGGGCATGGTTGTGGCATACCAAATGTTGGCAATGTAAGCGGTCAGGGTCACGGTGTACCAGGTGGCAATGAGAGCGGCCATGGTGGTGACAATCCAACTGGTGTACCAAGTGGTGGTGTCCGACGTGGTGGCATGCAATATTGGTTAGGATTTCAACCAAATAACTTGCGTCGTGGCCGACGTGGTTTTAGGGGTAGAGGTAGGGCGTAAAGAAGGTAATAACTTGCATCTACAATCTGTATTTACTTTTCAGTTCAGTTTCTTATTTGAAAATAATGTCCTTTTTCTCCCAACTAAGTTTGAACTTGCAATTTGTAGGCATGGACTGTTCTGACCTGGACGCGAAGCCGATGGCATGGCAGCGCAGCATTAACACTACCATTGGTCACGAGGCGCCAAAGTGTTGGTGCGGGGACATTTGCAAGATGAAGCAATCCGAAGATTGGGACGAGACGAGAGGACGGAGATTTTGGATGTGTCCCAACTATGCTTGGGACAAGCCCGAGCCAATAAAAAGCAAGCCAAAGTCAACAAAAATCAAGCGGAAGGCTCCAGTAAATATGGAGCGCCCGCGGGTACATGTCTTCTCTTACAAATAACTAACCTCTATTGTTTTCAAATTCTAACTCATTGACGTGTTTGTAGTCGCCTCCGCCTATTTGCAAGTACTACCGGTCGATAGACTCCGAGCAATCCAGCCTCTACAAGAGCGAGGTCAGAAACATGGTGAACAAAGCGTGGGAGCGTTTCTGGGAGAAAGATCGTGAGGAGGAGCGGGCCAAAAAGGTGATGGAGCAAGCTGAGAGGGACGCAATGCAGGCTGAGAAGGAAAAGGAGCTTCGCGAGAAGGAGAGGCATGAAAAGACTGAAAAGGCTCTTGTTGCAAGCTTGGCGTGGGAGGCGGCACAAGGTGAAGGTGCAAGGGCGGGGAATGAAGAAGATGATAGGCGCCGTGAGAGGGCTCGCCGTGCACGAGAGGAGGAACAAGAGGAAGAAGACCCGGCGAAGCGCAAGGGCAAATATCCTCGTTGGACTCAATAGAATTTTAGAACATTCTATTCGTCCGGGACAAGTCCTATGTAGCGAACCTATAAACTATCCGAACCTACATGTATCCAAACAAGTCTTAAATATGTACTCGCCCGTATGGCCTACTAATGTATGTTACGAACTTTATATCTTTGTTTGCTGATATTTTTCTGTGCACATTTCCTCAAAAAACCGTCTTTTACACTACAAATTCCTGAGAACTGACACACGACGCCCTGGATGGGGGCGTTGTGTTGACTACCACGATGCCCCCACCTAGGGCGCCGTGCTGCTGGACACCCGGAACTCTGTGCTACCTACGGGAAATTTCCGAGGTGAAACAGAGAGCACGCGGAGGCGACCCCAGACATGGAATGCATGGCGCCCTGGGCTGGGGCGTCGTACTTATATGCACGGCGCCCTGGATCGGGCGTTGTGTGTTCCAGACCTCCGCAGCAACTCCGGGCAACCACCAGGGAGATACAGAGCACGCGCGGAGTTAGGCCCGGAGCTGACGCACGGCGCCCCGACCGAGGGCGTCGTTCTTGATACCACGGCGCCCCATCCTAGGGCGCCATGCTGCCAAAAATCCCAGGTTCGGAAATACCAATACCAGGGAGATTGTCTCTACCATTATTACAAGAAAATAAAACAATATGATTGTGCCTACCATTACGCACATTAAACGACACATGATTGTCTCTACCATTACACAAATCAAATGACACATGATTTTCTTTACCATTACACAAATCAAACGACACATGATTGTCTCTACCATTACACAAATCAAATGACACATAATTGTCTCTACCATTACACGAATAAAAGGACACGTGATTGTTCAAACTAGTTTGAACTAGCCTCGGACATCTCACACTCGTCGTGATCTTCATCATCATCATCTCCCCTACCAAAAGGTGATGGAATAGCAACGAAACCGTTGAAGTCATCTTCTTTGGCAGGCGGCATCTCGAAATCATCGACGTCACTAGCTGAAAGGTAGCCCTTTGAATCAAATGGAACATTATTAAAGCCACGTTGCGTACGGTCATCTCGAAACTCCCGTAAATGCTTCTTTTGTAGAGCATGCATCTTATAGCTCCGCACATTCGTTGCTTTGCACATGGACCATAAGTTAGTGAAATAGTTGAGTAGGCCGCTCGTACTACCTTCTCCCCTACTGGATGATGCTCCCATTCGAACATTCCTTGATGAGGAGTTGGCGGTGGACTCCTTGCGCTTAACCAAAGGTTGGTACGGACGATGAGCAACAGTTTCCAGAAACATATCCATAAGGAGTGGTGTCTTTTTGTATACAGGTTGGTCCTTCACATACTTGATGAAGGCGTAGATGTAGGGTCCATAGCATAGAGATCGGCGGTGTATGACTGATGACTCCCAAATGCAGGAGATCAATTGTAGTACCTTTCAATTAGAAAAGGTTGTCGAACCCACGAGGAGCTGAAGGTATTGGTTAGTAAGATTGATAAATAAAACAATAAAAGATGCAAGTGTTTTTGGTATTTTCGGTTGTATAATTGCAATGCAGAAGTAACAGTAGCAAGTGAAAGCTCTCAAAGAGAGAAAGCCCAATCCTCTTATGTGACAAGAGGACAAGCTCAAGTGATGTGTAACTTATATGTGGAAAACGTTCCCGAGGGCGGCATGGATATGCTAGGCATAGAGATTTATTAAACAACACGTTGAATATCTTGTCAAGTTTTAATCTTCTTTGGACGGAGCCATAATTAGGTATAGCTAAATAAATAACTACACCCCTTATGATGGATCATGTGGCCAAGTAAATGACTGCACAAGAATTATTAAGACATAAAGTCCCACCATAGCATTACACTCTAAGGTCCCCGATACTAATACCCTCATAATATAACTTCATGACTCGGTCTCAGGTTTACGTGTCCTCCCAAGTCTCCTCAATTCATTATACTACGGTGTTCTCCTATGAGCCCATATAGGTGAAGTGTTGTGCAGTCGACGTTCGCACAACACCATCATAGAATCACATAAAAGATAAACTCTTGACAAAATACCAACACATGTCATATATAAATCATTGCCAATTCATCCTATGCCCTCAGGAACATACGGGAACTACTCACAACGTGCAAACATGATCATAATCAGTGGCATAAGTGGTACAACACAATCTGAAATTATAACTTCACCACCAAATAATGACAAGTACTCAATCACAAACATGAATAGTAGCACAAGACAAGTATCTAGGGTATAGCAACTCTCAAACTGAGGGGAACGGAGTGGATCACGGATGATGATGAGATGGTGCTGGTCTTGATGGGGGTGATGATGTAGAGGCCTCCTCCCACGCCAAGGAGGAGAGGTGATGACGATGACGATGATTTCCCCCTTCTCCGGAGCTCCGGAGCAGCAGGATCTGACCCCCTCGGAAGGGATCAGGAGTTTCGCCGCCGCCGCGACCTCGGATGGACTTGGAAAAATTAGGGCGTACTTTTCGGGCGAGACGAAGGCGTTGCTAAAAAGCCCCAGGCGAGGAGGTGCCCGAGGCATTTTGGTGGGCCCCACGCGGCCAGGTACATGGGCCGCGTGGGCCACCCCCTTTTGGCCCTCGTGGCTCTCCTCTCTTCGGTCTTCTTCCTTGCCTTTCTTCCGATGAAAAACTGTGGTATTTTTCCTTTTATTATTTGGTTCCTGAAGCTCCTGAAACATAAAACAAGAAAAGGGGTTTTCTGCCTCCCAGAAATTAAATACCAAAAATAGGGACTTTGTATGAAAGTCCCCAAAATCATCTAAAACATGTAAAAACAATGATATAATCATGCAAATAACATTGTATGATACTAAAAGTTATAAATGATGATATAAAATGCACGTATCAACTCCCCCAAGCTTAAACCTTTACTCGTCCTCGAGTAAGTAAGGACATAGATCATTACATGCATCAATGGACTTATGGTTGATAAATAAATACGAGCATTGTATCATCATCATATTCAATTGCAAGATAAGATTAATGAACAAAACTCATACATGAGGGCAACATAAGTAGAACTCTAGCAATCACCCCTTACTTTTGAAAGCAAATAACCATTGTATGTTGGACAATCGAATCATATGTTTTTCACATGCTTTTGCTCTTATGGCAAGCATTATAATCTTTTATACTTTGCTGAAATTTAAAGACAAGATAAACTCTCATTGGATAACAAGTTCAAAGAAGACAAATGAAAAGATAGATAGATATAAAAATTGTTATCACCTTGCTTCTCTAGTAACTAGTGCAAACTTTAGTCATGGATATCTCAATCAAGTTCCTATGCTCCATACCACCTTTTCTTACACTTTCCATGGCTAACTGAAATTTCAGGTGCCTTCCTTTCATTCACATTCAAGAGCATAAGTATTGAAATATCCATGATCATTAATTTGCTCAAAAGATACTAGGTCTAACAAGAGTGTTTTATATCCTTTTCATTATCTTCTCAACTTTTATCCTACAAGACTATCTCAACCTCAAACTATTAATTCCAAGTCATTTTTTTACTTATTTATATGAGATAATTCTACAATTGTCCAACATACTCAAGTTAATTAATTTCAAGGCAAGATGTGATTGAAATTCTAAATATGCCACGCTCATTTGCATGAGTGTTACCCATAAATCCCAAACAAGAGAATCATGGATGACACCATACTTTAATATTCATTGATAAACCATAAGATAGAGATACATGATAATGCTCCATGAGCTCACACACGCCTAAGAGATATTGATAACTAAACGATAAAAGCAAACACACCATGACTAGATAGATATGATGATTGATAAAGAGAAAGACTAGATGGAACTCCCCCAAGCTTGCGTTTAGAACTTCCTCTCTTCTTTCTTGCCTTCATAATAATTATCTTCAAGATCCCAATGATCTTCATCATGAGGTTGTAGGCTTTTCGAACTCTTTTGCGGCTTCTCCCAGTTTTTGCATGAGATTCTTCTCCACCGACTCTTTGCAAGGCTTCCACTCCGGGCTTGGCACCTTCTTGTTGGGATCTTGCGATCCCATTCACCAGGATAGTTCTCGGTGGTGCCGAAATTCCCTGTCAATAAGAGTAGAAGCTACGTTTTTGCTGCAAGGAAGCCTGGGAACCTTCCCTCCGGTTGCATGCGCGCCGCCTCTTGTTTCCAAGAGAGTGGTTCACCCTCACACCGGCAACAGCAATGGGTGATGGAGGTGCTGTCGCCAAGGGTGCGATGTCGACGGAGGGCTTGTACTCTTCTTCAGCTTCTTGCTTGTCCATCTCCTCCTCATCAAGCTTGTAGTCTTCATCGTCGGAGTAGTCCTTCCTCTTCCTATTCCTCCTCCATATGGACGTGGGGCTGTACCCTCGAGTTCATCATCATCGTCGTCCATGGAGGAGCATTGGTAGGAGTCTCCCGAAGACATGGCTAAAAACCTGACAGGCAGAAACAGCAAAAGAAAGAATCGCTCGAAACGCTCGGTGCGAGATTAGATCGACAGAGAGGGGTATATATTGAGGGTTTTTGGGTCAAGACGAAGCGTCGGGATCGAAAACGAGACGAAAAGGACTCCGAGGTGGAAAAGGGTGCGGCCCGGTACTGGGCCGCGTGGGCCCCCTCTTTCCTTCCTCGGGTCTCCGCTTCGTCCAGTTTTCTTGTCCCACACGTTAATTTCCATAAAAAATGACTTCCGTAAAATATTATGCAATTCCGAGAAACTTTCCAACAGTAAGTTACCTTCTATTGATTTAGGGTTTCTGAAACTGCACGGTTTCTCTCAATTACCTCCTCCGGTGTTTGTAAATTCAACTCTCCACCATTCCGATGAAGCTCTTTCCTGCAATATAAGGTTTAAGGCGTTGTCCATTGACTACATGAGGTTTACCTTTCATGTCACCGTGAAGACGGATAGCTCCTGAACGGTACACCTCCTGTATCACTAATGGTCCCTGCCACTTTGAAGCAACTTCCCTGCAGAAAACTTGAAACGAGAGTTGTATAAAAACTTGATCACCTACTTTGAATTCCTTTTTCTTAATTTTCTTGTCATGCCAAATTTAACTTTTTCTTTAAACATTAGCACTTTCATAAGCTTCATTTCTCCATTCATCAAGTAGGTTTATCAAGAATTCTCTTTTCTCCGCAGTTTTAAAATCAAAGTTCATTGTTTAATAGCCCATCTAGCTTTATGTTCTAGTTCAACAGGTAATGACAAGCTTTTCCATAAACCATTTTATAAGGAGACATTCCCATAGGATTTTTAAAAGCAGTTCTATAAGCCCAAAGCATCATTAATTTAATTGGCCAATCAGATCTAGACTTATTCACTGTCTTTTCCAAAATGAGTTTAATTTCCCTATTACTTAATTCAACTTGTCCACTTGTTTGAGGATGATAAGGAGATGCAATTCTATGGTTAACATCATATTTTGCCAAAGTTTTTCTAAGAACACCATGCAAGAAATGAGAACCACCATCAGTAATTAAAAACCTAGGAACACCAAACCTGGGGAAAATGATGTCCTTGAGCATCTTCATTGCTGTGGCATGATCTGCACTTTTGGTTGGAATTGCTTCCACCCACTTTGTAACATAGTCAACTGCAACCAAAATGTGAGTATGCTTTGTCTTTGATTCTGGGAAAGGACCCATAAAGTCAAAACCCCACACATCAAATGGTTCAAGTGGCAATGAATAATTCATAGGCATTTCATTCTCCTACCAATATTTCCTACTCTTTGACATTTATCACAAGATTTAACATATTCAGCACAATCCTTAAATAAAGTAGGCCAATAGAAACCAGATTGTAATACCTTTGCTCCTGTGCGATCTCCTGCATGATGCCCTCCATAGGGACTGTCATGACAATCTCTTATAATAGCCTGTTGTTCATGCTCAGGTACACAACGTCTAATAATACCATCCACACTTTTCTTATAAGGAAAGGATCATCCCAAAAATAATGTCTAAGATCATAAAGAATTTCTTTCTTTGTTGAGAAGTGAAGTGTGGAGGCAAAACTTTACCAACAATAAAATTTGCATAGTTGGCAAACCAAGGAGATGCAACTTTAGCACTAGAAACATTAACAATTGCAAGTTGTTCATTAACAAAGCTATCATTAATAGGAATAGGATCATCAGGTATATTTTCCATCTAGAGAGATGATCAGCTACTTGATTATCTTCCCCTTTCCTATCAACAATGTGTAAATCAAATTCTTGCAATAAAGTACCCATCTTATTATCTAGGCTTAGCATCTTTCTTATCATCAAGTATTTAATAGCAGAATGATCAGTATGCAATGTGACTTTTGAATCAGTAATATAAGGTCTAAACTTGTCACAAGCAAACAGTACTGCTAAAAATTCTTTCTCAGTTGTAGCATAATTCTTTGAGCAGCATCAAGTGTTCTACTAGCATAATAATAACATTCAGTTTCTTATCAACACGTTGGCCCAAAACAGCCCCAACTGCATAATCACTAGCATCACACATAATTTCAAAAGGCAATTTCCAATCAGGAGGTTGAATAATAGGAGCTTATTAAAGCATTCTTCAAAATATTAAAGGACTCAATGCAATCATCATTAAAAGAGAAAGGAACATCCTTTTGCAAAGATTGGTTAGAGGTTTTGATATTTTGGAGAAATCTTAATAAACCTACGGTAAAAACCTGCATGCCCAAGAAAACTTCTTATACCTTTGATGTCCCTTGGTATGGTAGTTTTTCAATAGCTTCTATCTTTGCTGGATCAACTTCTATTCCTTTCCAGAAATCTTATGCCCAAGAATACCTTCAGTAACCATGAAGTGACACTTCTCCCAATTAAGAACTAAGTGTTGGTCTTCACAACGCTGCAAAACTTTGTTAAGGTTGAACAAGCAATTATCGAAGGAAGTACCATACACAGAAAAATCATCCATAAAACTTCCATTATCTTTTCAATATAATCAGCAAATATAGCATTCATGCATCTTTGAAAAGTAGCAGGAGCATTACATAAACCGAATGGCATTCTCCTATAAGCAAAAGTACCATATGGGCAAGTAAAAGTGGTCTTTTCTTGATCATCCTTATGGACAGGAATTTGTGAGAAACCTGAATAACCATCTAGATAGCAAAAGTGAGAGTGTTTAGATAACCTTTCTAACATTTGATCAATAAATGGCAATGGATAATGATCTTTTCGAGTTGCTTTTTTAATTTTCTGAAATCAATACACATCCTATAACCAACAACAGTACGTTGAGCCACAAGTTCATCCTCATCATTTGGAACAACAGTCATTCCACCCTTTTTAGGAACACAATGAACAGGACTAACCCACTTACTATCAGCTATAGGATAAATGATACCAGCTTCAATAAGTCTTATTACCTCTTTCTTACCACTTCTTTCATTTTTGGATGGAGACGGCGTTGATAATCAACAACAGGTTTTGCATCTTCCTCCAATTAATTTTATGCATACATAGAGCTGGGCTTATACCTTTAAGATCATCAAGAGAGTATCCAATGGCTGGTCGGTGAGCTTTTAGCACATCAAGTAATTTCTCTTCTCTTCAGCTGAAAGGTTAGCACTAATAATGACAGGATATATGCTCTTCTCATCCAAATATGCATATTTCAGATTTGCAGGCAAAGGTTTAATTCAAAACTAGGATCCCCTTTAGGTGGTGGTAGCACTCCTAAATTATCAGGTGGGATATGCAATTGTAATTGTGGTGGTTGTTGCCATAATATTTGTTCCAAAGCCTCTTTTTCCTCATCATTAAATGGTTCATCTTGATTAAGCATATAACGTTCTACAACATCTGTTGAAGCTACAGCTATATGAGCAAGAGTTTCAATTATATCTTCAGAAATTGGCTCTTTCAACATGTTTATCAGCAAATTTGGAAAAGTTGAATTCAAGTTTTCACCAGCACATTTAATAAACACTTTCTCTTTAGGCAAATTAATTTCAGCACCAACAGTATGTAAGAAAGGTCTACCAAAAATGATAGGACAAAATGAATCTTGAGGACAACCAAGCACAATAAAATCAGCAGGATATTTTATTTTGCCAACCAATACTTCAACATCTCTAACAATTCCAAATGGACTAATATAATCTTTATTAGCAAGTTGAATTGTCATACCTGTCTCTTCCATAACAATAGGATCAATATCAGGCTTGATTCAAGATAAAGAGAATATGGAATGACACTAATACTTGCTCCAATATCACATAGACCATGATAACTTGAAGTCCCAATAGAGCATGATATAACAGGTTTCCCAACTTTGGCCGAATTACCTTTGATGACTTTAGTAGCATCTTCACATAGATAAACATCACAGGGTCTTCTTCATTTAGTTGCTTGATAACAGAAATTTGAGTGTTGACTTCCACCTGTTCATAAGGCTGAGAACTTTTTTACTCTTGTTAGTAACAGCAATAAGTAAATTCTCCTTAACTTGGTTTGGATAGGAGGTGGTTCAACATACTCCTCAATTGTCACAGATGACACGGTTCAACCTGTTTAATAACTTTAGGAACAACAATAGATTGTTTAACAGGTTCAACATAAACTTCAAATCCACTTTTTGGAACACAGATATGATCAGCAAAATTTAGCTATTTCAATTATAACATAAGGATCAAGAAAAAGTATCACTCATTTTTAAACAGATAGAAGTAGAGAAATTCTCTACACATGAATATCATAATCAAAATAGGCTCATTACCTTTATCAAGATCCCAATGTCTAGTATTTTCAGAAATAGTCTCCAATAAATTCCATGCTTCTTCTTCAGTATTATTAGTAAAACTTCCACCAGATGAATTATCCAGAATCTCCTTGTGCTTCATAGGTAGTCTCACATAAAAGTTTATCAATATAAGTTTCCTTGTAAGATCATGACAAGGATTCTTGCGAAGGAGTTCCTTTAACCTCCCCCAAGCTTGAGTAATACTCTCTCCCAGATGTGGCCAGAAATTGAATATATAGCAGCGGTTCTCATAAGCTTCTTTAGGAGTAAAATATTTAAGAAAGAAAACCTTCCTCAAGATATTCCATTCATACCTCTTCATCCAGAGACCTGTACCAATCACGAGCATTACCAGATAAAGACAAATATAGTAACTTCCTTTTTACCTGATCCTCAGAATACCAGGAAGTCTAAATAACCACATATGTCTCAATTAACTCCATGTGTTCGCGTGCAGACTTAGTTCCATCCTGTAAATGGATTTTTCATAACTCTTTTAACATGACCCATGGGAATTTTATATCCCACTTTAGGTATCTCAGGCACAGTAGTTTCAACCACCTTTGCAGTAGTGGCATAAGCACTTTCATATAGAGCAAGATGCAGCGAGACGATTCATAAATGCCATAGTAACAATGAGATAAAACAGCTTTCAAGTTTCCTTACCAAACTTCTTACCAATAGCGCTACGCTCCCCGGCAACGGCGCCAGAAAAGTATCTTGATGACTCCCAAGTGCAGGAGATCAATTGTAGTACCTTTCAATTAGAAAAGGTTGTCGAACCCACGAGGAGCTGAAGGTATTGGTTAGTAAGATTGATAAATAAAACAATAAAAGATGCAAGTGTTTTTGGTATTTTCGGTTGTATAATTGCAATGCAGCAAACAGTAGCAAGTGAAAGCTCTCAAAGAGAGAAAGCCCAATCCTCTTATGTGCAAGAGGACAAGCTCAAGTGATGTGTAACTTATATGTGGAAAACGTTCCCGAGGGCGGCATGGATATGCTAGGCATAGAGATTTATTAAACAACACGTTGAATATCTTGTCAAGTTTTAATCTTCTTTGGACGGAGCCATAATTAGGTATAGCTAAATAAATAAACTACAACCCCTTATGATGGATCATGTGGCCAAGTAAATGACTGCACAAGAATTATTAAGACATAAAGTCCCACCATAGCATTACACTCTAAGGTCCCCGATACTAATACCCTCATAATATAACTTCATGACTCGGTCTCAGGTTTACGTGTCCTCCCAAGTCTCCTCAATTCATTATACTACGGTGTTCTCCTATGAGCCCATATAGGTGAAGTGTTGTGCAGTCGACGTTCGCACAACACCATCATAGAATCACATAAAAGATAAACTCTTGACAAAATACCAACACATGTCATATATAAATCATTGCCAATTCATCCTATGCCCTCAGGAACATACGGGAACTACTCACAACGTGCAAACATGATCATAATCAGTGGCATAAGTGGTACAACACAATCTGAAATTATAACTTCACCACCAAATAATGACAAGTACTCAATCACAAACATGAATAGTAGCACAAGACAAGTATCTAGGGTATAGCAACTCTCAAACTGAGGGGAACGGAGTGGATCACGATGATGATGGAGATGGTGCTGGTCTTGATGGGGGTGATGATGTAGAGGCCTCCTCCCACGCCAAGGAGGAGAGGTGATGACGATGACGATGATTTCCCCCTCTCCGGAGCTCCGGAGCAGCAGGATCTGACCCCCTCGGAGGGATCAGGAGTTTCGCCGCCGCCGCGACCTCGGATGGACTTGGAAAAATTAGGGCGTACTTTTCGGGCGAGACGAAGGCGTTGCTAAAAAGCCCCAGGCGAGGAGGTGCCCGAGGCATTTTGGTGGGCCCCACGCGGCCAGGTACATGGGCCGCGTGGGCCACCCCTTTTGGCCCTCGTGGCTCTCCTCTCTTCGGTCTTCTTTCCTTGCCTTCCTTCCGATGAAAAACTGTGATATTTTTCCTTTTATTATTTGGTTTCCTGAAACTCCTGAAACAATAAAAACAAGAAAAGGGGGTTTTCTGCCTCCCAGAAATTAAATACCAAAAATAGGGACTTTGTATGAAAGTCCCCTAAATCATCTAAAACATGTAAAAACATTGATATAACAGTGCATATAACATTCTAATATGCTACTAAAGGTTGCATAAATGATGATATAAAATGCACGTATCAATGACCACCTGTCGCATAGTCTCGTACATCCATTGCATCACATCAATCTCGCCATCATGATGGTGCGCTTGGTACAATAGTTGGATCACATGACCACGAACATTTCCAAAGTCGCCGCCCTTTGCACAAATTGTGACATTGAGAAGCTTCATGAAGTAATAGTATTTTTCCCTCAACCCAACAATATTACCAATCTTGCGGTACCCTTTTGGATATATACTGTTGAGGCAGTTTTTGCTTGGCGGAACACCTTTCCCGTAGCATTGAATACCCTTTCCGGCATCATATTGTTCTTCATATTTCATGGCCGTCACAAAGTCAATGAAAGGGGCACTAAACATGTCGTTGCCGGTCATCCACTTCAATGTTTTTGCCTTGTCCTCCACAAAGAAATCTGTTGCGTAAAACTGTTTCACAACCTCCACATTGTAATCTTGTTTGAATTCCACGATCTTGTCAACACCCATTCTCTTACATAGGCCCTTCACATTGGCAAACACAGACTCATTTTACTGAACTTAATCAAAGTCCACGTACTTATGTTCCACAACCTCCTTGCTCTTCTTTTCAGTAACAACATTGTATATGTCAGCTTGTTGTGTACTCCAAAAACGCCTATCCACCTTCATTCTCGGCTCAATCCAATCTTTCTGTCCCATGGTGATGAGATCTTTAGCCTTCGCCTTTGCTTTAAGAGGTTTTGCCTTCTTGGAAGGATGTTCGACGGACTAGGAGAATTGGCCGCACGCTTCGCACTTGCATTGCTTCCCACTTGCATTTTCCCCATTGTCCTACAAAAAATTTAGACATCAATTTGGCTAATACGCAAGAGAAAGCTAATTGATAAACGACACGAAGGCATGATAGAAAATGCATAAATCATGACACAAATTGCATAAATTCCATCAAGGTGCAAGGTTCACGTGGATAAAAACTGCAACAAATCATGACACAAATTTCCCCATAGTAGGGTTAGGGTTCACGAGGATACAAATTGAAGGTTCGCTACGATACAAGGTTCACGAGGATACAAATGCGAGGCATAGTTTAAATTTCGACATAATTGGGCACATAATTGTGTTACAAAGCAAAGTTTGTAACATTTAAAGGCTTGAGCAAGGTCGCTTCCCCTTCCTCTTCCTCTCATGTTCTTCTTCCTCTTCCTTATCCCTTGCACGACGAGCCTCACGAAGCACCTTCTCGTTGAATTGCTTCTTCTCCCTCTCACTCCTTGCTTTCTCCACAATAAGTGACCTGTGCCAGCTCTCTTCCAACAAATGTTTAGCTTCTCTCTCTCTCGCTAACCTTTCCACCACCCAGGCCTATCACCTTCATCTTCTTTGTCCTCCTCCCACTTCTTTGTTGCCTTGTTCGGTTGGGAAGCGGCCATAGCACTGGGGTTACCCAATTTTAGCCAATTTGAACCAAATTATATTTCTAGGGTTTCCCGAATTTGAACAAGTGCCAATGATTTAACCATAAAAAGAGGGGAGAAAAGAGGTATTACCTTGAGAAACTGAACGGGGCCTAAATCCACCGTCGTGAGGCTCAAATCCGGAGACAAGGAGGAGGCAGGGCCGACGGGTGGACGAGGGCGGCGCTCTGTGTTCATCAGGAGACAAGAAGAATGAAGGAAGCCCGATCTGGATGCGAGCTCGTGAGGGGATAAGAATCAGGCGACACGGCGCCCTGTGGCGGGGCGTCGTAGTGATCAGCACGGCGCCCCAGACTGGGGCGCCATGCTTCTGTCAGGACGACGCCTTGGCCCAGGCGCCGTGCTGTCAAGAACGGCGCCCCAGCCTAGGGCGCCATGACCTCCTGGCATATCCCAGAAATGACGTTTCAGCAAATTCTGGGATATCAACAATATCAACAGTTTCAACAGGTTCATCACAGTTCAAAAATATCAACAAATTCAATTTTCAACAGTCCAGAATTCACAACACATGACAGTTCAACAAGTTTAACAAATTTTTAGTTCAACAACCATAATTCACAAGTTTACAAGACTAACACCAAGTTACTAGTTCTTCTTCTTCCTCTTAAAAGGGAGCTTCTGCCTCCTCCCTTGTTCTTCAAACAAAGTGGAGAAAATATTGGCTCTCTTCTTGGTAGGCCTCTCACCTTCAAACCGAAACTACGAGGAGAGCCCTGAGTACCCGGGGGTGCATCGGGAAACTGCGAGGTGTTCACCTCCTCTCGATCTTCCTCCTCATCATCTCCTTCCTCATCCTCTGCATACTCGTCCTAGAGAGATACGTTAGCACTGCTAGAAGAGGCGCCATGGGGATGGCTAGACGAAGCTGTAACAGCCCGAAGTTTAAGCAACTAAAAACCCGTGTAATTTTTCCACTTTTGTGTTCATTGCATCATGGCATCATGCATCATGTTGTCGTTGCTAGGGAATTGTGCTAGGGAATTGTGGAGGTTTGGCACCACTTGAAAACAAAATGCCAAATTAGCTCCACCAAATTTCAAAACCGTGGAAGCACTCAAACTTGCAAAACAAAAATGCTTGGCAACTTATATTTGTCCATGAAGTTCCAAGAGTTCAAAGTAATATTTTGCCCTTGATTAAAAATATCTAAAGTAATTTCATTTGGAAGTTTAGATAAAATGCCTAAACCAAACTCTATGAACAAAGGTTGACCAAAACATTTATTTGTCAACCCCAATTTTTGTGGAGTTACTAAATGTTAAGGGGAGCATCCCCAAATTATTTCATAATTTTTGGAGGTGGATAACTGCCTCAATTAAATCAAATACACCTGCTGTCATTTGTATCCAGAACTGAAAAAGGACCCATCGGTGATACTTTTAAATCTTCCAGGGGGCGAAGTGCAAAGTCGCCGTCTCCCTCCTGTAGCCACGCGCGGCTACTGGCGCCATGGCGTTACTGCGCGTCGCACGCACGGGGGCCCCTCCCCACTGCCTCCACCTGCAAGGAGAAGAGGAAAATCGAGCCCCCACTTGCCCTACTACCCGTTCCCCCACCTCACCTGCTCCCCGTTCCTCTCCTCCTCTTCCTCACCCCGAGCCGCCATGGCCGCCGTGATGCGCCGCCGCCTCGCCGCTGACTGAAGCTTCCCCGGGCAAATCCAAGGCCGCAGAAAGCTCCGCCGCCACGTATTCTTCCTCTCCACCAGAGGAATCGAGCCGGGCTGGCCGACATCGCCGTCCCCGTCCTTTATTTCGCCGCCGTCGTCCGGCCACCGCAGCCCCACCGCCGGGCAATTCCTGCCACTGCGTCCACCTCCGGCCTCCCCCAAGCACGCGTGCGTGTTCCTGGTGAGTTGCTGCTCCCCGCCGTGCCCTCTGTTCCTCCCCTCGCCCTCGCGTTCGCCGTCGCACTGCACACTGCCGTGCGTCGCCGTGCTTCTTCCGCCGCTCGAATTTTCCGAGTTTAGAGCAAATCGGATTTTCCGATTTTCTTCAGTACGCAATCCTTTCTGGTCCTTAGGAAAATTTCACTGCCTCGTAGCATCGGATTTTCCAAGTTTTGCAAGCATCGGATTATCCGATTTCTGTCAGTACCATTTCTTTTCTTCTGTCCTTAGCCGTTTTTCCAAAACACCAAATCGATCGGATATTCCGATTCAAATAATTCGGATATTCCGATTTAACACAGTACCAAAATATTCCTGTTCAAATTATTCCTTCTTCTATTATTGGTTCTAAATAGTTGTTTGTGTTGGATTTAAATTATAACCAGGACATAATTAGAGGAGGAAATAAAATAATTAAAAGAACCTATTTAAATTGATAAGTTATAAAAGTAATAACTATTAATCGGTGCTTCAGAAAAATGTGTTTGTAATACCAAAACGGGCACAAAGTTATGAACTAACTAGCAGCATCATTTCATGCATGTTCACCTCATTTTAGAGCACAGGAAAACATTAAAACAAGGAGTAGCTATTTTTCCTCTCTTGCTAAATAATTATTCATGCACCCTATGCAATTGCTAGATATTGGTCTAATAGCAAGTTCAGTGAATTCAAAATGTCATATCATCATATGTTTGTGCATTGCATTTGTTAAGCATATGTGTGGTGGTTGATTGTTCTCTCCCGATGTTTGTTTTTCGTTAGATCAAGCAATCGGGGTTACTCCACCATACCCCGAGGATCCGTACTACCAGCACGTTGATCAAGGCAAGCATAATCCCCCCTCTGAGCATATCTTATCCTATGTTTCCGCAAATATTTTCTCCACTATAATATTGCATGCGGTTCCAAACGTCAATTTTATTGGATTAGAGTATCCCATAGTTGCATTAAGATTCCGATGCCATTACCTGTTTCCCCTCCTATTATCCATAGGTTTGTATTGTTGGCCGAGATACTTAACTATGCAATGTTGATGCTTAGCCATGCTTAGTTACATGTTATCCGTCTGATGGATGTGTTATGTTGGAAACAGGTGTTGAATGTTCAGATGATGGTGGAGAATTGTGGTAACAGGTAATAAGATGCTAAAAGGTGGGGATGAGAGGCCACTGTGGTTGTGGTGCTTTGTCTCGTTCTCGCCGCCTAGGTGCGAGTTCTTTACCTCCCGAACCAAGACTGAGCGTGCAACCATGCGTGAGGCCTATGCATTCGCAGTGCAGGAACCCTCATAGACTAAATAGCTCGAGCGGGGCTAGCCAGGGTCCTCTAGTTCGGGCTTCCATTTGCGCGTGCGTGTTGATGGTGGGATGAACTGAGATGAGGATGGTGGTGTTAGGAAAATGAGTGGCCGTGGGGCGGGTGTTGCAGGCACTGGCTGCCCTACCGCCACTGATGATCCTGGAAAGTCCTTAACGAGGGAGAAGTCGACACCGCTCCCACCCAGCCGGTTCTCCAAGGAAGAGAGCTAAAAGCTAGGTAATGGGCCAGACGGTACGCGTGGCAAACATTGTACACCCCTGCAGGGTAAATCTTTTCGAAAAGCCGTGTCCGCGGTTATGGACGACTTGGGAAAGGACGATAAGATCATAGAATAACTTGAACGGAATGATTAAAAACTGGGTACTAAAGGAACCATTCAAGATTGTAAGGTGAGCTTCCTCGAGGGTGATTCGGGGAGGTGCCTTTGATGAACAGGTACAGTGGTTGATGATAGTTGTTGATGAGAAAAGTGATCAAGAAAAGAGTCACTTCTTACCCCCTTTTGAAAATACTCTGATTAGTCGATGCCATTGAGTTATGTTTTCATAAATAAAATCGGCTTTATGCAAAACAGCCATATAACTTTGAAAGCCTCATCGAGCTAAAGCTCTATATATAATCTTGCGAGTTCGTCGAACTCAACGTCGTTTGTTTTGTTTCAGAGGAGGACTTCACCGACCTCGAAGGTGGGTTCTTTGTGGACGTCGACGAGTAGTCTGGGGTTCCCAGGTGGCAGCTTGGGACATCCCGGAACAGCTGGCGCTGGATGTTTATTTGTAGGCCTCTTAGGCCATAATCTGGATCTTGTTGTTTAGAACAACTTAATTGCTTCCGCTTGTTGTAATGTTGGGTCTGTGACCTCTGGTTGTCATTTGCTATCTTTCTCTATTATAAGAGTTGAACTATATGATTTGTGTCGTAGAGTCTGTGATGTGCCAGTTGTTCCACAAGTCTTGATCTCTCTATTATGCTTTGATAGTGTGTCTGGTGGTATCGGATAACCGGGGACACAGTATCACTGTATAGCAGTCGGGTCGGGGCACCACAAGTTGGTATCAGAGCAGTACTGCCTGTAGGAAACCCTTCTACTGGTCGATGTTGAGTCTAGTGTTTGTGAAAATATTTTTAACCTAAAAATGAGTTGTGAAAACCATCTTAGGATTCTTTTTACTCCTTATCTGGTTACCCTCTAATCTCGGAGCAATCTTATCTCGATTTGAGTTTAAAGGTTTTACTCCTCGTCTGTTACTTCAAAATGATTAGAAACGTGGGTGGGTTCGACCTTGAGTGTTATGTGTCCAGTTGCTCCCGCTGCGTTGTAATCCAAATCAATTCAGATGTTGAACACTGTTATGTTTCTACCGAATCTAATCATTTGATCCTTTCTTTGGGTTTTAACCCACGGACTTGAACATAAGGTCCCGGATTGTGCCAACTAGAGTGTGTTAAGTTGTGATTTCTTAACTCTCACTAGTAGCACATGATGCTGATCTTTGACCCAAGTTCTATCTTGTTGTTTTCCTTCTCGCAAAGTATTATCGTCCCTAGTCTGTGTACTTGTGTAGACGCTAATGCTATTGTTCGACCATTCGGAGAAAGATACTAACCGTGTCATTGTCAAATCTCCAGAATGGCTCGAGGAGGCCGTGGAGGCCATGGTGGTCGCGGTAACCACAACGATGATGAGGATGATCTGCCGCCACCACCCTCGATGGCTGAGGTCTTGATGGCCATTGAGGAGAACCGTGGGCGCAATGAGCGCTTGCTTGAGCAGTTGGTGCAGCAGAATGCACGGAGGAACGAGTGCAACACTCTCACCGAGTTCCTGCGCTCGCAGCCACCCACCTTTGCTGATGCTAAGGAGCCACTGGAAGCTGATGATTGGCTTCGTGCCTTGGAGCACAAGTTCTCCGCGCTGCATGTCCCATTGGCTGAACAAGTCAACTTTGCCACCTACCTCTTGGTTGGTGCAGCTGGCTGTTGGTGGGAAAGCCATGTGGCCTTTGTTTCCAGCCAACCATGTCTTCACCTGGGCTGATTTTCGCACTGCCTTCCGTGCGGAGTACATTCCCCAGCCGATCATGGACTTGAAGAGGAGGGAGTTCCTGGACTTGCAACAGGGACGGATGGACCTCCGCACTTATGGTCGTGAGTTCAACCATCTCTCTCGTTACGCCCCAAGGGACGTGACCAATGATGCTGACAAGCAAGAGCTGTTCCGCAAGGGTCTGACTCCGCAGCTTCGCTATGAGCTATTGCCCTTCAGGTTCCAGACCTATCAGGAGCTGTTCAACCAGGCTTTCACTCTCGAGGAAGGAAGAAAGGAACTTGAGGCTTCCAAGAGGCCCGCACACGGGGACCACCAGAGTTCCTCGGGTTCTGAGAGCAAGAAGCGCAGGGTGTTTGTCCCTACAGCGCTGTGCCGCGTGCTCCATTCATGCCAAGGACCGCGGGATACAGGCCACCTCCTCCGCGCCCCACTACTTCGACACTTGGGATAGGCGGTAGTGGGTACCGTCCTATGCTACCTGCTCCACCTAGACTCACTTGCTACACCTGTGGCCAGGCTGGCCACTACTCCAGGGAGTGCCCCTAGAAGGCACCTCTCGCGATAACTCCTGCACGAGCCCCTGCCACTCCAGCTGGCAAGGCTGGACCTATTGTGCGTGGTCGCCTGAACCACATCTCTGCTGAAGAAGCTGAAGAGGACCCCGGCGTTCTCATGGGTGAGTTACGAATCAACAACAACCGTGCTACAGTTTTGTTTGATTCTGGAGCATCGCATTCATTCATATCCATAGCTTTTGCAAAAGACCACAAAATACCGTTTGAGAAAATGAGTTGTCCCTTGGTGATTGCCACTTCTGGCTCCAAATGGTAAACCGATGGGGTTACTCCTGAAGTCCAGATTACTATCGGTTACTACTCTTTTCCTTTCGCTTTGGTAGCTCTGAGGTCAAGCGGCATTGATGTCATACTGGGCATGAACTGGCTAGCCAAATACCAGGCTAATCTCGACTGTGCTGCCAAGACCGTCACCGTGACCAATTCTTCCGGTGATAGTGTGAAGTATTGGTCTGCATTGTCAACACCTCCGTCCTCATCATACCCAACTCACCTGAGATTCTCCTTTGCTTTATGGAAGGCGAATCCCCTCCTGAAATCCAGGACATACACGTGGTGTGTGACTTCCCGGATGTGTTCCCGGAAGAGTTGCCTGGCATGCCTCCTGACCGAAGTGTGGAGTTTGTCATAGAGCTACTTCCCGGTACCGCTCCAATTTCCAAGAAGCCCTACCGCATGCCGGTGGAAGAGTTGGCTCTGTTGAAAGAGCAAATTGATCAGCTGTTAGCAAAGGAGTTCATCCAGCCTAGCAGTTCACCTTGGGGTTGTCCGGTACTCTTTGTCAAGAAGAGGGATTCTACCGTGCCTCGTCTAGTCTCTGACTATCGACCGTTGAATGCGGTGACAATCAAGAACAAGTATCCTATTCCTCGCATCAATGATCTGTTGGATCAGTTATCTGGTGGATCAGTTATCTGGTGCAACGGTATTCTCCAAGATGGATCTGAGGTCAGGCTACCATCAGATCAAGATCAGAAAGGAGGATATTCCAAAGACGGCATTTGTTACTCGTTATGGCTCATATGAGTATACCGTCATGTCCTTTGGTCTCACAATGCTCCAGCTACTTTCATGAGGCTCATGAACTCCATCTTCATGGATTATCTTGACAAGTTTGTCGTTATCTACATCGATGACATTCTCATCTATTCCAAAACCGATGAAGAGCATGCCGAACATCTTCGTTTGGTTCTGACACGACTTCAAGAACACCGCCTCTATGCCAAGTTCTCCAAGTGTGAGTTTTGGTTGGATAATCTTGTCTTCCTTGGTCATGTGATATCCGCTAATGGTGTGGCGGTAATTCCTGACAAGATTCAGTCCATTTTGGATTGGAAAACTCCAATGTCAGTCAAGGACATTCGAAGCTTTCTCGGATTGGCGGGTTACTACCGCCGATTCATCGAAGGTTTCTCCAAGATAGCCAAGGCCCTGACTGACCTTCTCAAGAAGGATAAAAAGTTTGTATGGTCGGCCGAAGCTGAAGAGAGCTTCAAAACACTGAAAGCCAAACTCACGTCCGCTCCTGTGCTTGTCCTGCCGGACACGAGCAAGGATTTCGTCGTCTTCTGTGACGCCTCTCTACAAGGTTTGGGTTGTGTGCTAATGCAAGATGGCCATGTAGTGGCATATGCTTCTCGCCAAGTTAAGCCGCATGAGCTCAACTACCCAACTCATGATCTAGAGCTTGCCGCGTGGTTTATGCTTTGAAGCAATGGAGACCATACCTGTTTGGTAACCGTTGCGAGATCTTCTCGGATCACAAGAGTTTGAAGTACCTCTTCACCCAGCCGGATTTAAATCTCAGGCAAAGGCGTTGGTTGGAGTTAATCACGGACTACAATGTGAGTCTGAACTATCAACCCGGCAAAGCAAACGTCGTGGCTGACGCGCCAAGTCGGAAGTCCTATTGTAACAATCTGATGATTGAAAAGGCCCAACCTGCCCTCCATGAAGAGTTCTCTCGTTTGAACCTGGAAATTGTTCCCTCTGGCTACCTTGCAAATCTGGAGATCAAATCTACTCTTGTAGACCAGATTAAGGATGCTCAAACCCGTGACAAGGGTATTCTGAAGATCAAGGAGAACATTGCTAGCGGAAAGGCCAAATGCTTCTCTATCGATGAATCCGGAGTTGTTTATTTTGGTGACCGCTTGGTAGTGCCAAAGAAACAAAAGTTGAGGCAGCTAATTCTCCAAGAAGCTCATGAATCTCCTCTCTCTATTCATCCCGGTAGTACCAAGATGTACCAAGACCTTCGACCACAATTCTGGTGGACTCGGATGAAACGAGAAATTGCCAAGTATGTTGCTGAATGCGACACCTGTCGATGGGTGATACGTCTCAAACGTATCCATAATTTCTTTGTTCCATGCTTATATTATACCATTTGCTACATGTTTTATATACACTTCATATCACTTTTATGCATTTTCTGGGACTAACCTATTAACAAGATGCCACAGTGCCAGTTCCCTGTTTTCTGCTGTTTTTGGTTTCAGAAAGTTACTTCTGGAAATATTCTCGGAATTGCACGAAACAAAAGGCCACATCCCTATTTTTCCAACACTTACACGGAGTCCGAAGGAGAGACGAAGACTCGCCACGAGGTGGCCAAACCACAGGCCGGCGCGGCAGGGGGGCCCACCGCGCCGCCTGGTGGTTTGGGCCCCTCGGGGGTCCGCCGACATCGCCCCTTCGCCTATTTATTCCCCGAGACGTGAAAACCCTAAAACACCGAGCCTTTCATCCAGAACATATTCGCTGCCGCCGCCGTCGTCAACCCTAACTCGGGGGGTTCTGAAGCTCTTCCTGGCACCCTGCCGAGAGGGGAATCATCACCGGAGGGCTCTACATCGCTATGCCCGCCTCCGGAGTGATGAGTGAGTAGTACATCCTTGGACTATGGGTCCATAGCAGTAGCTAGATGGTTGTCTTCTCCACTTGTTCCATCATGTTTAGATCTTGTGAGCTGCCTATCATGATCAAGATCATCTTATTGTAATGCTACATGTTGTGTTTGCTGGGATCTGACTTATATTGATACCTATGTGGAGCTGAATATTATATTATCATATCTATGTCATTTGTGATCTTGCATGCTCTCCGTTACTTGTTGAAGCCTTGGCCAAGTAAATACTTGTGAATCCAAGAGGGGGTATTTATGCATGATAGTTGGGTTCAACCTCTATTTAACCTGGGATAGTGACAGCAAGTTCTAAGGTTGTAGATGTGTTGTTGCCACTAGGGGTAAAACAGCAATGCTTTATTCAAGGATGAATGTATTGTTTACATTATGCACATTACTTAATGCAATTGTCTGTTGCTTGCAACTTAATACTGGAAGGGGTACGGATGTTAACCGGAAGGTGGACTATTTAGGCATAGATTCATGCTGGATAGCGGTCTATGTACTTTGTCGTAATGCCCAAATGAATCTCATAGTAGACACCACAACTCGCACATGCACGTTTATGCACTTATCAATTGTCAATTGCCCAGCTGTAATTTGTTTACCCAGCATGTTAGTTATCTTATTGGAGAGACACCACTAGTGAACTGTGGACCCCGGTCCATTCTTTTACATCTGAAATACAATCTACTGCAATCATTGTTCTCTACTGTTTTATGCAAACAAACATCATCTTCCATACGATACGTTTAACCCTTTGTTTTCAGCAAGCCGGTGAGATTGACAACCTCACTGTTAAGTTGGGGCAAAGTAATTTGATTGTGTTGTGCAGGTTCCACGTTGGCACCGGAATCCCTGGTGTTGCGCCGCACTACACTCCTTCACCAACACCTTCGAAGCAACCTCGTTTTCCTACTGGTTCGATAAACCTTGGTTTCATACTGAGGGAAAACTTGCTGCTGCACTCATCATACCTTCCTCTTGGGGTTCCCAACTGACGTGTGACGTTACACGCATCAAGCATATTTTCTGGCGCCGTTGCCGGGGAGATAGAAGCAACACCGCAATATATTCCCTCGTCAACTTAGCGCCAGCAACATATTTTCTGGCGCCGTTGCCGGGGAAAACCGAATTGCTTCTGCAAGGGGAGTCTCTCACACCCAATCATTTTACTTTGTTATTTGTCATGCTTAGTTTATTTTTATTTAGTCTTTTTTGCTCTCTTTATCAAAACACAAAAAAATTAGTTACTTGTTTAATTAGGTTTGCTTTTGTTTTTCAAAATGAATGCTCCTGAAGTTGAAGTTCGTTCTTTTAGGCAACTAGGAGGTGAAAATTTGAAAGATGCTTGGTATAGAATTAGTGATGCTCATCATAGACGTACTAAGAAACACTCTACCACTATCCTCCTTAGGAACTCTTATGTTGGTATCTCTAGTTGGTATAGGTATGTTCTAGACACTCTTACAGGTGGAAATTTCTTGGGTACTCCTGCTTCAGAAGCCTATAATATTATTGAAAGTTTGGTAGGAACACCACCCACTAAAGATATTAAAATTGAGACCACCTTGGAGGATGTTATAAATAAGTTAGACTCTATGGAGAAATTTTTTCCAAATTTTCTTGATTGTATTGGTAAGACTAATGAATCAATAGCCACCATCAATGAAAGAATCATTGTTCTTGAGGATAATAATATCCATGACACCAAAAATCATAGAATTGATGAGTTAGAGGAAGCTATTGAAACCTTAAGTTCAACCTTTACTTCTCTTAAGTCTAAAAAGGAGAAAGTTTATGTGGGTAGAGAGCAAAAGTTTATGTATGTTCCTAAAGTGCCAAAACCAAAGACTCATTATGAGCTTAAAATTGATAAAACTTTTAGTACGGTTAAAGGTAATTCGAACAATGAAACACCTACAGGAACATCTAAGATGCCCATTGTTACAAGCTGTGTGTTGGAAGAAGCTTTTGATGATTTGAATGATTTGTCTCTTGACAACACTTGATTTTCACTTTCTGCGCCTAGCTGAAAGGCGTTAAAGAAAAGCGCTTATGGGAGACAACTCATCGTTTTTATTTGTTGTTATTTTTGTTTTCTTTGAGTAAAGTAGTTTTGTTACTTCTGTAGCAACTCCTTTGTATCTTTATTTTATCGCAATGTTGTGCCAAGTAAAGTTCTATATTGAAAGTTGATGCAAGATTTGGATTTCTGCGCAGTGACAGATTTTTAGCTGTCACGGATTTGAGCTTATCTCCCTGTAGAAAACTCAAAAAATTCTGAAAACAATCACGCATATTCCTGAGATATGTACGCAACTTTCATTATTTTAGGCCAGATCCATCTGAGCAACTTAAGTGCCTCAAAAAATTCATCATTCCAGACTGTTCTGTTTTTGACAGATTCTGCCTTTTGTTTTGCATTCGCTCTCTTACGATGTTTGTGTGGATTTCTTGGCTCCACAAAGCATTGGTGGCTGTAGCTAATGTCTAGAAGCTTTGGGATTGATTGTATCATTACAGAATATGAGAATTTTTGATTATGCACTAACCCTCTAATAAGAACTGTCTTGAGTTTGGTGTGAAGGAAGTTTTCAAGGATCAAGCGAGAAGGGTGATATTATGTGATCAAGAAGAGTGAAAAGCCTAAGCTTGGGGATGCCCCCATGGTTCATCCCAACCATATTCAGAGAGACTCAAGCGTCTAAGCTTGGGGATGCCCAAGGCATCCCCTTCTTCATCAACAAACTTATCAGGTCATCTCTAGTGAAACTATATTTTAATTCTTTCACATCTTATGCGCTTTACTTGGAGCGTCTGTGTGCTTTTATTTTTGTTTGTGTTTGAATAAATTCGGATCCTAGCAATCCTTGTGTGGGAGAGAGACACGCTCCGCTTTTTCATGTGAATACTCATGTTCTTCACTTATATTTGTTGAGTATTCTTAACTAGCTACTGCAGTGCTTTTAGCTCATGTTTTTCGTGCATCTCTTCGAGCTGTTAGCACTTGTTTATAAATACTCTCTTGCTGCATTATATTATCATTTGGAGAGTTTATGTTTAAATAAATTGATTGGTGTTTGTTTGGAAGAAAGAAAATGCTACATGTAGTAGTTGGTATTGGAAAAGACATATGCATTCTTGTAGATCATTGTCTTGTTTCGATTTGATACTTTGCAATTGTTTTGATCTCTCAAGTAGATCATGTTTAAGCTCTTGCATCATGTAGTTAAAGCCTAGTAGTGGAGAACTACCGTAGAGCTTGTTGAGACTTGGGATGCATATTTGTTCTCTCTAAGGTCTAGATATTTTCTGGTAAAATATTTGAACAACAAGGAAGACAGTGTAGAGTCTTATAATACTTGCAATATGTTTTTATGTGATTCTTGTTGTACCAGTTTATACTTGTGTTTGCTTCAAACAACCTTGCTAGCCTAAACTCTGTACTGAGAGGGAATGCTTCTCGTGCATCCAAACCTTGAGCCAAAACCCATGCCATTTGTGTCCACCATACCTACCTACTATGTGGTATTTCCTGCCATTCCAAGTAAATAATTCATGTGCTACCTTTAAACTATTCAAAACTTTATTACTCCTTATTTGTGTCAATGTTTTATAGCTCATGAGGAAGTATGTGGTGTTTTATCTTTCAATCTTGTCACCGACTTTCAACCAATGGACTAGTGGCATATACATCCGCTTATCCAATAATTTGCAAAAAGAGTTGGCAACGGGGTGCCCAGCCCCAATTAATTACAACTTTCATTAATAACTAGCTGTGTGGCCCGCGCATTTGCGCGGCTAGATTTCCTTTTTTGTGTGTGAATTGTCTTGTATAGTTTTCTTCCTTTTGATTTCTTTCCTCCCTAAGCAAAGCTTTTGACGTCTGTGCTGGTTGTAAACTTCAAGGGGAAAATCTCTGATTTTTTCCTATTAATAAAAATCTACACCGTAGCGTCAAAAAAAATGTCTTGTATATTTGTTTGACTATTTAGGAATGTATCATTATTTATATTTCTTATCAAATTATACATTTGAGATTCTTGAATACCATGAAAGCATATCAAAGGTAATTGCTTGAACAGATGTGTGAGAAAGTGACCAATGTGTATATATTTAACATCGTGTTGTTTTAATCTCATTTATTATGAACTGAAATACAAAAATAAGATTATTATGAAACTATTGTAAATATATATGTAATCGACAACAGAATACAATGCATTAATGTCAAAGCCAAGCAAGCTGACTTTTGCATCTTCCAGTTCATCTCTTCCGTTGCTCTCCTTGCGTCTGTATGTTTGTAGAGTTTAAATTTACTATAATTCAAACACTTGGTCTAGATAAACCATGTGTGTTGTTCTACCACCCGTCTCATGGCCATTGCTTCATTTTTTACGAAAAGCAGACAGCGCTGCTTTCTTTTGGATAGAAGAAGAAATAATAGTGTTTACGGTTACAGTGAGGTATAAAATCTGTACAGTGAGGTATAATAGTGTGAATAACTCGCTCTCTTATCCGCTCCCCTTGCTACAGTGAAAAGGAGGCGCAAAAGGAGGCGACCGGTGGTTGCGTGCTCTCGCCGGCGGATCCGTTGCTCCCCTCCGCCTCCGGTCGCCGCCTTGGCGCCGTGAGGTGGGGGGGAGCCCCGGCCCCCGTCCGTGCGTGTAGATAGGTGTTGGTGTGTTAGGTGTAGGTGTGCGTGTGGCTCTCGTTGTCATCGAGACGGCGGCGATGGCGGCGGTGTTGAGCTTTTGTCCTCCCCCTCTGTTCCCCGTTCCGGCGGTCGCCGGAGAGGTCGTCGAGGTGGTCTTTGGTGTGGTTCGTCCGGTGCTCTCCTCCTGCCTTGTTTCTCTGGCCTGCCGTGGTGGTGTGGGGAGAGGCTGCTCGAGGCGGGCGATCCGGTTTTGGTGGTGGTTCTGCAGGTGGTCTCGCTCGACGTTGCTGCTCCGGCCGGCCGTGGTGGCGAGGGGAGTGCTCGTCGGGAAGTTGTGTGGTGGTGCTGGTGGTTGGCCTGGGCGGAGCGGTGTCGGCGGGAAGCAAGGAGGTTTGGGGAGTGTCGTGGGGTAGATAACACGGCAGATGCTACTTTGGGGTAGCTTGAGTTTTTGGGCAAGGCGACACTGGCGTCTGGGAGATTGTTTAGCATTGCAGGGGACACAGGTTTACCCAGGTTCGGCCTCTCCATTGGAGATAAAGACCTACTTCCTGCTATCTTATTATTAATCTTGGTCTCGATCTCGATAACCCGGCTACGACAACAGAGCCGGATCTCGATCTAGGTTACAAAGCTTGTGTGTCTCTCTCGATGGTTCTCTCGCCTAAAGCTTGGGGATTATGAAAGTCTTGCTAGCTATGGCTCAGGGGCCGGTTTATATAGATACCGGGCCCTCTGACCGCGTACACAATAGAGCCGGGTTCTACCCGAACTCCAAGTCCTATCCTAGCTCCTTTATTCTTCGTGCATTCCAAGTCTTGAACCGCCTCTCGAACCGCCTCTTGTACCTTCCAGAATATCACCTTCCTTAGCCGGGTCACCGCCAAGATGCCGGCCCAGAAACATAACCCGGCCCGTGCTGAGGGCTAACTGGCCTGACCGGGCCTCCTTCCTGGCGGGTCACGTTTCCCTCTTCATGGGCCTACCGGGTTATTATCCCTCCATCAGTAGCCCCAGGTTAACCAGGTAACCAGGTTGCCATGCTTTGCTTCCAACTTTGTGTCGCTTCCTTGATCAATGTTGGTACCCTGGCTTGCCGGGTTAACCACCTGAAATACAAAAACAACAAATACATATAATGCACTATTTTATCTTTCTGCTTAACTGGGCCAGCTCTTCTTGGCGGGTCATACCGTAACCCGGCTTTCTCATTCTAGGTCAGATGTCTCCGGGTCTCTCACCCAACACTTAGCGAAAATCTCAACTCAACTGGGCCACTTGCTAGTCATAACTGGAGTCAAAGAATATTCCTTTTGTCCTGTCTGTTTGTCGCTGGCTTCCCGGAGAAGATACTTATCTTATCCGCTCACTTTTACCGCAATACCCCTAGGGTTTTCACCGTGGCTATAAATATCTGGCCACGACCCCCAGAGTGAGTTTCCCCATTCTCACGTTCATCCCCTACCTCACGCTCGCGTCACTGCCATCGCAGCCGCCGGAACTCCGATCTTCAATCGCGCCCTTAAATCTCGTTCAATCTCCAAGGTAACCTTGATTCTTACTTTTATCCAATCCGCGCATCCGATTCCAACCTTTATTTCTTCTATTTTGGCTCCGTATTTCATTATTCACATCCGCATCTAAAGCTACGGTTCATAACGCCATTGTTGCGCTCTGTCCTCCTCCAGAGCTGAAATCCATGACGAAAGAGAAGATAAAATCTGGAGGGCCCCGTGCGGCCAAAAAGCTCGCAAAGAAACCCTCTGGTACTGCTGCTGGTGCATCTGGATCCGCGGCTCCCGCAGCCGCTCCAGTGAACTGGACGAGGTCCAGCGCTACAAAAACGACCCTCCAATCCTTCGTGAACCGGGGCGAACTCCCGGCTCAGAACGAGATCCAGTGGCGCGCACCTGGGGAGGAGACCCGGCCCACACCAGAAAAAGGTGAGGTCGTTGTGCTCTTAGATCATGTGACCCGGGGTCTCCGCCCCCCGGGTTCCCTCTTTTTCCGCCAAGTCTTTCAATACTACGGGCTCACTCCCATGGATGTGGCGCCCAATTCCATTTTGAACATTAGCAACTACGTCGTTTTCTGTGAGGATTATCTCCAAATACCTCCGTCTCTCGACTTTTTCCTTGAAATCTTCTATTGCAACCCATCTCGAAAAAATCAACCTCTTGGTCCGTACGGGGGCGTGTCTATTCAACGCCGCAAAGAATGCACTTTCCCGACTCTTGCTTTGGCCAGCCACCCTAAGGGGTGGCAGAACACTTACTTCTACTGCAAGGATACCTCTCCTGAAGCTGATGAGGCCAAATTCCCGACCTTCAGAAATTCCCCTCTTGTGTACAATTCAAAGATGAACAGCTATGCTAGCCCGGAGAAGCGGGAAGCACTTGAAGGCATCCACTGCCGGGCCAGAGCCCTACTAGCCCATGGCCTTCGTGAAACTGATCTGGTGAAATGCTGGGTTGGTTGGTTCATCCAACCTCTCAGCATCAGGACCCGGCTCTTCCATGAATACACAGAAGAGACCACTGATGACATGCGTTACTCAGAAATCACACTGTTAGAGGATCAGATCGTGAAGAACGCCAAGAGGCTCCTTGGCGAAAAGAAGACTGATATTGCTATGAACGGGCTCGCCCCTTTTAGCACCAAGAACAAGCCTCCTACGGTACAACTTGTCATCTACTCACTTCTTTAACTGTAACCCGGTATTTCTTGCAAACTATCTTACTGATACCTTTTTCTTTTTGTCAGGACCCCAAGTGGTGGAGTGCAGATTACACCCCTACGTCCTCTGCTGAGGAGGACACAGAAAGTGATGATCAAGATGAAGAAGAAGAAGGTGAGCCAGACTCCGTAGGCCGGCTCTTCCTCGAGCTGATTAACAACGAAGTCCCCAAAAAGGACTCTTCTGCTGACAACCCGGCTCATTTTATTCCAGGCCTCAACGACCCGGCTCCTGACGTACCGCCGGGTCCACAAGCTGTTGCACCAACTCCTCAAAACAGGACCCGAGCTGCAATTGCAAAGGTGCCATTTTCTCGTTTCTCAACTTGCATGATGTACTCATCTCAAACTCAAATACCAACACAGGAAAAGGAACTTGAGAAGGAAGCTGAAGCCAACAAGAAACCGCGGACCCGGTCCTCTGCAAGCCATGTCACTTTGAGCACAGGTATCCCTCCACGTTCTTTATCAAGCTGGGCCAAATCGATCCAGAAGACGCCCAGCAAAAAGTATCCTTTGGCTGGCAAAATCCGGGTCCCTAAACGTTCTCGTGTATCAGATTCTTCCTCGGACGCTGTTAGCACGCCCGAGGATTTCCACATAAATGCCGGGTTAGAACTATTCTCCTGTCTTTTCAGTTTTCACTACTTTGCAGTCTTTTCTGTATCTAACCACCTTTCTTTTGTTTCAGTGCCAAAGCTATCGTGGAGGAGGACCCGGAATCTTCTCCAGCTACCTCTCCTCCACCTGCTACAGCTGAACCTTCCCAAATGGAAGTACATGTTGAAGAGCAAGCCCAGAAGGAAGAATCTGGCGCAGAGAACGTGATAGCCACACCACCAAGTCCTCCATCTGCTGCTCCAGAAACAAGTCCAGATGCACAATCACCCGGGCATGGATCTGGGACCAAAGATGTTGACCCGGAAGTCCAGATCACCGGGTCCAAGCACGGCCCAGCTCCTGGCGTATCTACTGCCATCGCCAAGGTCACCGCTCCAGAAATCAAGGTGGATCCCAGTGCAAAAGGCAAAGACCCGGTTCCTTCTTTGGATCTGGCGGCTCTGAACTCCATGTCTACGCCGGCTTTGTGCGAAGAATATTTTTCTCGCCTTGCTCACCACAAAACCCTGGAAACTGAACTGGTCTCTCTGCTTCAAAAACGATACCAGGTAATCTCTCAACTTTACTTACCTTCTTATTTCTTGTGTAACCATACTCTTACTAGCCCCCAAGCACCAAGAATATCACTTGTTGATGAGCTTGGTGCTTTAACAGGAAAAAACTTAGGCAGAAATTTCAAATCCATAGCCCCCAAGGCCCGGGTTATCTATGTATGACAAGCTGGGACTTAACACTTGCATTATCTAAAAAAACTGCACAGTGCACTAAAGAAATTTTGAACACTGTAGCCCCCAAGTGCCGGGTTAGCTGTCCACAGCAACCTGGGACTATTACTCTTTACTTATAAACTTTTTAAACTTGTAACCCCCAAGTCCCAGGCTTGATAATTCCTTGGCAACCTGAGGCTGAACTGTACACGTCTTTCTTTTCAACAGGAACATGTGAGCCAAGCCAATGAAGAAGTGGCCCGGCTCCAAGGAGCCTTAAAAGCTGAGACTGAGACCCAGGCAGAAGGAGCAAACCAACTTCAGGCCCTGGAAGAAAAAATAGCTGCCTTGACACAAGAAAATGCCGATCTGAAGCGAGACATGCAAGAGCATGAGGAGAACTTCCAGGAGCAGCTGACCAATCTTCAACAGAAGTTTGATGCAACTACCAGTGAGCTGACCCGCCTGAAGAAGATGATTAATGCCATGGTTGCCTCCCTTGTTGGTAAGCACAACCCTCTCAAACCCGGTAAATTTTCCTGTACCAGACCCGGCATATAAACTATGCCTTACACTGGTTTCCACTTTGCAGGTGCACGTGACGGTAACATCCGCAAGACCGCAACGGACAAAATCAAATGCATGTATACACTGGTGCGTCAACTATACTTTGGAAGCTGTGAAGTAATCAAGACCGTAAGGAATTGGGAAAACCCGCCCAGCACTTACACTGAAGTACTGGGTCATCTGTCCACAATGCCAAATTGGATCCAACTGCTGAAGAGGTCCGCGTGCAGAGCCGGGGCAATGCGCAGCTTGGCTTTGGCCAAGGCCTATTATCCCAACTTAGAACCGGGTCCCCTTGCTTCAGGATTTCCCCAGTTTAATGCAGATGGCACTCCCTTTGACAGGAAGTCTTATGGCCGGGCTGTGAAGCAAACCCGGCACGTGGCCACCCAAATTGCCAATGGTCTGAAACTGAACTCCATACAATACGGCTACAGCGAGACCAATGAGGAGATTATTGATGAAGAACCTCAGCGCATTGACCTCCTGCAAAGCTACAAGGAATCAATTGCTACAGACCCCAGTGCTCCTAGTGCTTCTGCTACGCCTAGCTCCTCAACTCCTACTGTGCCACCTCCATCGCGCGCACCAGTGGAAGATGAAGATGAAAACTACTTCCAATCTCTTCAGCTTGTGACATGGCGCAACAACGGAGCCCCCAAGACCCGGGAAGCAGAAGCAGAGACGGCCAAGGATGACTCGGCAAGCGCCAAAGACGGCACCCCAGCTACAACTCCTTCCACTAACCCGGCTCCAGAAGCCGGCTCTTAACTTATGCAGATGCTGTGTCTCTGCTAGAAAACTTATATCATTCGGCCCTTGGGGCACTTTATTGTAATAACTTAGCTATTCTGATACCATGCCTGTGATGTGTGCTTTTGCACTTGCTTTAAACTTTGGTGAAACTATGTGGAATCACATGACATTTGAAATATCCAATTGCTTATCTTCTGTGGTTTTGATGACCCTTTTGGTTTCTTTAACTGTGAGCCGGCTTTCGCATGGATATCCTGGCGCAACTTCTCTGAGAAAAACAGGGTCAAACCAAGTCCCAATGGGCTTCATGGTTGATTGAGTTTCCAGGTGTGCAATCAGGCCATATAAGTGCGAGTCACATCAGCTACACAGCAAGATAACCAAGAATACTAGTGGCATAAAAGCCGGGTCTTGGGATTGCAGCTACAGACTTTTTGCAGTAAGAGCCCCCAAGACCTGGATCAATGTTTATAAAGTAAAGGGCTTATGCCTCAGTACCCCATTGATCCAAAATACTGGTGGGACGCACTCTCTGGGCATCCTCAAAAATAAAAAACTTAAACAACTGCAACTAAAACTAAACATGTACACTACTAAACTGAAAATAGGACAACTGTGACTCACTTAGCCGGGTTACAAATTTTGAAACCCGGGATACTTATGAGCCGGGTCCTGGGGAAATAACTTTAGCTATCTCAATGACAAGCCCCCAGGACCAAGCTTGACCAAGAACTGCCACAATACATATAGAACAAAGAAAAATAACCGGCTTATAAAACTGAAACATAAACTGAGACAAGACAAATTTCTGTTTCAACCTTCACTTTATTGATAGAAAAGGTTAGGTCAGCAAGCCGCCTCATTAAAAACCTTCCAGTCCCCTTAGGTACCCTGGTAAGGAAAAGAGCGCGTCTGAAACCTGCTGCCTGTTACATCGTGTGTTACATCTGATACATCTTTTTCATGCTAAGTATAATATGGGCGCAGCTGCGCAATGTTCCACGGCCTCTCACGCTCTTCCATAGAAAAGGTAGAGTGTGTTGAGTCATTGACTGTCTCTGATTTCTCTCTAGCGTCCACCAAATAGTATGAACCATTGTTCAATTTCTTGCTTATGATGAAGGGCCCTTCCCAAGGAGGAGATAACTTGTGCATCCCTTCCTTGGACTGCACCCATCGCAACACTAGATCACCTTCCTGGAAGGTGCGAGTTTTAACCCGGCGGCTGTGATACCGCCTCAAATCTTGCTGATAAATTGCTGATCTTTCCAATGCTTGCTCTCTATTCTCCTCCAGCAGGTCAACAGAATCCTGCCGGGTCTTCTCATTTTCTGTCTCCACGTAAGCCGCCACGCGAGGCGAGTCATGAATAATATCACTTGGCAAAACTGCCTCTGCCCCATACACCATGAAGAAAGGGGTCATCTTTGTGGATCTGTTTGGTGTTGTATTGATTCCCCAAACAACTGATGGCAATTCCTCCACCCACGCTCCGGCGGCTCTGAGACACGGGACCCGGAGACGTGGTTTCAATCCTCTGAGTAACTCCTGGTTAGCTCGTTCAACTTGCCCATTGGCCTGAGGATGAGCCACAGAAGCAACATCCAAACGTATACCATTGTTTCCACAAAACTTTGCCATCTCTCCCAAGGACATATTAGTACCATTGTCTGTGATAATACTATGGGGATACCCAAACCTGTGTATGATCTGCTTCAAAAACTTCACTGCTGTTGCCGCCTCACAATTTGTAACAGGCATGACCTCAACCCACTTGGTAAACTTGTCAATGGCAACGAGGAGGTGGGTTTTCTTACAAGGAGACATGCTGAAAGGACCCACCATATCAAGCCCCCAAACTGCAAAGGGCCAAGTCAAAGGTATTGTTCTCAACTCCTGAGCCGGCACATGAATCTGTCTTGCATACCTTTGACATCCATCACATCTATTCACCAAGCGCTCTGCATCTGCCTGGGCTGTGAGCCAAAAGAAACCGTGCCTGAAAGCTTTTGCAACCAAGGACCTGGTTGAAGCATGATGACCACAATCTCCCTCGTGAATTTCCTTCAAAATTTGCCGGCCCTCCTTTCCAGACACACATCTCTGATATACCCCTGAAACACTTCTCTTATATAACTCACCATCTATGACCACATAGGCCTTGCACCGGCGCACGATCTGCCGGGCTATGACTTCCTGCTGGGGCAACTCCCCTCTCAAAAGATATGCAAGATACGGTTCTGTCCACTCTGGAATTTCCCGGGTTACAGCCACCAGCTGCGAATCCGGGTCTACCAACTCTTCCTCATCCTGGGACTTGACTGATGGAGCCCATAGCTCGTCCAAGAAAACGTTAGGTGGAACCGGCTCTCTGCGTGAGCCGAGTCTTGACAAAGCATCTGCAGCATCGTTTTTCCTGCGGTCAATGTGATCCACCTGATAGCCTGAGAAGAACCCAGCTACTCTATCCACCTCTCGCCTGTAAGCCGCCATAGTTGCATCTTTTCTGTCCCAAGTTCCTGAAACTTGCTGCGCCACAAGATCTGAATCCCCATAGCACTTAATACGCTTGATGTTCATCTCCTTTGCCATACGCAAACCATGTAACAAGGCCTCATACTCTGCCACATTATTGGTACAATCAAAGTGAATTTGCAAAACATAACTCAACTTGTCACCTTTGGGAGAAGTTAACACCACTCCAGCTCCTGAACCTTGCTCTTGTTTAGACCCGTCAAAATGCATAACCCAAGATTTGAGACTCGGGGTGAGAGGTGGTGCATTCAACTGTGTCCAATCATTAAGAAAATCTGCCAACGCCTGAGACTTGATAGCTGTGCGAGGCACATAATCAATGTGATAATCCCCCATTTCAATTGCCCACTTGGCAATTCTTCCTGTAGCTTCGGAGTTTCTGATGATATCTGCTAAGGGAATAGAACTGACCACCGTAATTGGATGCTCCTGAAAATACGGCTTCAACTTTCTACTAGCCATGAAAACACCAAACACTAGCTTCTGCCAATGTGGGTATCTCTGCTTTGCTTCTGATAGGACCTCGCTGACATAATAGACCGGCCTTTGTACCGGGTTCTCTTTTCCTTCCTCTTTTCGCTCAACCACCACCACGGCACTCACAGCTTGAGGCCCGGCTGCAACATACAAAAGCATGGGTTCCTTGGGACCCGGCGCCGCTAAAACTGGCGCTTCTGACAACTGCTTCTTCAAGGCCTCAAAGGCCTCATCTGCCTCTTGATTCCACACAAAATTATCTGTCTTCTTCAACAGCTTATACAACGGAATAGCTTTTTCTCCAAGCCGGGAAATAAACCGGCTCAACGCAGCCACACAGCCTGTCAGCTTCTGAACATCAGCCAACTCCTCTGGCCTTTTCAAACTCTGGATTGCACGAATTTTTTCCGGGTTTGCCTCAATTCCACGCTCTGACACAATGAAACCAAGTAACTTGCCCGCTGGAACCCCAAACACACACTTCGTAGGATTAAGCTTCATCTTGTACTCTCTCAGATTCTTGAATGTCTCTGCAAGGTCATTAATAAATGACCCGGCTTTTTCTGACTTGATAACCACATCATCAACATAAGCATGCACATTGCGCCCAATCTGATCATGAAAACAATTCTGGATACACCTCTGATAAGTTGCTCCTGCATTCTTCAACCCAAAAGTCATGGTCTTGTAACAAAAAGCACCAAAGGGGGTGATAAACGACGTCTTCTCCCAATCTTCCTTGTTAAGTTTGATCTGATGATAACCTGAATACGCATCCAGAAAACACAAGAGCTCGCTGCCTGCAACTGCGTCAACGATTTGATCGATGCGCGGCAGTGCAAACGGATCCTTGGGACAATACTTGTTCAAACTCGTGAAATCAATACACATCCTCCACTCATTATTCTTTTTTAGAACCAAAACCGGGTTAGCTAACCACTCTGGATGAAACACTTCCATGATAAAGCCGGCCTCCAAAAGCCGGGCTATCTCTTCTCCTATAGCTTTCCTTCTCTCTGCATTCATTTTTCTCAAACCTGTTTCACCGGCCTTGCCTTAGGATCAACATGTAAGCGGTGCTCAGCGAGTTCAGTTGGAATGCCTGGCATGTCACTAGGTGTCCATGCAAAAACATCCCGATTCTCACGGATGAACTCGATGAGCGCGCTTTCCTATTTGTCAGATAAGTTTGTCCCTATGGCGAACTGCTTGGAGGAATCTCCAGGCACAAAATCCACCATCTTTGTATCCTTTGCTGCTTTGAACTTTGCCCTGTCATCTTCTGTCATTGGCTTCTTGAGTGCCGTGTTATCCTGTGGGTCAACATTTGATCTATAAGCTTTCAACTCCTCTCTAGCACAAGTTTGTTCTGCCAGGGCTGCATCCCCTCATCGCATTCTGCTGCAATCTCTCTGTTACCATGTACTGTAATGATCCCCTTGGGACCCGGCATTTTCAACTGTAGATACACATAACACGGCCTTGCCATGAACTTGGCGTAAGCCGGCCTTCCCAATAACGCATGATAAGGACTTGGAAACTTTACTACCTCGAACGTGAGCCACTCTGATCTGAAATTATGGATAGACTCGCCAAAAGCAACCTCCAGTGCAATCTTTCCCTCTGGTGTGGCTGATTTCCCAGGAACTATACCGTGAAAAATTGTTGACGTTTTCTGCAACTGTGACTCCTTCAATCCCATACGCACAAATGTATCCCAGTACAGGATATTAATACTACTACCACCATCCATCAGAACTTTTTTCAACTCGAAATTGTGAACTGAGGAGCCACCACAAGAGCTAGCAGACCCGGGTGCTCCACCACCTCTGGATGATCTGCCCTACTCCATGTGATGGTGTGCTCTGACCACCTCAGATATCTTGGCACCCCAGCAGCCACTGTGTTAACTGCTCTCTTGACTAACTTTCTCTCTCTTGGTAGTGCCACTGGTGTATATGTGATACTGGCCCAACTGCCTCGGGTTCTGAGAAAATCCTCCCTGATTACTTGTATTCTGGTTCTGACCCTGACCCGGGTTTCCAGTGGGTACCGCATTTGCTCCTGTTAGAGGCCCCGCAGCCGGGTTACCACCCTGGCCGGGTCCTCCACTTCTGTTTGCTCCCTGCAGAGCTCTCTGCACCTCATTATTTTTCCACCTATTCAAATCCACACACTGTGCCAATGAATGATTGGATGGTCTGCCCATCTTGCTATGGCGAGGACACGGCATCCTAAAAGCTTCCTCAGTACTCATTGGGCGTGTTCCCTGGTAACTACCTCCACTATTGTGATTCCCACTGTTTCCCTGATAACCCCTGTTGTCCTGGTAACCTCTATTTTCCTGATAACCTCTGTTTTCCTGGTAGTTCCCGTCCATCCTTTGCCTCTGAAACCCGGTATTGGTGTTTGCTACTAACTCTGAACTTCCATCATTATGACCTCGCTTATGCTGATTCTGATTGTTGTTATTGTTGTTTCCCGAGCCATTATTGTTCCTTCCACCATTATTTGCCGTGCTTTTCCCCTTTTCCTCCTCAGGCTCATCCTGAGTTTTGTCCGTGGCTGCGTGCCTATTGCAAGCATCCATCAACTCTGCCATGGTGACCGGCTTAACCCGGTGCCCTTCCTTCATGCGACCCAGCTTCTGGACAAGTGGTGCATACTTACAAGTTTTCTCCATTGATGAAATTGCATCCTTGGGCTCAATACCAGATGAAGAGTGCAGGATCTCCGTGACCCGGCCCATCCAATGACGTGCTGACTCGCCTTTTTTCTGTATACAACGATCAAGATCCTCAATGGAAAACAAACGCTTGCACGTACCCTGAAAGTGCTTGGTGAAAACCGCCTTCAACTCATCCCAGGAATTAATGGACTTCTCTGGTAGATTTTTAAACCACAACTTCGCTGCTCCATCGCTCATCATCAAATACATGTACTTGGCACAAACATTCTCTGTGGCATTGCGTATACACATTGCCATCTCATAACTGCTCAACCAGCTGGCCGGGTCCATGCTGGGCTCATAATTGGATATCTTGCTTGGCTCCTTGAACTTCTCAGGGAAAGGCTCTGCTCTAATGGAATCTGAAAGACATTTTGGCCCGGCTAAACTAGAAGAACTTGCCGAAATATTGATATTACCGGGTGAGCTTGCAGACGCGGCTGGTGCAGGACCCGGTCCTCCTTGTGGTACTCCTGCTGCAGGTACTACCGGGTTTGCATTGCCCGCACTTCTCCCCGCGCGTGATCTATTGACTATCTGCTGAGCTATGGAAATTGCTGGGGCGGGTTGATGCTGCTGATTGTTTTGATTTTGATTTTGCTGGGGCGGGTTTTGCTGCTGTGCCGCTACAGGCCCGGCCAATGGCGGGTTACCTCCATTGCGACTCTTGCTACGATACGTTGTGGAATGCAATGCACTTTTCTCCCTTGAATACTGAGTTTGCTGGACAACTGCAGTGCGTAACATGTCAATGGCACGCCGGGCTTCAATCTCCGCTGGCGTGTCTCCCAATGGAATACGATCAAGCGCCAAAGTTGCTGCATACACGTTATCCGCCGGATTTGAATAGTGACCCGCCGGCGTGTGAAACCTTGGTGTTCTGGGCGGCAGACCCGGATTTCCCCTGGCTCCCCCAGCGGGCAAACTCGGCGCTGCTGCTGCCACGTTACCGGCTCTCCCCGTTCCTCTGTTTTGCTCTGTACTTACTCTAGCCACTGGTGCCACCTGAGCAGCGCCAATGGGCTGATCTTCTGGAGTTCTGAACAGCGCTGCTACAGGCACTGCATTTGCTATATTTTCTCCACGAGCCAGCCGGCTCTGGTGCCTCCTCTTGTGAACCCGGGTCGCCTCATTGAGGCGATTTTCCTCCTCTTCTATTTGCCTCTTTCTTGCTTCTATTTCTTGCCTCTCTGCCTCGGCGTCCCTGCGCATCTGCTCCAAGGCCCGGCGTGCTGTATCTAGCTCCATGGCTCTAACTGCTGCGTTTCTGGGTAACCAATCTTGTAAGTGCTGATGGATCTAAGACCAGGCCATTGTTAAACAAGGCCGGGGCAGGTGCTGTGTTACTTCTTTCCTCTCCTTGGGCCCGGTTATGCAGGAACCCAAAACTATTTCTATATCTTGCCGTATCCTCGCTTTCCTCTGAAACGAAGCCGGCTCTCCATCCGCAAGCTCCAATATCGGTGGTAACTGCGCTGTTGCTGACCTGGGGTAAAGGCCGGTGGAACAACAGCTGATGGTGATGGTTGCATGCTGGACGAAGGCGCGGTATACACCGCTACCCTACGAACCGGGCTTGGACTTGACTCTTGTCCTCATCATCTTCCTCTTCTGCATCATACCCGAACCGGCCTTCAAACAGGGGCAAGATAGATTCCGACCCGGCTTGTTCCACCACGTCACCCGGGATTTCTACCGGGTCGTCCAGCCTTTCCTCCAGCGTGTTCAGGACCTCCTCAACTTCAGCTGTGCCAACTGATTCCTCTCCATCAGATTGAACAATTGTGGCGGCTCCTGACACAGATTCATAATCTCCATCACTAGCAGATCTAGTTGTAATCATGCCCACAAAAACATTAAATTTGCAAATTGGAATAACATCACCTGATTCAAGTAGATCAGATTCCGGCCCCCAGCCAAAATCATCGACGATGGATTCTCCTTGCTCATTGACTGGGATCTGGCCAAAAACAAAGTTTTCGGCCCCTCTCTTTGCTTCTCCCATGATGGTGACACCTTTGGCCGCGATTCCCACAGACGGCGCCAACTGTCGTGGGGTAGATAACACGGCAGATGCTACTTTGGGGTAGCTTGAGTTTTTGGGCAAGGCGACACTGGCGTCTGGGAGATTGTTTAGCATTGCAGGGGACACAGGTTTACCCAGGTTCGGCCTCTCCATTGGAGATAAAGACCTACTTCCTGCTATCTTATTATTAATCTTGGTCTCGATCTCGATAACCCGGCTACGACAACAGAGCCGGATCTCGATCTAGGTTACAAAGCTTGTATGTCTCTCTCGATGGTTCTCTCGCCTAAAGCTTGGGGATTATGAAAGTCTTGCTAGCTATGGCTCAGGGGCCGGTTTATATAGATACCGGGCCCTCTGACCGCGTACACAATAGAGCCGGGTTCTACCCGAACTCCAAGTCCTATCCTAGCTCCTTTATTCTTCGTGCATTCCAAGTCTTGAACCGCCTCTCGAACCGCCTCTTGTACCTTCCAGAATATCACCTTCCTTAGCCGGGTCACCGCCAAGATGCCGGCCCAGAAACATAACCCGGCCCGTGCTGAGGGCTAACTGGCCTGACCGGGCCTCCTTCCTGGCGGGTCACGTTTCCCTCTTCATGGGCCTACCGGGTTATTATCCCTCCATCAGGGAGCCTGTGTTGTGGCTGTGCGTGTTCATCGTCTTCGGTGCCGTCGCGGTGCGGCTGACGGCCTTTGCAGTCTTCTACAGGGCGTGGAGGTGCTTGCTCCCCAGCGGTACGGCGGCGCCGGCGAAGCCTAGGGTTCGGGAGCGCGGATGCGGGGATCTGATCGTGTTCTTTCGGTGGCTCTGGGGGGGCTCTCTGCATATTTCCTGGTCCTCTTCGTAATTTCTTTTTCTTTCGGGACCTGTTGTAATATGTTCTGAGCTGCCTTGTATTTGTGGTCGGATCCTTTCAAAAAAAAAAAAAATCTGTACAGCTATAAATTGAAAAACAACAGCAGCTTAACAGAAGGCATCCTAAAAGAAGCCGAGATGGCCTAGTCTGTGCAGGCTCATTTTAATTTACTCCGTTGCTTGGCCACCTAAGTCACTACCTTTCCTGCACGGCCATCATACTGGTATGAACTCTACGATCTCTTTTTGTCCAAGTTCGTGCATGTTTGAATCTGCTCAATCAACTACTTATTTCTTGCTTGAAGCCATCGTGTGTGATGACCGTCGACTCATGCATGGCATCACTCACCTTAGTTATGTACATGGAGATCATCCTGTTATCGAGCATATGCATGTTTATACATCAAAGTATTCTGTGTTCTACACTGGTCATTCTTCTCTATATATGTCCCATCGGAAATAAAAATTCACTTTACATTTGAATTTATTTTAAGCTAATTTTATTTGAGGGTTAGTTTACAAAACATACATGTGGAGAGATCGATCGAGTTCCCCACTGCTCATTGTGTTTTCTTTTAACTACTCCACAATATTAGATAGGTAACTTATATTATAGGAAAACATAAAACTCGAACTATTAATTTTACGAAAAACTTCTATTGAAAATTTTGTGTAACCTCTGAGGTATTTGTGAAATTACACTTTAGCTCTTTTTACATATAAATCAACAAATTAGTAGGCCAACATCCTGAAGGTTCAGTCTCATACAACTACATGGCAATAGACAATTAAATATGGAATATTGGAGGGTTGTTTACATAGTGAAACTAATTGCTGATGAACGGATATAATTCTCACCGAAGTATGTAGCAATATCCTTGCTAAGTTGCTGTCTTAGAGTCTTTTCTGCCAGCTTCTCTTGCTTAAGTGTTTTCGAGCCAACAAAGAGATCGAGATCAGGAAGAGACTGCATTTGTAATCTACGTACCTTATCTCTTCGATGAGGATGAGTGGAGTTGGGGACCGAGTAGACACTCCTCCGTGGATGTGGACAGAATGGACTGACGCTAGGATTGCATGGATAAGCCACGGTACATGCTGAAGAAACAATACTCATCACGTATTTTCCTTGGTGTGCCCGGCGCTAGTATCAGTATAGCTTGATACCTAAGGTGTCGTGGAGTTGGAGACAACTACTGTGGATTGCGGAAGATGTTGAGAATGTCGCAGAGTTCAGCCCTTGCTGCCGCGTGGAGACGGATGAGCACATGACTACTTTCCTGGACAATTTACAGTGGCGATGGATTACGGCCTTGTACCGGCCGTCGATTCTCTTTTCGTGGGGAGATATGTGTTCTACAGGTTGTGCTTCGCGTGTCTGATGATCATTACTTTTATTATCCTGCGTCCATGGAGATATCTGCCATCAATTAATGTGCTGCTGCTCGCCGCCGGCTGTGGTCAATCAAAGAATTGATCGTTCATGGATCCATGTAAACATTCCCCATCAATTCATCGTGTTGCGACGGAGATCGATGAATCTAAAAATCTATGGCCGATCGATGGTACATTGTTCGTCGCATCCCTACGGCAATCGATCAATCTGGATGGCGATCAATCAATCTGCAGATGTACGGCCGATCCGAAGTGCCGGAACCCAGCAGGCCGAGCTCCTTCATGTTTCTACGCTCCGTCGCCGGAGACATTGGCGTTGCTGGCTGGCGTGGTCCGGCAGCCTATCTGCCGCAGTTCAGATTCGATTTGAAGGTAGGTGCCTGGTCGTCGCCGGAGACATTGGCGTTGCTGGCTGGTGCGTCGTCCCGCAGCCTATCAGCCGCAGCTCAGATTTGTTTCGAGCTAGGTGCCTTCGTTCGGCATAGCTTCGATTAGCCGACGACGTATTTGGTGTTGTCCAGGGTGCATGTTCTTTTGGGCCTATGCTCGTACATGTGCTTATATAAACTAAGCGATTAATTGAGTCCACATTGGGTACGTTTGCTTCTACAGATCCATGTACGTGGTCAGGGCACACACCTATCCGTGTATTTTGTCTCACGAACAAACCTATCCGTGTACTTCTCAAACTGAGTCTTTTGCTTTCCAGAATATTTGAACGTGTTGAGGAGGGACATCTATCCGCAGCATTTAGCTTCCATGTGGAACCTCTTGGGTCTATATCTCAACCGTTTATATATCAACCGTTTATATATCATAGTTACGTGGTGACAAATCTTAACCGTTTATATATCATAGTTACGTGGTGACAAATCTTAACCGTTGATTGTCTTGTGTTTTAATTATATAATAGATTCTCTTCACATGTTTTGCACTGATTTATCAGTAAGCAACTTAAATTGCAAATAGACACTCCTCCATGGTATGTGAATGTTGGAAGGCACCCGAGAATTCGGTTAGCCATGGCTTGTTTAAGCAAAAGGTTGGGAGGAGTGTCAACTATAAAGAAACTAAAATACATGTGTAAACAAAAGAGAAGAGGGATGATCTACCTTGCTGGTAGAGATAACGTCCTTCATAGGAGCCGCTCTTGAAAGTCTGGTTGACAAGGGGGTTAGAGTGTCCACTACCATTCGTTGACAACAACAAACACCTCTCAAATACTTATTTTGTGCTCTCTATATGCTTTCGAAAATTTAAAAAGGTCTAGCACATGATTTAATCCCTGCTTCCCTCTGCGAAGGGCCTATCTTTTACTTTATTGTTGAGTCAGTTTACCTACTCCTTTCTATCTTAGAAGCAAACACTAGTGTCAACTTTGTGTGCATTGATTCTTACATGTTTACTTATTGCACTTGTTATATTGCTTTATGTTGACAACTATCCATGAGATATACATGTTACAAGTTGAAAGCAAATGCTGAAACTTAATCATCCTTTGTGTTGCTTCAATGCCTTTTACTTTGAATCTATTGTTTTATGAGTTACCTCTTATGCAAAACTTTTTGATGCTTGTCTTGAAGTACTATTCATGAAAAGTTTTTGCTTATATGATTCATTGTTTACTCTTTATCTATTTGTTAACAAACTATAGACCATTGCTTTGAGTCACTTCATTCATGACATGAGCCTTGCAATATATTGATCAAGATTGTGTGAAAGCATGTCTCCTCAGAAATTATTTGTTGTTATCGTTTTACCAACTCGAGGACGAGTAGAACTAAGCTTGGGGATGCTTGATACGTATCCATAATTGACGACCGCGCCGCCTGGTGGTTTGGGCCCCTCGGGGGTCCGCCGACATCACCCCCTTCGCCTATTTATTCCCCGAGACGTGAAAACCCTAAAACACCGAGCCTTTCATCCAGAACATATTCGCTGCCGCCGCCGTCGTCAACCCTAACTCGGGGGGTTCTGAAGCACTTCCCGGCACCCTGCCGGAGAGGGGAATCATCACCGGAGGGCTTACATCGCCATGCCCGCCTCCGGAGTGATGAGTGAGTAGTTCATCCTTGGACTATGGGTCCATAGCAGTAGCTAAATGGTTGTCTTGTCCACTTGTGCCATCATGTTTAGATCTTGTGAGCTGCCTATCATGATCAAGATCATCTTATTGTAGTGCTACATGTTGTGTTTGCTGGGATATGACTTATATTGATACCTATGTGGAGCTGAATATTATATTATCATGTCTATGTCATTTGTGATCGTGCATGCTCTCCGTTACTTGTTGAAGCCTTGGCCAAGTGAATACTTGTGACTCCAAGAGGGGGTATTTATGCATGATAGATGGGTTCAACCTCTATTTAACCTGGGATAGTGACAGCAAGTTCTAAGGTTGTAGATGTGTTGTTGCCACTAGGGGTAAAACAGCAATGCTTTATTCAAGGATGAATGTATTGTTTACATTATGCACATTACTTAATGCAATTGTCTATTGCTTGCAACTTAATACTGGAAGGGGTACGGATGTTAACCGGAAGGTGGACTATTTAGGCATAGATGCATGCTGGATAGCGGTCTATGTACTTTGTCGTAATGCCCAAATGAATCTCATAGTAGACACCACAACTCGCACATGCATGTTTTATGCATTTATCAATTGTCAATTGCCCAGCTGCAATTTGTTTACCCAGCATGTTAGTTATCTTATTGGAGAGACACCACTAGTGAACTGTGGACCCCGGTCCATTCTTTTACATCTGAAATACAATCTACTGCAATCATTGTTCTCTACTGTTTTATGCAAACAAACATCATCTTCCATACGATACGTTAAACCCTTTGTTTTCAGCAATCCGGTGAGATTGACAACCTCACTGTTAAGTTGGGGCAAAGTAATTTGATTGTGTTGTGCAGGTTCCACGTTGGCACCGGAATCCCTGGTGTTCCGCCGCACTACACTCCTTCACCAACACCTTCGAAGCAACCTCGTTTTCCTACTGGTTCGATAAACCTTGGTTTCATACTGAGGGAAAACTTGCTGCTGCACTCATCATACCTTCCTCTTGGGGTTCCCAACTGACGTGTGACGTTACACGCATCAAGCATATTTTCTGGCGCCGTTGCCGGGGAGATAGAAGTAACACCGCAATATATTCCCTCGTCAACTTAGCGCCAGCAACGGGTAAAGGCTGAACATCAAAGGCCTGCCGGCACTCTTCGCCCTATTGCAGTCCCCGAGTGGAAATGGGATGAAATTGGTATGGACTTCATTACCGGGTTTCCCCGATCTCAAAAGGGCAACAATGCAATTTGGGTAATCATTGATCGTCTTTCCAAGGTTGCTCACTTCCTACCAGTCCGTGATGATATACGTGCAAGTCAACTGGCTGACTTATATTTGGCTCGTATTGTTCCATTGCATGGGGACCCTCTGAGGATCATATCGGACCGTGGAAGTATCTTTGTCTCCAAGTTTTGGCAGAGTTTCCAAACTGCTATGGGGTCACGTCTCAATTTCAGTACCGCTTACCATCCCCAAACTGATGGTCAGACCGAAAGAGTTAACCAAGTGTTGGAAGACATGCTGCGGGCATGTGTAATCTCTTTTGGCAAGGGTTGGGAAAAGTATCTCCCTTTCGCGGAATTCTCCTACAACAATAGCTATCAAGCTAGTCAGGGCATGGCTCTATTCGAGGCTTTATATGGAAGAAAATGCCGCACTCCGCTAAATTGGTCCGAGACCGGAGAGAGAGCACTCTTTCGTCCGGATGTGATCAATGAAGCTGAGGAGAAGGTTCGAATCATAAGAGAGAATCTGAAGATTGCTCAGTCTAGGCAAAAGAGCTACTATGATAAGCATCATCAGGAAATTCACTATGAAATTGGTGATAAAGCTTATCTCCGCGTCTCTCCCCTTCGTGGCGTTCGCCGCTTCGGAATCAAAGGGAAATTGGCCCCTCGCTATGTTGGCCCTTTCACCGTTCTGGCCAAGCGAGGAGATCTTTCTTATCAATTGGAGTTATCGGTCAAATTCCCAAATGTACATGATGTGTTCCATGTCTCCCAACTTCGCCGGTGTTTTAAGGATCCTATCCATCGAGTCAATCATGAAGAGCTAGACCTCCAGGAAGATCTCACTTATCGCGAGCATCCTATCCGTGTCCTGGATGAAGCTGAAAGGAAGACCCGTAACAAGACTACCAAGTTCCTCAAAGTTCAATGGTCTCACCATTCCGAGGAAGAAGCAACCTGGGAACGAGAGTCTAGTCTACGTGAGGAGTATCCCGACTTCTTTCCGCAACCTTAGAATCTCGGGACGAGATTCCTGTAAGGGGGGTAGAATTGTAACAGCCCGAAGTTTAAGCAACTAAAAACCCGTGTAATTTTTCCACTTTTGTGTTCATTGCATCATGGCATCATGCATCATGTTGTCGTCGCTAGGGAATTGTGCTAGGGAATTGTGGTTGTTGCTAGGGAATTGTGGAGGTTTGGCACCACTTAAAAACAAAATGCCAAATTAGCTCCACCAAATTTCAAAACCGTGGAAGCACTCAAACTTGCAAAACAAAAATGCTTGGCAACTTATATTTGTCCAGGAAGTTCCAAGAGTTCAAAGTAATATTTTGCCCTTGATTAAAAATATCTAAAGTAATTTCATTTGGAAGTTTAGATAAAATGCCTAAACCAAACTCTATGAACAAAGGTTGACCAAAACATTTTATTTGTCAACCCCAATTTTTGTGGAGTTACTAAATGTTAAGGGGAGCATCCCCAAATTATTTCATAATTTTTGGAGGTGGATAACTGAAAGGATCGGTATGACACCTAGAGGGGGGGGGGGGTGAATAGGTGCTACTCCAATTTTAGTCTTTTTCAATTTAGGCTTGACACAAAAGGTAAATTCTCTAGATATGCAACTACGGTGAATTTACCTATATGACAAGCTAGCAACTAAGCACGATATAATAAGGCGGTAAACAAGGATAGAGGTAACCGAAGTCAAAGCACGCGGAGACACGGATGTAATCCCGAGTTCCTCCTTTTTAGGGGAGTACGTCTCGTTGGAGAGGTGTGAACCAACACAATGGTTCAACGGCCACAAAGGCCTCACCCTCTTCTCCGGTGAACCGCACCACAAAGGTTTGGTTCACTTCAACTATCGGAAACCTTCGAGGCGGAGTCCGGAGCCTTTACAACAACGACTTGGGGCACAACCCACAAAGGATTGGGGGCTCCCAAACAGCTACAATCTGTCACAAAGACAATCAAGTGAGTACAATAGGGGGCTAGGTTTTCCTAGTGGAAACCCTAGCTAATGGTCCCTCAAGTGAATGATGGGGAAATGACAAACGGCTCGGTGAAGATGTAGATCGGGGCCATCTCCTTCAATCCTCCAAAGATCAACGAGTTTGGGTGGAGGGATTGGGAGATGTAGTGATTCTTGAGCTTGCAACAATGGGGATCTTGAATTCTGGGCGAGCTGGCTGGCTGGAGGTAGGTGGAGGGGTATATATACCCCTCCCAGAAAAGTAGCCGTTGCAGACAAGAAACACACCGGAGTTTCTGGCCCTAGTGACCGGAAACTCCGGCCAGGGGCGGAAACTCCGGCCTACAGGGGCCGGAAACTCCGCCCCACACCAGGGGCTGAGCAGCTTCTTCGCAGCAGTGACTTGGGCAAAGACTCCGGTGCCCTGGGGCCGGAAAGTTCTTCCAGGGGCGGAAACTCCGGTCTTGGGGACCGGAAACTCCGACCCCCACCAGGGGCTGAGCAACATTTCAGCAGCTTGCTGCTTCTTCGAGCAAACACCCAGAGACCGGAAACTCCGGTCCTGGCAGCCGGAAACTCCGGCCTGAAATGCTCCAGAACCTCTTTTCTCTTTTTGGTGTTGATGCACATGTTGTATACAATAAACCCTGCATCACTTAACACCAGATTAGACATCCTAAGTGTTGTTAACTAACACACAAAACTAAGAGATCACAAATGTTCTTTCAATAACTGCCTCAATTAAATCAAATACACCTGCTGTCATTTGTATCCAGAACTGAAAAAGGACCCATCGGTGATACTTTTAAATCTTCCAGGGGGCGAAGTGCAAAGTCGCCGTCTCCCTCCTGTAGCCACGCTCGGCTACTGGCGCTGCTGCGCGTCGCACGTACGGGGGCCCCTCCCCACTGCCTCCACCTGCAAGGAGAAGAGGAAAATCGAGCCCCCACTTGCCCTACTACCCGTTCCCCCACCTCACCTGCTCCCCGTTCCTCTCCTCCTCTTCCTCACCCCGAGCCGCCATGGCCGCCGTGATGCGCCGCCGCCTCGCCGCTGACGGAAGCTTCCCCGGGAAAATCCAAGGCCGCAGAAAGCTCCGCCGCCACGTATTCTTCCTCTCCACCAGAGGAATCGAGCCGGGCTGGCCGACATCGCCGTCCCCATCCTTTATTTCGCCTCCGTCGTCCGGCCACCGCAGCCCCACCGACGGGCAATTCCTGCCACTGCCGTCCACCTCCGGCCTCCCCCAAGCACGCGTGCGTGTTCCTGGTGAGTTGCTGCTCCCCGCCGTGCCCTCTGTTCCTCCCCTCGCCCTCGCGTTCGCCGTCGCACTGCACACTGCCGTGCGTCGCCGTGCTTCTTCCGCCGCTCGGATTTTCCGAGTTTAGAGCAAATCGGATTTTCCGATTTTCTTCAGTACGCAATCCTTTCTGGTCCTTAGGAACATTTCACTGCCTCGTAGCATCGGATTTTCCGAGTTTTGCAAGCATCGGATTATCCAATTTCTGTCAGTGCCATTTCTTTTCTTCTGTCCTTAGCCGTTTTTCCAAAACACCAAATCGATCGGATATTCGGATTCAAATAATTCGGATATTCCGATTTAACACAGTACCAAAATATTCCTGTTCAAATTATTCCTTCTTCTATTATTGGTTCTAAATAGTTGTTTGTGTTGGATTTAAATTATAACTAGGACATAATTAGAGGAGGAAATAAAATAATTAAAAGAACCTATTTAAATTGATAAGTTATAAAAGTAATAACTATTAATCGGTGCTTCAGAAAAATGTGTTTGAAATACCAAAACGGGCACAAAGTTATGAACTAACTAGCAGCATCATTTCATGCATGTTCACCTCATTTTAGAGCACAGGAAAACATTAAAACAAGGAGTAGCTATTTTTCCTCTCTTGCTAAATAATTATTCATGCACCCTATGCAATTGCTAGATATTGGTCTAATAGCAACTTCAGTGAATTCAAAATGTCATATCATCATATGTTTGCGCATTGCATTTGTTAAGCACATGTGTGGTGATTGATTGTTCTCTCCCGATGTTTGTTTTTCGTTAGATCAAGCAACCGGGGTTACTCCACCATACCCCGAGGATCCGTACTACCAGCACGTTGATCAAGGCAAGCGTAATCCCCCCTCTGAGCATATCTTATCCTATGTTTCCGTAAATATTTTCTCCACTATAATATTGCATGCGGTTCCAAACGTCAATTTTATTGGATTAGAGTATCCCATAGTTGCATTAAGATTCCGATGCCATTACCTGTTTCCCCTCCTATTATCCATAGGTTTGTATTGTTGGCCGGAGATACTTAACTATGCAATGTTGATGCTTAGCCATGCTTAGTTACATGTTATCCGTCCGATGGATGTGTTATGTTCGAAACAGGTGTTGAATGTTCAGATGATGGTGGAGAATTGTGGTAACAGGTAATAAGATGCTAAAAGGTGGGGATGAGAGGCCACTGTGGTTGTGGTGCTTTGTCTCCTTCTCGCCGCCTAGGTGCGAGTTCTTTACCTCCCGAACCAAGACTGAGCGTGCAACCATGCGTGAGGCCTATGCATTCGCAGTGCAGGAACCCTCATAGACTAAATAACTCGAGCGGGGCTAGCCAGGGTCCTCTAGTTCGGGCTTCCATTTGCGCGTGCGTGTTGATGGTGGGATGAACTGAGATGAGGATGGTGGTGTTAGGAAAATGAGTGGCCGTGGGGCGGGTGTTGCAGGCACTGGCTGCCCTACCGCCACTGATGATCCTAGAAAGTCCTTAACGAGGGAGAAATCGACACCGCTCCCACCCAGCCGGTTCTCCAAGGAAGAGAGCTAAAAGCTAGGTAATGGGCCGGACGGTACGCGTGGCAAACATTGTACACCCCTGCAGGGTAAATCTTTTCGAAAAGCCGTGTCCGCGGTTATGGACGACTTGGGAAAGGACGATAAGATCATAGAATAACTTGAACGGAATGATTAAAAAACTGGGTACTAAAGGTACCATTCAAGATTGTAAGGTGAGCTTCCTCGAGGGTGATTCGGGGAGGTGCCTTTGATGAACAGGTATAGTGGTTGATGATAGTTGTTGATGAGAAAAGTGATCAAGAAAAGAGTCACTTCTTACCCCCTTTTTGAAAATACTCTGATTAGTCGATGCCATTGAGTTATGTTTTCATAAATAAAATCAGCTTTATGCAAAACAGCCATATAACTTTGAAAACCTCATCGAGCTAAAGCTCTATATATAATCTTGCGAGTTCGTCGAACTCAACGTCGTTTGTTTTGTTTCAGAGGAGGACTTCACCGACCTCGAAGGTGGGTTCTTTGTGGACGTCGACGAGTAGTCTGGGGTTCCCAGGTGGCAGCTTGGGACATCCCGGAACAGCTGGCGCTGGATGTTTATTTGTAGGCCTCTTAGGCCATAATCTGGATCTTGTTGTTTAGAACAACTTAATCTGCTTCCGCTTGTTGTGATGTTGGGTCTGTGACCTCTGGTTGTCATTTGCTATCTTTCTCTATTATAAGAGTTGAATTATATGATTTGTGTCGTAGAGTCTGTGATGTGCCAGTTGTTCCACAAGTCTTGATCTCTCTATTATACTTTGATAGTGTGTCTGGTGGTATCGGATAATCGGGGACACAGTATCACTGTATAGCAGTCGGGTCGGGGCGCCACAGAAGCGCGGTGGTCGCCTCGGCTGCCCCGTGAGGCACGTGCACCACTTGATGAGGAGCCCAGCCGTGTGACAATGGTGTCGTCAGTACGAAAACCGAGAAGAGCGCCTAAGCCACGTGCCCAAGCCTTGGTGTGCTATGAGATAACAAAAAAGTTGAGTCAAAATACTGAGAATGCATACTATGAAAGGACAATGTGGAATTATTGGATTTCATACCTCAGCGAAAGCTCTAAGTGTCTCGTCTGAATCAGGATGACCCGGAGGGTGCCGGAGAGCATGCCCAGCCTCATTCACATGATTGGACATCTTGGTTTGCTGTCAATTAGGTAAACATTAATGTTCGTAGATATCAACAAAGCAATGGCCGTACATCGAAGGTATAGAAGGAAGAATTTACCACAAAGTTGATCACCGGACCGTAGTCTTGATTTCTACCCAGCCGGACGAGCTTATTGTACTCCAGATTGGCTAAGTGGTCGAAGGGCGGATTGGCTGCAGCCAAGATGTCCTCGCTACGAAAAGCCGAAGCGTTGAGCTTAAGACGAGTATTTGCCTTAAGCCAGGCAAGATACTCGTTGAATGCTCTATCATCATGAAGATCTAGGACAGGGAGACGCCCATGCTCTTTCTCGTGCTCAAGTCTAGAAACCATTTCCTTAAACATGTTAATGTTGATCATATGCTTCTTTGGCCAATTCTTTTCACCCTTTGTCCTCTGTTTGTCCATCCTACATGTCAAAATCCATACATGTTAGTGCATAGAAAACGACGGAGTAAGCAATACAACAACAAAACGATGGAGTAAGCAATACAAAGCACTTACCCATGCAGCTCCTGACTTGTGTCCATATAGTCTGGCGGAGTAGTTTGGTAAAATCCAAATTGTCTCATAACCCGGTTTGGTAGGTGCCATTCGACTGCATAGAAACAAATCAATGGGCAAACCATATGCCACAGATGTTGTTCCGCTAGACACGCCGGGTTCAAATCGAACCTATATTCGCCCCGGCCTATCTGACCAGGCGGTCCATATGGCTCCCAGATCACCTGTGCAAAGATCTAAATTAGCACGGTACTTACAGATAGTTATAATCGAAAAGACCCATGGAAGAAAGATAAATGATCTTACATATTCAGCCTTCAATGTATCAAACTCTTGGATGTAGTGGATGTACATTTTTTGTGACAGTCCGAAATCATGGGTAACATGGTCCCAAGCATAGACCATTGTAGGCGAACGAAGGTTGTCCTCGTGATCGGGCCATGGGCCATGCTGGTCATCAAAAGGTGGTCTCCCTACAGGCAAATTCTCCCAACTCCAGATGGATAAGAGCAACATGCAACCACCGATATTGCATTCTCCCACTTTGCCACTGTTACTCATTTTGCTACCCCTACGGCACGCCTCGTCCAACTACACACAAAACATGATGAGAGGTACAATTAGATACGGATAATTGAGGAAGAATGCAATAATGTATAAAAGCAATGCACGTTTGATTACCTGTCGATACAAATAAGCTAGAGTAGCCGTACCCCAACTCCAGTTGTGATCCCAAACAACTAACAACTGCAGCCACATAAAAGGGGCATTCATCCCACTGCTGTCCGCAAATAGAACACGGCTAATAACATACCACACGTATGCCCGGGCATGCTGCTCAACCCCTTTAGAATCCTCGTGCAACTCAGGTGGGCACACTGCAAAATTCTCAGCAATCCAAGAAAAGGAGGCACCCGAAGATGCACCTCTCTTTGGCTCCGGCGCCTTCCCAAGTAAGCTAGTCATACTCTCTACCCATCCAGCAGAATCGGTGCTCCGGCACACGGGATCGCCAGCGATGGGAAGTGCCAGGATCATTGCAACATCCTGCAAAGTGATGGTCATCTCCCCGCACGGCAAGTGGAAGGTATGTGTCTCAGGACGCCACCGGTCAACCAATGCAGTGAGAGCACACGGGTTGAACTTCGGCATACCACGAGAAACCATCTGTACCAAAGGGAGAAGCCCGGTCTTCCGGATGTACTTCGTGTATCTCTCATCATACTGCATCTTCGGGTGCTTGGCACTCGCAGGACCGTCAACTCGGGAGCTCCGCAAGTGCAAGTGGGGGTAGAGCACTTCTTCCTCTCAGGGCCGGCCCACAGGCCGGGGCGACGGGGCGACCGCCCCGGGGCCCAGCGAGGTAGGGGCCCAAGCCCAGGTAGTAGCACAGTTATGTAGTGTGTTGTGTGCGTACATCTAAGATTTTTTTGGCCCAGTCTTGAGCTGATCGATGGATCAAGTCAGCTGCCGAAAAGGCACAGCGCACGCCCGCGCCCGCAATCCTGCACCAGTCTCTTTTCCCGCTTCGTCTCCTCGGCTCCTCTGCTCATCCCCAGATTCTTCAATCCAAATTCCGCCGCAGCTCCGGTCTCCACCGTGCAGTTTCAAATTCGAGGCGACGAGGCCGCAGCAATTAATGGAGAACAACGGTGCTATTTCTTATTTCCCTTCTGGCCTTCCGCAATCATCTCTGTTAAATAGCCCGGTTCAGCTCAATCTCACATCCCGCATCTCCAATTCTTCAAAGATTCGTTGAATTTAGATCTGAGAGAGCAAGGAGCACATGAAGATTCAATAGATGAGAAGGGGAGCAGAGTGTGAGCGTTGCACCCTTGCAAATCTGCGAAGCTACATTGACAATTCGACATCGAGCTGCCCAGGAGCTGCGTGTATCCAGGTGCTTTTGTTCCCTGTATACTATTTTTCTGCATATTGCTTGGTGACATATCTTCTAAAAGTCTTTATCTGGTAGTGAGAACATAGAGTGAAGACATGGAGTGAAGAACAACAAGATCTGATCATTTAGTTCTCTGCATCATTACAAATAAATAATTTCTTGCATATTTTATTGTCCCTGTACAAAGACTATTGATCTATGCTATGTACTGTACTGAATTGCCAATAAAATTCAATACATTCTAAAAAAAATTGACTACAAAGGCCCTATTTTGTCGTCTCGCCCCGGAGCCTCGGAAATGTATGGACCGGCCCTGCTTCCTCTGCTAGAGCATAGGCACGGTGGTCCTTTCATATGCATCTTGTAGAAGAGAATACCTCGACATCCTGCAAAAGAAATATAGAATAAGCTAATGTACTTAACAAAAATAAGCTACTGTACACAAATAAGCTACTGAACTTGCAAAAAATAAATTGTCCAACTATACTACAAAATTTACCATATCTATGTACTTAACAAAAATATGCTACTGTACACAAACAAGCTACTGCACTTACAAAATTTACCACTACTGCACTAACAATATGTAGTTACTATCTAAGTGAAGTAATGAATTTACCACTACTGCACTAACAATATGTAGTTGTCTAAGTGAAATACTATTGGAACTACAAAATTTACCACTACTGCACTAAAAATAAGCTACTGCATCTATACTGCCACAACTAAGTGAGATACTATCTAAGTGAAATTTGAAGTGATTTTTTTCTTGATTCCAGTGTGATTTCTTAAATGGGAGAGCTTTAACGAAATGCGTTTTATTACTACTTGAATGTAATATCGGATGGGTTGGTACTAAACAAGAAATTTCGATACACAATGCTCAACAAAATTATTTCGATACACAATGCTCAACAGACGGGGAAGGAGCTGCTCGTGATACCTTGATCGGGTCGTGGTATAGAGCAGGCGGGAACGAGACGGGGAGCACGGTGGGGGAAGAGCTCGTCGTCACCGGGCGTGGCCACCACGAGACGGGAACGGACGGGGAGCTCGGTCGGGGAAGGAGCTGCTCGTCAACCGTCCTCCATGGCGGCTACACTGACCACGGGGAGCCACGGACGAGAGCTGGCGGCGGCGAGCTCGGTCACCCGGCCTCCATGACGGTACCGTGAGCGGCGGCGATGGGGATTGGGGACGGCAGCGATGGGGATTGGGGAGGGCGGCGACGGGGATTGGGGAGGGCGGCGACGGGGATTGGGGACGGCGGGCGGCGAGATGGGGATTGGGGACGGGCACGGACACGGCATCGATCTGCTGCCTTAACCCTAAGTGCTACGGCGCCCTGGACAGGGGCGCCATGGGGGGCAGCACAACGCCCTGTACCGGGGCGACATGGTAGGCAGCACAACGCCCTGGACCGGGGCGCCGTACATACGCCCATTGGGCCCGCTTCGCCTACGTGGCAGATTCCACGACGCCTTTGACCAGGGCGTCGTACAGAAGACCACGGCGCCCCGTGGCAGATTCCACGACGCCTTTGACCAGGGCGTCGTACAGAAGAACACGGCGCCCCGAGGGCGGGCGCCGTGCGGAAGGGTCAGATCGTGAAATGTTTCGAATTTGAGTCCATTTTGTGAAATAATTTGAAAAAATGGTCAGATTTGTCAAAATTGCCCCACGCGGGTGCCGAGCAGAGCAAAATCGCGCGACCAAGCAAACATTGATGAGGCTACATCCGGGGAAGTAAGAGCAGCGACTTGACAACACGCGGACCGAGTATGAGAAAGATCTCCTCCCCCCGCTACGGATCCTAGCTGGTATATTGTGTGTTGCGGTTGCGTTCGACATCAAGTTTCAACAGATGGGATGGGAGGCGTGCTCCAGTTGCTAATGGCCGTATGCTCCTACCTACCAGCTGTGCCTCTATTCTGACATACTTCAGAGACACTACGGAAGAGATAGTCAAAGATACTCAACACGAAAGCAGCATGGCGGGATACTGTATGCAGCAGCTTTCTGCAGGCACAGGCCCCTCAAATAGTTCAAACCTTGTGTAGTTCGTGGAATCAATCCTACATCGAGGACATTTTGAAGGACGGAAGCGTATTCATCCGTCCGGATACGGAAGACAGGAGGCTAAATCGGTTCAATCCTTTGTGATTAAATAATCTCCATTAACTATTTTTTCTTAACATGCAGTCTATCCACTTCAACAGACCTGCACTGCAAATCTGTAAGGCACAAACTTTGCGCGAGGGTATATAGTAGAGCACCTTCACCGGCCGTTTCCAATACGCGAGTGACAACCCACATGCGCTACTGGCAGTATTGTCGCAAGTTACCGTCCTACTGTTACTGGGTGTCTCGGCGACACAAATTGAGTTTTGAACAAAATTTATTTGGGAACAATACGAAATTGTACAAATCTCATTGAAACTACACAAAGATAACCAGCATAGGCTTTGCCTAGAAATAATTAAATAGAAAAACTTAGATAAACAACGAACTAGGATATCTAAATCCTAGTATTCGTCGGAGTGGATATCGATCACCAGCGTAGCCGGCATGGTGACTGCAGTCGGTACAGGTGGCGATGGCGGTGCCAAGGACTCTTCGTCACGGCTTCCATGTCAGGCCACCAAGTCTTTGAATAATGCTCATCCTCCTCCTATGACTTTAGGGGCGAGCGGCTCACATCGCCCACATGTAGATGTTGGAGTTGGCGTAGGAGAATTCATTGCTAGACATGAACCACACCTGGCTCGCAATCGGCTGAGGTGGCTTCATCACAATACAGTAACGACACGTCGTACTTGAGGTTGCGCCACGTCTCCCATGACATGGTTTCCATCGCCCTGAGGACGCCATTTGGAGGAATTCCTATATATCGCCTGCAGGCGGCGCTAGACGGCTGTGCCGCCTGAATCGCCGTGTTGCTGGGTTGGCCCCATTTGCGTTTTTTCTGGTTTTCTCTTTTCTATTTTTGTTTTTTTGTTTATGTTTTCTTTTACCTTTTTCTTTTGGTAAATACTATACATCTGAGTGCGATGTGAAGCCGGACCTCACCAACGCCGTCCATCTCCACTCCATCCAATGGTCTGGTTTTGCGTCAAAATAAATCCAGAAACCACACGAGGTGGGACATCATGCCATGCCATGCTTTAAAGGGAGGAGGAATGAGGTAACCAAGAAACGAACTGATCTGTTTTCCACGGAGAGGCTCTCCCACGGCTTCGGCCCAAGCCTCGGCAACGGGCCTTGTTCCGCTTCAAAGTTAGTATCTATCTTCATATTAATTTGGATTATATCAAAATAACAACAACAAGTATTAATCTCTAAAAACAATTCAAAGAGGGTTTCAGGGTTCAAGAATTACAGTTGTGGGACGAAAGGGCGGATCAAAATGGGAGCATGCCTTTTGTGATGGGAGAAATGGACCTCTTTGGAAACTGTTTTTAACACGTTTTGGACAGGCTTTGCTGTGCTAGTGCTTAATCTTTGCAGTACTTACGATAATTTGATTAGAAGAAAAGAGGATGAGCAGTGAGTAAATTACTTAGCATGGCAAGTGACTGAGATTACATCTGGTCACAGATACTAGAGGTTACACTCTTCAGTGTTCAAATCACAAAAAGTCCACTACAACAAACTCGACAAATGACATCATAGGTAAGGTAATGGTACTAGGGCAAATCATCCAGTGATGGTAACATCTACTACGTCGAAACTGGCGGCGATACTATGGATGAAATCTGGATGAATGCACTTGGGCAGGAAGAACTGGAAAGACTCCTGGGAATTAGGCGGCCCACCCGAGAGATCAGTGCTCGCTACGTTGAACTTGGTTTGCTGGCTATGGCCGCGGCAAGTGCCGCCATGGGCGTTGTTGTTGCGAGAGTACTTGAGCCTGACCTCGAATCCCACGTTCTGATGAGGATGCACGCAGAAGACCGAGATGGCGCGGCCAAACGGGTTCCTCACCACGTTCAGCAGGAACAGGTACTGCTCGCCGCTGGCACGGACAGAGACGGCGTTGAAGCCGTCGCAAAGGTGGACCTTGACGCACATCCAGGGCCGGGTCTCGGTGGTGCACGGCCACCCGTGCTCGGCGGCGAAGTGGTGTAGAAGCGCCGCCGTGGATCCGACGAAGCCGCAGGCGTGCGCCGGGCAGCAACACGGCTTGTGAGGGCACGCCTTGAGGTGGGCGCCGCGGTCGTCGTAGTAGGCCAGCGCGGTGGCGCAGCCGTGGGCGGCGTTCTCGCACGGGATCCGGATGGACTCCAGCAGCTTCTCGAGGGCGATGTTCCGCTGATGGCCGCCGATTATCGGGACACTGCACACGTGGCAAGTCCCTCTCGCCGCCAGCTTGTCTCGGCACAGCGAGCATATGGAATGGCCGAGGGCACACTGCACCGCGGAAATGGCTGTTAGAACAAAATCACAGTGGATCGGCGTCGGCTTGGCTAACTAGCTAGAAGATGGTGAATATACGCGTGTACGTACCTGGAAGACTGGCGGCCTGAGAGGGTGGTAGCAGACGCCGCAGTCGAGGGTATCGGTGTCCTCCACCGTCACGTTCGCGAGCGCCTTGCGCTTCGCCGGCAGCGCCATCGTACCTGCGGCAAAGCGGAGTGGGGACGAAGGGTGGTATTGGTCGTGGTACTTATTTCTCTTGCATTTACTCAGGGCCAGTGGGCCGTTTGGTTCCTGCACAGCGCTCAATAGACGTTTTGGGCGCGCCGGCAGAAAAAAAACCTCGGCGGCGCGTCCAATTCAAAAAAAAGTTGCCGGCTCGTCCGAATACAGCGTTTGCCAACCCCGCTTCGTGTCCAGGTTCTAGGGATGCAAGCGGGCGCGCCGGTAACCGCGGCTCATCCGAACCTGACGGGCAGGCTTGACGCGTCAGGGACCCAACGGTCCGGTCAGCGTTATTTATTGCGTCTTAGCGGTTTTCTGACGCGCAGTGACGCGTCGCGCCTCGTCTTCCCCGACGCGCGTCACCGGAGTTACGTCGCCTCGGGAACCGGCGCCGGAGTTAATGGGCGCGTTGGCGCCCCGTGCCTCCTTCCCGCGCCGCGTTTGCGCGCTTTTCCCCTCCCCCATCCTATAAGGACCACGCCGCTCACCTCAACCGCCGCACTCCTCTCTCCTTCATCCACCGCCGGACTCTTCTCCTCTCCCCGTCTTCTCCTCTCCCCCAGCAACCATGGCGCACAACGGGCAAGCATCGGGTAGCGGCGGCGTGAAGACCTGCCTCCGAAAGGAGGAGGCGGCGTTCTTCCACCGCCACCACATCCCCGTGCCGCTGGTGATGCGCCTCCCCGGCGGCAGCGGCTGGCAGATGAGCGCGCTCGGCTACGTCGTGCCGCCGCTGCCGACGGGGGAGCGCTTCCGCGACCTCGTCTGCCTGCGCCGCCGGCAGCTGACGTCGGAGCATCGGGCGAATCCGGACTACGACGTCGACAGCCCCAACTGGCGACCAATGCTGGAGGCGCAGCGCGACGCGGCGGTCGACGGCCACGAGGGGACGGTGCGGCCCTACCTGAACAACGCCGCGTGGAGGAGGCGCTGGTGGGAGGGCCGCGACTTCTACACCGTCATGCGGGAGCACGGTTGGAACGCCCCCAGCCATCGTTCCAGCGGCGGCTGGCAGATGCCGTCGAGCAGCTCGTTGTCCTCCAGCGCACGGTCCACGACGCCCACGACCCCGCACTTCGAGCCGCCACCGCTGCCGCCGATCGATAACAGCGGCAGGAGGATCAAGATCAAGCAGGAGCCCGGACGGCCGGCGCCGCCGCCCAGGAACAGCGGCGTCACCATCCGCGACTTTGGGTCAGCGCCGCCTACGGGCGCGCCCCGCGCCAAGGTCAAGCTCGAGTCGGGGACGTCCTCGTCCCGCGCCACGGTAAAGCTCGAGCCGGGGACATCCTCGTCCCGCGGCAAGAAGCGCGTCGCAACGCCGCCGCCGCCGCTGACGGAGGAGCAGGCCGAGGCCATGTACCTGTGGGACCTGTAAATCGCCACCAAGCTCTCCTACGACACGGTCCAGCCGGCGTCGCGGGAGTACGTGGAGCACTGGTCCTGCGTCGAGAACAACATCATCGACCTCGACGCCGAGGTCCAGATTCCCGCCGCGCCGGGGAAGGAGGAGCTTAAGGAGGAGGTGGAGGAGCCGGCCGACGCGCCGCCGCAGCAGGAGGCCGGCGAGTGGAACGTCGAAGACGCGGTGGCCAACCACGACTGGGACCAGTTCTACTGCTACTGAACCGGCCCTTAGATTAGATTAGGTTTAGTTTAGATTTAACGAATTTTGTATAAACTATTGAATTTGAATGAAATCCATAGGGTCCAAATCCTACAACCTTTGGAAATCCTACAAATCAAAGGAGGCCTAAACCCCAATATTTTTTATTTATTTTAGACCATTTGAATCTTAGTGTTCTCTTGCCAAATTTCCAAATGATTAGGGTGCAATCTATCCTCGAGAAAATTGTATTCATTCAAACCTTTTTTTCCTATATTTTTCTTTGTTTTTTTACAGATGTGTCAAACACCTCGATGGTAATTGCTATAGTGTTGCACCATAATATAGTTTTTATTGATTGATCCCATCTTATAATAGGTTGACAATATACCTCGGAGATTACCATCATAACAACGTATTTTCCTTTCAACGCTTTTATCATCCACTTTGGATCATTGAGGGCTTTCTTGATTCAAAATAATTATGATAATGTAGCATTTTTTAGTGGAGATTCGGTGCTCCCGAACTCCATTGATCTCGCCCATTTCAGAAAATTGAAAAATATTTTTAGAAGTTTCAAAAAAATCTGAAAAGAATTATGCATGTTCCTAATGATATATTCAACAAACGTGAAAAATCTTAATACAAAATATTTTATGATTTGAGCTACACAAATGTGTAGATCTGAGTATAATGAACAATATGTAGTTTGAAATTTCCAACTTTTGTCATTTAAGTGTAAGTCAAATTGTACTGTAGTTTGCATTGTGATTTTGCACGTTTAAAAGACATATCATTGAGAACATGCATGTTTTTTTGAAAATTTTGAATATATTTTTTAATTTTTTGAAATGAGTGAGAACTATGGAGCTCGGAGCATATACGACTTTCCGAGCATTTTTGTAGTATTGGATCCTGAACAATCTTTCCTACAATGGTTATTTTATTCATATGATTACAATCCTTTGAAATTACTACATAGGATTATTTTACATACTATTTTGGAGTGAAACTTTCCCTTAGTCCAATCTATTTCTACAACTTCTTACATTAATCGTGAATCCAAAACCCTATTTTTTCTGATCATATAAAAATGAATTTCATTTCTACGTTATAAAAATCTTACGCAAAGGAGCCTGGCCTGAGGGATCTACCCACGCGACGTGAAAGCCTTCTCCCTTCTTCGCCCCTCGCAGGTGGAGGGGAGCGCCAGATCGAAGGCGTCATCGTCCTTTGGTGCGTCAAGGTGATCCAGGGCAATTGCCGTTGGCATTGGTTGTGTGGCCTAGGAGAGGTGCAGCGGTGATAAAGGTGTTTTATCCGACCTATCTGAGAGCATCAAATGCAACTGACACAACTCGGCTCATGTCACGTGGAGCAGCGGAAGAATTTTCTCAAATGGTTGGGAGTATCGTTTTGCTTTATTGGAATGAAATAATTATCCATTCTCTTGGCAAGATATTTATAATTTATTGATGGAGTGCACAACGTCATATTTAAATATTTAGCAGATTATGACTTCTGTTGTTTGCGAGATATGCTGAAAGCTGAACTCTAAAGTGCAACTATGAGATCAGTGTCCACCAATATATTAAGAATGCTACCTAGTCGATGACGATGTTCGTGAAGATAATCCGCAACCTTGTAGGTGAGAGTTTTTTTTCACTTTGCTTAGAAGAAGAGGGTTGTAAAAAGGGTGTGAAGTGGGAATTTGGAATACCGCAAGATCGTTTTGTAGGCTGCTCAAACATGGTCACTAAATTAGATGTGGTAGGTTTATAATAGTTGTGTTATCATGTACAACATGACTGAGCCCGATGTTGGTCTATTGTTTGATCAGCAATGGAATTATTAGAACCTTTTTACCGGCCGCATCAAATTATCCTGGACGAGTTTGCTCAATGTCACTCTTAATCTATGAGAAATCTGTGATGAAGTTGTTTATTACTAACGGCTAAGATGGTTCAACCGATCAAGAGAAAACAAATAGTTGGAGTGTAATATTGTTTTTTCTGAACTTGCTGCATTTAAATTTCAGGTGATGTAGTAATTTTTATTAAATTATTTATTACGTGCTAAAATTTGAAATTTCAAGCATTGGTCAGAACCGGATGCTACAAGTTCAGAACATAGGAGGAGGAGGAGTAGCCTAGCCTGGATCGGAGTAGCGACGTGACAAGTGACAACCCAATTACCCAAGTGGCCGGTACCCTCAAAAGTCAAAGAGTTCAGGACGACTTTCTCGATGGGCAGGTTCGGTCGAGGCGTGTTGTTGATTGACGCCTCTGTGATAGTTGCCGAAGCGAGAGGTCACCCCTGCGCTGCATGCTCCAGTGGCAGCAGGTTGATGGGCATCTCTGTAACCGCTGCTGCCTTACCCATACCGAGAGGGGAATAGGCGAGTAGCTCATGCATGCCCTAGCACTCCATGGGGTCTTTTGATGGTGCGGGACTCGAGGAGGATAAATTCGTAAATACCCTAGATTGTGTGGGACTCGAGGACGGACACTCCATGAGAAGGTGTGGTGCTGTCTCCAAACTCATGCAAAAGGTGCAGAAGTATTGATTCTCCCAGCCTCGGAGCAGAGACTGTCCGCAGTTAAGACTTTGCCAAGGGTCCAGATGGGCAGGCTCCAAGGGGTCGCGATGAACAAAACAGGTCCTGAGCCTCATGTTGTGCTTCGTTTGGTAGGCTGTAGTAACATAAGCTGAGCTAGCAGCACTTATTTGTTTGGTTGAATACAAATTTAGTTATTCTCACCTAAATTCACATGGATAAAGTTACCACCTAACACCACACTTGGACAGCAGCTCTACTGACAAACAATGACGGACGGTGAGTAGGGCGATGACGCGACATGGCGGAGGCGGAGATCAACGGCGAAAATGTGGCATGGCGGAGGCAAAGCTCGACAGTGACGACGCGACATGGCGGCCATGGAGCTCGACGACAACGACACTTGTGACCTATCCATGACGAGCGACGAGCACTGCAACGGCGCGGGCTGTGGCGATGGAGGTCGCCGGCGAAAGACATTAGCGATGGCGGAGGTCGCCGGTGGTGGCGGCAGAGGTTGCGGCAGAGCACTACACCGACGGAGTTCATGACGACAACTCGTGATAAAACAGAGGTTGAAAAAGACACGTGCACCAAAAATAGTCTAAATACGCATAGGTGCAGTAAAAGATCTATTCGTCTATGAGTGTCGAAAAAAATCTTACAACACAAGAGTTGTGTAACATGGCGAGTCGAAAATACTCTTGAAAGGAAAATTATAAAAGGTCGACCTTGTGTGATTAATTTGACAAAATTGGTCTAAAAAACGTCAAAATATGAACATGAAATTCAAAGTTAACCTTCGACAAAAGTCAGAACAGATTAACATCGTCAGTGCGCGTAATTTCCGCGTAGGTATGATTTGGAATCGAGCGTTATAGTATGTACTAGAAGGAAGGAGGTGAAGTAAGATTAGCGAGTGTACCAGGTTACATCCTCAGCAGGAGACTTGGCTCGACGGAAATGGTATATTCCATTGTTTCTATGGGATCTGGCTCAGAGTTGCTTTAATGTGTCTGCTAGATAGATAGGCCCGAGAGATCAAACATGCTACCAAATACGAGCTCGCTGCAGCTGGCGGGGCTGGCCGACGGGCGAGTGTACCAGGTTACATCCTCAGCAGGAGACTTGGCTCGAGGGAAACGGTCGATTCCATTGTTTCTATTAGGTCTGGCTCCGAGTTGCTTTAATGTGCCTGCTAGATAGGCCCGAGAGATCAAACATGCTACCAAATACGAGCTCACTGCAGCTGGCGGGCTGGCCGACGGCGATGTAGCCTACCAAACGTGGCCTTGCATTTGTTTGGACCCATTGGGCAAGTTCTACGGGACGACTCATCTAGTCTGCCGCGTCCGTTTTTGTCTATGCGGCCAAAAATCAAAATCTAACGGGGCGAAGCAAACGGACCGCTATACGTTATACGTTTTTTCGTCCGCAGGGACCCATTTTCGGTCCAAATTTGGACCAGCTTTGCGTCGAGCCGGAGACATGCAGACAACTCTTCTGTCCTCCCTTTATCCGCCCCTGACTCGTCCAATAGAACACACCCCCTAACCTTTCCACCCCAAACCTCTCCGCCCAAAGGAACCCTCTTAAGCTAAACATGAGTCGCCCCTCTCGCCGCCACCCCGCTGTCGCCACCCCGATTTGGTCCTCTTGGCCATCCCGGTGGTAGTCACCTATTGCTCTTCGCCACCGTCACCGAAGCTGCTTCCTCCCCACCGCGGCCGGTGTTCCTCGCGTCCCTGTGGCTCAAAGCGCCTGCGACCCGACGCCGTCCACAAGGTGTTCGTCCATTTGCCCCGGACACACTGAGGTACGAATCGGTCATGGATAACTCCGATGAATACTTTTACAAGAACATCCTCATGCACTCGTCGTCCTCCGACGATTCGTCCGATGATGAGAGTTATGTACTTTTGCTGGGTTGTGCTCCTGCCTTTAACCGTAACAGACCAGCTGACCACGTCTAGCTGTACGATGACTACTTTTCTCAACATACCCTCCCAAAGAACAAGACAGCTGTAGGAAGGATGTGGAGCGTGGTTTCGGTGCGCTCCAATCAAGATGGGTAATTGTTCAGCACCCTGCTAGAACATTGAGTAAGGAGACTATGTGGGAGGTAATGACTGCTTGTGTGATCATGCAAAACATGACCGTAGAGGATCATCGTGACGACATTCTCTATGACGCAACATGACAATTTTAGGTTGAGTTGGTTGAGCCCCAATCTGGAGTGGCATCATTTCAACAGTTTCTCGACTTTTGTCGTGATATGCTTGAAAAAGAGACCGACGTTCAACTCTAAAATAATTTGGTGGAGCATATGTGGGTTCACCACATGAACCACTAGTTACATATAAATGATTACTTATTTGGTTTTGTAAAACTATTCGTGGATTCACCTAAGGAACTATTTGTTTTATTTGATTGTAATAAACTATTTTTATTATTTGTTTAAATTTATGTGATGGAATGGAATGGCCGAGCCAAAAATGCCCAAAATGATTAAAAACTGGCTGGGCGGACCAAATGGGTCACCCCGTTGGATCCAGTGGCCTGAAAAGAGCGGACATGGGCCGAATGGCTGTCCGTTTGGGTCGCCAAACGGACAAAACACGGACGAAATCGATGTCCATTTGGGTCGCCCCATTGGACTTGCCCTAAGCCCGATGTTTACAATTTGTAGAAGTAGATCACTCAAATTGCATCCGTTATGCGGCACAAGCCGAATAACAGTCAAATTTACCATATGCCCAAGTGATCTCGTTCCTCCGTGAGGCACACATTGTCGATGTCATGCATGTTTAATGCACCGGTCAATTATCTTAAAAGTCTGAACTGACCGAAAGGACCCTGTCATGTGCGACTCGGGGAAGTAGAAGCCAACACATGTGATGGGAAGAGAGCGGCTGCGCGCGAGTCTCGGAGGTATGCCTTAAGAGGTCTATGCGTGTACAGAGAGGGGGCAACAACAATTTTAGAATAAATTCCAAAAACTAGGACTCGAACTCGAAAAACTAGACTCTGATACCATATCATATTTCATGCAGTAGCAAACTATCTCAGAAGTCCAAACTGATAGAACTCGAAACACTAGACTCTAATATCATGTAATGTTTTCGTGCACTAGTAAACTATTTCAAAGGTACAAACTGATAGAAAGGGTTAGCACAAACCACGTATACTTCATTTTCTTTTTTTTTTTTGAGAACACAGTACAACACAGACGCTCACAAATACGCACATACACTCACCCCTATGAACGCACGCACGCACACCCTACCCCTATGAGCACCTCTGAAGGACTGAGCCGGCAGATCTTGAGGTTGACGAAGTCACCACAGGCGCCTCGCTGTTGACGGGCACGTCACCTACCACTGAAAGAATAGCGCCGGATAATCCTGGAATAAATCCAGGTAAATGCAAACGCCCATGCCAAGTCTAGGACTTGAACCTGGGTGGGCTGGTTCCACCACAGGGAACCCAACCATCAGAGCCAAGCTCCGTTTGCCACGTATACTTCATTTTCGAATTAGCTTAGTAAATTGTGGCAAATGCTCTTCTTCTATCTTCAGTTCCACTTGTACGTTTCCCATTTAAGACGCCCCTCCCAACTGTTGCGTCTTCCACCTTCACTCTTCTGTTAATTAATCAATTAAAAATAACTTATCTTCTTGTTTGCTTACCGAGGGATCCTCCTAATTAGTCATGAAATATATGCAAGACAGGAGGCCTAGCCATGATACATCATGTGCATTTTTTCTTCTCTCACCTTTGTCGGTAGATCTATATGGATCATGGCTGAAAGGATTGTATTTTTTGTGTGCAGATTATACGTTTCACATTTCTGATCTTCTTTAGTATTTTCCTTGTGCCCATGGCATTTGAGAAATTTGGTGCCGTGCAGGTCGAGACGAAACTAGAAGGTGATCACCTTAGGTATGCTTTAGACTTTAGTACTATAAACCGCAGGATTAATGCGGTATTTGCTCATTTTACTGGCATGCATGATCATGCGCATATATTTTGCGTGGTAGGCCGACTCGAATACTCTATTTTGTGTTTTCCGACGGAGGTATATTATTGTACGTTCGCTAAGGGTATTGTGCAAATCCTTGTGCGCGGTAGTATATTGGAGGGAGTAATACTTAATAAAAATCCAAGAGTAATTGAGGCAAGAGATGATAAGCCATGTTTATAATTTTTTTCTTTTCGGTTTTTTGAACACAACACAACCATCACTGTCATTACAAATCAAAGCAAAGTACAACAATGATTACAACTTTCATCCTGAAAGTAGAACCTAGGTGGGAACCTATCACTACTATATATATATATATATATATATATATATATAGTATAAAAGATGGACATCTTCGCGGCCTCACGGCAGCCGGAGCACTGTTCCACCACCGGCTGTTAAATCAGTGCCTTCCACGTATGTGTCTTCTTTGTGCGATGACGTCGCCTTCGGTTTCTGATCGTGGTTCTCTTTTTTCTTTTTACTTTTTTCTTCAACAGACAACTTCCCTGGCCGGTTGGTGACCGGTGGAACCTCTTATTAGTGACCGGTTCCTGTTTGTGATTCCCGGTCGCAGCGCCTGTTCGATTGCTTTTGCCGGTGTGCTTTTCTTTCTGCTCGGTTGCTTCCGGTTGCCACTTGACTCCACATGCTCCCACCGCTTGACCGGATCCAGAGAAATCACATCCTCTCCGGTCTCCATCTCTTTTCCCACTTCCTCTCCATCTATGACAATCAATCGCCACACCGCCTCGAAGTTCCGTATGCCCCCGTCCTCCACTCATCGGCGACCTACGCAGCGCCATCGATTCTCCTACTGTGCCCCAACCAAGATGTCTCCTTCCCCGTGATGCGGCTCTCGGCGCCTGGTGCGGCAGCCCTAACCGCGCTCGTGGGGCGGCAAGCCGGCAACCGCTCAGCGCTGCCGCCCCACAATCCCCACCGGCCACCGGCATGGCGCTGTACCCCGCGAAGTCTTCGTCATACTCTTCTCTGCACCACCAGCTTCCGATCAAACGGAATCTCCGTAGCAAGAAGGAGAGGATGGCGGCGAATGGAGGGCGTGTACTTCGTGGGGAGGGAGCATATCCTCGGCTGGATCAATGCACATGCTTCAGCTCTCCACAGAGAGGTCGATGAGGTCAGACCCCAGACTCTAATCACTATTTCGGCTCCGCGTTTTTCTCTGTTTCTCTTAGTAGACTGGTTCATGTCGGAGCGTGTGGGGGCAACTCGCAGGTCGTGCGGTGTGCTTTGCTTCGAGATGTTGTGTTGATTTTGATTTCGTGCCTTCTGTCTCGCTGCAGGCATCATCGGGCGGTGCAGTTCCAGTTCCTGGGTATGGCTCACCCTGGACTGCTGCGTACGCACAAGGTTATTGAGAGGATTCTGATGTGTGTTCCTGTTCGTTTTGGAGAGCAGTGGCTTACATGACTCCATGCTTATTTAGGTGCTGGGCGAGTCCACGGTCATTTCGACAGACTTACGACTACCATCCGATGTGCCCCATAACTGCTCGACGAAATGCACAGGCTCCTCCTGGAGGAAATTTGTCGTTCAGATGGTGGAGGCGCCTGTCCAGCTGATGGTTGACCACGGCTGATGATCTAGGCTGAGCTGTGCAGCTATTGTACGGTATTTCCTTTGAAAACTTTGCTGCCGAAAACTGTGATGATCTATCACAGGTACGTTGTGTATGTGATGGTGAAAATATTCCTCCAAAGTGCTGGATTAAGCTTGATATGGATGCTTCACGTATTATTTGATTGCCCCCTTTGTAGTCACACGAACGATTATTTCCTGTGTTCCCTTTCTTGCTCCGCACATATGACAAGTCTGGTCGTTGTCTCATGCAGGAAAACTGGATGTGGTTCATAAGTGAGGTTTGTATAAGCTGCCATTTCTATCTGTTCGTACAGAGCAATGAAGAACTTTCTGTTGCCGATTTGTTTGAGGTGGAAATATATCCGAGCATAACTAAGATAGTATATTTAGCAACCATAATTTAAAGTAAACAATTTCTTGAGGTAGAAATAAGTCGGAGCATCATCTCTAAAAGATTCCCGATACACCTCCTTCAGCTTTTATCCTGTTGGCGTTGGCAAATATATATTGCTTATATAATCTATAATCAGAGTTCAAATTATCGTTCTTCATTCTGGTTAGAATAGGTTGTATGGCCATCGAAGGCTAATTTCTTGCAGAATTTGTGTTGAATTTGGGTAATGACAACTGATTATTTTTATCAAGTTGTCATATTTATTATATTTGGCAATTTTAACTTGGTCATACCCATTGAGTCAGTTGCAAGTCCATTTGCATGCTGTTGTAGTGTGTGTTAAAATTTGGTCTTGGTTTTACATGTACATATGATATCTAGGTATCTGGAATTTATGTTCCAAGTTTTATGTGCCCTTTAAAATTGAAGTACCAAGGTTGTTGCTTCATGAATTTTTTTTTTTGGGTTACCATCTATATCAGGTTACCTTAAACACTGAAAATGAGCTAATGGGAGCAGATGCTATTGGAAGTTTCTATGCATTTCATCCTCCCGAACCCTCCAGATCCATTGTTCCATGAAAACTGCGGATTCCATAGCAACTGGTGAATGTGCATATAATGGTTCGTACAAGTGCAGGTGAGTCTGATTCTGTTGTCGTCAAAGCGCATATAATGGTCCATACAAATTTCTATGCTTCCGTGATTTTTGCTGAAGCTTTTCTAACTATGGTTTCCACCTGTGTAAATGGTATGAGGCTGTTGCCAACCGTGTAGATTAATGGAATAAATCATATCTGTACTTAAGATTGTTGACTCTGAACAGCAAGTACTGTCAGTGGTTTTTTACTGAAACTTTCTGACTATGCGTTACTTTTTAATATATGTATCAAGTGCCGCCGCGCCATCTTACCTAGTAGTGATGAATATGCCGAAGAGTTTCTTTTCGGTTTGGGTACGGAGTTACGGACCAACGATAGAACAGACTTGAGTGAGCTATCAGAAGTTGAGACCCACATGGGAGTGAATCTGTACTAGTACGTTTTTTTGTTTGGCCACGGGCAAGCGGAATTGGCGCGTCAGCAGGTCCCTCTATTCAACGCTGGCCTGTCGCCGTGCAGAGAAGCTTTTGCGTGCTGCTGGATACTGGCATAGGTCGACAGGTTGATTTACACCTCTGCGAAGGCTGCTTGTCTGCACTCCATATATGCTTGCTCGGCTCAGCCACGCGACTTCGACAGTTCGATACTGCAGTCTGCAGCACTCTTTCCGACCAAGAAAGCACTAGCACAACCGTGCAGGCTTCTCTGCAGAATCGACAAGTAGAAACAGGAAATCGAGACCATTGGCACCAGTAGAAATCAGACATTTAGTCTCGGGTGGGGAGGTCCTCTAGTCCCGGTTTCTCACCCGGGACTCCAGAATCGGTGCTAGAGGCCCCCCCTCTAGTCCCGGGTGTGTTACGAGCCGGGACAAAAGAGGTCCCCACGTGGACGCTCTGGCAGCGCGTGGTCGAGGACCTCTAGTCCTGGCCTGTAATACGACCCGGGACTAGAGATGCTACCACGTGGTAGCCTCTGACTTTTTTGAATTCCCGCATTATTGAATATTTAAAACTATGATCAATCTTACAAAATATATGGTTAATTAATTAAAAATCAGAAAAATACATATAGCATATAAATATGTTCATAAAATAAATATATATCTAATAAAAATATACTTAATTCTTTATGGAGATCACAACCGGGACTAGATCCCGTCTATTTGATTACGTAGAGATCATATATAACTGGGACTAGAGCCCGTCTATTCGGTGCAATTGTATTTTGCCTTTGAGTTTATGACATGGTCATTCAAAAATCTCGCAATTTCCTCTTGAATTGGTAGAACGCGCTCCTTGAGTTGCAGCTTTCTCCGCATTGTATCACACTATAAAAGAAGGAGATCAATATGAATATCAATTATCGTAACAAAAATTATGAATGGCACACAACACAATTGATGGTAATAAAATAGAATTGTTCACGTACTTCTATCCATGTCTGAGCGTTTCGCTCACTGACCTCTCGGCGAATCCACTCGCAAACGAAGTATGCACACAAATTGGTCCCCGGTGGCTGCCTCTCGCACTATTTTACGAGAATAGAATTCAATCAAATAATAATCAAACATGGTATAATGGTATTGAAATTAGAATTAAAGAGATGCGCGAATCTAGCTAGCTCGTACTACTTACGTCGACATGATGAAAACTAAGCTCCTCTTTAAATTCACCAACTGTCCTCTTTCTAAAACTTTTCCAAATCCTGCCCGGCAAAAAAATGATTAAATGAGTTATTAGTTACTTGATATCTCAAGAAATGAACAAAAGAGACCGATATAGTGTGATAATGATTGAAAATATCTTTGGAGCGTATCTAAAATGGTTTGGTACTTCTCTTCGGGATACGCAAATGAGTCGTAGATTTTAACTCTTGCAGAGTCAACTTCAATGATTAGCAGAATGTAATGAAAGCTGCGAACGTTTATATACGTCAGTAACTCATCAGTTACACTTAACATCGAGTAAGCAAAAATTGAAGTGTACAAGACAGCCACACTCTTACCCGAAGTTGTAAGGAAACAATATCTTCTTTTTATAATGTTGCCTTTGTATGAACCTTAGCAAGTTGTATGAACCTTAGCAATTCCTCATTAACTCGTTTTGGGTCAACGAACCCAGTGTCAAAAATTATTTTTCTTTCACATTCATCACTCTTCATTCTGCATAAATAGCGAAGTGAGCATAATTACTACAGGCAATGACCAAGCTGAGCTAGAGACTTTATTTTAGAAATAAATGAATTGAATCACTTACAGACAATAGGTACTGACGAGACTCAAGTCGAGTGCGTCAAGCTTGTATAAAAAAAAAGAGTTCTTCAAGATAAATTTGTACCTCGTCCCGACCTATGTAATGTTCTTCTGTAACTTTCACAACGATCATTTTTCGATCTACCTTTGTGACTTTCAAGAACCAGTCATGCAGTTTTCGCATTTGTGTTGGTAGAATCTCGATCTGATCAGATGGCAGCAGAGGCTTCCCGTATTCCCATTTCCATACGATCTGATCTGAAATGGGGATATCTTCGCTTTCCAGTTGAGAAAGTGTAATACCAGCTTCTTAGCAAATTCCGCCGCGTAGGATAAAGCAGCAATGTCGACCACCGCAGAGCCCTGATCAGCTTGCACCTTGAGCGGGGAGATCGACTGTTTTGCCTGTTCTCCGAGCTGGTGATGCATGTAAAATGCATACATGAACTTTGCATTATTTTTACTTATATTCTAGTCATATTTGCATCATATAAGGGTTATATCACTGTTTTATAATGATTTTGGGAATATTTGACATGTTTCCTATTTTTATGGAATTAACCTTGCGCAGGCAGAAAACCCTATTTCTTTCCTTTAATGTTTCAGGGACCCAAACGACATCCAAATCACCTGCAAATTTACGAGCGTCAATATTTGGAAGGAAGAAGACTTGTGGGCGAAGGAATCGAACAAACGGAGCCACGAGGGCCAAAAGGAGTGGGCCCACGCGGCCCATGTACCTGGCCGCGTGGGACCCCTCCAATTGGACCTCGGAGCTCCGCTGCCGTCGATCTTTCCTCCACCGACTCCGTTTTGACCTAAAAACGCCTATAAAAATAGTCTCCCGACGTTCTCTGGAAGGAGCGCCGCAGAAACACAGAAACACCGAAACAGAGACCTGGAGCTGCAGATTGGAGGGGGAAACTCCGGCGGGGCGCTGCCGGCGTGGTCTCCATCTTTTCCAACGACTTTTCCACCGTCTCCATGATGAAGAGGGAGTAGTCCACCTCTGGACTATGGGTTTGTGGATGTAACTTATGTATCTCTCTCTCTCTCGAGCTTCACTAATTAGTACCGTATGAGCTGCTGAACATGATTACGGGCATCTATGTAATACCTTTGTCGTGGATCTTTTTATGAGTTAATATATGTTTGAGATTGCAATGGTTTTGTTTCAGTTATGAAAGTAGATGTATATTATGTAACCCGTTCTTATTTACTTGTTATGATCAAGCATGTTTATGAGAGCGTGTGAGGGGGAATGTGTGCATTAGTTGGAGTAACGGGGGTGGCTAGTGCAGTGAACGTGAGAGAAAGTTCTGCGATCCACTTGGGTGTTTTAGCTTACTTTGTTACCTCACTAGGGATAAAAAGAAATACCATGCTACCGGAGATGTGGGTGTGACCATTGCTACTACTCCATGACTAGGTCTAGCATGTTCTTATTTATTCTTCATGTCATGATACTTATTGCTATACTTTGAGTTATCTTAATTACTGAGGTGTTATGATTTAGTTCGCATCTTGGTGGAGTATAAGAGAGACTAATAACCAAAAGGTCTCTATGTTAGGACGTGATGCCCATATAATTATAACTTGTCATTAAACTGTTGTGTTGCAATCTCATATGTCAACTCTAATGTTCCATTGTCTACCAGTTTATTAAAGAGAGAGTGCATTTGTGAAACCATGAACCCCGGTCCATTTTTAATCATAAGAAACACCTTTCCAACCACTTTTACCATTTTCTGCCATTTAAAAATCTGAAAAAACAAAAACACTTTTCCATCTTGCATTCATCATATAAAACCCAAAAAAAATATCTTTTATCATTGCTACCACCATCCTTGCATATTTATTTACCACCATTGCATGTTTATTTCTTGTTTGCATTGCATATTATCTTGATATCATTCTCACACCTTGTGCTTGACAACCACTAGGTGAGGTTGAGAACCAAAACATTTACTTTGTTTTGTAGGTAACCAAAAAAAGGATAGGAAAGATAAATCTTCACTACTGATTCCCTGAGAGTTCGATATTAAACCCTCGAGTCACCCCTCGTGGGGAAAACACGTCTTCCACTTACTACACACTCTGCACTTGGAGTCTCAACCTAACCCATTTACTTTTCACACAGGTGACTACGTGAAGCGCTCAGCAAAGTGTTTTCTGGCGTCCGTCATAGTAGCATCATTGGGCCATTGATGGCTACGTGTTGGTGAACCCCAAGAGGAAGGTTATGATGTAGACAGCAGAAGTTTTCCCTTGAAAAATCTACCCAAGGTTATCAATCCAGTAGGACTTGACGATCTATCGGAAGGTGTTGATGTTGACTCCCCCTGGCGCTAGGGAGCTTGCACCAACGTGGAATCTGCACAGACACAAACCAGAACTTTGCCCAACACGAAACAGAGAGGTTGTCAATCTCTCCGGTCTTGCAGAAACAAAGAGTTAAACGTATGGTGTGGAAAACAGCAGGAAACACAGCAAGTAACAGGAAACAGATGATTGCAGCAGGTTGTGTAAACAGTATGAGGAAATTGGACCAGGGTCCACAGTTCACTAGTGGTGTCTCTCTCAGAACAGATAACTAGCATGTTGGGTAAACAAATTACAGCTGGGCAATTGACAAATAGAGAGGGCATAACAATGCAATACATGCCAAGATGTCTACTATGAAATCTAGTTGGGCATTACAACAAAGTACATAGACCGTTATTCCAACCATCTATGCCTAAATAATCCACCTTCAAGGCAGCATCCGCATCCTATTCAGTATTAAGTTGCTAACAACAGATTATTGCATGAAGTAAAGTGTGTAATGTAATCAATACAAGTGCCCTTGGACACTGCACCAATGTTTTATCCCTAGTAGCAACAGCACATCTACCATCTTAGACCTTTCTGTCACTGATCCAGATATCTAGAGACTGAACCCACTATCGAGCATAAATACCCCCTCTTGGAGTCACAAGCATCTACTTGGCCAAAGCATCTACTAGCAACGGAGAGCATGCAAGATCAAGAGCACATAGATAAACAACTTGAATAAACATGGTATCAATATTCATCGGATCCCAGCAAACACAACATCTAGCATTACAATAAGATGATCTTGATCATGTTAGGCAGCTCACAAGATCTAAACATGGAGGCACAAGGTAGAGAGACAACCATCTAGCTACTGCTATGGACCCGTAGTCCAGGGGTGGACTACTCACGCATCACTCCGGAGGCAGGCATGGTGATGTAGAGCCCTCCGGTGATGATCTCCCCTCCGGCAGGGTGCCGGGAAGAGCTTCAGAACTCCTCCGATCTGAGATTGACGATGACGGCCGCGACGGAACTTTTCGTGGAATATGATCGACCGTAATAGGGTTTTCGCGTCGCGGAGAATATATAGGCGAAGAGGCGGCGTCGGTGGCCGAGGGGGGCCACCACGCCATAGGGGGGCGCGGGCCCACCCTGGGCCGCGCCCTAGTGTGGCGTGGCCCCCTGGTGGGTCTGCTCCGACTCCCCTTTGGACTCCGTGATCTCCTCGTGATATTATTGACGATGTCTTTTGTTTCGTCCAATTCCGAGAATATTTCCTTAATAGATTTTCTGAAACCAAAAACAGCAGAAAACAGGGAACTGGCACTGTGGCATCTTGTTAATAGGTTAGTCCCAGAAAATGCATAAAAATGATATAAGTGTAACCAAAACATGTAGCAATTGATATAATAACAGCATGGAACATCAAAAATTATAGATACGTTTGAGACGTATCAAGCATCCCCAAGCTTAGTTCCTGCTCGTCCTCGAGTAGGTAAACGATAAAAACAGATAATTTTTGAAGTGACATGCTACCAACACAATCTTTGATCAAATAACAATGTAATGCACATGATCTGAATGAAGTGATCCAAGCCAATGGTCTATAGTTTGCAAGCAAGTAAATAAAGAGTAAACATAAGTGATCACACAAGTGCAAACTTTCATGAATAATACTATAAAACATTTAGAGATATAATAGTCTAACATAATAGTTAGTTCACAGCAGCAATAATTCAACATGAAAGTGTTTGTATCAACACAAAGGAAGATAATAGCTTCAGCTTTTGCTTCAACTTTCAACATGTATATCATATAGATAATGTCAATGCAAAGAATATGATCAACCAAACACAAAGTTATGTAAAAACTGTTATACTGGAGTTGACAATGATGTTTGCTTAAGTAGACAGAAAGAAGTGGGAAAACTGACTCAACATAAAAGTAAAAGAATGGCCCTTCGCAGAGGGAAGCAGGGATTAACATCATGTGCTAGAGCTGTAGTTCCCGAAGGCATATAGAGAGCATAAAATATTGTTTTGTAAGGTAATGGTGTATACAGGTGTCAACAAATCAGCAAATAGGCAATACTCTACTTCACTAGTTGATCAAACTTTACAAGAGCGGCTCCCATGAAGGACGTTATTTCTACCAGCGGGCAGATCATCCCTCTTCTCTTTTGTTTACACACTTGTGAACATTGCTTGACTGACGAATCAGGGGCAAAAAGATGTGAAGAGAATTGTTTGGTTAAAGTTGTAATTAATTGGGACTGGGCACCCCGTTGCCAGCTCTTTTTGCAAAATTATTGGATAAGCGGATGTATATGCCACTAGTCCAGGTGTGTAAAATTTGATCAACCAGGAAATAAAGACCACCTATCTACGTCCTTATGAGCTTTTCAAGTAGTGACACAAAAAGGAAATGTAACAGTTTTGAGTAGTTAGTAGATAGCACATGAAGAAATTTACTTGGAATGGTGAAAACACCACATAATAGGTAGGTATGGTGGACACAGGTGGCATGGATTTGGCTCAAGGTTTTGGATGTACAAGAAGCATTCCCTCTTAGTACAGAGTTTAGGCTAGCAAGGTTATTATAAGCAAACATCATTATCAACTGGAATAGCAAGAGTGTACATAAAACACAAGGTTTGACGAACCATAGACTCCCACTGTCTTCCTTGTTAACACATAGCCTTCATCCAAAAATTATCTAGACTACTATGGACTTCCAATTATGCAACAGATTATTATAGCAGAAAATCCTTATAGTAGTTCTTCATTAATAGCCATTACTTACATGATGCACAAGCTTAAACATTAATTACTTGACAGCTCAAAACAATTGGCAAGCATCAAATTACTCAAGACAACGATCTAAAAAGATTCATGTAAGCATTTTATACCACTACCACATGCATAGCATTTTTCTGGTCCAACCAAACACCAATCAACTTATTTGACAACTCTCCAAACAGATATAAGTGAAGCAAGAGAGTACTTTCTTCAAAAGAAACTGATAGCTCTAACAAGAGATACATGAAAAACTGAGAGCTAACAGCAATAACAGCAACTAGACAGGAATACTCAACAAGTATAAGTAAAGCACAAGAGTATTCTAATGAAAAAGTGGAGCGTGTCTGTGGCGCCCTGACCCGACTACTATACAGTGATGCTGTGTGTCACCGGTTAAGCGATACAAACGGAGGTTACGGGTTTACCAATCCCGGCCAAAACCTTTGGCAGGCGTTGCTGGGTACACCACACACCAACAACGCAACACCCCGAGTGATGCCTTAACACGGGCACAACCCTCAATGCATAATAGAGAGATCAAGACTTGTGGAACAACTGGCACATCACAGACTCTACGACACAAAGTATTATAGTTCAACTCTTATAATAGAAAAGATAGCAAATATTACAACCAGAGGTCACAGACCCAACAGTACATCATGCGGAAGCGAAATAAGTTGTTCTAAACAACAAGATCCAAATATGGCCTGAGAGGCCTATAGATAAACATTCCAGCGCCAGCTGTTCCGGGATGTCCCAAGCTGCTACCTGGGAACCCCAGACTACTCGTCGACGTCCACAAAGAACCCACCTTCGAGGTCGGTGAAGTCCTCCTCTGAAACAAAGCAAACGACGTTGAGTTCGACGAACTCGCAAGATTATATATAGAGCATTAGCTCGATGAGGCTTCCAAAGTTATATGGCTGTTTTGCATAAAGCTGATTTTATTTATGAAAAACATATCTCAAAGGCATCGACTAATCAGAATATTTTCAAAAGATGTAAGAAGTAAACTCTTTTCTTCTGATCATCTTCATCAACAACCACCATCATTCACTGCACATGTCTACCAAGGCACCTCCCCGAATCACCCTCGAGGAAGTCAACCTTGCATTCTTGGTAGTACCTCTAGTACTCAGTTTTTAATCATTCCCGTTCAAGTTATTCTATGATCCTACCTTCACTTCCCAAGTCGTCCATAACCGCGGACACGGCTTTTCGAAAAGATTTACCCTGCAGGGGTGTACAAATGTTTGCCACGCGTACCGTCCGGCCCATTACCTGCGCATTAGCTCTCTTCCTTGGAAAGCCGGCTGGGTGGGAGCGGTGTCGACTTCTCCCTCGTTAAGGACTTTCCAGGATCATCAGTGGTGGTAGGACTGCCAGGCTCACATCACCCCGCCCCACGGCCACTCATTTTCCTAATACTACCATCCTCATCTCAGTTCATACCACCATCATCACGCACGCGCAAATGAAAGCCCGAACTAGAGGACCCTGGCTAGCCCCGCTCGAGTTATTTAGTCTATGAGGGTTCCTGCACTACGAATGCATAGGCCTCACGCATGGTTGCACGCTCAGTCTTGGTTCAAGAGGTAAAGAACTCACACTTAGGCGGCGAGAACGAGACAACCCACCACATTCCCGTGGCCTCTCATCCCCGCCTTTAAACATGTTATTATATGTCACCACCCTTTTCCACCATCATCCGAACATTCCACCACAGTTCCAACAATAGCATATCCACCGGACGACTAAGCATTTCACTAAGCATGGCTAAGCATAAACATAGCGGATATAATTAACTCAGGCAACACAACAATCCTATGGATATTAGGAGGGAAACAGGTAATGGCATCGGAAACATAATGCATCTAATAGGATACTCTAATCCAACCAAATTGATATTTGGAATCGCATGCAATATTATAGTGGAGAAAATATCTGCGGAAAACATAGGAGGAGACATGCTCAGAGGGGGGATTACGCTTGCCTTGTTCAACGGGCTGGTAATACGGGTCGTCAGGGTATTGTGGAGAAACCCCGATTGCATCGATGCATAAAACACCGGAAAGACAACAATCAATAAACACACAAGCGAAACAGGTGCAATGCACAAACACATGATGACATGATGGTTTAATGCAACTGATGGATCATAAACATGCTCACCCGGTTAAATGAGTTGTCCCAAATCATTTGGCAATATTTGGCACAATCCCATATTTATCTTAATAGTTTCCGTAGCTTAATCCAATTAGATCAGTAGCTAATCGTCCGTCAAACATGCATGGACATGATGTTTAGGGTAGGTATTGATTTGCTGAGCATTTTGATATAAGGAGCACACTTTTCTGATTAATCAAAATTAGGTTATTGAATTTATAAAATCCATTTTAAATCTGCCCTTTTTCTAAAGTGCAAGAAAAGTTAAATCCAGTATTTAGTCCAACAGGAAAATGATGTTAAAATGTGTGGTTTAATCCACTGATCATTTTGATACCTTATTTGCAATTTTTGGATCAAGATTTAATAAGTTATGAATTTCCTAAAATCCTTTTATTTTCTGCCATTTTAGTTATTCTAATAGAACAGCAACTAAATTAATTTAGTTGGATGTGTGAGTTATACCAATAGACTCAATTTATTTTTCTGAACAAATTGGTATATTATTTGTAATATTTGGATAAGTATTTTAAAAGTTATGGATTTTAGAAGTTTAGACAATTTTCTGTCTTTTTATTCTTTTTCCAGAAATGCTACCGAACCGTTTTTCACTCGGCTGAGCTACACACAGACGCTGACATGTGGGCCCAGTGCCACGATGGCGTCCACGTCGACACGCGGCCCAGCTGACATGTGCTGACGCTGCTCGCCGGAGCAGCGGCTCGGGACGGCACGCCGACGAGCTTTCCGGCACCGTGCGGGCTAACTAACATGCCCAAACTACTCTACTCAACGCGGGCTATCGAATGGTGGTCACGGCGCCGCCTAAGGGTCACCGGAGCTTCGTCGACGACGAGCACCCGCGGCGAACTCCGGCGGACCTCACGGATCCCGCGTTCTAGTGCATTATAGAGAGCGAGGAGAGGGTCAACAGGAAGCTGAGCTCACCCTTGACGCGTGGGGGCTCGCAGCGGTGACGGAGGAGGCCGGAGGAGGTCAGGAGCTTGCTCGGAGTTCGTCGGCCGGAGTTGGAGACGACGGCGCGATTCACTGCATCCTGGACTTCCCAGCTTCCGCGCGAGGTCGAGGAGGCAGAGGAGAGGTTGGCGGAGTTCGTGGTGGCCTCGGCTTGGCTCGGGGAACTCTCCCTCTACGGCGATTTAACGGCGAGCAGACTACGATTCGGGAGCTCGCGAAGAACAGCAGAGGGAGAAGAACGAGAGGGGAGGGAGCAGAGCGGCGTGCTTCCTTCATATCCTCGTCCAGGGCAGCTCGGGAAGGCAGGGCCCGGCCGGCGATCGCGGGGAGGCGAGCAGGGGGCCCCGGGGGGCCTGGGCACGGCGAGCTCGGCGAGCTCGACAGCGCGCCATGACACTGCAGCTACAGGGGAACGATGACCGTTTTGCAAAAACCCCCTCGCCTGCTCAGTTCTGCTTACAAAGAAGCCCTTCTCTGTTTGGATTAAATAAACAGTACTGTTTTGGAATTAATTGGGGCACTTAAGCACCTCCAAAAATTATGAAAATTTTTGGGTAGCCTCCTTATATAAATGTGAAGCTCCCCTAATTTTTTCCAGATTATTTGGAATTCATTTGGTAGGGAAATAAAATAGGGAGTTGCTTATGGCAATTTCCTCAATTTCCAAAGTATTTTCATTTAGAAAAAATAAGCAAGCCCCAAATATTTATTTTTGAACTCTTGGAACTTCCTTGACAAATATGGATTTGCATTTGTATTTGTGTTTAACAACAACATCCCATTTGAGTTTAAGGTGTTTGAAATCAACCCTGCTTTTGTTTCCATTTGTTTTACTTTTGTTTTCCAGATCTTTGTTTCAATTTGAGTACCTAACCAAATTTAAGCCATGATGCATGAATGAGAATGCAAAAGTGGAAATTTAATTCACAAAATTCAGTTCCTAAGCTTGGGGCTGTTACAGTGTCTCTCTCCCAAACATGAATACTAGGATCCAACAAGTATAGCACAGCAAACAAAACAAAACAAACTGAAAACAAAAACTCACTGACGCTCCAAGGAAGAGTACACTAGTATGAAGCAATAAAAATATAGCACCATTAGAGATGACCTGATAATTTGTAGATGAAGAAGGGGATGCCTTGGGCATCCCCAAGCTTAGATGCTTGAGTCTTCTTGAAATATGCTGGGGAGGTAAGCCTCCCCAAGCTTAAGCTCTTCACTCTTCTTGATCATGTAATATCATTCTCCTCTATCAACACTTGAAAACTTCCTTCACACCAAAACTTAACAGCTTTTCTCATTAGCAGGTTAGTGCACTAAAAGATAATACTTCAAAGTTCTAGCAAAGACAAAACTCACAAGCCAACTATTTTAAACATTAGCCACTGTTACTAGGCTCAAGTGGGCACTTTTACACGAAAAGAAACCACTTAAAAACTTGTAAAAGAGAGAATGCAAAATAAAAGACAGAATCTGTCAAACCAGAACAGTCTGTAATGACGAATTTTTTCGAGGCATTTACGATGCTCAGATGAAGAACTTTTGAAATAATGAAAGTTGCGTAACATCATCAGGAACATGCACAAAAAGTTTCAGCATTTTTCGATTTTTTCTGATTTTCTACTGAATTAAACGGTGACGAACAGCAATCTGTTCCAATGCAGTCCCGAAAATAAAAACCAACTTTGCATTAGTAACTCTCCTTGGCACAACAAAACAGCAAATAAAAGATACAAAGGAGTTGCTACAGAGGTAAACAAGCATCCTTGACTCAAGAAAACAAAAATAAAACAGCAAATAAAAACATGGGTTATCTCCCAGAAGTGCTTTTCTTTAATGCCTTTGAGCTAGGCATGAAGAGATGCATCAAGTATTGTCAAGACCAGAAAATCCAAAACCATAATTTGTCTTGACACTAGTATCATGTGAGTATTTCATCTTCTTCCTAGGGAAGTGTTCCATACCTTTCTTGAGTGGGAATTGAAATTTTATATTCCCCTCTCTCATATCAATAACAGCACCAACAGTTCTCAGAAAAGGTCTTCCCAAAACAATAGGACAAGAAGGATTGCATTCAATATCCAAAACCACAAAATCAACAGGGACAAGATTGTTATTAACCATTATCAAAACATCATCAACTTTTCCTAAAGGTTTCTTCATAGAAGAATCAGCAAAGTGAACATCCAAATGACATTTTTCCAAAGGTGCAAGCTTGAGAATATCATATAAATTTTTAGGCATAACCGAAATACAAGAACCAAGGTCACACAAAGCATTGCATTCAAACTCACTCAGTTTCATTTAATAACAGGTTCCCAATTATCATCTAACTTCCTAGGGATAGAAGCTTCAAGTTTTAATTTTTCTTCCCTAGCATGCATGAGAGCTTTGATAATATGTTCAGTAAAAGCCATATTTATTTTACTAGCATTAGGACTCTTAGCTAGCTTTTGCAAGAACATGATGACTTCAGTTATGTTACAATTTTCGAAATTGAAGTTGTTGTCATAAAAAACAATGGAGCAATTATCACAACACCTCTAAAAATTTCAGCACTTTTACTAGGAACAAAAGTAGTGCTATCAGGCAATTTAAAACTTTTTGTAGAGGTAGTAGAGACATTTCCAACACTTATTATCTTTTCACTAACAGTAGGGGGCGCATTAGTATAGAGGCTATTTGTTTCATTAGTAAAAATAGTGCAAACTCTAACAACACTATTTTGTTCAGCAATTTCAGCTTCTCTTTCTTCTCTCTCCCATCTTTCATGAAGTTCAGCAAGCATCCTAATGTTATTATCAATTTTAATTTGGATAGCATTGAGTGTTTTACCTCTCTAATATCACTAGGAATAGCTTTTATTTTCAGCATTTCAACATCATGACAAGACTATCAACTTTAGCAGCAGGGCAACTCGAAATTAAAAACTAGATGCAGGAATTTAATTTTTTTGGGTTTTTGATTTTTAACAGCAAGCAAAACAAAACTAAAACAAGACAAAAACAAAGTAAAGAGATTGGAACTGAGAGACTCCCCTTTCCAATAGCCTCCAAGTCCCCGGCAACGGCGCCAGAAAACAGCTTGATGGCTACGTGTTGGTGAACCCCAAGAGGAAGGTTATGATGTAGACAGCAGAAGTTTTCCCTTGAGAAATCTACCCAAGGTTATCAATCCAGTAGGACTTGACGATCTATCGGAAGGTTGTTGATGTTGACTCCCCCTGGCGCTAGGGAGCTTGCACCAACGTGGAATCTGCACAGACACAAACCAGAACTTTGCCCAACACGAAACAGAGAGGTTGTCAATCTCTCCGGTCTTGCAGAAACAAAGAGTTAAACGTATGGTGTGGAAAACAGCAGGAAACACAGCAAGTAACAGGAAACAGATGATTGCAGCAGGTTGTGTAAACAGTATGAGGAAATTGGACCAGGGTCCACAGTTCACTAGTGGTGTCTCTCTCAGAACAGATAACTAGCATGTTGGGTAAACAAATTACAGCTGGGCAATTGACAAATAGAGAGGGCATAACAATGCAATACATGCCAAGATGTCTACTATGAAATCTAGTTGGGCATTACAACAAAGTACATAGACCGTTATTCCAACGCATCTATGCCTAAATAATCCACCTTCAAGGCAGCATCCGCATCCTATTCAGTATTAAGTTGCTAACAACAGATTATTGCATGAAGTAAAGTGTGTAATGTAATCAATACAAGTGCCCTTGGACACTGCACCAATGTTTTATCCCTAGTAGCAACAGCACATCTACCATCTTAGACCTTTCTGTCACTGATCCAGATATCTAGAGACTGAACCCACTATCGAGCATAAATACCCCTCTTGGAGTCACAAGCATCTACTTGGCCAAAGCATCTACTAGCAACGGAGAGCATGCAAGATCAAGAGCACATAGATAAACAACTTGAATAAACATGGTATCAATATTCATCGGATCCCAGCAAACACAACATCTAGCATTACAATAAGATGATCTTGATCATGTTAGGCAGCTCACAAGATCTAAACATGGAGGCACAAGGTAGAGAGACAACCATCTAGCTACTGCTATGGACCCGTAGTCCAGGGGTGGACTACTCACGCATCACTCCGGAGGCAGGCATGGTGATGTAGAGCCCTCCGGTGATGATCTCCCCTCCGGCAGGGTGCCGGGAAGAGCTTCAGAACTCCTCCGATCTGAGATTGACGATGACGGCCGCGACGGAACTTTTCGTGGAATATGATCGACCGTAATAGGGTTTTCGCGTCGCGGAGAATATATAGGCGAAGAGGCGGCGTCGGTGGCCGAGGGGGCCACCACGCCATAGGGGGGCGCGGGCCCACCCTGGGCCGCGCCCTAGTGTGGCGTGGCCCCCTGGTGGGTCTGCTCCGACTCCCTTTGGACTCCGTGATCTCCTCGTGATATTATTGACGATGTCTTTTGTTTCGTCCAATTCTGAGAATATTTCCTTAATAGATTTTCTGAAACCAAAAACAGCAGAAAACAGGAAACTGGCACTGTGGCATCTTGTTAATAGGTTAGTCCCAGAAAATGCATAAAAATGATATGAAGTGTAACCAAAACATGTAGCAATTGATATAATAACAACATGGAACATCAAAAATTATAGATACGTTTGAGACGTATCAGCCATCAGCTAGGCAACGTCTCTTTTCCCTGGCACTACTACTCGTTGTGTGGGAGCGAACTCTCCTAGTACAGCGTAAATAGTCATCTGGCCTATTTATCTCAATTTGTGATGGATGCTCAAGAAAGTCCTTAGCCCACATTTTTTTCTCTGGCGTAAATATTTGTTTTGGCTCGCCCTTTTTCGGTGCAAAATGACTTCTCAACTCGGCTTCGCAGATCGCGGCATTTTCCTTTGCAGTCATGTCGTAAGCTCTCGGGGGAGGAACCTTCGGTACTTTTGGGAGGGGCTCCTGTCGGGGTCCGTGTCGAAAACCCATCGACGAAACCATGTACTGTTGCTTCCTCTTTTGGCCCTGACCCTGCTTACTGGGCGGAGGCGGCGGAGACGGCTGAGGAGTCGGCTGACGCGGCGGCGGAGACGGCTGAGGAGTCGGCTGATGCGGCGGAGATGGACTCGTGTTGTGCTGGTCGTCGTCCCTATCGTCATCATGTGGACTTGGAGGTGGTGAATCGCGACTCAAAGGAGACGATGGTTGCCTTGGCGCCCAGCCTGGAAACACGATGTATTTCTTGCGCCATAGAATGATACCACCCTCGACGTCTCCTAGTGTCCTCACATCATCACCTCCAGGGATCTCAAGATCCATTGATTCATATCCTCGACAAATTTGATCCACGCCGACACGAGCAAAGCCATCTGGAATCGGGACTAGTGTTGTAGATTCACAAGGTAAAGCATAGCCGTCCGCCGCCTTCAAGGATAAGTTCCTCAGTGCAACATGTAGCTCACAAATTGTTTTCTCACTGATATAATACACGGGGTATCGATCCATCGGTGACTCATCAGCACCGACCCCCGTGGAAGCCACGCTGCTTCTCCGCTGAGATGGGCCGCCTTGACTATGTTGCTGCAGCTGATGAGTTGGCCCTTGCTCGCGCATTTGATTATGTTGCAGCTGCTTTACGATCTCAATTATCTCCTCGTTCTTTCTTTCTAACTTGTCGATCTGGTCTGAGTCCTCATGCTCCTTCCTCTTCTTTGCTCTCGCTCGGCTTCTATAAGATTCACGGTCCTCGGGAAACCCAATCTTCCACGGCACATCAGGTCCATAGCCTCGTGTTCGTCCTCCTTTTTCTTTATTCCCGAGGGCCTCTATCAGCTCGTCGTTCTCTCTGTCGGGAATAAACTTTCCCTCTTGAACCTTGGCGGCTGTTTCAACAATTGCTTTCTGGGGTACATGAATTTCTTTATTTTCATCAACTATTAACTCCCCTGTTTCCATGTCATACTGCGCCCCATGCCGAAGTACCCAATTTCTTACCCTATGGGGCCACTCCTGTGTAGCTAGAGTGATCCCTTTTTCGCGGATGGCGGCCTCAATTTGATCCCACTTAGGCTCGGCAATTCTGTAGCCACCTGCCCCCATCTTATGGTGATATAACTTTTTCGCTGCATTTTCCTTATTCTTTCTCGACCTTTCCTTAGCCAGTTCCGAATCCTTGTACTCCAGAAATGAGTTCCAGTGAGCCCGCTGGCTCTCTAGTGTGCCAGTGAAATCTGGAGCTTTCTTATCTTGGACATACGCACGATATAATCTGTTCTTGTACTTATTGAATTGTTCAGCCATCTTCTTAAGAGCGAAATGCTTGACTTTCTCCGTCATGGCTTTTGTCTGTTCTTCCGTATACAAGACCGGTAGGGTGAAATAGGCAATGAGCTTCTTCCAAAGCACGCCTTTCATTCTGTCACTGACAAAACTAACTCCCTCTACCTTTGGCTTCTGCCATTCCTGAATGCTGATCGGGACGTTGTCCCTTGCAATAACTCCGCATAGATGCACAAACTTGTTTGCGTTCGCCTTGGGTTCCAACGGTTTGCCCTCTGGAGAGACGACCTTAATTAGGAGATGCACATCGTCTTTCAACCCTTTGGCATGGCCTCGTTTACTTATTTCAGATTGGGTCGATGTGGAGGTCTAAAAATAAGAAACATTTGTTAATACATACATACACAAATCAATTATTGCATCTGATCAACAGAGGCTTAATATACCTCGCCAGACTGCGGATGTCCAACAATCTGTGAGTCGTCATCGCACTCGGTGCTCGTTTGCGCTTCGTCTCTTCGTTCCAGCTCAATTCCTGGACCAGACTCGTTCAAAAACTGTGAGCCATCTTCTGCTCCACTGTCTTCGACTCCATCGACTTCTGCTCCACCCACGGGTTGCCGTATAATGGCGAAAACGTCTTCTTCACGGTCTCTGTTGTTGAATTTATCCATTGCTTAACTAATACAAAAGAAAGATAAAACAATGTTAGCATTAGCAGAATAATTCAATGTTATTATCATGTTCCTCACTTTACAAAAGCAGCATTGATCAAATATGCAAAAGTAATACATGTCCATTTTTAACCGTAATACATCACGAATAATATCACTTCTACATACTTTTGAAAGTGAATTTGAAAAGTGTTTGAGTATGAATTTGAATCACTTCTACATACTTTTGAATCTGACAAAAAGTTCAACATGAAAAGTGTTTGAATCTGAATAACTAATCCAAAACCATTTACTGTTTTCTAATATAATTTTTCTAACTATTCAAACTATTAACCATTTTGCCATTTTCAATGAAAAATGCATTAACTTAATATTGTTTACATATTTTTTAATCTGACAAATACTTTCAATATGAAAAGTGTTTGAATTTGAATACCTAATAGTTTTTCTAGGGTTTCGCCGGAGATTGTCATACCAGTGCATGTAGTATGCCCAATCAGGAAGAAGCACACGGATCGTGTGTTTCCTTCGAGCGCTTGTGAGTCGTTGGATGAGCGGTGTGTTTCTTTCGAGCGCTTGTGAGCCGTTGGATCAGCGGTGTGTGTTTCTTTTGAGTGCTTGTGAGCTGTAGTATGCCCAATCAGGAAGAATCACACGGATCGTGTGTTTTTTTCGAGCGCTTGTGAGCCGTTGGATCAGCGGTGCGTTTCTTTCGAGCGCTTGTGAGCCGTTGGATCAGCACTATCACGACCACTTCGTGAGCCACATGACCCTATATATAGCCCACCTCTCGGACATGCTCGGCACTCAGTGTGGATCAGCACTATCACGACCACTTCGTGAGCCACATGAGCCACCGTCGGGCTGTATGCAGGGGAAACCGTGTGTTTTGTTCTATCTACAAAATCCTTCAGTTCATCGACCGAATACAATCAATCGGATTCCCTGCATACATCCGACGGTGCGTTTGATATGAGGGCACTCAGGAGCCACCGTCGGGCTGTATGCAGGGGAAACCGTGTGTTTTGTTCCAACTTTATCGAGCGCTTGTGAGCGCCGTTGGAGTTTAGAGTTTTCTTCCGAGTTTTCACAACACAGTTACATAAAAGGTTTAATACATTATTACACATCACCACCAACATCCCTATCTAGTGTTGTGGTATAAACTTCTTCTTCGTGTGTGTCCCTTTCTTCTGATTGCGCCGCAACCATGGACAATCTTCATCATTTAACTTGATGCTTGGGTCAATGTTCACTTTGAAGGGCGGAATTTCATGAAACTTATTGTAATCTTCTGACATGTCTGTTGATACGTCTCAAACGTATCTATAATTTCTGATGTTCCATGTTGATATTATACCAATTGTTATATGTTTTATATACACTTCATAGCATTTTTATGCATTTTCTGGGACTAACCTATTAACAAGATGCCACAGTGCCAGTTCCTGTTTTCTGCTGTTTTTGTATTCCAGAAAAGCTAGTCTGGAAATATTCTCGGAATTGGACGAAACTTGGACACCTCCTATTTTTCCAACACGAAGACGGAGTCCAGAGGAAACACGGAGGGGAGCCACGTGGCGTCCACACCATGGGGCCGCGCGGGCCCCCCTGCCGCGCCGTGGGGTGGTGTGGGGCCCTCGTGGCTCCGCAGCTGCCGCCCTTTCGCCTATTTATTCCTCCCGACACGAAAACCCTAAATACCCGAGCCATTATCCACGAAAAGTTCCAGAGACGCCGCCGCCGTCAACCCTAGCTCGGGAGGGTTCAGAAGCTCTTCCCGGCACCCTGCCGGAGAGGGGAATCATCACCGGAGGGCCCTACATCACCATGCCTGCCTCCGGAGTGATGCGTGAGTAGTTCATCCTTGGACTACGGGTACATGGCAGTAGCTAGATGGTTGTCTCTCCACTTTATGCTATCATGTTTAGATCTTGTGTGCTGCCTATCATGATCAAGATCATCTTATTGTAATGCTACATGTTGTGTTTGCTGGGATCCGATGAATATTGAATACTATGTCAAGTTGATTATCAATCTATCTTATATGTTATTTATGATCTTGCATGATTTCCGTTACTAGTAGATGCTTTGGTCAAGTAGATGCTTGTAACTCCAAGAGTGAGTATTTATGTTAGATAGTGGGTTCACGCCTCCGGTAATCTGGGAGAGTGACAATAACTTCTAAGATTGTGGATGTGCTGTTGCCACTAGGGATAAAATAACCGATGCTTAGCTTAAGGGTACGCCGTTAGGTCTAATGCATTTGTTTCCTTTACGCACATTACTTAATGCAATTATCTGTTCCTTGCAACTTAATACGAACGGGGAACTCGGTATGACAACCTGGCGGTGGATTATTAGTCATAGACGCTGTTGGATAACGGTCTATGTATTTTGTCGTAATGCCCACATGAATATCATAGTAATCATCATGTCATATATATGCATTGTTATGCGCTCAATATTTTGTCAATTGCCCAGCTGTAATTTGTTCACCCAGCATGTTAGTTATCTGTTATGGATAGACACCACTAGTGAACTGTGGACCCCGGTCCATTCTTTTACACTGATAATACAACCAACTGCAAACATTGTTCCTTTTCATTCTCTGCAATTTACTACTGTTTTCCACACCATACGTTTAATCCTTTGTTTTCAGCAAGCCGGTGAGATTGACAACCTCACTGTTTCGTTGGGGCAAAGTAGTTTGATTGTTATGTGTGCAGATTCCACGTCAGTGCGCCACTGACGACCTTCCGAAGTGATTTCTTGCTCCTACTGGTTCGATTAAACCTTGGTTTCATACTGAGGGAAAACTGCTGCTACACTACATCATACCTTCCTCTTGGGGTCTCCCAGCAAACGTGTGATCCACGCAATCATCTGTCTTGTCCTCCGCTCCCACGATGTTTCTTTTCCCTGAAAGAACTATATGGCGCTTTGGCTCATTGTGTGATGTATTCGCTTGCTTATCTTTTCTTTTTTCGGTTTGGTAGACATGTCCTTCACATAGAAAACCTGAGCCACTTCACTGGCTAGGACGAATGGTTCGGTGTCATACCCAAGATTCTTGAGATCCACTATAGTCATTCCGTACTGCGGGTCTACTTGTACCTCGTCTTTCAGGTTGAACCATTTGCACCAGAACAAAGGGACCTTAAAAGAAGGTCCATAGTTTTGGTATATCTGCTCTATGTAACCATAATATGTGTCCTTTTGCCTATTGTTGTTTGTTGCATCAAAGCGGACACCACTGTTTTGGTTGGTGCTCTTTTTATCTTGGGCGGACGTATAAAATGTATTCCCATTTATCTCGTACCCTTGGAAATTCAATATAGTCGAAGATGGTTGCTTGGCCAACAAGTATAGCTCTTCTCCTTGGTATCATTAATGAGACGTGTTTGCAACCAACCGCCAAAATTCTTCACGTGTTCTCCATCAATCAAATCTTCATGTTTCTCCGGGTATTTCGAGCGTAACATATTCTTGTGTTCCTCGATATATGGAGCCACCAAGCTGGAATTATGTAGAACTGTGTAGTGTGCTTGAGTGAAAGAATGCCCGTCCATACATATTTTGCTTTCTTTCCTAGCGTGCCTTTTCCACGCAGTCTCCCCTCATGGCGCGATTGAGGAACACCGATCGGCTTAAGGTCAGGAATAAAGTCAACACAAAACTCAATGACCTCCTCTGTTCCATATCCCTTCACAATGCTTCCTTCTGGCCTAGCACGGTTATGAACATATTTCTTTAAGACTCCCATGAACCTCTCAAAGGGGAACATATTGTGTAGAAATACAGGACCGAGAATCCTAATCTCTTCGACTAGGTGAACTATGAGGTGCGTCATAATATTGAAGAAGGTTGGTGGGAACACCAACTCGAAGCTGACAAGACATTGGACCACATCCTTCTGTAAACTTTGTAGAGTTTCTGGATTGATTACCTTCTGAGAAATTGCATTGAGGAATGCACATAGCTTCACAATGGGTACTCGAACATTTTCGGTAGAAGACCCCTCAATGCAACCGGAAGTAATTTGTCATAATCACGTGGCAGTCATGAGACTTTAGGTTTTGGAACTTTTTCTCTGCCATATTTATTATTCCCTTTATATTCGACGAGAAGCCAGACGGGACCTTGATACTGCTCAAAACTTCAAAAAAGATCTCCTTCTCTTCTTTGGTAAGAGCGTAGCTGGCAAGACCTTGATACTTCTCTGGATGCAGGCCGTCTCGTTCGTGCATACGTTGGTGGTCCTGCCGTGATTCCGGTGTATCTTTCGTTTTCCCATACATGCCCAAGAAGCTTAGCAGGTTCACACAAAGATTTTTCGTCACGTGCATCACGTCGATTGCAGAGCGAATCTCTAGGATTTTCCAATAGGGTAGCTCCCAAAATATAGATTTCTTCTTCCACATGGGCACGTGATTGTCAGCGTCATTCGGAACAGATAGTCCGCCAGGACCCTTTCCAAAGATTACTTTTAAATCCTTGACCATGTCATATATATCATCACCAGTAGGGCAGGTAGGCTTCGTCCGGTGATCTGCCTCGCCTTTGAAATGCTTGCCTTTCTTTCTTACGGATGCTGTTTTGGAAGAAATCGACGATGCCCCGGGTACACATTCTTGTTTCCCAAATATATACTTTCAGTCTCACCTAAACAGTGCGTGCATGCATTGTATCCCTTGTTTGACTGTCCTGAAATGTTACTAAGAGCAGGCCAATCATTGATGGTTACAAACAGCAACGCTCGTAGGTAAAATTCCTTTTGTTCGTGCTCATCCCACACAGGTACACCTTCGTCACGCCACAACTGTAAAAGTTCTTCAACCAATGGCCTCAGGTACACATCAATGTCGTTGCCGGGTTGCTTCGGGCCTTGGATGAGCACTGGCATCATAATGAACTTCCGCTTCATGCACAACCAAGGAGGAAGGTTATAGATACACAGAGTCACAGGCCAGGTGCTATGACTGGAGCTCTGCTCCCAAAGGATTAAAGCCATCTGTACTTAGACCAAATCTTAAGTTCCTTGCGTCATCTGAAAATGTCGGGAACTCTCTGTCGATTTTTCTCCACTGCGACCCATCAGCGGGGTGTCTCACCATCAGGTCTTTCTTACGGTCTTCTTTGTGCCATCGCAACAACTTGGCATGCTCTTTGTTTTGGAACAAACGTTTCAACCGTGGTATTATAGGAGCATACCACATCACCTTGGCAGGAACCCTCTTCCTGGGGCGCGGCTCGCCCTCAACATCACCAGGGTCATCTCGCCTGATCTTATACCGCAATGCACCGCATACCGGGCATGCATTCAAATTCTCGTACTCCTCACCGCGGTAGAGGATGCAGTCATTGATGCATGCATGTATCTTCTGCACCTCTAATCCTAGAGGGCAGACAACCTTCTTTGCTTCGTACGTACTAGAGGGCAATACGTTATCCCTGGAAGCATCTTCTTTATTATGTTCAGCAACTTTTCAAATCCCTTGTCAGAAGTACCATTCTCTGCCTTCCATTGCAGCAATTCCAGTGTGGTACCCAGCTTTTTCTGCCATCTTCGCAATTTGGGTACAACAATTTGTTGTGATCCTCTAACATTCTCTCCAACTTCAACCTCTCGTTTTCACTTCCGCAGTTTATCTTCGCCTCAAGAATGGCCCGACGAAGATCGTCATCGGGCTCATCAACAATGGGCTCTTCTTCAGCTTCGTCTTCCCCCATTGTAGTACCACCGTGTTCAGTGAACATAGGATAGTTGTCATTATCCTCTTCTTCTTCATTGTCTTCCATTATAACCCCTCTTTCTCCGTGCTTGGTCCAACAATTATAGCCGGACATGAAACCGAACTGAATCAGGTGGATGTGAAGGGTTCTTGAGGAAGAGTAATCCTTCTCATTCCGACAGACATGGCATGGACACACATAAAACCATTCCGCGTGTTTGCCTCAGCCACATCAAGAAAAGAACGCACGCCTTGAATGTACTCTTTAGAGCGTCGGTCAGCGTACATCCATGGATGACTCATCTGCATTATATAAGTATATCAAACACAATCACCGCTAAAACACAATCACTAGTCCCGATGATAAAACAAAAAAATAGTCAGTTATTGTTTTCCAATCTTTGGATTTATAAGTATATCAAACACAATCACCGCTAAAACCAAAGTAGAGTAGTGACCAAATGTAATACATAGTTCTCATAAAACATACATTAATTGAAACTAACATACAACTATCTAAAGAATTTAAATCCAACAACAAATGCGATCAAAATCGCAACTAAGGTAATTATTGAACCAACAACATAATGATACCAAGCCTCTTTATGAATGGCATATTTTCTAATCCTTTTAATTTTCAAGCGCATTGCATCCATCTTGATCTTGTTTTTATCGACGACGTCGGCAAGATCGAACTCCAATTTCATCTTCTCTTCTAGGCATTGTAGACGAAGATCTTCACTTCTTTTCAATTTTGCTTTCAAATCATTGTTTTCTTTTTCAAAAACTCGACAATAGGGTCGGTTGGAATTTCCGGTTCAACTACCTCCTAGATAAAAATATATCTATGTCAAGTTGGTCGCATAATTGTCATAAAACGAAATGAAACTAAAAGTTATAAAAGTATACCACATCCGAATCATAGACCGGTCGAGGGCCAACGGGGACGGATATCAAAACCATGGCACTATACATATAAAAAACAATCATACAAGTAAGAAAATTATACAAGTAATAACTATGCATCTAAATCATTTTTTTAAATAAAATATAAAAACAAGAGGCTCACCGAGGTGGTGCCGGTGACGGGATGGCGCGGGCGATCGACGGCGGTGAGGACGGGGACGACACTAAAACCCACAAATCATACTTTAATTTGAGCTCAAATTGCATATAAAACAAATGAAATCCCTACTTAGCCATTTCATCAAACACCTAGCTAGCACTAGAAAAATGAAATGAGCTAAACTAGCAATGAAATGAGCTAAATTAGCAACGCCGAAAGAAAGGATGATGTTGCTAACCCTTGGATAGATGGGTGCCGCCAATATTGACAAATAGTAGAGAAAAATGGGGATCAAATTGAGCTTTGGAGAGTGAAATTGGAGAAAAATGTAGATGTGGCTCGAGCTCAAAAATGGAGAGCTGTCTCGGGTGGAAGAGATGATATACAGGGAAACTTTTCGTCCCGGTTCGTGATACGAGCCGGGACGAAAGGTGCTCGCGCGGGCCCCTCTCTGCGCGGCTGCCCTGCCACGAACCTTTAGTCCCGGTTCGTATCACGAACCGGGACTAGAGGTTCACGACGACCCGGGACAAGTGCTTCGCGGCCTCGTTGCCGTTGAACCGGGACTAGTCCCCCCTCTAGTCCCGGTTCAAGAGCCGTCCGGGACTAGGGCCTAAATCGACTCTGGACCAAAGGTCATGTTTCTACTAGTGTGGGCATGACCGCATGAGCCCTATCACTCGGTATAGGGCCTTCAATTCTTGACCGAAAATGTTGTACAACCTCCTTTCCTTTTTATAAAGCTCACGCGTATTTCTAGATAATTAAAATATATATTACAAAAAATATATCATCCGAAATTTCGAACCTTATGGTGAAACTTGTAAATTATAAAATTTACATTGCATGAAGAATCAACATCTCCTCCGTCATCTTAGGCTGTTTATCATCGCACGACAGGAATCTACATTAAACCATGTTAACTTTTTCCTGTTTTTTATGAGCTCTGTTCATCTTTGTTATACACCTGCACTTATCGCCTTGATGCGAACAATTAAGTTTAGGGATAATTTTTTCATAGGAAACAACATCATATACTATGTGAGATTGTAACCCCCAAAATCTCAATATACCCATCCTCCCTCACTTTGTACGTTTTCATAAGATTGATCAACACCTTGCATCTTCTTGTGGAGAAAAGTTACCATTATCGCATGTAAAAGAAAAGTTACAATTATCTCTCTCGAAATAGACATGTGCCCGCTATATTACTATTACAACCATCGAATAGAACCGCGAGATCACTGCTAGGGCAAACAACTCCAAAAGAAAAACAAAAGAAAGAAAAGAGAAAGAATGACAACAATGCTAGATCGACGAAAACGAAGGTTACAACTATCTTTTTTTTTAACAGGGATATATTATTGATCTAGCAGCATTTTACAAGGACTAGCATGCACTCTGGCACACTGTACATAGATGTTACATCTGCGTTTGAACAAACTCCAGTAGCAGAGTTTAGGCACCTGAAATATAAAGATCTGCCCTGAAGCTTAAGAGCAAGCTTGACCTGATGGTGAGTTTTGTAATTGAGGCTTCTGGATATGTGAAAGATCCTGGTTGCATTGAATGAAGAGCTGGTTATTATGTCTGCAAGTTGTGCCCTGATTGTCCAATGACCTGGGGCACGAAGTAGATCCTGCGAGGCTGTGGCCATTGCCAAAATGGCGTTGTCCGTCAGAAAGGTAGCACTGCGGATATGAAGAGCTTCAGCGGCCTTCGTTGCAAGCAGCAGCCCAAAGGCTTCAGCCTGAATTGCTGAAGAAACTGGCGGAGAGATCGCCGAGATGTAGATCTTCGAGCATGGCCTGTCATCACTAAGTTGTATGAATATCCCTAAGCCAGCCGACACCGGCTGGCCATCGCACCCTGGAATCCATGCAACATCTATGAAAATGATCGGTCCTGAAACGTTGGATGTGTCTCTGATAGTAATTCCCGGAAGAGGTAGCATCAGCTGCGGGGGAACAATATGTACCTGCGAATGTGCTTTGGGACCTGCAGGGGAAAGAGCAACAAGAGGTGCAGGAATAGTTGATATTGCAGTTGCATTAGCATCTAGGTGAGACGTTTCATGAAACACTGTTTGGTCTTCAATGGCAGCTGAAAGAAGAACAGCAGCCGCATGATGAACCTGCATCACTGACCATTTCTTCCTGTTGAACAAGTAGTCGTTTCGTGCTTTCCAAATACACCAAAGCATGGTGAAGATTTTAGCAATACATATCTCAGTTTGAGCAGTCTGTAACATGAATTGGATAATATTTGAAGGGTAGAGTGTAATATCCAATGCATCAGATTTAAATCCTATAGAAGATGAAAACCAGACATCTTTGGCAAATGCACAATGAAAAAATAAGTGAGAATCTGTTTCCAACATACCACATCTTGAACATTCCTTTGCAATGTGTTTTGAAAATTTTGAAGCTCTGGCTCCGGTTGCAAGTGCTCTTCTAATTAATCTCCACGCGAAGGTTTTGACCCTGGGGCAAGCTTTTTTATTTCTCCACACTTCCCACCAAATTTCCTTCTCCTCAACAGTAATTGATTCCCTAGAGTTCGTTCCAGCAACCTGCAAAAAAACTTGTATGCACTCTTTGTTGTGCATTGAGCATTAGGAGTGTGTATCCAGCAAACTTCATCCTCTAGGTCAGCCTTTATAATAGGAATTTGCAAGACTTTGTTTTTGAAATTGTTATCAAAATGAGCTGCAATCTTTTGTTCATCCCATTGTTTTGTGTCATGATGCCAAAGATCTTTAACAACAGCAGGGCAAGTGGTACCCGGTGGGGATAAAAGATAATCATAAATATTTTTCCAATCCGGACACCAAGCCGATGACCAGATACTAGAATTGCCATTCGCAACTTGAAGCTGAATAGAGCTTTGCATAAGAGGAAGGACTTTCAAAACAGATGACCAAAAAGCTGATTTTGGTAAATTGTTATTTGCCCTCCAAATAGATGTGTGTGGAAAATAATTAGCTTTCAACACAGCTGCAAGAAGAGAATTGGGTTCTTTGATAACACGCCAAGTGGAAGAAGCAACAAGAGCCAAATTCATGATATAAAGATTCCTAACACCCAACCCTCTCTCCTTGATACGTCCAAAACGTATCTATAATTTTTGATTGTTTCATACCATTTTTATGCTTTTAGCACTTGTTTTTATATTAAGTTTATTATTTATTTGGACTAACCTACTAATAGTTGCAAAAGTGCACAATGTTCTTGTTTTACTATTTGATGTGTAGAAATTATCAAGAATACAAGAGGAAACCTTGTTGGAGTCGAATTGGGACTTTCCTGAAATCTGTCTGAGAACTTTTTACGAAGATTGTCAGTTTGACCCTCGAAGATGATGTCAAATGGAGACCTGGCTCTTACGAAAGTTGTCACAATTTTCCATACGAAGATTTTAAGCTCGAGATCAGCCCAATCGGAGTTCGGACGCGGTCTGTAGGCCCGTTTTGGTGGAACCCTAAAAGGGGGTGACGGAAATCCGAGAAGATATATAAAGGGAGGAAACCTAATTCGTGGAGGACTCCTCCACCCACGAATTTCAGCCACCAAAAGCCACGTTTTTGCCTCCCCCATGGATCCCATCTCCATGGGGGAGGGCTCCCAAGAAGCCATGAAGGAGGGAGGCTAAGGGGCGGCGCTCCCCCATGATGCCGGAGGCGGGGAAGGAGTTCCCCGCGCCGCCGGCGCCGCCGCCGCCGCCCTGCGCTCCTCGCTGCCCTCTCTGCCGTCTTCACCGCCATCTCCATCACCATCTCCTCCTTGTATTCAGTGGTTCATCCTCCCATAAACCTCTGTACCGTCCTATGTAAACATGGTGTTTGATGCTATAATATTTATCCTATGATTTACATCATGTTTCCGTAGTTTATTTGTCTTTTGATTGCTTAATTGAATGCATGAGGTTCATTAGAATTGTATGTCTATATGGTACTGTCCTTTGGTGTCCATTATATTTGTGCGCGCATGGATCAAACACCCTAGGGTTGGTAGTATTTGCAAACGAAGCGGGGGAAGTTCTGCCGGAGTGACAGAAACCTGGGAACGCGAACCGATTAGTTGCACGTATGGGAGTAAGAGGACCTTGAACTTAAGGCTATGGTTGGGGAAACCTTAATGCATTGTTAGTATTTGCGGATGCCTGCTAACAATCCAATCATATAGTACTTGTAATCCCAAGTAGTGGAGTGCATGTATATTTAGCCTCTCCCACATAGAAAACTGCATCGAGGACAATGAACCAAGTACCTTCACTAATTAATCTTGGACAAAGCCACCACAATTACCACCAATTTTCCACACTCATGGTACTGTTAGTATATGGTTACTTAGTGTACTTTATTGCTGCAGCACTAACTTTTACTTTCTTGCATTTATTATCTCGCAAAGCTATCTCTCATACCCGTATTGTAGTCTAGTATTATTTTCTAGATAAAGTAAACGTTTGGTGTGCGTAGAGTTGTATCAGTGGTTGATAGAACTTGAGAGAATACTTATCCTACCTTTAGCTCCTCGTTGGGTTCGACACTCTTACTTATCGAAAAGGCTACACACGATCCCCTATACTTGTGGGTTATCACTCCTTAACAGGTTTACATATCTCATCCCAAGAGCGAAGACAAAGGGGTTTAGAATTTTGATCACTTTGAATTCCAGTCCACCAAATTTTTCGAACAATAGAAGTAAGCTTGGCTATCAACTTTTTGCTAAGCAAAATAGAGGACATGTAATAAACTGGTATAGAGGCAAAAACCGATTTAATAAGTGTTAACCTAGCGGCATGTGATAACCTGTTCGCCTTATTACCAGTTAACTTTGATTTAAACCTGTCCACAATAAAAGCAGAGGCAGCTGATCTATTTTTTCCAGGTAGAACAAGAGGATACCCTAGATGGGTAGTGTTGAGATCCATATCAGGCGCATGAAATAAGTTTCGAACCAAAGTTTTTGCCGCATTATCAGTGTTCTTACTAAATAAGATTGCAGACTTATTCCAGTTTGGGGTTTGACCGGATAGCTCACAGAATTGATTGATTACCTGGAATATTGTGGGAGCGTCATCATTGGAGGCCGATCCACACACAATTAAATCATCTGCAAACATCAACGAGTGGATAGGGGGAGAAGCCGGTCCTAATTGTATTCCCTTTAAATTATTAGCCGACAAAGCATTTTGAAGGGAGAGAGATAATTCATTAACAGCCAGGACAAAAAGGTATGGAGATAAAGGACAACCTTGTCGGATAACTCGAGTACCACGAAAGCGACCAAATGGTTGGCTGTTTATGTTGACAGAAAAGGTAGCCGTAGATATGCATTCATGAATCAAATTAATAAAATGACTATGCAAACCTTTACGCGCAAGGGCCCTAGCTATGAAGTTCCATTCAATTATGTCAAAAGCCTTAGCAAGATCAACTTTTAACATAAAGGCTTGCTCTTTCCAAGAGGACAGCTGAAAGGAATGAGTAATTTCTTGAGCAATGGTGATATTATTAGAAATTATACGGCCCTGTATAAAAGCTTGTTGTGTTTCATGAATATAAGTAGGCAAAACAGTCTTAAGCCTATTAGCCAACGTTTTAGCAATAATTTTATATATGACATTGCAAATAGGAATAGGTCTAAAGTCCTGAGGAGTCACCGCGTTGAGCTTTTTGGGAATGAGAGTAATGAAAGTTTCATTGAGTTTGGGTGGGAGCTTACCATTTCTAAAGAAACTTTGTATCACCTCAGTAACATCATCTCCAATCCATTTCCATGCAGCAATGTAGAATGCTACATTTAATTCGTCTGGTCCAGGAGAGGCATTCCTTCTCATTCCTTTTAGTACCTGCAAAATCTCAGTTTTATCTGGTATTGAGTTGATGAAGGGATCATCAACCTGTTCGTCCACAACCTGAGGGGGTTGATTCTGCAAATCTGGGTTTTGGGAGGTGAATATATTGGAAAAGTAATTGATAAAACAATTGGCAATATCTTCAGGATTGGTAAGCATGTTATTACAAGGATCCTTAACAGCAGATATTCTGTTTTTCCTTCTTCTTTTTAGAACTGCATTGTGGAAGAAAGTAGTGTTTCGGTCACCATGTTGAGCCCAATGTTTTTTTGCCCGTTGCCTATAAAAATCCGTGAGTTTGGTAAGGGTTTGCTAGAACTGTTCAATAAGACTTGCTTCTTTGGAATGGTCCTGCATATGCACTGGTTGGGTTTGAATAGCCTCAATTTCAGCATGGATATCATCTAGTTGTTGTTGCAAGGGCTTCTTCTTTTTGCACCATCTCTTTAGAGAACCTGCAAGGTTAGTAGTACGAGTATGTAAAGGATAACGAACAGAACTAATCCATGCATTATAAGCAGTTTCCTGAAAATCCTTTTCCATTAACCACCAATTTTTGAATTTAAAAGATTTCCTAATTTTAACCGTAGTTGGCTGAGAGATGGTAAGAATAGGCGCATGATCACTAATAAGAATAGGCAGATTGTAAACTAAAGTATTAGGGTAGACATTGCACCATTCAACATTTGCTAAGCGACGGTCGAGACGCTCATAAGTAGGAACAGAAGAGTAGCGCTTATTACACCAAGTATACGCAGGTCCATGAAAGCCCATATCAATTAAACCACATCGTTTTACAAAATGACTAAAGTTAGATAGACGATGACGGTTCACTTTATGACAGCTAGTCATTTCAAAAGGAAACATGATATCATTGAGATCGCCCATACAGTAAACCGGCTTTCCCAGAGAGGAGCTAACAAAAGTTTCAATCTGACTCCAGATATCCTTAGTTTTACGATGATGGGATCACCATAAACACAAACCAGAGAGAAACAAAACTTAGTACTAGTATTAACAACCGAAGCTAAAATGACATTCTGACTAGCTGATAGAATAGTAATCTCCATCTCATCGGACCACATGATCCAAAGACCAGCAGCGCGATCTTCAGCCGGGACAACAAAACTATCTTGAATAGGGAAGCGATTAGCTAGATCGACGCGAGTATATTTAGAGGCAAGAGTCTCACAAACGAAAATTACCTTGGCTTGTGCGGAACAAACATCGTTTCATAGGTCAACGCCAACGAGGCCTATCAATTCTCGCTCTATTCTATTCAACGGTGGAACATCGATCGTCCAAACATACTATACTATTATTATATATCAAAGCTGACCCCTTAAGGCCTTCCCTCAGCTGCCCACGCCACCGAATACTGTTCACATACTGTTCACATGTGAACAGTATTCGCACTTCTACAGTGCCGTTTTTTTTGCCAGAGTGGTGATATTTTTATATACAGCGCTACTCCGTCAGATCATCTTAAGCATTTCAAGCTGACCCCTTAAGGCCTTCCCTCAGCTGCCCACGTCACCAAATACTGTTGCTGACCCCTTAAGGCCTTCCCTCAGCTGCCCACGTCACCGAATACTGTTCATTCACACTTCTACGGTGCCTTTTTTCGCCAGAGGGGTGATATTTTTATATACAGCGCTACTCCGTCAGATCATCTTAAGCATTTGAAGCTGACCCCTTAAGGCCTTCCCTCAGCTGCCCACGTCACCGAATACTGTTCACATGAACAGTATTCCCACTTCTATAGTGCCGTTTTTTTTCCGCCAGAGGGACTTACTTGCAATCATCGGAGAGTCTAGGGATCTTTTCGCAACGACGCGGTCATCACCGTTCCGACCGTTGGAGGACTTATTTGCAATTATTGGACAATCCAAGGACCTTTTCGCAACGACGCGGTCATCGCCGTGATCAAGAGAAACTTATTTGCAATTATCGGAGAATCTAGGGACCTTTTCGCAACGATGCGGTCATCGCCGTTGATGATGTCATCACGTCGTCACAGTGGGTCCGTCCTGTCAGGATTTTTTTCTTTCCAGAAACATTTTCAGAAAATGTTAAATCCTTGACAGGTGGGACCAATTTATTAAAACAATTTCCAGAAAAATGAAAAAGTTTAAAAATCAATATCTCTGAATATATCCATCGGGAAAATATGAATAATATATCCAAACGATCATAAAAATACATGCTAACTACTTATGCTAAAAAAAGAAAAAAGAAATTTGTGTATTTCAATTTGGTAAATATTTAGAGAAAATTCGAATGTATTTTCTCTAATTATAGTTAAATATTCATAGCAAAATACAAACATATTTGAACATTCCAACTTACTAGATAGTTGGATATTTTTTAAAAATATAAAAAATGCTCAGAAAAATATATACTAACTATTTATGGCAAAATATAAACATATTTGAACATTCCAATTTGGTCAATATTTGGATGCAATATAAATGAACTTTCCCTAACTAGTCGTCAACCCGTGCACTTGCACGGGCTAGCAATTAAACAACAACAGACATAACGGTATAAAATTACAACTTATTGAAATTATGAATGTGGGAACAAACAAACAATTTACTATTCAAAGATTATTGCTATAAACATGTAATATTTTCCTATTTTCATATCAAGGAAAATTGGAACTTTTAAATTGCTAATGATCCATATTTAATGCACAGCCTCACCAAGAGACAATGTTGATTTTGCCACGATTATTATATGTTTGATTGGTATGTGTTCATTATATTAGTGTTTAACACTCTTAACTTTTGGGTTATAAGGCGGACATATTTAAACAATTATTTTGACCATTTATTTTATGACCTAAATATTAGGCATTCGCCATGAAATCATTCCACTTGATTTATTTTTTGTCTAAACCCAAGGTTAAACATTTTGTGGCACATAAATACATAATCCATATTTATTTGAACAGGAATCACTTAAAAATGGCAACAAATATATAACCAAAGAAATAATTTTGTATATATACATCAAAGATAAGTTCTAATAAATGTTTATAATCTTACCATCTGCGTGTGCTCCCTTTCTCCCGGTTCACTGAAACATTGTATTTTGTAGGAAACTGAAACAACGCAAATAGTAATCATAAATTCACAATTACGTTGGCTGAGGAAAGGAGATATGCAACCATACGGTCAGATATTTTCTTTATGATGAAACTGAAGAAAAAGGACCACAACCGGCCAGGCAAGAAATAAGCACCATTTGGTAAAATATCTGAACACTTCAGCGACTGTTGCATGCTATATTTCTGAAAAGCTATTACATTTCCAACTCATGCTTGATAGCTTTATAAGTACTGAAATCTAACAGGTAACTAACTTAACTGAAAGCCATCAGTGCACAAATGCTAACCCTTGAAAAGTTATTTCAGTACTTCGATGTATTATATGTATACAGTTCCTGGCAAATCGAAAACCTATGAATATATATACATGAGTCAGAGAAGTTTTTGGGGCGAACTATACTGGGCAGTTATGGGAGAAGGGCTATCATTAAAAAGCTCTCTTTTCAGTTCACACAAAGTAGTAAAATCGAAAAACCTATGAATCGATCAAAACTTTCAACTAAAGTGGATGCAAAAATCATGATACGAAATATCGGGGATAGCTATGAGAACAGCCGTTCGGATTGGGCAAAACTGAATCATACCATATTTTGGGACCTCTCTTTTCTTAAAGGTGACCTAAAGACTTTCTTGAATCATAAGCTTGACAGGTGAATTTGAAACCACCAAAGTTCCCACTTGGGAAAGACATCTTGATCTTTGCGGCAAACATACCAGCGATCCCAACACACCAACTCCATTTGTAAATCCAAATTATTTCATATACTGTATGCAATTGGCAAAAAAAATGTGAAAGTAAGAAGTAAGACAAACGTGGTGGATTAGACATATTAGAATTTCTAATATGCAACTAAAGTTTCTTGAAGTGGTTCCAAAGTCTGAAAAATGCAAAAGTCATTAGAATGCAACAACACAGCATCGGACAACACACGATTATCGAACTAAATTCTTAGGATACCTTGTTTGCCTGCTTGTTATCAGAAACAAATACACCCTCCGATCCGGTATAAATGTCGCTAGAAACAAACTGGTCACGAACAACTTATACCTTAAACTCGCGACACTTTTTGTGGATTAGAGGGAGTACCTTGTGTACTGTAAACACGGATATAGTTTTGGCAATGAGTAAGTCTATTCTTCAAGCATACGTACATGCATAGCCATATCTCTGTTTTTAACTTACTGTCATGAGTTTTCCAGGTGATTTCTGTTACATGTTACAACCAAAAGTAGGTTTAGTTGAGCATTAAGCTTTACCTTATCGTGGCTATAAGTTATAACCAACAAATAACATAATATAAGGTACGGACTAAACCCTTTATCTAAAAATAAATAAGGTACAGAGTAAGGGAAGTTTACTCGGTTTCCTTGAGAAACTTTTTTGTAATCATTGCTGACCTTAAGAGGAGCAAACAAAGTCAGGAAAATTAAAATTTTGCAGGGACTGGTTTTTTATAGGGCGTTCTGGATCGTTGGCCATGTCTGTGTACATGGTTCTGTAATTTTCCGTCAAATCAAAATCGAGTGGAAGCATTGCACATCACTGTTTGCAGAAACTAATAAGTTAGGAGCACATCATCAACCGTGGAGTGCTTCTTCTCAACATTCAGCGGCATAGAATAATAGAGAGTTGTCACTGATGTAGCTCTGCATTATGATGTCCCTTGTCAACAATGACCATCACACGTCAACAGGAGCTGCACAATCCTTGCTATGCTCTCTTTTTTATGTACAAATCAGACTAATTTCAACAAATTCTTTCTTCTAGATTTGTAGGATAATCTGAGCGGATTTTATCCCAGAGAACAAAAAACTTAGAACACAACCAAGTTTGATTATTATTTGTATTGGTGAAGGTAGAGATAAAACAGCTCCAATCAAATCCTCTGTAAACTCTAGATTGAAAATAATGAATTAAATCTGACATTAACATTGTTGTGAATCCAAAGCATTGTAAATTCAATAGAGAGCATAAATCTATCTAGTGGATACATACACTAATCGAATTCAGTCTAGTCTTGTCATTTAGACGGGGAGTCTTATTTGAAAGCACATTCCAATCTAAAGAACAAAGTAATAAAAAGAAGGAGAGGATGCAGAAGCTGCAGCAGGAAAACTAATGGAGCAATCATCTGACCTCCCCCATTGCCGCAGCCTTCTTTGCTCTGCTTTTCGTCATCACAATCCGAGCCTGTTTACTGTAGTTTTAAAAGGAGATGTGTTCTGTTTGCGAAAGATAGCCAGAGATGGATAATTCAAACTCAGAAATTCAACATATGAGCGATAAGACGACACATACCATTGATAACCAATGATGTGTGGATGCTGCTTTGGCGTGCTTGTCCACCATCTGAAGTATTGACATAACCGCTGCCATGAACGCCAGAGCAATCTGGTTTGATAGAGAGAGAGTTTGCTCTCGGTCAACTCAAACAGAGAAGAAACTTGAATGATTAAATCCTAGAGTAATCTTGGTTTTAGAGATAGAGCAGAGCATGCCCTTTGTGAACCTAGAGCCGAGAAGTGGCACTGCCCGAAGCTACCAGCTAGGTCTGTAATGGAGGAGAGCTATAAAGTTCAGGCGTCCTCGTAGTTGAGACGATGGCCGGAGTAGATGCAGAGAGGACGCGGCCACCGGCCGGTGCAGGAAACTAACACAGTATGAGAAAAGGCAAGAAGCAAACTGCATACGGAACAACCCATCGATCTGATATCCTGACGTAGCTCCGTGCCTCACGAATCTCTGGGCCAACCAAAGATCATTACATCGGATGGATCTGTGGTGGTGCCAGCTTGATGTATAGCAGCAATCATCAGCTACGCCTACGTGTGAGATCGTTTTTTGCGGGCGTAGCCGGCTGGAACACCGGCGGCGGCGGTGAGGCGTGAGAGAGCAATCCTCCGATTGATTGTGTTTTCGACCTAATATGCAAGTGATGAGAGGCGCATTGCTTATACCATTAATAAGCTAGATTGATGCCCGATCGATCGGAGCTGAAGGTAGAGCGTGCAGTCCAATTCTCCAAGAGACGCATGGACAGAAGTGTCCACCATACAACCATAACGCGAATCAATCAGGAGGGGGCATGCATGGCTGCCGGATCAAACTTTTCGTCCCTGCCTGCTCGCAATATGAGGAAACGCCATCAATTAGAACTGCAGGCACAAATCAACGAAATAAACGCTGTGACACCCGTGCTCCATCAGGATCCGATTCAGCGCTCGCCGCCGTTAAACCGCCCGAGCTTCCCGAGATTAATAGGCGATGAGTTGCAGGCATCGATCAAGGAGATGGATGCACCGACGTCTGTGCTATGTCGATCCAACGCTTGCTTCCCGTTGAGGCACTCAAGCCGCGTTAGGAAGGCATCAGCATTAGCAGCGCCGAGGATAATTTTGGGGAAAAAGAGATTGATTTATTTTGTGCCCTCTGTTATTCGAACCTGCATCGTGAGCAAATAATGCGGACAGGCCGCATGAAGTTTGAGCGTTATCATCCGTTGTAAACATCTAATGGTTGTTGTTCTTTTACCGTGAGAGTTAACGTGGAGGCTTCTACGGTGCCTCCAATTAGTAAATATAAGATTGTGTAATCAAATCCAAAAAATGTGCATTTCCACTAAATACGTACTTATGGGAAAATAGAGGCATAGTTGAACATTTCAATTTACTAAAAAATTATAGATACACTAGAATATATCAACATGCTCAGAAAAATAAATACTTTGTAGATAATTCAAGTGCATTTTCTCTAATTACATTCTAATATTCATAGCAAAATACAAACATATTAGAACATTCCAATTTGCTAGATATTTGGATATTCTCTAAAATACATAAAAAATGCTCAGAAAAAATAAATGCTAACAATTTATGGCAAAATACAAATATATTTGAACATTTCAATCTGGTCAATATTTGGATGCAATATAAATGAACTTTCCCTAATTGTGGAATCAAATCCAAAAAAGTTTATTTCCACTAATTATTTATTTAAACTAAATATTAATGAGAAAATATAAGCATAGTTGAACATTTCAATTTGCTAAAAATTTAGATATACTCTAGAATATATCAACATGCTCAGAAAAATAAACACTACCTATTTATGGCAAAATACAAACATATTTGAATATTTCAATTTGATTAATATTTGTACATAATCTAAATGAACTTTATCTAATTATGGATTCAAATTTAATAGATGCTCGCATAATGTATTTTCTCTAATTACGGGGTTAACTTAAAAAATTTATGGAAACATACAAGTATTTTTGAACATTTCAATTTCCTAAATATTTGGAGATACTCTACACACAAATTCCAACGGATTTTAACATTTCGAATCACGACGGGTGCGGCGTGTCGCCGCGCCAAGATACCTAGTTGATTCTACATGAGTACTCCAGTAGCCTAGCGCTTGCCAGGATCGGAGCTGGAGCGACGTGACAAGTGACAAGCCAAGTCTCAAATCTCGACGCCAGGTTCGGTCGGGAGGTGTTCTTGACTGACGCCTCTGTGACCGCTGCCGGGCAGTTTCAGCAGGAGGATTGAGTGATGGATTGACATCTCTATAACAGCTAAAACTAGGGTAGGCACGTACTACTCTATGAACGTTGCTTTGGCCGTCTGACAGTATTCGAGTAACGCAACAGTGCAGTCTTTTAATCGTGCAGGACTCGAGGCGGATACTACAGCACTCGAGTAAGGATGACTCCAACGGGCTGACGCAAACGGACGCGCGTTTGGTCCGCGTTTGGTCCGTTTGCGTCGGCAACAGGACGCGCGTCCGGCCCATGTCCACCCCTTTCCGGCCACTGCCCCCAACGGTCCGACGCATCCAGTCCGCCCGGCCAGGGTTTTTGATCATTTTGATCATTTTCGGCCAGGGTTTTTGATCACATTGCAACAAAACAAGTATAAAACATAATCCGGCCTCACACAGGCCATGTCTGGGTACATACCCAAAATATTACAAATCCCGGCCATCGGCCATAGTTCAACACTGGCATGCAGCATAATAAATAGAAGGACCGAGATTTGATCAATCTTGGTCCATGTAGTACCTTTGCTTCTTGAGGTAGTAGGCCTTCTTCCTAGGGGTGAAGGCCGAGATATCCATATCCATGATCCTGGCCTCCCCGGCGCGTAAGGCGAGATCAAGGTCCTTGGCCTTCAGGTCGACCTCCCTTGCTCTTACCTCGACCTCCTTGGCCCTAGCCTCGGCCTCCTTGGCCCTTGCCTCGGCTTCCCGTGCTCTAGTCCGAGCATTTTCCTCTTCTATATCGAGCCTCTTCTTTTGCAATTCGAAGAAGAGCTTGGAAGACGCCTCTCTCTCTAGGCGTTGCTTTTCTCTCCTCTCCTCCTTCTTGTCACATGTCTTGTCCTTTTGGGATAGGAACCCGTTCAATGTCTCTTGCAACGCAAGGGTTGTTGAACCGCGTTTCAACTCGGCCTTCGAGTTGTTCTTCCCCTTGGCCTCCCCTCCTTCTCCGTTGTGGCCTCTTCCTTATCAACTGGCTGTCCACCTTGCTTGAGGGAGGCGTAGAGGTCCTTCCACTTCTGCTGGTCCTTGAGTGCCCGGTAGCAATGGGTCAAGTTGAAGGTCTTCTTATATTGAGCCAGGAAGGTTTCCAAAGCTTGCAACACCTGTGCATACAAGGTTATAGCAACAAAAATCATTGCAATGAAAATGCATAAGAAGGGAAGAGGAATTACCAATTCCTTCACTCCATAGCCACTTTGCGGCCGGGCTTCAACATTTTCAACGGAGCCGCAAAACTTGCTCATCTCCCCTTGTATGTGGAGCCACCTCTTGGAGATAGATGTCCGGTCCGCAGCGTTTGAATGTTATGGGGCGGAAGGATTCTGCATTCATTGTAGTGCTTGGTGAACCGGCCCTAATATGCCGACCCTCTTTGCTCGGCCCGGAGAATTTGGTTGGTTCCAACCTCGATCCCGGACTCGCAAATGAGCACGTCTTCCTCGGACGTGAATGAGGCGCCCTTTGGCTGATCTTCCTCTTCATGGCCAGGGATTGGGTGTCGAGCTCGTCTAGGAAAACCGGCTCAACATCGATGTTGATCACATCGGGGCCGGTCGGCGGAACTTTATCTTCTCCGGCATTGTAGTTGTCGTTGGCGTACTGAGTGTTGTCCCTGACCATGTCTTGGAGGATGTCCTCCCCATCGTAGCCTATGACCCGAAGGTTCATTGGGTCCGGACGTGAAAAAAAAACGTCACTAGCGGCACCTCGATGTCCCGCCTCGAGCGAAATCGTGTCCGGCACTCTGAAACGGCCTTCAAGTTTGGAGTCCCTCTTGGGGTGCTGGGCACAACCCAGACATGCCTAGACATGCCTCCGACAGGTCACTCCACCCGTCATACACACAGGGCGCCGCAGCAAGAGGTTAATGGCGCCGTGCAGGAGATCGTTTCGCCCGCGTTAATGGCGACTTGTTTCCGCAGGCGACGAAGGCACGGGACGATGATACATCTGCCGCACACCTCGCATTTACGGCGGCGCCTGCTGAGCGCACTGCCAATCCCAGCTTCCCAAGCGACACAGTGGCGGAGACGTGTCGCCGCCATTAACTCCGACGCGACGCGTGCTCATCCACCCGGCGCTTCCGTCCAGCGCCACCGCTTCCCACCTCCGTTTCCCGCCTCGAGTCTGGACGGCTATAAAAAGGTCCCCGCCGTGCTGCCATTTCACCACACCACCGCCGACGCTCACCATAGCCCACAGCAACAACATGCCTCGCCACCTCATGGGCCACCCTAACTCAGGCAGCTCGCCGTGCTCACCCCACGGCGAAGGAGGTCGCCGATGAACCAACCTTCGATTGGGCAGAGGTGGATGACGTAGGAGCAGGAGCCGGAGCAGGCACGGCCGCCGCCGCTATGGCAAGACCAGGTGGTTGCTGTCAACTCGTTCGACAGCTGGCGCAACGAGCAGGCAAGCCGTCAGGTCAGGCTCGGCTACGAAGAGGCTGGCGACGCCGTGGAGACCGCCATCATCCATGATTCCATCTAGAGCGCGGAGCGTGAAGAGCGTTGTTGCGTCTTCATGGCCGCCGAGCGGGCGGCGTACCAGCAGCTGAACGTCTAGGCGGTGGCGCCCGAGCAACAACAGCGCCTACGCGGAGGAGCTGAAGCATGCGGCCTCCTAGCTGCTCGCCGAGCAGGCGGCCCACGAGGAGCTAAACCAGGCGCGACTGGCGAGACAGGCGCAGGCGGGGGCAGCGGCAGATCGGGATGCCATGCGCCGCGCGGCGAGCGCGCTCCGGCAAGAGAGTCGTGTGCGCTTGCGCTTGGCCCAGAGTCAGAAGGCCGCGCACGACGATGAGGCTGGCTCGAGCGGCGACGTTTAGTTTAGTTTTAGTTGTAGCGGTAGTTTACATTTCATTTTGTATCTGTTCTAGTTTAAATTTTAGATTTCAATTTGAATAAAAATATGTCCGCAAGGTGTTCGACCGGTTTGCTTGCTGTTTGGGGACGGGCCTTTGGAGCGCGTCGCTGTAGGCTGCAAGTTACACTCGGGAGGACTAATGTCTGGAACCCCCAATTCCGGCTAAATTGGGATGGCACACACGAATTTGGAGAACCCGGAGATGCTCTAAGGCAATGTGTTTTCTCGTGCAAGTGACATGCATGCATGCATGCATATGCATATATTTTGCGTCGTACGCCGATACAAAATAATCCTATTTCGTGTGCTTGGACAGAGGTATACTGATGCTTCAGACCTTGAGAATTTCATGGCCACAATAGGACAGGCGGAAGCAACGCGTCAGCATGTGCCTCTGTTCAACGCTGGTCTGTCGCCGCGCAGTAAATCGAGCTTGCCTTGAGTAGTACTCCTCCAGTAGTCTAACCCTTATGCAAACATTTAACACAAAATGAACTGTTTTCAAATTTTTAACTGGATCTAACCCTTTTTAGTATCGCTCAACATATTGGCGGTACGATTAGGTGTGGTACCGTCGGTGTTATTTTGACGGTACCACGACTAACTCTACAGCCGAGGCGGTACCATGTACAAGGCTACTGTCAGATCACTCGGCGGTACCACATGCAATCCTACCGTCAGAAGGTTTAGCGGTAGCCAAAAGGGTTAGATGTAGATTTTCTTTTGAAAAAAAGTTCATTTAAGGCTCAAGTTTCATACAGGTCACATTGGTCAAAATTGCCTACCCAGAGGGGAGAAGCGATGTGACAGTACCGGGGCCGTATCTCAGCATGTCAGGACGGCAAGCACACGCACGCCGCCTCCTTGTCCGGTGTGTCTCTGCCGTACCAGCCTTTGCGTGCTCCCTCTGCTGCTTGATAGCATAAATGTTGGATGGACAGGTTGATTGACGTCTCTGCGTCCGCTGTCAGACACGCGACTTCGACAGTTCGATACTGCAGCACTCAAAGAAATAGGAGACCGAAACCATTTGGCATAAGTCTACCGGTAGGCATAGGGACTTCAATTACTGACCGAAAACGGTGTACTATGTGTAAAGAATCAAAATACCGACGTTTTGTTCTAAGTTGATTTCTAGGAAACATTTTTGGAAACATATGTTTTTTTATTTTGGCTTTTATAAATCATAAAGGAACAATTTTTGTAACCATATGTTAATATGAAAGGAACACTATTTTTATTACTTTTCTTATTTAAATGTATTTTATTATTATTTATTTATTGAAATATAGTAGCAAACTTATATACACGATATCAGCATCCTTAGGTGTTCTCAACCCAATAAAGATAATTAACAAGTTTATCACAATTTTGAGCTCCATGGACCATAAAGCAAGCAATAATGAAGTCTTACTCTCTTTTAGGATTGCCAATTCATATTTGAAAAACCATGGCAATAAAGTGGAGACAAATGTATATCGGAAATTATAGGCTTACACTTTCGATAAATTGGAATACAGCGAGAGCTTTTATTTTCTCCTCACTAATAATACTCGTAAGCATTGTAAGTATAATTATCACTATAATCATCACAAACTGACTTATCATATGAGGAGAGATTAAGGATATCTATGTCGCTAATATCATTATCATCCTCTGATAAACTAGTCACCATTGTCTTACATGAAGGACAATCGACAAAAATATGATCATCGTCTAAAACACTATCATAAAATAAATCAGCACAACACAGTCCTCCTCGTCGATAACTTTACTAGAAAAATAGTACTAACACAATCATTTTTAATTTTTTATTAATATTTTTACCCATTTATCCTAAGAATCTCCGTAGAAAGTGTTCACATCAAAAGATTCATCAAATGTAGATTTATCATCATAAAGATAAGCATTATTATCAAATATATAAGAAGGAACTGAGGTACCCTTGTTGGAAGGTGAGGATGGGTTATTCCATTCTTTCTAATTTGTTATCCAACATCACTTTCCAAGCATATTTTCTTGGCAACATGATCTTCCTCAATCGAAGCATTAGTACAGATGGATATCATAATAATCATTAGTAGTTTACAATTATCGTAATAAGAAATTAAAGATAAGCTTGGTCGCAATAATAACAGAAGTTTACTTATATTTATTATTTATATGAAACTAATTTAGCATCTAAGTAAAAGTGCAAACAAGAATATAAGCTTAGCACTACATGCACCGATAATGACGTATAAATGCTTGATAACTGCCGAGTGTAATAGATAGTTGTAGCACGATTGAATAGGTATTGAGTGTCAATCCACAAGGAGCTGAATAGATACCTATATCAAAGCTAACCAAGTTAGCCTTCACCAGCCCGCGAGCACAAGCGCAGGCCTAGGATGGTGCGGGCTCGCGAGAGGAGGCGGAGGGGAGCCGGAGAGGCGGCGCAGAGGACCATATGGGCGCTGGGCTCGCCGACGGCGAGCTAAGCGGTGGCGGAGGACGGCGAGTGTGGCGGGGACGATTTCTTTAATTTTTTTGATTAAAACGATCAGCTTTTATATATAGTATATATAATTCATGAAAGAACAAACCAAAAAAATAAAAATAAAACTAAAAAAAAGTTGCAAAAAAAAGAAGAAGTACTGTTCATGTGAACAGTAAACATCGCTGTAGAAGTGCGAATACTGTTCACATGAACAGTATTCGGTGACGTGGGCATGCTTCTCTTTTTTTTTGCACAAAGAGAGGGCACAGCGTGCCCAATTTCCATTAAGCTCAAAAGCATTTTACATCCAGAATTACATAGCCCAAATTCTGCAAACAAAAAGCAGCTGCAAGAATTGGACAAGAGTTGTTGCTATGAGCCAAGTTCCCACAAGAACTGGTAGGCTCGGAATAACTGAATTTCCTAGCCTGATTAGCACAAGCATGCGCGACTTCATTGAAATTTCTGCTTATATGAAGGATTCTGTGCCTGAGAGGGAGAGCAATTTGCTGAAATTTTATGACTTGTTGCCTAATCTCCCAGACCATATCAGGATGGTCAACCGAAGGAGCAGCTGCAGCTCGGGCCAAGATCAAAGAATCCGTGAAGAAAGTAGGTTCTTGGAGATGGAGCAGGTTAGCCAGTTCTCTCGCAAGAAGCAACGCCGAAGCTTCCGCCATGAGAGGGGTAGCATCCTGCTGAGCCACAGCTGATAAGAAAACATCGGTGACACTCGCTTGTTCTTGGATACGAAGATGAACTCCAAGCCCGGTAGAAGGAATAGACGAATTCTTTGAAACCTTCCACGCTGCATCACAAAAAATAATATTTCCAGAGACAGGTAAATCATTAGCACATGAGACATTCTGCATCCCAGCAGGATGCGCAATTGAAAAGGAGTTGTTTGCATCACGGCAAGCCGGGATAGCCGAGACAGTCTCCAGATCTTGCAGAAGAGCCTTTGTATTGAGAAAAACTTGATGCGTTTGACACTGTTTCCTGTTAAAAAGATGGTCATTCCTAGATTTCCAAAGGCACCATAAGAAGGTGAGAATATTCTCCAGGGAAACAAAGGGATGATCAAGTCTCAGAAGATTAAGGATAACAGTGGTAATGAAAGAACAATTTTGCGTAAATATGTCAGAGCGAATAAACCAGGGGTGCGAGAACCAAGTAGCCCTAGCAAAAGGACAGGTAAAGAATAGATGGAGATCGTCCTCAAGGGTACCGCACCTGCAACAGAATTTGGAGATATGCTTTGAGAATCTAGAAGCTCTTGCACCTGATGGTATGGCTCTTCTAAGCATCCTCCAAGCAAACGTCTTAATTCTAGGAATTAAGGTTTTGCTCTTCCAGACCATGTTCAGCAGCTTGAGAGTGTCAGCATCCACAGCTCGGGGCTGCACCGTACCTGCATCAAATAAAGCTTGCAAGCAGACCCGATAAGATGATTTAGAGCTGCATTTACCATTAGGAGCTGGTTTCCAACAAAGGATGTCCTCCTCCTCAGAAGGAAGAATAGGCGTGCTCTTAATAATGTTGGCAGTGGGTTGCAAAAAAAGAGAGTCAATGAGCGTGATATTCCAGCTCTTTTGATTCGGATTCCAAAGGTCTTTTACTTGAGCAGGATAAACAAAAGATTGAGGTTGAATGATTAGGTGATCATAGACCTTCTCCCAGGCAGCACACCAAGGAGTATTCCAGATGGAGATATTACCATTTAAAAGTTGATAAAAAGAGTTTTTATGCAACAGTGGTAAAACTTTCATGACAGAGCACGAAAAAGCGGATTTAGGCATATTAGCAATGGGTCTCCAAATAGTAGATCCAGGGAAATACTTAGCCTGCAGAATTTTAGAAAGAAGCCCGGCAGGGTTTTGTGCTATTCTCCATGCTGCAGCAAGTATGAGACCATGGTTGACGGCTTGCAGATTACGAACTCCTAACCCCCCTTCCTTTTTTGGAGCGCAAACGTCTTTCCAAGCTCTCAAACAGAGTGTTTTTTTGGAGGGTTCAGAGGAGACTCCTGTCCACCAAAAAGTTCTAATGATAGCATTAAGCTTAGCAACAAACTTCCTAGAGAATATGATATTAGACATATAATAGACCGGGATGGAAGCAAAAACTGAGTTGATAAGTTCAAGCCTAGCTGCATGAGAAAGGGTGTTGGCTTTATAAGTGGCAAGCTTAGATTTGAACTTGTCAACAACAAAGTTGTAAGCTTCAGACCTGTTTTTTGGTGGGAGAATTAAAGGGTGACCCAAGTGAATGAAAGAAGCATCGATCATGGGTACAGGAAAAATAGCAGTGATCTCATCTCTGGTATTTTGAGAAACTTCTTTACTAAAAAGTATACCTGATTTAGACCAGTTGGGCAATTGACCTGAGGCAGCACAAAAAGCATTAATGATCTGATTCATAAGTAGAGCTTCCTGCGCAGAAGCTTCTCCACAAATCAACAGGTCATCTGCAAAAAGAAGGGAGTGTATCGGAGGGCAATTTGGTCCTAGCACAATACCTGTCAAAGAAGAAGCCGCTAAAGCGTCCTGCAGCACAAGAGACAATTCGTTGATAGCAAGGACAAAGAGGTACGGTGATAGAGGACAACCTTGGCGTATACCTCTGTCGCTAATGAATCTCGCATAAGGCTGGCCATTAATGATGACAGAAAAAGTCGGCGAGGAGATGCAAGCATGGATAAGATTGATAAAATGACCATGCAACCCTTTACGTGCAAGCGCGGAAACAATGAAAGGCCACTCAAGACGATCAAAAGCTTTAGCAAGATCAATTTTTAACATAAAAGCTTTTGTTTTCCAGGACGAGAGCTCAAATGAGTGAGTTATTTCTTGAGCTATGATGATGTTGTCACTAATTCTACGACCCTTAATAAAAGAGTGCTGAGAAGGATGAATGTAATCAGGGAGATGTGGTTTAAGTCTATTAGCTAGGCATTTTGCAATCAGCTTATAAATGACATTACAGAGACTGATGGGCCTAAAATCTGCAGGGACAATAGGAACAAGCTTCTTCGGAATTAAAGCAATATGTGTGTCATTAATTTTGCTTGGAAGATTACCTGAAATGAAGAACTCCCGAACCAGATTTAGCACATCGTCACTTATCCATTCCCAAGTAGCAAGGTAGAACTCAACATTAAAACCGTCCGGCCCAGGGGAGGCGTTCTTTTTCATGTCTGCAAGGGTATCCAATAACTCTTTCTTGTCTGGAATGGAGTAGGTTGGATCTTCAGAATTAGTTGGGAGGTTAGAGAGAAAAGGCCTACTCCGAGTGGTATTAGACGTAGTAAAGATGGACCTGAAATAAGAAACAAAGGTGCTAGCAATACGGTCAGGCATATGTTGAATCATATTAAATTCATCCTTAACCGATACAATTGTGTTTCTCCTCTTCCTTTTCGCAATAGAGCGGTGAAAAAATGAAGTATTGCGATCGCCATCTTTAACCCAGCTTTTCTTGGCTCTCTGCACATAAAAATCATTCAGTTTGGTCATAGTTTGCTCATACCTTGTCACCAAGCCTTGCTCCAATGCATGATCCTGAAGGTTGACCGGTTTCTTTTGGATTTCCTCAATCTGCGCCTCTAATTCTTTTAACTCCACCTGCAAAGGCTTCTTCTTTTTGCACCAGACCTTAAGATTAGTAGCAAGCTTTTTCGTTCTGTTGTGGAACTGATCAGGTGCAGAGTGAGTCCAGGCATTTTTTGCAAATTGTTGAAAATCATGCTCTTTAATCCACCAATTTTCAAATTTAAATGAGGAATGGACTTTACGAGCAACTCCATCAGTGGAGAGCATAATCAGAGCATGATCACTATAACAATGAATCAGAGGCATATTGTAAACATTGGAAACCGGGAAAACAACACACCATTCATGATTCACCAAACATCTGTCTAATCTTTGAAAAAGGGGCTTAGAAGAGAACCGCTTATTTGTCCAGGTATAAGCCGGCCCACTAAAACCAAGATAAAAAAAACCACACGACTTAATACAAGAACGAAAAGCAGCTAAACGAACATAATTTACATTAGGAGTACTTTTATCGGAAGCATACAGGAGATCATTCATGTCACCTAAACAAAGGATAGGCAAGTCACTATTATCATACACAAAATGGGCAACTTGCTCCCAAATGGAAGCAGTCTGACGGTGATAGGGATCTCCATATATACAGACCAACCCAAACTTCTGACCCGTAGACCTAACCGAGGCTAAAGCTAAGATAACATGGAAAGAGGCGGTGTGTACAGAGATTTGAATGTCGTCAGTCCACATAAGCCAAAGCCCTCCAGAACGCTTCCGAGAGGGCACTACAATACTATCAGCCATATTAAAGCGGGAAGTGATATCAACAGAACTGAATTTGGAAGACTTAATCTCAGAAACAAAGGTTACCTGGGCTTTAGTGGCGACAATCATGCGGGCAAGGTGCAGCATCTTAGGATTGCCAAGGGCCCTGCCAGCCCCTTGACAGTTCCATCCCAGGGCCTTCATTGCGACCGTGGCGCCCTTGAGGCTGGCGCCCAAGCCTGTGTCTTGGTGGAGTACATCAAATTGGCAAGGTAGGACATATTTGTGGATCTGTCGAGATTTCTACCCGATCCTTAGCAAATCCAACTAATTAGCTTCATGGCACCCTAAGCACTGAAATGGCTTTTCTAGAGTAGTTTTACTATAACCCGTAGCCTGCAAGCTGATGAGAGTTGCCAGGAGCAAGCTTAGATCTGGTTGTTGGTTTAACTCCAAGAAATAGGTGTAGTATCGATAGCTTTCCTAGGACCAGATGCAGCGGCCCGGGCAAGTGCCCCTAGTTTTGCTCTGCTCAAATTAGGGATTGACTGGTGGGGAGGCTACGGAAACAGATTGACAAGAAACGAGTTGATTGATGATTGAATAAGCAGGAGAGAGAAAGTAAACGGTTTGGGGATCAAAGGCTCAAAAACCAAGAGGAAAGAGGAAAAGTGAGAAACGGAGCAGGATGTTGGGATGGAAGGTTGAGCAAGGGGAGGAAGCTTCAGATGCAATCAGATCAGGAGAGAGAGGATGCAAGGATACCTGAGAAAGATTGAGGAAGAAGAACAGATCGGCATCAAGCCAGTCGCCAGCAAATCGCCAAAGTCGCCACAGAGGGCAAGGTCAACACGGAACTCCTTCTTGGTTTGTTGATCGGCATGCTTCTCCAAGTACTGAGTGTCAAGCCACAAGGAGCTGGATAAACTATATATTCTCCTAAGATTGATTACCAAGTATGCACTTAATTAAATAGTATGAGTTAACAAAGGTTGTTTTTACTTGATTGAGTTGACAAGACATTAAGAAGAAGAACTTGATGATAAGGCAAAGCCTAATTAACAACCACACTAGTTATAAGATAAATATAAAGTATAATGTTTCCTATTTCTAGGGTGGCACAATACAACTCTAGCGCTTGACCTCAAGGCCACATCTATTAGACCATGCACTATGTGCAAAAAAGCGAACCATAACAAACTCTCTCCTACCTTTGGTTTGGTTCGATACATATCAGCTTGTTGCAATAGCGAATCATAAAAAAGGGCGAACCAACAAGTTGATGCGGTTCCAAGGAATCTTTGTGGCAGGAGCAAGGTCATTGGCCCACTTGGCAGTGAGAAAAGAAAGGAGAGATGGTGTACTAGAATAACTTTGCATGTTGCATGCGACCTGCATGGATTATAACCAATCTGATATCTACATTGTAGCATTTGCAAAGCGGTTCAATTTTCTGGCAGCTTTTTCTTTGAACCGGCGTCACCGGCGTCACGTAGTGCATGGACTTAGCAACCAAGACACAAGTGTTAAGCTGCTACCTTAAACTTCAAATTCCCTCGAATTTCTCTCCAGTTATCCACCTAACATTCAAGCTATGCTACAATTCAAAAAAATTGTAAGAAGGGCAACCATTATGCAATTTCGTACACGTGCACCCAAACTTTAATGCAAAAGAAGTAGATAGAAGGTTAAACACATGCACGCCACTGATCAAGCCAAGAATAATGCAAAGTCTAGGCCGAACTCGTAAGAATCAAATCTTGTTAATTACCTGTTGCAAGATTCTATCAAAAACTTTCTTGTCCAAACTATATACTAAGGCTGCGTTTGGATGTTGGAATTGGGCCTCGGAAACGTCCTTTTGGAATTGCTAAACCAGATTCGGCTGTTTGGGGTGGCCTAGATATTCGTCGCTGGAAACGCAGTCCAATTCCAAGCGAGGCCCACGTGCACGTCCGCCCGTCGAGCGAACTTTCCGAGCTAACGAGCTCGGAAAGCGTTGGAAACACATCCGCCCGCCCCGCCCCGCCCCGCGTACCGCTTGGCTCACGACCTCGCTCGCTCGGACGGAACTTCGAGCGCGTCGGCGGCGAGGAAAACCGGCAGCGGCGACCGGCGGTAAGTTTCCCTCTCCCTCTCTCTACTCTCGGGCTACCTCTCCCCGCCGTCCTCTCCCTCTCTGTCCTCCTTCTCAGTCCGTCCCTTCCCGTCCCTCCCCTCTCGCTGGGAACCCTAGATCGGCCGGCCAGAACGGCGGCGGCGCGAATGGCGGCCGGCCAAAACGGCTCTCCCTCTCTCTACTTCTCTCTCTCGCCAGCCCCAAGCCGTCCTCCCCTGCTCCTCTACGGATGGTTTTCTTCCCTGCTACCCACTGATGCTATGTTTCGTTACTCGCATGAAAAATGGGAAAATTGCATGAGTTCTAGAACCAGGCTCCCCAGGGCCAGGCCCAGCAGAAACGTGGTTGGAGCCACATTGTGCATGTTGTTTGGTTGCCAACAATGTCCTAGCCAGACCCGTTCGGCTGGATGCAAGATTTTTGAGCACGGTGTTTGGTTTCTATATGTGTTTCATGTGCTCTCACCTCTTTCCTACATGGTGATCTTACCTCACACCAAGCACAGCCTAGCAGCAGCAGCGGTGATGGCGGAGCTCACGGCGGCGGTGACAGAGGTTGAAGAACATGAACATCCTCTACACTACTTGCAGTTTAAATACGTGCATACATACAACATAAGATCTGCTTGTATACGACCGCCAAATCAAAAATCTTGCAACATGAAAGTTGTGCGGGATGTTGAGATGAATCTACACGTCAAAGGATATCTCAAACGGTCGACCGAGTGCGACGAATTTGACCAAATTCTTGAAAAAACATTCAAAAGGGAAATTTGAAAATCAGAAGCTACGGTCGACGAAACTAAAAACCGAGTACGGGAATGAAACCTACTCACCGGCGCGCATATTTTTCATGTAGACTTTATTTTGATTCGAGCAATATTTGAGGACAGCTCGTGGGTAGCCCAGCCGTGATGCTGCTCTTCAAGCTCGTGACCATGGTGGTGGTGACGGTCGTGGCTGTCCTGGATGAGGACGGCGGTGGTGGCTGCCTTCATCTGCGCCGGCGGCATGGTGGGACTGGTCACTGGGCTCATCGTCGGCGAGGCGTTGAGCGGTGGTGGGTGTGGTGGTGAGGCAAAGCGAGGTGAGGAGAACAAAATGGCTCGTATCCATGGAGACGCGGCTGCAGTGTACAGTGCCGAAATTACACTACGCGAAGGTGGCTCTAGAAAAACGGTCGATTCGGCCGTTCCTCTCGGACCTGTCCCTGAAGTGCTTTAAGTACCGTGCTCATGCAAGTTCGGGGAACGGGGAGAAAACCAAACGGGCCGAAACTTGGCTGGAACAGTTTTCTCGAGGCTTCGCGAGCAACCAATCAGGCCCTTTGCTGCTTCACTGCTTGGTTTTGATCACTTTTCTTTTGCTTCTCTCCCCCATCTGCTGTCCGTGGAGCAACTTCTTCTGCTACGCTCGTAAGTGGTTCTGCTCTTCCAGATCTCTCGTTTCTCTTAATAATCTGTGGATGCAGAACGACCTAGAGTTCATCTGTTTTTGCTCTCTGCAACGTAGATCCTTCGTTCTCACAGGACACGATTTAGATTTACCTTTTAGATCTTTCTTCTATCCTTATTCTTTTGCCGTTGTTTTTGTCACCCTTTGTTCATCTTCAGCACGGCTGGTTTCTTGAAACTCTAGCGGAGAATCGGGGCTGACCTTGTTTCCAGTACTCCGTATACATCTCACTCCTTATATGTTCATAGATTCAGCAATATTTCTTCCTTGGTTTAACCGTCTGTTCAGTTTCTTTTTCTCTATTCCTAGATCTTGCTTATACCATACATTTCTGTGACAAAAGTTTTTTTTTTGAAACGGGGCAAAAGATTTGCTTTATATTGATATAGAAGGAGCAAACAGGTAACGGCCGAGGCCAAAGTAAAAACAGAGCTGACGAAAGTTTTAAGCACCGTCATGCCTGCAGGCCTCGGGAGTACCCGGAGTAACAGGCGGGCATGGCGTCGTCAAAGACGTCAATCAAGAATGTGACGGTGGTCGACTCCGGCGCATACGACTGCGAAGTTTGCGAATGTCCACTGAAGCCGCCAATCTTCCAGGTTGGCACCGAATCTCCACGGCGCAGCTAGCTAACTTTGCACGCAGATTTCTTTTTCACCTGCGTATTTCCAGACTAAACTGCAGTGTGAAGTGGGACACATGGTGTGCTCAGAGTGCCGTGAGAAGATGGCAGCGGCGGAGACCTGCCATAAGTGCCGGGTCACCCTTTCCGGTGGCTACAAGCGGTGCTACGGCGCGGAGCACATTGTTTTTTTAGAAACTGTGGGGCAATAGATTTGCTCCTTATATTAATTAAGAGAGAGTTGAAACAACACAGGTAAGATACAACCGGATTACTCTCTCGGTAAAATTTCTCCTAATCGTTTCGCCCCCGCAAGGGCCCAAATCTTAGGGTGCCGTGCCCCCAACAAGGCCTACGGCTGCTCCGTCAAGCTGGCCCGCCACGACGAGAGCGAGCACCTCAAGGCTTGCAATTACCAGCCGTTTCACTGTCCCGCCGAGGACTGCACCTTCGCCATCGGCGACCTGTATTCGCTCCGAGACCACTTCGTCATCAGGCACGGATGGCCGTCAACCATGGTGTACGCTGGCACGGCCAAATTAGCCCTCGTCGACGGCTTCAACCTAATCGAGCCCTACCCTTGGCCCACTGATCGTCAGCTATATGGATTTGGAGATGATGTCTCTATCTGGGAATACCTGGTCCTCCTGAAGGTGACGCGGGAGTCCTATGGCCGCGTTGTCACTCCCGTCCACATACGTCCTCGAGAGGCCAAGAAATGCCGGTTGAAGCTCGCGTACGAAACTCCTTGCGGTACCCAGCGCCTGGCATATGCATTCAACGCGCCGTCCACTGATCTCTCCTCCTTCGGTGCGTTGTCTTCTCTCGACGACGGCGTTGAGTTCGTCGTGCCAAAATCCGTTCAGCCGCCCGATACGGATACCATCAATATCAAGGTAACATTCACATATCGGTAACTTGACGATCTCGAGTCCTATGACGTAACCAGAGCTGACAGAGCCAAGGACTAATCGGAGATGTTATTTTGGTTTAGTTTGGACTACTTACAAATGGTTGGGGTGCTGGCCTTTTGCATTTTGCTAGTGGAGAACTGTTACCAAGTATGCTGCAGCTCTTGATCTAGGCAAGACTAGTTCTTTATTTTGGTAACCTCAGCCATGAACTGCCGCTAAGCTTAATCTGCTACTAGTACTCTGTGTGTGTGGTACCCTGCCATGTGTGATTGTGTGTTGCATGGCTCCTTTTGTAATAGGTTGGTGCTGCAGCTATATCAGGTTTAGATGTCATGGATACACTGGATCTGTTCGTTTAATTCCACTTGTTCGATCTATGCTTTCAGTATGTTTCTTCGATCTATGCTTTCTGTATGTTTCTTCGATCTATTCGTTTTCTGTGTGTTCCTTCGATCTGTAGCTTCTACAGCTATGGATTGGTTCCGGCCTTCCAGGTCCAAGTTCTGGGAACAGATGGCGGATGCATATGTATCACAATGCATAGGAGCACATCCCCTGTTCAGCCTGAGCCATGCTATGGCGATTACTGTTTTCACAGTACATTCAGTTTCTGGATTGGAAATTACCTCCAGGATCGCAAACTACTCCAAGTCAGGATCGAACATGATGCATGCAAAATTAAATATTTTGTTTGTTTTAGCCGTGTTTTGTATGGGCATCCGTCTCTTTATATAGTTCTGGAAAGAAAAATCTAGCACCTTGCACAACCTGATTTTGTGAAACAAAATCCGTTATCAACGTTTTAATATTAGAGCATAATAATATACAATTTCAGTTTTTTTAGTTTGTTTCTACTTGCGTATTATAGCAGCTACTAGTACTAATTTAGGGGCTCTTCTATCATAACATTGTCAAGCTCCAAAACTAAAATAATAGACATTTTCTTAACTACATTGCTAATTCCTCAAACGAGGATTAGCTTATAGTTCAGTCAACTCCTTAGCCAAGATTCGTGATGTTGCGACTAAACATTTTCTTTTCTTCCCTTGTAATACTGACTGATCCTTAGCGATCCATGATTTGTAATAACTTGTGAAGGAACTATGTATGCATCCGAGGATGCAGAGGCCGGGGCGAAAAAATGTTTAAGCTAATGCGCTGATTTTTTTGGTCGGTCTATTGCATTTTTAGTAGTTATTTTGAGACTAACTACTAAATAAAAACATGAAATGAAAATAACATGATACCCATAAATAGTTCTCGGCCCGTTCCTAGTTAAAAAATGCTTTGACTATTTTACCGTAACTACATGCATGTGGACCTAATTGAACATACAGATTAAAATATGTTTAGATACATTTGAAAAGGAAAAAAGCTAAACCATTTATATTTGGGGGGGGGGGGGGGGGGGGGGGGGGGGGGGGTAGAAATCGGAGAAAAGATGGTTAACAGACAAGATTAAGCACACTCCTGCGTACCCTAACGCATGTTTGACATATTCTTACTCCCTCAGTCTAAAAATATATGTGTCGTATTTAGACTAAAGCCACGACAGTTATTTTGTGAACGGTGTGAATATTTAGTAAAATTACAATAGAGATGAAGATGAGCAAAAAAAAAAAACGTTATTTCGCTAATTTTTAGCGAGATGGCAGATGTGGATAATCTCCAACTCTAAAAAAGACAGTGAATTCCACTTTTTAACCCTTAAGATTAACTTTGCGACACTTTTTACCCAATTTAACAGAAATTTCTCAAAACTACACCATGTAACAAACTTTTCTCCACATTTTACCCTCTTTATGTTTTACCTTGTCCGACTGGTAGGTCCCACCCTTGGTCCAACGTGGCTTGTCCTAGTCAGCAATTGAGCCGAGCCGAGCCGGTCTAACCAAGTCCAGTCAGACCTTAGTTTGGATCGAGCCAACATTTATACAGCTAAACTGACCATAAATCACTGCATACACTATCGATCCAATCAATTAAAAAATGGAATCATAATAATAATAATACACGATCTTATCCTAATTCACAACAAAGTACAACGTACAATCTTTATGCAATTGATCACCGCCAACAAATTCAATCTAAACCCATTCTAGTTGGGATATAATTTCCGGAGCGAAGAACCCTAAATAGAGATATCATACACACCAAATCATAGCGGTAAATAGCCTACCGACGAACCACATATTTCTACAATGATCGCTGCCGATCACCGGTTGAGCGGTGACCTATCGCGCCCTGTCGATCGCTTTTACTCTCCTTACTCTCGCGTGAGGATGATGGTGGGCGAGCGGGTTTGGCACCCAGTTGGTTCAGCTATAAGTCCATGCAATTGGGTTGGGATCGATCTGACTGAGGTCTGGCCGGCCCAGTTTAACCGGCTCGGTTTGGCTTGGCTCAATTGCTGACTAGGACGCTTCATGTCGGACTAAGGGTGGGACCCACCGGACAGGGTAAAAAAAAAAAAGACCATCCCAGGCACTAGGACCCGAACTCGGGTGAGCAGCGTGCGCACTCGCGCCGCTTGCCACCAGGTCGACGACATGTTCTCGAAAGAATTGGCAGTGGCACTGCTGGGATTCGAACTCTGGTCTACTTGGTGGATGCATAGGCTCCTAGCCACTGGGTTGGTAAGGTGATGTTAAGAAGTGGAAGAAAGTTTGTTAAATCGGGTAGTTTTGAGAAATTTCTGTTAAATTGGGTAAAAAATGGAACAATATTAATTTTATGGGGGTAAAAAGTGGAATTCATCACTCCTTAAAATAAGTCGTCCGTGCTGCGCCCCACCCTCGCCTTCACAGCTCCGCCGTCCCCCGCCTACTCCTCTCAAAAACCGCCAACGCCCTTCCCACGATCCCCGACCGCCCCGTCCCATCCGCGCTCGGTGGTTCCGCCATCAGACGTTTCTCTCTGATCCGCTTCTGCACTTCCCATCCTCCGATCACAAAAGGGTACGATTATTATTTATCCTCCAGTTCCCCTCTCCGTTCTAATATTTGGTTTCAGTTGGTCGCTTGGTACATATCTAGAAGGGATTTATTTTCCGATGCCGTTTGATGCAATGGCAAATCCCGTTCCCTGCTACTATGACGATTATTCAGTACAAACAGTGGGTGACGGAAGCATGGGTGTTTTGCTGATTAATTTTCAGGACCAGCCTTAAGTTCAGTTTCATGCTTAACATGACTAGTATCTTGTGCTGAATGTTTTATGGGAGAGCAGATGAACATGCCTCTAATTAATGGTTACATAAAGTAGTTATAAAGATAAATATTTGCGCTATGCGTATTGGTTTGGTAACCATCTGGGGTGAGGTTCCCTTGTGTATCCGATCAGTTCAAGGCTACTGGTTCTCAGGGAGGACTTGGCCGATTAGTGGCACCATCAATCCTTTCCATTCCTCCGACCTTGAGAAAAGGCACCTCTTCAGTGATCATGCTCTCTGCGTGGTCGATTTGGGAGGAGCAAAACCCGGTGTGAGGCCCAACATTGCCAGTTTGCTTGTCACTATCAAGGCCGAGGTCAGGCAGTGGACGTTAGCACTGGCAGTCGGGTAGGTGGCGCACCTCTGGCGGTCAGGGGCGGCGCGGCGCTAGGGGTATTCTTGGGTATGCAAGTGAATACCCATGTTTTTGGCAAAACAATGTTAATTATAGCAAAACAATGTCGATTTGGCAAAAAACAATGATGATTTTGACAAAATGAATACCGTATGAATACCATGTCACAAATTCCTAGCGCCGCCACTACTGGCAGTGCTTAGTAAGTAGGGAGTTGCGTTGTACATGTGGAGTGTTTGCCCTCTTTGGACTTGTACATTAACTTTTCTTCTATCAATACATCGACACTCGAGGTTTTGCATTTTATTTTGTGTTGACAAACAATTTTCACACGCGGAAGTTTGATTAGTGCACTGTGGTTAATTTGTTTTGCAGGCTCATGCTCAATCAAAAGTGTGGATACATTAAATTTATTTAAGATTGGTTAATTTATGCTGCAGTTGTCATAGATCTGGATACTTCATCTTCACTAGTTGAAAAAGGGTCTTTCGACCAGAGCCCCATAAGCCATTAGCCCCGGTTCAGGAAAAACCGGGACCAATGCCAGGCATTGGTCCCTGTTCGAGCTGCCAGGGCACCGTGGACCATTGGTCCCGGTTCGGTTGGGGACATTGGTTCCGGTTCGTGCCACGAACCGGGACCAATGCTCCAGTGCCGGACACGTGGCGTGCCGCGGAGCTTTGGTCCCGGTTCGTGGCAGAACCGGGACCAATACCCCTCCCCTGCCTATAAATAACCCACCCCCTCTCTTCTCTCTCTGTTTTTTTTCTGGTTGGATTGGTGGGAAGTGGGTGCTAGTTTTTTTTTCCTTTGCCACGCACAAGATGTGTTCGATGAAATGCCCGAGCCACACTTAAGTTCACACAAGATGATATCCTCGGCCGAGGTTAGCAACTTTATCCTTTTCATCTGTAATTGATACAGAAATATTGCACGTGTCGATGTACGGTGGTCATTTCACTATTCAAGATGTTATTGTAATGGTATTTGATAAACTTAATTATATGATGCAGATGGATGCACGGATGCGATGGATGTACGGCGAACGACGCAGTTCCGAGTTTATTGCAGGCCTGCATAAATTTCTCGAAGTGGCTGAGGCAAACAAAGTGGATAATTTTATGCCTTGTCCATGTGAGAAGTGTCGGAACGTCAGGGAGTACTCTAACCCGAAAACCATTCAAGACCACGTGCTTCGGAGAGGTTTCATGCCCAGCTATAATTGTTGGACCAAGCACGGAGAAAGAGGGGTTAGGATGGAAGACAATGAAGAAGAGGAGGATGATGACAACTATCCTATGTTCCCTGAGGAATGCGGTGATACTGTAATGGAAGACGTTGAAGAAGAAGGAGGTGAACATCGGGCATCAGATGAGCCCGCTGATGGTCTTGGTGGGGTCATTTCTGATGCAAAGCGAGAATGCGATACAGAAAAGGAGAAGCTAAAGTTGGAGGCCATGCTAGAGGATCACAAAAAGTTGCTGTACCCAAATTGCGAAGATGGCAGCACAAAGCTCGGTACCACACTGGAACTGCTGAAATGGAAGGCAGAGACTGGTTGTTCTGACAAGGGATTTGAGAAGTTACTGAAAATAATGAAGCCGAAGCTTCCAAAGGATAACGAATTGCCCGAGACTACATACGAAGCAAAGAAGGCTATCTGCCCTCTAGGATTAGATGTGCAGAAGATACATGCATGCATTAATGACTGCATCCTGTACCGCGGTGAGGAGTACGAGAATATGGATAAATGCCCGGTATGCAATGCACTGCGGTACAAGATCAGACAAGATGACCCTGGTGATGTTGAGGGCGATGACGAGCCCCCCGGAAGAGGGTTCCTGCTAAGGTGATGTGGTATGCTCCTATAATACCACGGTTGAAACGTCTGTTCAGAAACAAAGAGCATGCCAGGTTGTTGCGATGGCACAAAGAAGAGCGTAAGAAAGACGGGAAGTTGAGACACCCCGCCGATGGGTCCCAGTGGAGAAAAATCGACAGAGAGTTCCCGACATTTTCAGATGACGCAAGGAACTTAAGATTTGGTCTAAGTACAGATGGCTTTAATCCTTTTGGGGAGCAGAGCTCCAGTCATAGCACTTGGCCCGTGACTCTATGTATCTACAACCTTCCTCCTTGGTTGTGCATGAAGCGGAAGTTCATTATGATGCCAGTGCTCATCCAAGGCCCGAAGCAACCCGGCAACGACATTGATGTGTACCTAAGGCCATTAGTTGATGAACTTTTGCAGTTGTGGTCCGAACCAGGTGTACGTGTGTGGGATGAGCACAAACAACAGGAATTTGACCTACGAGCGTTGTTGTTCGTAACCATCAATGATTGGCCTGCTCTTAGTAACATTTCAGGACAGTCAAACAAGGGATACAATGCATGCACGCACTGTTTAGATAAGACTGAAAGTATACATTTGGGAAACAAGAACGTGTACCTGGGGCATCGTCGATTTCTTCCGAACAGTCATGCCGTAAGAAAGAAAGGCAAGCATTTCAACGGTGAGGCAGATCGCCGGAAGAAGCCTAACCTCCCTGATGGTGATGTTATATATGACATGGTCAAGGATTTAGAAGTAATCTTTGGAAAGGGTCCTGGCAGTCTATCTGTTCCGAATGACGCTGACAACCACGTACCCATATGGAAGAAGAAATCTATATTTTGGGAGCTACCCTATTGGAAAGTCCTAGAGGTCCGGTCTTCAATCGACGTGATGCACGTGACGAAGAATCTTTGCGTGAACCTGCTAGGCTTCCTGGGCGTGTATGGGAAGACAAAAGATACACCAGAAGCACGGGAGGACCAGCAACGTATGAAAGACCCATACAACAAGCAGACGGATAAAGGGCGTCAATACTTAAGCAGCTACGCTCTTACCAAAGCAGAGAAGGAAATCTTTTTTGAATGCCTGAGCAGTATCAAGGTCCCGGCTGGCTTCTCGTCAAATATAAAGGGAATAATAAATATGGCAGAGAAAAAATTCCAGAACCTGAAGTCTCATGATTGCCACGTGATTATGACGCAGTTGCTTCCGGTTGCATTGAGGGGGCTTCTACCGGAAAATGTTCGAGTACCCATTGTGAAGCTATGTGCATTCCTCAATGCAATATCTCAGAAGGTCATCGATCCAGTAACTCTACCAAGTTTACAGAAGGCTGTGGTCCAATGTCTTGTCAGCTTCGAGTTGGTGTTCCCCCATCATTCTTCAATATTATGACGCATCTCCTGGTTCACCTAGTCGACGAGATTGCCATTCTCGGTCCTGTATTTCTACACAATATGTTCCCCTTCGAGAGGTTCATGGGAGTCTTGAAGAAATATGTTCATAACCGTGCTAGGCCAGAAGGAAGCATCTCAAAGGGCTATGGAACAGAGGAGGTCATTGAGTTCTGTGTTGACTTTATTCCTGACCTTAAGCCGATTGGTGTTCCTGAATCGCGGCATGAGGGGAGACTGAGTGGAAAAGGCACGCTAGGAAAGAAAGCACTGATATGTAGGGACGGGCATTCTTTAACTCAAGCACACTACACAGTTCTGCAAAGTTCCACCTTCGTGGCTCCGTATATCGAGGAACACAAGAATTATGTACGCTCCAAGAACCCGGGAGGCTGACTCCTGGATTAAAGAAAAACACATGGAGTCTTTCGGCAGTTGGTTGCGATTACAGCTCATGAATGACACCACTGTCGGAGATCAGCTCTACTTGTTGGCCGCGTCACCATCTTCGACTGTATTGAATTTCCAAGGGTACGAGATAAATGGGAATACATTTTACACGATCGCCCAAGATAAAAAGAGCACAACCAAAACAGTGGTGTCCGCTTTGATGCAACAGACGAGAATGGGCAAAAGGACACATACTATGGTTACATAGAGGAGATATGGGAACTTGACTATGGACCTACTTTAAAGGTCCCTTTGTTTCGGTGCAGTTGGGTCAACATTGAAAGGGCATGGCGCCCTCATGTGTGGTTTTGGTAATTAATGACAATCCCTATGGACTAATGGTTGCATTGAGTTTTACTTGTAGTGCTTGTCCATAGACCATGCTTGAACTCCATATGTTGGATTCAAGGTTGATGCCATGAGTATATTGATATAATGAAGTATTTGGCATCAAGATCATAGAGTTGAGCATATTGCAAGTATGTCTTGAAGAAAAGAATTATGTGATCATTCATGGTTATCTTCAAGACATCATCTATTGAAAAGAGAAGAAAAGATACAAGGTTGATCAAGTATTGATCAACACACAAAGCTACAAGATGTACCAAGTGGGATCATGTATCTCTTGGTATGGTAAGCAATTGTCCATATAGCTTTGTGAACTAACCCATGATATGTGTGTAGCATTTCTATGTGTGGTTAGGTATCTTTCTATGGGCTTGCATCAAATGAAGAATTCATATGGCCCATGATCGATGACGTAAAGTGGTGATCGTCATCAATGTTGAGAAGCGCAAGTTCAAGAGGAGCATCTCGAAGAAATCCTAGGCTTGAAGCTTGTCACCCATTTAGAGATAATGTTCATGTGAAGATGTGCCTAAGAGAGGCTCTCCCATAGTGGAGTATAGAGGAGCAATGTTTGGGTCTTCACCAAGCGAAGCGCAATCAAGAAAGGTGGTCCACTTGAAGAGATCAAGATCGACGTCTTCTAGCTCAAGTGGAATGCGCAAGGCAAAGGTATGATAGGGTTTCTATTTTACCGGTCTCATGGTACTAGTTGGGAGACCGGGTTATAGGATAGATACCGTACTATCAAGAGGGGCTCTCGATTGAGCTTTAGCGTATCAGTTGGAGAGAGCTCAAACCTTTGCATACTTGCCTTCATCATCTTTCTTGGTTCTTATTTGGATTTTCTCCTTGTTGGGTTTTGGTGCTTGTTGTGATCTTCATGACTAGCCCAAGTTCTCCGAAAACGGATTTCGTATGGAAAACTTGTTGCGTTTTCTGGTTGGAAATATTATCGGTCCACCTTCGAGATAGGGTCCACACCTTCCCATGTGTGGTATCCCCTCTATATTTGTGACCCTTAATATTTCCAACAGAATTGGATTCATCTCATTTGGAGCTTTCTTGCAAAAGTTATTGCGGTTCTCGTTTTCTGGTTCTGCAGTTTCTTCTTAGGCCGGTAGTACCGACCCTCGCCCGGTACTACCGGGTGACCCCTTGCGGAACTACCGCGGCCAGTACCGGGCCCAGTACCGCATCTCCGGATGGCTCTCTGCCTCTCGAAGTTTTCACCCGGTAGTTGCCCCGGTAGTGGCGCGGTACTACCGGGAAGGGAGCACTACCGGGCCAAGTAGTCCGGTACTACCGTTGCGCGCCGAGTCAGGGAGCGCTGACTGGTCTTCGTTCTTCCTCGAGTCAACGCGGCTCGGTACTACCGGGATCGGCCCGGTACTACCGCTGCGGCCTTTTTGTCTGCAACGGGCAGATTTTGAGAGGACCTTTTTAAGGGGGTTTCTTCCCCAACGGTTCTCTCACCCTTGAGCTAGCTTTTCCCTCTCTCTCCTCCATTGTTGACCTTTGGAAAAGCTTGCCTTCCTCTCAATCCCTCCCATGATTCTTGCATATCTTTGAGGGAATTTGAGAGGAGATCAAGATCTACATATTCATCCAATCCATTCCTCCTCTAAGTGAGGGGAACCTAGTAGATCGTGATCTTGAAGTTCCATTTGTTGAGTTCTTCCTTGTTCTTCCTTTCTTCTCCCCCACAAGCATTAGTTGCTTTTGGTGGGATTTGGGAGTGAAGGATTTGACCACTTCTAGTGGTCTTGCCTTCTTGCATCGGTTGCATCGGTTTGAGTTCTCCACGGTGATACGTGGAAATCGAAGTTGAGAAGCTTGTTACTCTTGGGTACTTGGGGTGCCCTAGAGCTTGTCCTCTTGGGTACTTGGAGTGCCCTAGACGGTCCTTGTTGATCTCGGAGTTTTGGTGGCTCGCGGGATAGTTGGGAGCCTCCAATTAAGTTGTGGAGTCGCGCCCCAACCTTGTGATTCTTGTGGCTTTGGGAGCCGGGGAATTCGGTGAGAGCCTCCAATTAAGTTGTGGAGTGTGCCTCATCCTTGTACGGGTTCGGTGACCACCCTCAAGTGTCCCATAGTGGTTCGTGGCACTCCGCATTGGTGGAGGCACGAAGGAGATTACGGTGTGCCATTTGACGGCTATTCGGGGATCACTTTGTGACTCCGCACCGCTCCAACGGAGACGTAGCTTCCATTGGGAAGTGAACTTCGGGATAAATCATCGTCTCCAAGTGCCTCGGTATTTCTATACCCGAGCTTCTTACTTATGCTATTTACTTTGTGATAGCCATCGAGCTTGAAGTAATATATCTTGCTATCACATATTTGCTTATCTTGTTTAGCATAAGTTGTTGGTGCACATAGGTTAACCTAGCTTGTTTAGGTTTCGTGCTTGATAAATTAAACGCTAGTTTTATTCCGCATTTATTCAAGCCTAAACCGCAAAGAATTTTAATCGCCTATTCACCCCCCCCTCTAGGCGACATCCGTGTCCTTTCAATTGGTATCAGAGCGGGTTCTCTCCTTTTGGCTTCACCGCCTGAGAGTAAAGATGTCGTCTAGTGAACTAGTGCACAATGCTTCTTTTATATTAGATGGCACAAATTATGATGTTTGGAAAATTCGCATTCTTGATATTCTTCGGGTCATTGACCCATACATAGAGCGAATTCTAGATAGGGGTTATTCTCCTCCAAGGAATCCCAAAAGATTATCTTTATGGATGAGAATAATTCCTATCTAATGCTCAAGCTTCTAATGTGATTTTCAATGCTTTGAGCGATGTAGTTATTATGTCGGTCTCTCCTTTTCGGAATGCTCATGAGCTTTGGACCAAGCTTCAAGATAAATATGATGTGTCCAAGAATTGTGGAGATGATTGTTGTCCCTCCACTTCCGGCCGTGATGAGTTCTCAACTTCTTCTACTTCACCTACATGTGGCAAGCCACAAAGTAATGCAATGGTGAGTAGTGATAGATATTGCAATAATGATAGTAAGCTTATTATTGATGATACTTCACCTCTATCTTATTGCAATGATTTATCTTTGGACTTAAACGCATCTAGAACCAAAAATGATCTACATGCTTGTGTTGATAGTCCTTGCATATCATGTACAAATTGCTTGACTAATCCTTGTGATGATATGCTCTCTATATCTTGTTGCCTTGATAAAAATTTCTATTTCCTCTAGTATTTGTTTGGCTAACAATGTAGAGGAAACCGAACACTCCATGGAACAAGATATGGACTTGAATGGTGCTCAAGTTTCTTCATCGTCATCATCATTACTCACTTTTGCCTTATGGCAAATCAAGGTATCTCTACTTTGACTCCCAATATATCTCAAAATGAGAATGATGTTGATAATGAAGAAGATGATAATGATGCTTCCCTTATTGAGAAGGGTAAAATGGTTCTTCATGCTATTGCTAAGAATAAAGATGCTCATGCTAAATTCATAGAAATCTTGACTATTGCTATTGAGAGCAATAAACTTATTGATGAGCATGAAGACACAATTGAGAAAATGCAAAGCCGCGAATATAAATATGCGGAAGAGATCGCCGATCTCAAGGAAGCTCTTGAAGAAGAACAAACCACCAAGGAGTCTCTTGAGGAAACTTATGCTCTCGAACTTTCTAGAGTAAAGGGATCCTATGATAGTTCTCTTAAAGTGGCTAATGACTTCAAAGTAACAAATGGTAAGCTTATAGATGCACATGCCAAACTCCTTGAGAATTTTGAGCACCTAGAAAATGGCTCTAGGGTCGTTAAGGGTGAGCTCATCAAACTCACCGAGTCTCATGCGCAACTTAAAGCTTCTCACTCTAAAGAGCTTGCCAAGTTACTTTCTCCTATTGTCATAAATAATGATGCTTGTGCTACTAACTCTATCTCTTGTGAAGCATCCATATTAACGGAGAATGTTGAGCTAAGGGCTCAACTTGATTGCTATCTAGCAAATATGGGAAATTGGAAGAAAGCCATGAAAGCTCTCGAGCTCTCATGAGGATCTTCTAGTCTCCTATGATAAGCTAAAGTTAGCTCATGAGGCTATTATTACAAAGGTAACATCTTGTGAGCCTCATGTGGACAATGGCACAACTTCTACTCAAAATGCTTTATTGCCATGTGCTAGTCCTAGTAATTCATCCACTCATAATATTGCTACATCTTGTGATGAATTACTTTCCATGCCTTGTTGCTCTAACAATGAAGCTTCAACTTCCTCTAGTGTTTTGTTGATACTAACCATGTAGAGGAATTAAAAGAGCTCAAGGCCCAAGTCACTTCTTTGAAGAAAGACTTGGAAAAGCGTCATGATGGGAAGCCCACACTTGACAACATGTTGAGTGTGCAAAGACGCCCCAATGACAAGAGTGGACTTGGATTCAACTCCAATAACAAGAACAAGTCCAAGTATAACAAGAAAAAGAAGGGCCATGAACAAGTCAAGAATTTGGCCAAGATTGTTTGCTTCAAGTGCAAAGTTGAAGGGCACCATGTTAGATCTTGCCCTTTGAAGAAGAAGTCTCTTAGTGAGAAGCAACAAGGGAAGTTGCCTCAAGTTCAAACTAAAGTTCCCCAAGTTGAAGAACGGCACTTCCCAAGAAGAATCAAGCTATTCCTTCTCAAGTTGAGACTTCAACAAAGAAGAAAGGAGGAAGCAAATGTTGCTACTTATGCCGTGAGAAGGGTCACTTTGCTTCTTCATGCACTAGTGGTACCTTATCCAACCCTATCATAATTGATAATGTTTATTCTCTTAGGAAGGATAAGGTTGGCAATGTGTTTGCCAAATATGTTGGTACTCAAAGTGGTGTCAAGAAAAGAACCATTTGGGTTGCCAAGCCTATTGTGACTAACCTCTTAGGACCCAACTTGGTTGGGGACCAACAAGCTAAAACTTGATCAATAGGTGTTGTGGAGGGCATTGGAGACTTGGCTACATCATGAAGAATTAAGGGATCTTCATCAATTATATTCTCTCAAGCCAAGTCATTTGGATTATATTGTTCTATCTCATATCCAATTTCTCCTTGCGGTAACTTGTATTTAAATCATATATACATTGAAAGTTGCTTGCACCCTTGCATGTGTTTGGTTTTGTACCTTGCTAGTGTTTGTATATGTTGTGCTCTCTACTTACTTATCTTGAGCAATCAAGTATGTGTATGTTGGTTTGCACACCATGTATGTGTGAGTTTGTGTTGAGCCTTTTGTATCAACTTGCTTATATCTTAATTGGCTCTTTTTGAGAGATTAATGGACTATCCCATTTTGGGGGAGTGATATGCTTGCGCACTTCACAATCCTAAAAATGTATATACATGAGTACTACCACTTAGTGTTGATATATCAATTTATCTAGTCTCTATATGGTATGTCCTTCTCATGAGAAATTCAAATTCTATAATGTTCATTAATCATCTCTAGTTGGGTTTTATTTGCCTCTTGTGGAGAATAAATGGATTATCACATTATGGGGGAGTAATAAGCTATGTGCATATTACAAACCTAGACAATGTGAACATGTGAGGTATTGCCACCTAGAATTGATATTGTTAATTATCTTATTCCTTTGTGGCATGTTTCTCAAACAAGTTCCCTTTGCTTAAATGTTTTTACTTACTCACACTTTGGATCTTGTTTGTGATGAATGTTCTTGGTAAGGTTTTCCTCTAATATGTTCTCATATATCTCTTTGGAAACCGATTGCTTCAAAGCACTCTTTGTAGTTGCTTTGCATTATCGCGTGAATATTTGAAGCTATCAAGAACATTTATCTACATAAGCATCGTGCTTAAATCTTATCCTTCACCATGTGCTTATTGGTTGTGAAGATGATCTTGAATATCAATCCAATACACCACTAAGAAATTTCTACATATACTCCATGACAATTGATAGTCATAATTGTGGTGAAATTTGTAGATCATCTTCATATTGGCTCTTGATTTTATTGCCTTATTTCTTGCCAAAAATTAATTTGTTTTAACTCCCATTGTCTTCCTTACCTCTTGTGGATCATTTTGCTTTACTCAAACTTTCCTAGTGTTTTATTTGGTATAGGAGAGGCATTGATCCCATCATTGTGCACCTTGCATTCAAAGGCTACTTATAGATAATGCACTATTCTTGGGTGAGCTATCCTATATTGAGTACAACTTATATTTTCATTAGTATTGGATCTTATTGCTTTTTCTTGATACATGACTAGTGTTTGAATAGATATTTGAGAGCGATGATTCCATGTGTGTGCATTGTGTATTCAAATACAAGATCATAAAATAATGCACTTTTGTTGGGAGAGCTATCATGTATCCTTTTAAACACTATTTATATTCTATTGGTATTTGATCCTTTCCATTGGTCTTTGATCCCGATGACATGTCTCATGGAAGACAAACCTTTTCGGCTTGGTACTTTGTGCCATCATGAAAAGTGTAGAGGGATGGTTTATTTGTTAGAACCTAGCTCTTTTTGAGAGTTAATCTCAATTGGTATCTATCTTTGGGAATTTGATATCTAGTCCTTTATTTATTAATTAATTGTATCCTATTTCCTTTTTGGTATCTTTGTCCAATTGGTATCTCATCAATCATATGATGATTTGTTTTAGTTTCAATTGGTTTCTCTAAATCATTTTTTTGATTTGGATCTTTGATATAATTTGGACCTTCTTTGATTTCTTGATATTTGTCCAAATTGTATCTCCGTTTGGTTATTAAAGTTAATAGGCATGCATATCTACTACATGTTTATTTTATGGCATGCTTACTTTCTTTGTGCCAATATATAGGTGAAACTCCACGGAATCCTAAATCGGCTAAGATGTGCATGAAATTCAATTTCATATCTATATGCACATATTTAGGTGGAGTTCCTTCTATGTGTTGTAGTTTGACTAACTACTTTGGACCCAATTAGTTTGGGAACAATTTTACTTGAATGTGTTTTAGGTACATGGAGATGCATTGGATGCTTGTCTCATTTACAATGAAAGTGTCTTCACCACATGCTTATTGAAGCCAAGATAGGATGGTTGATAAACTCTTATCTACTACATCAACCCTATGTCATCTCGGTAACAAGTATCCACCCTCATGCATACTTTTATAGCATTGAACCTTGTGTAGGTTCCATCATGGCATGAAAAGTATTTATTTGCTTTGTTATAGCTATTGCAAATTCTATTTGGCTCTTATGATACTTGTTGCTTTCCTCAATGCATCCCAACTATCTCTTTTTCCCTTAGTGATATTTGTGATGCTTGTTTTGAGGTTGAATTTAAAGTTCATTATTACACAATATGAAATCATTGAGCTATGGGCTATGATCCTACACAAATATCATATGTGTATATTATATGCTTCTCTTGTGGATATCTTGTTTCATTTCTTATTAACTAATTTTGTGTATACAAATTTCTGTGTGGATATATATCAAATGATTGTCGTCTACTTAGAAACTTATATACATGAGAAGAGTTACATCTTTACTTGATATCCTATTTCTTTGGTGTCACATCTTTATTCCTTTTATTCCTTGTGACCCCGAAAAAAATTATATCCTATGAGTGCATATTCTATTTTCTTTAAAAGCACTCTTTTGCTCAAATCATAATATCTTTTGATCACTTGGTTTGTTGGATCTTTTGGTTGGTTCCTTTTATTTGGAGAATTGAAAAAGGTTTTCCATATCATTTTTTTCTTTAGATCCTCAATATAGTTTGTGCTCTCTCCAACTATTCGTCATTGGATATGTGTATTTGATTCCACTCATATGTTGAGAAATGCACACGTTATGGGGAGCTCATACTATATTGACCTTCTAAGATTTTTTCGCCCATTTTGTAAATGGATGCCAATGGGGGAGAAGTTTTATAGGGTTTAAGGGAATTTGGTGTTATGCTTTTGTTTTGGTCATAAGCATTTACCTTTCATCCTCATGCATCTATGCTTGTTGATTTTCATAGTTGCTTAATTCATTATATAAACCCTTGTAAAAGAGATTGTCATCAATTACCAAAATGGGGGAGATTGAAAGGGCATGGCGCCCTCATGTGTGGTTTCGGTAATTAATGACAATCCCTATGGACTAATGGTTGCATTGAGTTTTACTTGTAGTGCTTGTCCATAGACCATGCTTGAACTCCATATGTTGGATTCAAGGTTGATGCCATGAGTATATTGATATAATGAAGTATTTGGCATCAAGATCATAGAGTTGAGCATATTGCAAGTATGTCTTGAAGAAAAGAATTATGTGATCATTCATGGTTATCTTCAAGACATCATCTATTGAAAAGAGAAGAAAAGATACAAGGTTGATCAAGTATTGATCAACACACAAAGCTACAAGATGTACCAAGTGGGATCATGTATCTCTTGGTATGGTACGCAATTGTCCATATAGCTTTGTGAACTAACCCATGATATGTGTGTAGCATTTCTATGTGTGGTTAGGTATCTTTCTATGGGCTTGCATCAAATGAAGAATTCATATGGCCCATGATCGATGACGTAAAGTGGTGATCGTCATCAATGTTGAGAAGCACAAGTTCAAGAGGAGCATCTCGAAGAAATCCTAGGCTTGAAGCTTGCCACCCATTTAGAGATAATGTTCATGTGAAGATGTGCCTAAGAGAGGCTCTCCCATAGTGGAGTATGGAGGAGCAATGTTTGGGTCTTCACCAAGCGAAGCGCAATCAAGAAAGGTGGTCCACTTGAAGAGATCAAGATCGACGTCATCTAGCTCAAGTGGAATGCGCAAGGCAAAGGTATGATAGGGTTTCTATTTTACCGGTCTCATGGTACTAGTTGGGAGACCGGGTTATAGGATAGATACCGTACTATCAAGAGGGGCTCTCGATTGAGCTTTAGCGTATCAGTTGGAGAGAGCTCAAACCTTTGCATACTTGCCTTCATCATCTTTCTTGGTTCTTATTTGGATTTTCTCCTTGTTGGGTTTTGGTGCTTGTTGTGATCTTCATGACAAGCCCAAGTTCTCCAAAACGGATTTCGTATGGAAAACTTGTTGCGTTTTCTGGTTGGAAATATTATCGGTCCACCTTCGAGATAGGGTCCACACCTTCCGATGTGTGGTATCCCCTCTATATTTGTGACCCTTAATATTTCCAACAGAATTGGATTCATCTCGTTTGGAGCTTCCTTGCAAAAGTTATTGCGGTTCTCGTTTTCTGGTTCTGTAGTTTCTTCTTAGGCCGGTAGTACCGACCCTCGCCCGGTACTACCGGGTGACCCCTTGTGGAACTACCGCGGCCAGTACCGGGCCCAGTACCGCATCTCCGGATGGCTCTCTGCCTCTCGAAGTTTTCACCCGGTAGTTGCCCCGGTAGTGGCGCGGTACTACGGGAAGGGAGCACTACCAGGCCAAGTAGTCCGGTACTACCGTTGCGCGCCGAGTCAGGGAGCGCTGACTGGTCTTCGTTCTTCCTCGAGTCAATGCGGCTCGGTACTACCGGGATCGGCCCGGTACTACCGCTACGGCCTTTTTCGTCTGCAACGGGCAGATTCTTGAGAGGACCTTTTTAAGGGGGTTTCTTCCCCAACGGTTCTCTCACCGCTTGAGCTAGCTTTTCCCCTCTCTCTCCTCCATTGTTGACCTTTGGAAAAGCTTGCCTTCCTCTCAATCCCTCCCATGATTCTTGCATATCTTTGAGGGAATTTGAGAGGAGATCAAGATCAACATATTCATCTAATCCATTCCTCCTCTAAGTGAGGGGAACCTAGTAGATCGTGATCTTGAAGTTCCATTTGTTGAGTTCTTTCTTGTTCTTCCTTTCTTCTCCCCCCACAAGCATTAGTTGCTTTTGGTGGGATTTGGGAGTGAAGGATTTAACCACTTCTAGTGGTCTTGCCTTCTTGCATCGGTTGCATCGGTTTGAGTTCTCCACGGTGATACGTGGAAATCGAAGTTGAGAAGCTTGTTACTCTTGGGTACTTGGGGTGCCCTAGAGCTTGTCCTCTTGGGTACTTGGGGTGCCGTAGACGGTCCTTGTTGATCACGGAGTTTTGGTGGCTCGCGGGATAGTTGGGAGCCTCCAATTAAGTTGTGGAGTCGCGCCCCAACCTTGTGATTCTTGTGGCTTTGGGAGCCGTGAGAATTCGGTGAGAGCCTCCAATTAAGTTGTGGAGTGTGCCTCATCCTTGTACGGGTTCGGTGACCACCCTAAAGTGTCCCATAGTGGTTCGTGGCACTCCGCATTGGTGGAGGCACGAAGGAGATTACGGTGTGCCATTTGACGGCTATTCGGGGATCACTTTGTGCCTCCGCACCGCTCCAACGGAGACGTAGCTTCCATTGGGAAGTGAACTTCGGGATAAATCATCATCTCCAAGTGCCTCGGTATTTCTATACCCGAGCTTCTTACTTATGCTATTTACTTTGTGATAGCCATCGAGCTTGAAGCAATATATCTTGCTATCACATATTTGCTTATCTTGTTTAGCATAAGTTGTTGGTGCACATAGGTTAACCTAGCTTGTTTAGGTTTCGTGCTTGATAAATTAAACGTTAGTTTTATTCCGCATTTATTCAAGCCTAAACCGCAAAGAATTTTAATCGCCTATTCACCCTCCCCTCTAGGCGACATCCGTGTCCTTTCAAACATGAAGGGAGAAGGGATAAAGGTAGACCAGCTGTACGGAATGACAACAGTGGATCTCAAGAATCTTGGTTGTTACAGGAACGAACCATTCGTCCTAGCCAATGATGTGGCTCAGGTTTTCTATGTGATGGACATGTCCTCCAGACCGAAAAAAATAAAAAATAGCAAACGAATACATCAGACGATGAGCCAAAGCGTCACATAGTTCTTTCAGGGAAAAGAAACATCGTGGGAGTCGAGGACAAGACAGACATGTCAGCAGATTATGATAAGTTTGATGAAATTCCGACCTTCACAGTGAAAACTGACCCAAGCATCCCGTTATATAATGAAGATGCTCCATGGTTACGGCCGAAGCGATCATAGGCCAGGGACATACGCGAAGAAGGGTTCATGGCATTTATGTAAATCAATGTAATGTATTAAACCTTTATGTGATGTGTAGTAATGTATTAAACCTTTATGTGGTGAAAAACCATAATACATAGCTCGGGTCCATTTTTATTTAACCATAATACATCACGACTAATATCACTAACTTTTGTCGGGTCCTAAGCCACGGGGTGCTGAGCGGCCGGCGCTGCGCACCCAAAGAGCAGGAACCATCACAGGGTCACACGTGAGAAGGATCCCTATGAAGAACCATCCACCAACCGGGACATCGTCGCCGAGATCTGAAAAAATGAGTGGGGAATTTGATCAAACACCTAGGTAGGGGAGGGAGAGGGCAGCACCTTGGTAAAAACACGCCCAAAACACGCGGTTTCCCCGTCATACAGCCCACCGGTGGCTCGTGAGACGGCAAATCGGCCTTCGATCCAAACAGCGGCAAGACGTCTCTGATGATTTGCAACCGTCCAAACAAGTGTTGGAGATGTTGCTAATCATCAGAGCGCCTTGCCGCTGCTTGGATCCGACCGAGGGGAGGGTTCACCTTCAGCCTCCGCTCTAGGAACTCCTGCCTCTCAGAAATCTTGCTCTCTGCTACTCGTGTACTGCCAAAATGAAGTACAATGAGTAGACACTGAGTGCTGAACATGTCCAGGAGGGGGCTATATATAGGGTACGTGTGCTTCTTTAGTCCCGGTTGGTAACACCAACCGGGTCATGTGGCTCACGAAGTGGTCGTGATACTGCTGATCCAACAGCTCACAATCCCTCAAAAGAAACACACCCCTGATCCAACGTCTCACAAGCGCTTGAAAGAAACACACGATCCGTGTGCTTCTTTAGTCCCGGTTGGTAACACCAACCGGGTCATGTGGCTCACAAAGTGGTCGTGATACTGCTGATCCAACAGCTCACAATCCCTCAAAAGAAACACACCCCTGATCCAACGGCTCACAAGCGCTCGAAAGAAACACACGATCCGTGTGCTTCTTCCTTATTGGTGGGATTCTCACTATATATATGTACTCATGCATGGCCTCCATTGGCATAGCACATCTAAACTCATATCTGCAACCTCATCACTCTCCCATGGCTTCCACCGTACCCACTCTAACCTACTCGGAGGCGGAGTCGCTTTGCGCCTCGAACTACCCTGCCCGCCCGGCTACGACGTCCCCGCCGGCTGGAGGCTGAGCACCGGAGGCGTGCCGGTCCCTCCTGTCCCTCAAGGTTTGGCGCGCCGGGCGGCCATCACGAACCACTACTACCTCGAGCTCACTCCGGAGCAGCGGATGGATCCTCGCTGGAATCCCGACTACCGCCCGACTTGGGACGCCTTCTTCACCAATCGGCGTGAGAGGGCGCTCGCCAGGTACAAGGAGGACGGCCCGCCTCCTTCGAACTTCAACGAGGCCGGCCGTCGGCTGTGGTGGAGCGGCCGGACACTCCAGAGCGTCATGGACTACATCACGGCCGGCGATAACCCCCGACTACGGTACCCTCGCTTCCAGTCCAGGCGAGCGCTGCCCGACGACAGCGACGACGACGGCGGCGACTACGACGACTACGAGGACGAGTATTTTAGGCCTAGGCAAGAGTATGACTAACCTGAGCTACATCATTGGTTAGGACAAATGGTTCGTCTATGTACCCAAGATTGTTGTCATTCCCTAATGCTGGTCTAGCTACGACGACGATCGTGTAAAATGTATTATTTATCTCTGCATTTCCAACTAATGATCTTTAGCATCTGAATAAGTAATCTGGTTTTGAGTTAGTTATGCAAAAGATAAAAGTTAATGCATTTTTGAATTCAAAATGGCAAAATGGTTAATAGTTTGAATAGTTAGAATAATTATTTTATAAAACAGAAAATGTTTTGAATTAGATATTCAAATTCAAACACTTTTCATGTTGAAAGTTTAGTGAGATTCAAATTGAAAATGACAATAATAAAGTATGCAAAAGATATGAGTTAATGCATTTTTGAATTGAAAATGGCACAGTTGATACATGATGCAAACAGATGTATGGATGATATATTCAGATTCCTTATTTTTTCTGATAATAATAAACATATTATTGTACTATTTGGATTTATAATAATAGACATATAAATAGATGGGGTTCATTTTTCTTAGCATTTTGATATATTAATCATAATTTTCTGATAAACAGATTAAAAGTTATTGATTTTACAAGTTTAAATCATTTCCTGGAAATTATATAAAAGAAAACAATTTTTTTTTGAAAAGCCCATTTAGTCTCGGTTCCAATCTCGAACCGGGACTAAAGGTTTGCTTCGATTGCGCGAACTTCAAGCGGCCTAAAATTTGACCTTTGGTCCCGGTTGTTCTTACAAACCGGGACCAAAGACCCTTTAGTCCCGGTTGGTAAGAACAAACGGGGCCAAAGCCCTTTGGTTTATAACCGCCCATGCCTTTCCTCTTCTTCCACCTCTGCCGCAGTTCCCCCGACGAGAGAAGCGCTCTGGCGAAGCCCTGCTCCGGCGATTTTTCGATCTCCGGCGCGGCCCCGCCCTCCACCTCTGCCGCCACCCTGCTCCGGCGCGGCCCCGCCCTCCACCTCCTCCGCCGCGCGGATTGACCGGCCGCGGAGCCGCCTCCGCGCCTCCCTCTTGCTCGCCGGCCCGAAGCTCGCCCCTGCTCACCGACGCGGCTAATCCGGCCGTCCAGACGCCGCCACCCTGCACCGGCGCGCTCCACCACCACCGGCGCGCTCCACCACCACCGCCGGCCGTAGCTACTGAAGGTGAGTGCTTTTTTGTTCATAATTTTGCATTGTAGATTGTAGATTAAAATTGTAGATTAAAATGTTTAGAAATTTTGCATTGTAGATTAAAATTGTAGATTAAAATGTTTAGAAACTTATAGCATTGTAGATTGTAGATTAAAATGTGTAGATTCATAATTTTGCATTGTAGATTGTAGATTAAAATTGTAGATTAAAATATTTAGAAATTTTGCATTGTAGATTAAAATGTTTATAAATTTTGCATTGTAGATTAAAATTGTAGATTAAAATGTTTAGAAATTTATAGCATTTTAGATTGTAGATTAAAATGTGTAGATTAAAGTGTTCATAATTTTGCTAACATTGTAGATTGTAGATTGTAGATTAAGGTGTTCATAATTTTGCTACTCAAGGTTAGAAGTAATTAGATTAAAATTGTAGCATTGTAGATTAAAATGATTAATATGTTTAGAAATTTGTTAGATATAGAAATTGTTAGGTTATAGAAATTGTTAGGTTATAGAAATTGCTAGGTTAGTTGTAGATGATTTTTTGTTAGCCATTTTTAGTGTTAGTTGCTAGGTTAGTTGCTAGGTTTTAGCTATTTTTTGTTAGCCATTTTCTGTTAGCCATTTGCTAGAATTAGTTTTGTTAGTGTTAGTTTTAGTTTTGCTATATATTGATGTTAATTTTAGTTTTGCTATATATTGATGTTAATTTTAATTTTAGCTTTGCAAATGATTTTGAATTGGTAATACATGCTTTTCAGTATATTTTGGCTTGAGTATTATGTTCTTGAGCTTAATGGCTTTAATTTCTTGATGGTTTAGGGTTTAGGGTCTCCGAGTTCGCCGTCGCGCCCAAGAATCCCCGCCCGAGGTGCTCTGCCGCTCCCCGCCCGAGGTGCTCTTGCAAATGAGATTATAAGGCAGCATATGAAGTTTCTAATTTGTTCTTGCAAATGAGATGATATTGTGTATGTTACACACAAAAATCAAATTGTGAAGTTTCTAATTTGTGCTTGTCCTAATTAAATTTGTATTTTCCTGTGGCTTATCTCCCTAGTGTGTGTGCACATATGGTCCTAGGCAGTGAATAAAAAGGTTGCCAAGTGTTTGCATTATTTTTTATGGCCTATTATTATTTTCTTAGTTTTTGTACTGAAAACAAAAGGGCAAAAATGTCCAAATTATTTGGGTTCTACAAGTAATGAGGATCATTCACTAATTTTTAGTGAATTTTCTGAGGTATGAAAAAGGTAGCTCCTTTGTAAACCTAAGAAAAGGGGATTTTCTGAAAATAAATAAAAGAGTATTTTATTTTAGGTTTTTGGGCAAGTCAAAAATTGTGTAGATGTATCTTGACATATGGAACAAGTTACCCAACTAAAGTTTTGTGCATTGTTCTTAATTTGCAGAAACTATGGAACGAGACAAAAATCAGGAAAACATCCTCGAGGATATAATCCGCGGGCCGGAAGATGTTGGCGATGTCACTTCGCAGTTTCTGAACAACTCCGGTGAGGGAGATGAGTCTCTCAACCGAAGAGACGGCTCCGGTGAGGTAGAACCCGACGGCTGGGGTGAGGGAGAAATCGGCGAGGGAGAAGCCGAAGGCTCCGGTGGAACATTAAATTTTGCAAACTCCGGCGAGGTGCATATACATATATTAATGAAGCCGAAGATTGTATTAATTAAGTCTCTGCTGTCTATATACATATATTAACGCTCTTTCTTCTTTTAGCCCTCCGGATCGAGCAAATCTTCTGTAAGGACAAAACGAGTCCCAGCCAAAAAGTTGGGCGACCACGAAAGGTACAGGATCGAAAAAGTCGCTGAAGACGGCACACCGACTGCTCCCCCTGATGTTAAAAATAAAATTGTAAAGCAATGCGGAGTTCTTGTTAGGGACTACATCCCGATCACTGATACGTCTCCAACGTATCCATAATTTCTGATGTTCCATGCTTATATTATACCATTTGCTACATGTTTTATATACACTTCATATCACTTTTATGCATTTTCTGGGACTAACCTATTAACAAGATGCCACAGTGCCAGTTCCCTGTTTTCTGCTGTTTTTGGTTTCAGAAAAGTACTTCTGCAAATATTCTCGGAATTGCACGAAACAAAAGGCCAAGTCCCTATTTTTCCAGCACCGTCACGGAGTCCGAAGGAGAGACGAAGGAGGGCACCGAGGTGCCCAACCACCTGCTCGCGCGGTGGGCCCACAGCCGCGCCGACCTATGGTGTGGGCCCCTCGAGCCTCCACCGACGTTGCCCCTTCGCCTATATATTGCCTCAGACGCGAAAACCCTAAAAAGCGAAGTCATATTTCCAGAAGAGTTCCGCAGCGCCGCCGCCATCGACGACAAGTTTCGGGGGACAGAATCTCTGTTCCGGCACGCTGCCGGGACGGGGAATTGCCCCCGGAGTCATCTCCATCGACACCACCGCCATCTTCATCGCCGCTGCTGACTCCCATGATGAGGAGGGAGTAGTTCTCCCCCGAGGCTGAGGGCTCTACCGGTAGCTATGTGGTTCATCTCTCTCTCACATGGTGTGATCTTTATGTGATCATGTGTATTGCTAGTATCGCTGAATACATTAATAATGTTTATGCTACTCAAGTGATTTTGTCTAGTTTCTGGAGTCGTTGTGACAACACGGTATCAAGGTGACAGTGTGGGTACTTGTGTGACTATGAATAATTTAGATATTTATCATGGCTTATTCTTGGGAACTGTGGTGTTTGTTTACTCAGACTTTGAGGAGTGCTTTTGCAGCCCTACACGTAGTACTCTTGTGTTATCAAGAAGGAGAATAATCCCGAGCAGTATTTACTTGTGTTCAGTTGTGCTAATCTAGTTGAATATGTAGATGTTACTCTTTATCTATTATGCACTCTATAGGTTACTTTAATATGAACTCCGGTACTCTCCACGGTGTAAAGGTGACAGTGTGTGCACCGTGTGTGATTCCTTTATGACGTTGTGGCGCTTGTTTACTCCGGCTTGAGGTGTGCTTTTGTAGCCCTACACAATGAATGGTGTTTGTTATCCAACAAGAGAGTGTTTAAGAGTAGCTTTTATTTATTCAGTTATGAGATCATTGTTGAGAGTGTCCACTAGTGAAAGTATGATCCCTAGGCCTTGTTTCTAAGCATTGAAACACCGTTTACAACAAGTTCTGCTACATGTTTGCTTGCTGCCATCTTTATTTCAGATTGCAGTTACTACTTATAATCATCCCTATCACTTGTATTTCACTATCTCTTCGCCGAACTAGTGCACCTATACATCTGACAAGTGTATTGGGTGTGTTGGGGACACAAGAGACTTCTTGTATCTTAATTGCAGGGTTGCTTGAGAGGAATATCTTTGACCTCTACCTCCCTGAGTTCGATAAACCTTGGGTGATTCACTTAAGGGAAACTTGCTGCTGTTCTACAAACCTCTGCTCTTGGAGGCCCAACACTGTCTACAAGAATAGAACGTGCGTAGACATCAAGCTATTTTCTGGCGCCGTTGCCGGGGAGGTAAGCGTTGGAAGGTATCTCCTTTAGATTCTGCAATTATTTCTTTTTGTTTCTTGTTTTTATTTTCACTAGTTAGGCTTAATGGAAAACAACAAAAAAATTAGAGATCTTTATGAACTTTATATTGAATTAGGACATGATGCTTTTGAAGAGAAAATTAAAAAACCTATGGAATTATTGCATGATGGTAGCAATGTTATTACTATAAATTCTTTGAACACCATTATTGCTAATGCTATGAAAGCTCTAAGCTTGGGGAAGCTGGTTTTGATGAATATGATATTTTTAGTCCCCCAAGTTTTGAGGAGAAAATTTTCTTTGATGATACTTTACCTCCAATTTATGATGATTATAATGATAGCCACCTACTATGGAGGATAAAGTTTATTATGATTATACTATGCCTGCAATTTATGATGATACAATGATGGTTGTGATAGTTTTACTCTCACTATTACTAATAAAATTGATTATGCTTATGTGGAGAGTAATGATACTTTTGTGCATGTGGATCATGATAAGAATGCTTTATGTGATAGCTATATTGTTAATTTTGTTCATGATGCTACTGAAAATTATTTGAGAGAGGAAATATGGTTATAGAAATTTTCATGTTACTAAAACACCTCTCTTTATGATGAAGGTTTTGAGCTTTCTCTTGATTTGCTTTTATTTGCTGGGTACTTTAAGACCTACTGGTCCTTATGAGAGAGGGAGACATGGATTCATATATCTCAATAATATTAAGTCTTCTCTCTTTATGTTGAAATTTTTGAAGTTGCACTTGTTTTGCCTTCCTATGCTAGTCACTTTATGCTTTATTGATTTATTTTCTTACAAGACTCCTTTGCATAGGAAGTGGGTTAACTTAAATGTGTTTGGTATTTGCTTTTGATGCTCTCTTATATTCAACTCTTATACATATGAGAGCATCATCAAAATCACTATGCCTAGCTAAAAGGCTTTAAAGAAAAGCGCTTATGGGAGACAACCCATTGTTTTTATTTGCTGTTATTTTTATTTTCTTTGAGTCAAGGAGTTTTGTCACTTCTGTAGCAACTCCTTTGTATCTTTATTTTATGCATTGTTGTGCCAAGTAAAGTTCTATATTGAAAGTTGATGCAAGATTTGGATTTCTGCGCAGTAACAGATTTTTGGCTGTCACGAATTTGAGCTTTTCTCCCTGTAGAAAATTCGAAAAATTCTACGAAAAATCACGCATCTTCCTGAGATATGTACGCAACTTTCATTATTTTGGCCAGATCCATCTGAGCAACTTAAGTGCCTCGAAAAAATTCGTCATTCCAGACTGTTCTGTTTTTGACAGATTCTGCCTTTTGTTTTGCATTCGCTCTTTTACGTGTTTGTGTGGATTTCTTTGCTCCACAAAGCATTGGTGGCTGTAGCTAATGTCCAGAAGCTTTGGGAATGATTGTTCATTACAGAATATGAGAATTTTTGTTTATGCACTAACCCTCTAATGAGAACTGTCTTGAGTTTGGTGTGAAGGAAGTTTTCAAGGATCAAGCGAGAAGGGTGATATTATGTGATCAAGAAGAGTGAAAAGCTAAGCTTGGGGATGCCCCCGTGGTTCATCCCAACCATATTCAGAGAGACTCAAGCGTCTAAGCTTGGGGATGCCCAAGGCATCCCCTTCTTCATCAACAACTTATCAGGTCATCTCTAGTGAAACTATATTTTAATTCTTTCACATCTTATGCGCTTTACTTGGAGCGTCTGTGTGCTTTTTTTTTGTTTTGTTTGAATAAATTCGGATCCTAGCAATCCTTGTGTGGGAGAGAGACACGCTCCGCTTTTTCATGTGAATACTCATGTTCTTCACTTATATTTGTTGAGTATTCTTAACTAGCTACTGCAGTGCTTTTAGCTCCTGTTTTTCATGCATCTCTTTGAGCTGTTAGCACGTGTTTATAAATACTCTCTTGCTGCATTATATTATCATTTGGAGAGTTTATGTTTAAGTAAGTTGTTGGTGTTTGCTTGGAAGAAAGAAAATGCTGCATGTGGTAGTGGTATGAAAACTTGCATAATCTTGTAGATCATTGAAACTTTGATAACTTGATTCTTTGCAAATGTTTTGAGATATTTAGATGGTAAAGCTTGCTGGTTAATTAAGTTAAAATCATTAGTGGATTGTTGTCTTTAAGCTTGTACCGTACTACAAACTCTAAAATTGTTGAAGGTGTAGTTGGACTTGATAGCTTTCCATGTCTGAAAGTTCATTGTAATAACTAAGTTGTGCTGAAGGTCGAGGGATCTAACGGGGTACTTGTACCGCCGTGAACGGCCCTTCTTGGAGTGAATTTTAATCATGCTCTTAATGTTGAACCTGCTAGTTGTTTGCAATAAACTTGTGAGTTCTTTTTGACTAATGTTAAGCTACGGTTTTTGGCACTTCCACCATCCATATTTGCTAGCCTCTTCGGTGCTGTGCATTGCCTTCTGCTCACATTGAGAGTTGTGCATACTTCGCCAGTACATCCAACCCCGTGGGAGACTTCCTCTTGTTCTCCTACACATAAGCCATACATCTTCCTCAAAACACCACCATACCTACCTACCACAGCATTTCCATAGCTGTTCCGAGATATATTGCCATGCAACTCCATCTTACATTACATGACTTGTTGTCATTATCATTATATATTGCTTTGCATGATTCTATACAGCTGATGTGTGGTTTACCCATGTTACGCTAGATCATTGCACATCCTGCTACACTGGCAGAGGCATACAGTTTTATACATCATGTTTTGTTCATTATGAGTTATTTGTACCAAAAAGTTTGTAATCATATTAGAGTGTTGCCCCTGCTGAAAAGAGCCATGGAGGCCATCGAAAAGTGAAACAGAAAAAGAAAAAAAAAGAAAAAAAAAAGAAAAAAAAGAATAAAGAAAAAGGGGGCAACATTACTATCCTTTATCAACTTGTGCTCATGTTTAGCACCTGCAGTATTCATAGTCATCATTTGTGCTCATGTTTAGCACCTATACTCCATGTGAGAGAGTTTTCATGTTCTACTAGTATAACTATGTGGGGAATTTACACTATAGAACTTGGGTTGTATATTCCAATGATGAGCTTCCTCAAAAGTGCTCTAGGTCTTCATGAGCAACCAAGTTGGATGCACCCCCACTAGTTCCATTGGAGAGCTTTCATACACATATAGCTCTATGTGCATCCGTTGCATGGCAATCACTACTCCTTACATAGCTTCGATTATAAGACTTCCTCTTGTCTAATGATCACTTATAGCTTTGTGAGACTTTCTTCCATTGGCCTTCCAAACCCCCATTAATGTTCTCTTTGCCATAACATCTGGTGCCAATACCAAATGCTTGCGCTCACCGGTTGAGTAGACTTCGAAACAGTTGATTCATGACGTTCATGTTTATGTTTACTTGGCTGAATCCTTCTATGTTATGAAAATTTGCTTGATGCTTGGATTGAAGGATAGAACTCCTATGCTGGATACTTAAATCATCTTTAATGAACCTTGTACGGTTTCATGTCTTTGAAGCAATAGTTCATGAAAACTTTTAGCTTGTTTGACTCTTGCTTTGTCTTTTGATATCAACTATATACATTTGCTTGAATGATTTGATCACAGCTTACATGTCTTACAATATTATGATCAAGATTGTGTGAAAGCATGTCTCCTCAGAAATTATTTGTTGTTATCGTTTTACCTACTCGAGGACGAGTAGAACTAAGCTTGGGGATGCTTGATACGTCTCCAACGTATCATAATTTCTGATGTTCCATGCTTATATTATACCATTGCTACATGTTTTATATACACTTCATATCACTTTTATGCATTTTCTGGGACTAACCTATTAACAAGATGCCACAGTGCCAGTTCCCTGTTTTCTGCTGTTTTTGGTTTCAGAAAAGTACTTCTGCGAATATTCTCGGAATTGCACGAAACAAAAGGCCACGTCCCTATTTTTCCAGCACCGTCACGGAGTCCGAAGGAGAGACGAAGGAGGGCCCGAGGTGGCCAAACCACCCTCGCGCGGTGGGCCCCGCCGCGCCACCATGGTGTGGGCCCCTCGAGCCTCCACCGACGTTGCCCCTTCGCCTATATATTGCCTCAGACGCGAAAACCCTAAAAACAAGTCATATTTCCAGAAGAGTTCCGCAGCGCCGCCGCCATCGACGACAAGTTTCGGGGGACAGAATCTCTGTTCCGGCACGCTGCCGGGACGGGGAATTGCCCCCGGAGTCATCTCCATCGACACCACCGCCATCTTCATCGCCGCTGCTGACTCCCATGATGAGGAGGGAGTAGTTCTCCCCCGAGGCTGAGGGCTCTACCGGTAGCTATGTGGTTCATCTCTCTCTCACATGGTGTGATCTTTATGTGATCATGTGTATTGCTAGTATCGCTGAATACATTAATAATGTTTATGCTACTCAAGTGATTTTGTCTAGTTTCTGGAGTCATTGTGACAACACGGTATCAAGGTGACAGTGTGGGTACTTGTGTGACTCTATGAATAATTTAGATATTTATCATGGCTTATTCTTGGGAATGTGGTGTTTGTTTACTCAGACTTTGAGGAGTGCTTTTGCAGCCCTACACGTAGTACTCTTGTGTTATCAAGAAGGAGAATAATCCCGAGCAGTATTTACTTGTGTTCAGTTGTGCTAATCTAGTTGAATATGTAGATGTTACTCTTTATCTATTATGCACTCTATAGGTTACTTTAATATGAACTCCGGTACTCTCCACGGTGTAAAGGTGACAGTGTGTGCACCGTGTGTGATTCCTTTATGACGTTGTGGCGCTTGTTTACTCCGGCTTGAGGTGTGCTTTTGTAGCCCTACACAATGAATGGTGTTTGTTATCCAACAAGAGAGTGTTTAAGAGTAGCTTTTACTTATTCAGTTATGAGATCATTGTTGAGAGTGTCCACTAGTGAAAGTATGATCCCTAGGCCTTGTTTCTAAGCATTGAAACACCGTTTACAACAAGTTCTGCTACATGTTTGCTTGCTGCCATCTTTATTTCAGATTGCAGTTACTACTTATAATCATCCCTATCACTTGTATTTCACTATCTCTTCGCCGAACTAGTGCACCTATACATCTGACAAGTGTATTGGGTGTGTTGGGGACACAAGAGACTTCTTGTATCTTAATTGCAGGGTTGCTTGAGAGGAATATCTTTGACCTCTACCTCCCTGAGTTCGATAAACCTTGGGTGATTCACTTAAGGGAAACTTGCTGCTGTTCTACAAACCTCTGCTCTTGGAGGCCCAACACTATCTACAAGAATAGAATCGTGCGTAGACATCAATCACCGTTTGAGAATGGCATGAGCCAAAGCAGGGAGGAGTAAGATATGTCGGCGAGGTGAGCAAAGAAAGACTTTGGAGAAAGCTCATGCTTAATTTCCCCTTGCCGGCGCCAGAGGTGGATCCAGATGAGGAGGATCCAAATGAGACAGAAAAGATTGCCCGGAAAAACATGGAGCAAAAAGTCAGGGACTGGGCTCTTAAGAAGATGGCCGAGCTATTCAAGAACTGGAAGAAAAGATTGAACAACGAGTTTGTCGAGAAAAATAAGACTCCGGACTTCGATAAAGGGTATGAGAAGATAAGGGACGACTGGGAATAATTTGTGGCGTACAAGAAATCGGAGAAAGCTCAGAAAAAGTCTGCAAAAAATAAGGCAAATACTGCTAAAAAGATCTACCACCATACTATGGGGCCTGGTGGCTACGCCTTTAGCATGCCTAAGTGGGAGAAACTTGAGGCGGACCTGCTGGCTAAAGGGATCACTCCAGAGCCACTCGCATGGATCGAACGGGCAAGAAATTGGTTTACGGGCATGGGGGCATGTTGGACGCAGAAGGGAAGTGCATATATAACAGAAGACACAAAGATAATCCCCTACTACCCATCGAAGGCATTAGAAATGCAGTAAAGGATGTTGCAGAGGGACGGTTCATTCCCGATAGAGAGGATGACGAGCTCACACGCGCCCTTGGGAATGAGGAACACGACGGACGAACACGAGGCGTACCAGGCTCCAAGGCCAAGACAATTGCGATTCCCGAGCACAGGAAGAAATTTCCTGATAGAAGCCATCAGAGGAGAAAGGAAAGGGAGGCAATGGAAGCACGCGCTGCTGCAGACCGGCTGCGTAATATAGAAGAAGAATTAAAGCGGCAGAAGGATCAAATTGCCGCACTTAGCCAGCAAGGTACTAGCGGCAAATCTCAGCAGCACATGGTAGAAGCTGCATGCGATGGTACCGGCGGCCCATCGAATCGAAAAAGCAGCGTTGCTTCCACGGAGCTCCAGGATGGTACTGATGACGCAGTGACGGTGGCTCCACTTCGTCGCTACCCAGTGGATGATATCACGGAGAGCACACCTTGTGAGCTGCATGTGAAAGTTTTTAACTTAACCATGAAGGTGGTGGTCGGCTATGCCGTACCAATTAGACCTAATCCAACTTACCATTTCTCTCCGGTTCCACATGGCTACGCTGTTGTCGGGGTGGATGAAGTGATGAAAGATTTTGAGGAGCTGAAGCTGGAACACCCTGCAGGTGAAGATGGAGAGGTGCTTGAACTTGGAGAAGCCAAGAAAGGGACCATTCTATGGCCAAATGAATTCATCGTGCTTCCAAACTGGCAGCCAAGGCCATCGAATCCTCACCAGTCTCCAGCGCAACAGTCCTCTTCACCGCCTCAGCATTCTCCAGCGCAACAGTCCTTTTCACCGCCTCACCAGTCTCCAGCGCAACCGTCTCCACCGCCGCGTCAGCCGTCTACGCCGCCGCCTCAACCGTCTCCGCCCGCCGCTGGTACTATGAGGGGTAAGCGATCACCGAAACGTAAAAGGTCGCCCCTCCCAAAAGTGCCTCATAAGAATCTTCCCATCAGACCTTATGACCGTACGGTGGAGGAAAATGCCGCGGACGTAAATGCCCAACATCAAGAGTGGTTGGTTAGCCTGAAGAAGCTGAAAGAGGTAGAGTTCCCCTCCACCCCAGCAGAAAAAGCCGCCGTTTTCAAAATGCTGAAGACCCTTGAACAACCCGCGCCAAGGCTGACACCAGACTATGACCGCCAGATTCGCAAGTCGGTTCAGGCAAATAAGGAGCGGTCGAAGAGTAGTAGTGCAAGCGGGAAATCAGTTCCGCAGCTCGGAGAACAGAAAAACCAGTCGTGCCCCCCGCTCAAAGTGTTTTCCAATACCGCCGAGGGGTCGAGCACAGGTGATGTCGCTATCGATCCTGAGTTTGTTGCAATATACGGAGAAGCGGCCGCTGCTCATGGCATGTCTATTCCTGACAACTTAGCGCAATTACAAGAGTTCCGGGAAGTAGCATACCAATACCAGTACGGGAATAGTCTCGTCAAACCTGAGCTAGTCAACGATCTACCAACAAAAATGCGCAGATTGCATAAGTGGTACATGCGAGCCTGTGAGGAAGGGGCAAACTGGATCTACGTGGCCTATAGAAACGAGCATTACGGACATGGAAATGGCGTGGTAATGATTGAATTTCCTGAATTATTTCAGTTATACCAACAAGACGCCATCGACAAAGCTATCCTCAGTGCCTATTGTCTGTAAGTATTATTTCTGTAATTAAGTCTCTAGCTAGCTCAGCTCGTTCATTGCATGTATAATCTTACTCATCACTATATTAATTATGCAGAATGAAGATTCTCCAATGCAAAAGAGGACAAATCTATGACATTGGGTTCATTGACCCATACTACATTCATCAAATATCTCTCAAACGTCATTACAACGACACAGAAGATAACTTGGTAAGGGCGTTAAGGTTTAACGAAACCAAAAGGGAAATACTATTTCCTTACAACTACGGGTGAGTGTTATTGTCTTGCACACATTCTATTTCGCTTACTCTATGTTAAGTGTATAATTGATGACTTATGCGTGTGCAGTTTCCACTTTATTCTGCTAATCATTAAACCTGACAAAGGAGTAGTACTTGTCATGGACTCAAAACGTAAACCCCTTGAGGAGTGGGCGGACATGCAGGAATGACTCCAAGGGTAATTTCAATCATTATGGCACTATATCGGCAACTTTCCGTTCATTCCCTGGTAGCAAGCAATTAATATATAACTCATTTATTCATTTTCTTTGCCGGACAGGGCTTGGAAACGGTTCACCGCCAAGGCTAGGGGTATTTGGACGCCGAAGCTTACATTTGAACAAATAAGTGTAAGTTATCATGCTTGATTATTATTCCGCGCATCTCTTTGATTTTAGTTTCAATACCATTATCATGCTTGATTATTATTTTGATTGAACTCTGTTCTCGTAAAGTGCTTGAGGCAGGAACATGGGAATAATTTATGTGGATACTACGTTTGCGAGTTCATTCGCCAGACGACCCAAGAGCGATCCAAGAGCCGGTTCTTAGAACAACTTGAAGTACGTAAACAATATTCACAATTTTAGTTTATTGCCATCAATTGTGTTTAGTTTCATTCATATATATATTGACCCCTTCTTTAAATTAGATGGAACGGCTGCGGGACGGTCTTCTACCACAAGATCGCGTACGCGCAATTCAAGAGGAAATTGCGGGATTCTTAGATGCAGAGGTCCTAGATCCAAAGGGAGAATACTATGGGCCGGTTAAAATGGGAGTGTAAAAGAGATGTATATATGCATGAAACTCGTGTGTACATTTAATATATTCGAGCAAGCACGACGAATGAGTTGTGTGTAATATATTCATGACGATGATGTTTAATAGTGGTTCCTTCATTGCAGTATGTAGTACCATGCATCGAATTGAGTGCGAGATGGAGAGACGGCGAGTGAGAGATGAGCCGGCGAGTAGTACCTGCACAGAAATATCGAAGCTTGGCCTCGATATGCCAGCGAGTGAGAGATGGAGAGCACGTCGGCGATGCGAAGAAGGGGGAGACGACGGAGGCACCGGCGAGAGGGAGAGGGGGCTCCGGTGAGAGGGGGCACCGGCGAGAGGGAGACCCTAAACCCTAAATACAAAAAAACCGGGACCAATGGGTGCCCACGTGGCCAGTTCTGGCTGGGCGTGGGGAGAGACTCATTGGCACCCATTGGTCCCGGTTCGTGGCCCAACCGGGACTAGCATTAGTCCCGATTGGCCAGTCACGGTTGGGCAACCGGGACTGATGGTCTAGCCGAACCGGGAGAAGTACTCGAACCACCAGTCATCTCCTCCTAGTTAGCTGAATGTACGTTGCCTTACTTTCACACCACAAGGAGCAGAACTCACCCAGCCCGACTGAAATTCTGCTTCAACCTGTCACTGCTGTGCTGCTCCAATCTCCCTTGCCTGCGTCTCCTTCAACCTTCCTCTCTCTGCTGCCCTGCTCCAATCGCCCTTGCCCGCGTCTCCCGCTCCGACGCCCAAGACAGCCCTCAGCACCCTGCAGCTCCGACGCACAGACCCACACCAGATCGAGCCAATCTGCCGTCACTGCCACCGCCACCCAACGCCGCCGGATCACCGCCGCCCGGATCCGGAACCAGACGGCCCAACGCGCTCTGATACCATGTTGTTGATTGACACTATGGTGGATTAGGGATTCGTGTAGAGCATCAGTAGAAGGCTAGAGACGGAGAGCTCTGTTTCTCTGAAGGTTGCTACACGCACCTTCTCCAATCTTCTCCTCTTTGTGTATATATAATTACATTTACAGTTTAGTCCTATGAAAATTAGGACACTACAACTAACTCCTACAACAAATTTATTTAAGATTGGTTAATTTATGCTGCAGTTGTCATAGATCTGGATACTTCATCTTCTGTCTTGTGTATACAACTCCCTATGTGATTTAGGATATACCATGTTCTTGTAAAAACAAAACAAGGAAGAAATAGAAATAGGTCTGGAGATGCATTCAATTGTTTGGTTTAATCATCAGTTCAATTTTTTATGATATTGCTTCTACTTGCTGTGATGAGCTATTTGGTTTCCCCTTTCCTGCTGCATATTCAGAACTCCTTCCCCACCCCCTTATAATTCTGAGAATTTTTTGAATGATTATTATTCTTGGAATATGATTTGCAATGTTCACTGTCACACACACAACCTGTTGCTATTCATTAGTTAACCTCTTTTATTAGAATATTTAACTTGCTTTTCCATGCACTTAGCATTTATGCTTATGTTGCTCTACGATATCACACTAACAATAAACTCAATGCCTTTTAACGCCTACTTGATGGACAAGGTCAAGGTGAAGAATTATTATGAAGAGTTAATACCCACACTAAAATTTAGTTAGAAAATCAAATCGATATGTACTGCACATACATAAGCTTCTTGTCAAAGATCAATGATCATTGCTGCTAGTGCAAACTGGTGGGGTTCGGTAGTCTAGCGAGAATAATACCATAAATGGCTCATCAGGGTGGGCAGTTTCACCATGCAACCGAGCTGCGACGCAGGTGTTTTTCTCTTGTAATTGAAATTCTCTTTCGATCTTAATATATAGAGAAGAAGATCTCTTGAGCGTTCTCGAAACACCGACAGCCGGATCGTAGGCCGACAGCCAAATGTCGGGGCCGTCGGCGTACAAGCCGAGCTAGGGCAGCCGCGCTACCGGCCGTCGGCGTATGAATCCCCGTCGACGTATGTATGAATCCCCGTCGGCGTATGAATCCCCGTCGGCGTACAAACGCCGCGGTGACAGAAGACTCAAACCATTATTCGACACGCTGATACGCCGACGGCAATGCCGTCGGTGTACCTGTGTATTGATCGGCGTATACTTTTTTCTATTTTCAATTGAATATGAAATAATTCATATCTTTAAATCCGTAAATCGAAATTTAACAAATTAAATGTCTAAATCGATTAGAAAAATGAGAGGAATCCAAATATGACATCCATAAAATCTTTTTCACCATGCACATGACATTTTGTAACATATGTTTGGTACTTGCTTCATTAAAGAGTCAATTTTGACACTTAAAAAATGGAAAATGATATTTACGAAAATATTTTGGAATTTTTTTGGCAACAATGTTTTCCATACCAAGACAATCCTATGTGTCAAGTATAGTCACATTATCACAAACTATGGCATGGGGATGGCCATAACTTGGTCATTTGACGCGAAAACTATACATGTCTATAGATGATAGAACTTTTTGTGAAGCATTTTTTGAAATATTTGTCAAAACTCAAGTTTATCATTTTTTTTAGCAACTAGTACACATAAAAGGACTCCATGTCAAAGGAATTCATTTTTTGAGTATCTTCTCAATATTTTTTATTTTTCTGAAAAAACTGTCAAAATGACCGTCGTGCCTATTTATTGAAAGAGGTCACAAACTATGGCACAGTGATGGCCATAACTTTTTGTGAAGCATTTTTTTGAAATATTTATGAGAAATTAAGTTTATCATTTTTCTAGCAACTAGTACACATAAAAGGACTCGATACCAAAGGGTACCTTTTTTGAGGGTTTTTCACTTTATTTGATTTTTTTTTCAAAAAAGAGTCAAAATGGCCAACATGACTATTCATCGAAAGAGATCAATTTTCTAAAACCATCGATGTTTATACAATGCAAAGGATGATATGGATGTCATATTTGAATTCCTTTCATTTTTCTAATTGACATAGACATTTTATTTTTCAAATTTCGATTAACGGAATTAAAGATATGAATTATTCCATATTAAATGTAAAGAGGAAATAAAAGTAAAATTAATTTTATTTTATTTTCATTTATTCAAAATATACTATTTTATATTCATTGTTACTTATTCAAATGATTTTTTTAAATTTAAACAATGAAAAAGTGTAACATCCTAACTCAGGAGTTAATATGATTGATATGATACAAGTATCAGTAAGTTCTCATTTCTCATTTGGAAGCTAATATTGAAAAAACTCAAAGGTTAAACGTGCTTGGGCTGGAGCAATTTGAGGATGGGTAACCGAACGGAAACTTTGACCAGCATAATTACTTTGACCTGTGATTAAATGTGTAATTAGAGATTTAGTATGTAGTTGAGTTAGAAATTTTGAAATAGAAAAAAAATAAGTTTAAAGGAATTCAAAAAATTGCAATTTTTTTTGCATTCATACGCCGGCAGCTTGAGGGGCCCACCACAGCGTACGCCGACGGGGTCGCATATGCCGACGGCGGATTGGATACGCCGACGGACAGACGCCGACGGCCGCCGTCGGCGTATCCATACGCCGACGGCATACGTGCATACGCCGATGGCGCCCAGCCATCGGCGTCTTGTGCGTTTCCTGTAGTGAGAGCATAATAATATACAATTTCAGTTTATTTAGTTTGTTTCTACTTGCATATTTTAGCAGCTACTAGTACTAATTTAGGGGCTCTTCTATCATAACATTGTCAAGCTCCAAAACTAAAATAATAGACATTTTCTTAACTACATTGCTAATTCCTCAAACGAGGATTAGCTTATAGTTCAGTCAACTCCTTAGCCAAGATTCGTGATCTTGCGACTAAACATTTTCTTTTCTTCCCTTGTAATACTGACTGATCCTTAGCGATCCATGATTTGTAATAACTTGTGAAGGAACTATGTATGCATCCGAGGATGCAGAGGCCGGGGCGAAAAAATGTTTAAGCTAATGCGCTGATTTTTTTGGTTCGGTCTATTGCATTTTTAGTAGTTATTTTGAGACTAACTACTAAATAAAAACATGAAATGAAAATAACATGATACCCATAAATAGTTCTCGGCCCGTTCCTAGTTAAAAAATGCTTTGACTATTTTACCGTAACTACATGCATGTGGACCTTTTTTTTTTTGCAAGGAAAAGAGCTGCTTATATTGACACCACAGTTCTTACAGAAAGATCCAGCAAAGATAGAAAAATTACAACAAAGTCCTTCTGGAACCCGTCTTCGTCAACGCTGAGCCAGACATGCCGACGACGCGCCGCCGCACCTGCTCCCTTCAACCTTGGATCAGAAGCGTCCCCGTGCAGACGGGAAGTCCTCGAGCCTCGAGCTCCGAAGAACCTCCATCTTGCTCCGCCAACTTGGACGCCATGGCCAACACCAGCAACTCCTCCAATTATTACAAGCAACCGGCTCCGCCGCTCGCCGGACACCGGAACGGGGACACCACGCAGCACAGATCCATGGATCTGCGAGCATGGACAAGGCAGCAGCTCGACCGCAGACCTCCGAGGAAACCTGCAACCAGAGAGGAAAAGCGCCGCCGCAAAACTCCGATCTGACCGCGCCGCCAGCTCCCCGACGCCGCCAGCAGGAGACCTACTCCACCCTACGCTATGCACACATCGGGATCCGGGGTTCCCCCACCCTCCCGCCGCCGAAGCGGCCGGCGGAGGGGGAGGGAACCGGCGGAACGCCGACGGCGAGGTGGGAAGAGAGGAGGGTTTCAGAAATCGCCTCCTTCGGCTACTGTAGCGGGAAGGGGATAAGCTCCAAGGTGCTCTCAGAGGTTTACATGCATGTGGACCTAATTGAACATACAGATTAAAATATGTTTAGATACATTTGAAAAGGAAAAAAGCTAAACCATTTATATTTGGGGGTGTGTGGGGGGAGGGAGGGGGGGGGGGGGGGGGGGGGGGGTGGTAGAAATCGGAGAAAAAATGGTTAACAGACAAGATTAAGCACACTCCTGCGTACCCTAACGCATGTTTGACATATTCTTACTCCCTCAGTCTAAAAATATATGTGTCGTATTTAGACTAAAGCCACGACAGTTATTTTGTGAACGGTGTGAATATTTAGTAAAATTACAATAGAGATGAAGATGAGCAAAAAAAAAAAAAAACGGTTATTTCGCTAATTTTTAGCGAGATGGCAGACGTGGATAATCTCCAACTCTAAAAAAGACAGTGAATTCCACTTTTTAGCCCTTAAGATTAACTTTGCGACACTTTTTACCCAATTTAACAGAAATTTCTCAAAACTACACCATGTAACAAACTTTTCTCCACATTTTACCCTCTTTATGTTTTACCTTGTCCGACTGGTAGGTCCCACCCTTGGTCCAACGTGGCTTGTCCTAGTCAGCAATTGAGCCGAGCCGAGCCGGTCTAACCAAGTCCAGTCAGACCTTAGTTTGGATCGAGCCAACATTTATACAGCTAAACTGACCATAAATCACTGCATACACTATCGAATCCAATCAATTAAAAAATGGAATCATAATAATAATAATACACGATCTTATCCTAATTCACAACAAAGTACAAAGTACAATCTTTATGCAATTGATCACCGCCAACAAATTCAATCTAAACCCATTCTAGTTGGGATATAATTTCCGGAGCGAAGAACCCTAAATAGAGAGATCATACACACCAAATCATAGCAGTAAATAGCCTACCGACGAACCACATATTTCTACAATGATCGCTGCCGATCACGGTTGAGCGGTGACCTATCGCGCCCTGTCGATCGCTTTTACTCTCCTTATTCTCGCGTGAGGATGATGGTGGGCGAGCGGGTTTGGCACCCAGTTGGTTCAGCTATAAGTCCATGCAATTGGGTTGGGATCGATCCGACTGAGGTCTGGCCGGCCCAGTTTAACCGGCTCGGTTTGGTTTGGCTCAATTGCTGACTAGGACGCTTCATGTCGGACTAAGGGTGGGACCCACCGGACAGGGTAAAAAAAAAAACCATCCCAGGCACACTAGGACCCGAACTCGGGTGAGCAGCGTGCGCACTCGCACCGCTTGCCACCAGGTCGACGACATGTTCTCGAAAGAATTGGCAGTGGCACTGCTGGGATTCGAACTCTGGTCTACTTGGTGGATGCGCAGGCTCCTAGCCACTGGGCTGGTAAGGTGATGTTAAGAAGTGGAAGAAAGTTTGTTAAATCGGGTAGTTTTGAGAAATTTCTGTTAAATTGGGTAAAAAATGGAACAATATTAATTTTACGGGGGTAAAAAGTGGAATTCATCACTCCTTAAAATAAGTCGTCCGTGCTGCGCCCCCACCCTCACCTTCACAGCTCCGCCGTCCCCCGACTAATCCTCTCAAAAACCGCCAACGCCCTTCCCACGATCCCCCGATCGCCCCGTCCCATCCGCGCTCGGTGGTTCCGCCATCGGACGTTTCTCTCCGATCCGCTTCTGCACTTCCCATCCTCCGATCGCAAAAGGGTACGATTATTATTTATCCTCCAGTTCCCCCTCTCCGTTCTAATATTTGGTTTCAGTTGCTCGCTTGGTACATATCTAGAAGGGATTTATTTTCCGATGCCGTTTGATGCAATGGCAAATCCCGTTCCCTGCTACTATGACGATTATTCAGTACAAACAGTGGGTGACGGAAGCATGGGTGTTTTGCTGATTAATTTTCAGGACCAGCCTTAAGTTCAGTTTCATGCTTAACATGACTAGTATCTTGTGCTGAATGTCTTCTGGGAGAGCAGATGAACATGCCTCTAATTAATGGTTACATAAAGTAGTTATAAAGATAAATATTTGCGCTATGCGTATTGGTTTGGTAACCATCTGGGGTGAGGTTCCCTTGTGTATCCGATCAGTTCAAGGCTACTGGTTCTCAGGGAGGACTTGGCCGATTAGTGGCACCATCCAATCCTTTCCATTCCTCCGACCTTGAGAAAAGGCACCTCTTCAGTGATCATGCTCTCTGCGTGGTCGATTTGGGAGGAGCAAAACCCGGTGTGAGGCCCAACATTGCCAGTTTGCTTGTCACTATCAAGGCCGAGGTCAGGCAGTGGACGTTAGCACTGGCAGTCGGGTAGGTGGCGCACCTCTGGCGGTCAGGGGCGGCGCGGCGCTAGGAGTATTCTTGGGTATGCAAGTGAATACCCATGTTTTTGGCAAAACAGTGTTAATTATAGCAAAACAATGTCGATTTTGGCAAAAACAATGATGATTTTGACAAAATGAATACCGTATGAATACCATGTCACAAATTCCTAGCGCCGCCACTACTGGCGGTGCTTAGTAAGTAGGGAGTTGCGTTGTACATGTGGAGTGTTTGCCCTCTTTGGACTTGTACATTACCTTTTCTTCTATCAATACATCGACACTCAAGGTTTTGCATTTTATTTTGTGTTGACAAACAATTTTCACACGCAGAAGTTTGATTAGTGCACTGTGGTTAATTTGTTTTGCAGGCTCATGCTCAATCAAAAGTGTGGATACATTAAATTTTGTTGTTGATTGACACTATGGTGGATTAGGGATTCGTGTAGAGCATCAGTAGAAGGCCAGAGACGGAGAGCTCTGTTTCTCTGAAGGTTGCTACACGCACCTTCTCCAATCTTCTCCTCTTTGTGTATATATAATTACATTTACAGTTTAGTCCTATGAAAATTAGGACACTACAACTAACTCCTACAACACTCCCCTCAAGATGGGGCGAATATGTCTATGAGACCCATCTTGTTACAAGCTTCAGTGAAGGATACAACATTGACTCCCTTCGTAAGGATATCAGCTAATTGTTCTGCTGATTTCACATAAGACACACGGAGAATTCCCTTATCTAGCTTTTCTTTTATGAAGTGCCTATCAATTTCGATGTGCTTGGTTCTATCGTGTTGAACTGGATTATTTATTATGTTGATGGTCGCTTGATTGTCGCAGTACAGTTGAAGAGGTCTATGGTCAAACAATTTAAGTTCCACCAACATCATTCTCGCCCATAGTAATTCAGAAAGCCCAGATGCAGTTGATCTGAATTCCGCTTCTGCTGTGGACCGAGCCACTACACTTTGTTTTTTGCTTCTCCAGCCAACCAAGTTCCCACCAACAAGTATGCAATATCCTGATGTTGATTTCCTGTCATCAAGACATCCAGCCCAGTCGGCATCGGTGTATGCCTCCACTCCCAAGTGCCCATGAGAAGAGAAGAGAATTCCTTTTCCCGGGCAACTTTTAAGGTAACATAAGATCCTATTTACCGTGTCCATATGACCAGACCGTGGATCATGCATGTATCTGCTCACAATGCTGACTGCATATGCAATGTCTGGTCTAGTATGTGATAGATATATGAGCCGACCCACTAATCTCTGGTACTGATATTTATCTATAGGTTCACCAGCATTGGCAACTATTCGATGATTTTGTTCAATCGGTGTGGTTGCAGGTTTGCAATTTAGCATCCCTACTTCCTTAAGTAAATCCAGTACATATTTTCTTTGAGAGAGATATATACCTTGTGGCCCGTAAGCAACTTCAATACCAAGGAAGTAGTTCAAATACCCCAAGTCCTTTACTTCAAAGGCATCTGCCAATGCTTTCTTTAATCTTGTCATCTCTACTTCATCATCCCCTGTAATCACTATGTCATCAACATATACAACCAGAATTGTGATCTTTCCCAGATGGTGTTTGAAGAATAAAGTATGGTCTGCATTACTCTGTCTATAACCCATAGAGCACACTTCATTTCTAAATCTTCCAAACCATGCCCTAGGAGACTGTTTTAACCCGTACAATGATTTCTTCAGTTTACATACCTTCCCGATTGTTTCTTCTGTGCCAAAACCAGGGGGAATCTCCATATAAACTTCTTCCTTCAAATCACCATGGAGGAAGGCATTCTTCACGTCCATTTGGAATAGTTTCCACCTCTTGTTAGCTGCAATTGAAATTAAGGTCCTGATTGTGTTCATTTTAGCTACCGGGGCAAAAGTTTCCTCATAATCCACACCATATGTTTGACTATACCCTTTGGCCACTAACCTGGCTTTATACCTCTCAATTTTCCCTTCTGGGTTTTGTTTCAAGACATATACCCATTTACATCCCACGACCTTTTTATTTAAAGGTAGTGTAGTGAGTTCCCATGTTCGGTTTTTTTCTAGAGCCATCATTTCCTCTACCATTGCCTGCCTCCATTTTGGGTGTTGCTTTGCCTCTTGCCAGTCTTTTGGTATGTGCCATAATTATCTAATGACTTTATAAAAGTGCCATAATTTGGCCCAATAGCAGAGTATGAAACATAATTTGACATGTCATATTGTGCAAGTCTACTAGGCAAGTTTCCAGCAGTAATACGAGGTTGCTTACGATGAGCGATTGGGACATCAATATCAGCATTTAAGTTTCTAGTGGTAATACGGGGTTGCCTAAGGTGAGCGATCGGGACATCAAGATCATCATCCGAGGAAGTTAGATTACCTTGATCTGATGTAGAGGTCTGGTTCGGTTCGTAAGTTTGGGATCGTGCTGAACCAGGTGTTATCTCTCCCAAGTCTCTACATGCAGTCTGTTCTTGCCGCTCTCCCTCCCCGTGTTGTTCTAGTTGTTGGTCTTCCTCCACTCAACCGCTATTATCATTACTGCTACTATCATCTGTAGGAAGGAGTCCTATCACCGCCCCTTGTGGAAAGATTGGGCTAGGCTCCCCCTGCTTTGCTCCCCCTGTCACATTGTATGGATCTGAAACATCAACATTGTCAAGATTAGAGAACAACTCGGATAGATCCTCAGGTTCCCCATAATAAGGTTCATGTTCCCTAAATGTCACGTCCATGCTGATGAACATTTTCTTCTCCGATGGGCACCAACATTTGTATCCCTTTTGTTTCCCAGAATAGCCAACAAATACACACTTTAATGCTCTTGGATCAAGTTTTCCGACGGAGGGTCTATGATCGCGCACAAAGCATACACACCCAAACACCCTTGGTGGTACCACATAAGTGACTTCTCCGGTTAAGCATTCTATGGGTGACTTGTTTTCTAATACTCTAGAAGGCATTCTATTAATTAGATACGCTGCTGTCATAACAGCCTCCCCCAAAGGAATTTAGGAACATTCATTGCTAACATTAAACACCGGGTTACCTCAAGAAGATGTCGGTTCTTCCTCTCTGCCAGTCCATTCTGCTCAGATGTACCTGGACAAGTAGTCTGGTGGATTATACCACAGTCAGATAAATACCCATCAAATTTCCCATTCACATATTCTGTACCGTTATCAGTACGAAATATCTTTACAGAAGCACCATACTGAGTCGTAATCATCTTATGGAAATCCCTGAAGCATTCAAACACCTCATCCTTGCTTTTCAATACATATAACCAGGTGGTCTAGTGCAACAGTCAATAAATGTAACAAAATAACGATGCCCATTAATTGATTTTACTCCACTAGGTCCCCAAACATCAGAGTGAATAATCTACAAAGGGATGGTGCTTCGATTGTCTGATATTACATAGACACTCCTAATATGTTTACCATACTCACATGCGTCACATACTAAATCTTCCTTCTTAACTCTATCATACAAAGAGGGGTAGGCTTGTCCTAGCGTGGCAAATGGTATATGACCTAGCCTCTTATGCAAAAGTAACAACTCATCTCGTGGAGTACGGGATAATGCTGCAGCTACCACCGGTGAAGTGTCCTTATCCAAGTAGTAGAGACCGTCACGCAAGCTCCCGGTCCCAAGTCTTTTCCCAGTCCCAAGTTCCTGAAATAGGCACCAATATGGGAAAAACATTGCAACACAATTCAATTCATTTGTGATACAACTAATGGATAATAAATTTATTGGGAAAGCAGGCACATGTAAGACCGAAGACAAAGACATATTTTTTCCGCATCTAACTGTCCCCGAGCCCATAATGTACTGAGTTGATCCATCAGCTAACTTAACACTTTCTCCTTTAGATTCTGGTGTATATTTCAGGAACATTTTATTTGATCCAGCCATATGTCTTGATGCACCCGAATCTATTAACCATGATGCATCAACAGAATTAATATTCATTCGACCGGAAACATTACCACAAAATTCGGCAGAGGCTGCAGCTACTTCATTCCGGTGCTTGACATCTTCACTAACTCCCTTAAATTGGCGCCACTTTTCAAGTTCTTCTCTAGTCATCTCGACATTAACCGTCTGAGATGATTCTCCTCCTGCAGCTGACATGTTCGCTCTTCCGGCCATTCTCATGCCCCTGCCGCGACCACCAAATCTTCCATCTCCAAAACGTCCTCGACCTCGGCCACGCCAATCCTGACCAAGTCCACGACCAACTCCCATCAGTTCTGGACATGAGGCTCTAAGATGTCCTGATTGGCCACATTCAAAACACTTTCTATCGCTCATAGGCATCCCTTGCCTTTGGTGTCCTGCAGTTTCAGCGGCAAAGAGGGCTGAACGTTTCTGCGCCATCCCTTGTGCAGCGGGCCCTACTTCTTCTAATCTCAGTCGAGTTTCCTCGCTGATAATTGCTGATATGGCTTGTTCTAAAGTTGGCAGTTTATCACTACCATAAAGGGCTGATCGCCTATTCTCAAACTTGGAGTCGAGACCATTCAGAAAATCCCTCACACGCCTTCTTTCCGTCCATTTGCTGTGCTCTTCAACACATTTACTACACTCCAATCCAACAGGATCATAGTAATCTAAATCACTCCACAAACGTTTCAGTTCAGATACATACTCCACAATTGTTTTTTCACCTTGAGTAAGATCCTGCAACTCCTTCTGAATTTTGCACGCAAGCATCTCATTGCCCACCCTGAAAAGGTACCTTTCAGGAGTCTCCAAATCTCAGAGGCTTCCTTTATTCTCTCAACCTGCTTCGCAATTTGCGGAGATATGGAACTCAATAACCAAGCTCTTATGAGGGCATTTGTTGTCTTCCACTTTTGGCCTTCTTTAGAACTTTCGTCGGCAGGCTTGTCGATCGTACCGAGCACATACCCTTCAAGCCTCCTAGAGACCAAAATGGTCTCTGCATGTTCCGCCCAACTTCCATAAGTCTCAGCTCCGTCCAGCTTCACGAGCGGCATCTGTAAGGGGTGAACATCTTCCTTCACTTTAGCTTCCCGCTTCGATGTCTCTCCTTGTTTGCTGATTGCCTCAAACAACGTCCTGTACTTCTCATCCATGGCGTGCAAGAGGGCTGCAAGCTCACCCGTGGTGACTGATTCAGAAGTACTCGAACCGCCAGTCATCTCCTCCTAGTTAGCTGAATGTACGTTGCCTTACTTTCACACCACAAGGAGCAGAACTCACCCAGCCCGACTGAAATTCTGCTTCAACCTATCACTGCTGTGCTGCTCCAATCTCCCTTGCCTGCGTCTCCTTCAACCTTCCTCTCTCTGCTGCCCTGCTCCAATCGCCCTTGCCCGCGTCTCCCGCTCCGACGCCCAAGACAGCCCTCAGCACCCTGCAGCTCCGACGCACAGACCCACACCAGATCGAGCCAATCTGCCGTCACTGCCACCGCCACCCAACGCCGCCGGATCACCGCCGCCCGGATCCGGAACCAGACGGCCCAACGCGCTCTGATACCATGTTGTTGATTGACACTATGGTGGATTAGGGATTCGTGTAGAGCATCAGTAGAAGGCCAGAGACGGAGAGCTCTGTTTCTCTGAAGGTTGCTACACGCACCTTCTCCAATCTTCTCCTCTTTGTGTATATATAATTACATTTACAGTTTAGTCCTATGAAAATTAGGACACTACAACTAACTCCTACAACAAATTTATTTAAGATTGGTTAATTTATGCTGCAGTTGTCATAGATCTGGATACTTCATCTTCTGTCTTGTGTATACAACTCCCTATGTGATTTAGGATATACCATGTTCTTGTAAAAACAAAACAAGGAAGAAATAGAAATAGGTCTGGAGATGCATTCAATTGTTTGGTTTAATCATCAGTTCAATTTTTTATGATATTGCTTCTACTTGCTGTGATGAGCTATTTGGTTTCCCCTTTCCTGCTGCATATTCAGAACTCCTTCCCCACCCCCTTATAATTCTGAGAATTTTTTGAATGATTATTATTCTTGGAATATGATTTGCAATGTTCACTGTCACACACACAACCTGTTGCTATTCATTAGTTAACCTCTTTTATTAGAATATTTAACTTGATTTTCCATGCACTTAGCATTTATGCTTATGTTGCTCTACGATATCACACTAACAATAAACTCAATGCCTTTTAACGCCTACTTGATGGACAAGGTCAAGGTGAAGAATTATTATGAAGAGTTAATACCCACACTAAAATTTAGTTAGAAAATCAAATCGATATGTACTGCACATACATAAGCTTCTTGTCAAAGATCAATGATCATTGCTGCTAGTGCAAACTGGTGGGGTTCGGTAGTCTAGCGAGAATAATACCATAAATGGCTCATCAGGGTGGGCAGTTTCACCATGCAACCGAGCTGCGACGCAGGTGTTTTTCTCTTGTAATTGAAATTCTCTTTCGATCTTAATATATAGATAAGAAGATCTCTTGAGCGTTCTCGAAAAACAAGCTTGTTGTCAAAACAAGTAATTGCTTCTTCAGTAGAAAATGAGTCAATACAATTTCATGGTTCGTGATGTTTACTTACTTTCATCTGCATGAAAGCTGATTATGGTTTGATGGTTCTGTTACCTAAATGTCTAGGCTTTATAGGCACATTACTTATTTGGTACAAAATAGGCAAGAGCAGTTCTGTCGTACTTTATCTTGCATTACTTCTTTATATGACATACATAGATGAGTGCAGTTTGATTATTCTGTACTTCTTTATAGAATACAATTCATTGCTTTCAATACGAACTTGAAGGTAATATTGGATTATAATGACAACTGCATTATATTTTCTTTCTACTTTTATTTAACAGGGTTTATCTTGTAAAGTCTTCCAGTTTGAAGCCTGCACGACATTTTCCAGAATATACAGTTGCTGAAGGTACAACATTACTTTATTCATTCACTGTATATTAGGATGTCTTTGCATGTCTAGACGAATATTAGATGTTTAGGTGAGTGCCCAATGTACTTATATTTAAATAATGATGTATGATATGAAGATAAAGTATTTCTTTTGTGGTATTTGTTGAAAATTTGATAAACTCTAATCCAGGATGTGAATATGAACATAAAAATGTATCTTTAATATAAACTAGCGGCGTGCCCGCGCATTTGCGCGGCTAGATTTATTAAACATTTTTATTTGGTAGAGTTTTCTTCATCACTTACATAGAGCTATGGCGAAATGTTTTTCGGTTTGAAAAACTTTAGCTAGCTACATTAACACCGGCATATCATTCAGACTACATAAAATATGATACTATCTACATGTAGTTGCCAAAGACCTTTATTGGTTCATGATGACCAACTATATCTACTCTTCCTCCTCTAATGATGTCTATTTTGCCAAAACAATATTTCTGCTATTTTTGCACCTATTATAAAAATTGAACAACTGACAACATGTGTATATTATTTATGAGCTTTTCCTCAACCCATTTGTCAACTACACATGATTCAGAATTGGTAACAGAACACCTAGTTTGACTAAACTTGGAAAAGTACCAATAAAAATTTTGGCCAAAACATAATGTGAGTATTCTGATTCTTAAGCTTTAAATAAGGGGATATAATTTATATTATATGAATCAACACACTTCATTCGTTTGGTGTAAAACACCATTGTAGGTATCGAATTAATTCTGCAATGGCAGTTCTGTAAGAGAACAATGAATAAATGTCTAACTCTTTATAACCAATGTGTTCTGTACACAAAGTGGGTGATTATTTGGATCTTAAAAGTGATACAGTATGTGCTAATTACAAATGGTGTCTCGCCTTCTGTAATATTCTAGAGATACTAATATTCCGATGAACCAAACAAACATTGTCTAAGACGTGAGATCTTGGCATGAGCATAAAAAACATGTTTTTCTCCCGCAACTGAATGAAATAAATGGTCTTAGATTTATTTTTCTCTATCAACAATTTCAGATCTTATGAAGCTAAATCATTATTGACATAACCATAAGAAATTATAGACAATCCAACGGTTTAGCCTAGCAAATCTAGAGAGGATGATGACTTTGAGTCTGTGTGGAAAACCATACATGTTACATAATATACCATTCTGTGAACCTGAAAATGATATATTTATCAATGATAGTGTCTTCTACCTTTATGACCAAGATAAAAAGCTGTCAAATGACCCTTCTGTTTTTTAAAACCACCAACTGTTATTTGTCTCCTAGTTCTCCTCGAAGTAGCTTTCTAGACTACATGAAAGTGTACTAAGTTTCTGAAACAAATAGTGTGTACTAATTGAGTGAAAAATATATAATGTACAAACACCATACTAAGATTTCGAGTAGCCCCACCCATCCGTACCAGCTCATGCATAGAAGATCCTCATATTTTGACCATTGCAACTTTGAGGATATTTACTTTATTCTTGAAAAAATTGACAGTGTCATCAAAGATGAGTGACTTCACTATATGGTGTAATTGTCCCAAAAAAAGGAACCAATAATAGAATATGAAATAGGAAGATAAAAGAGAAGATGTACTATGTTAAATGGTCTCACGCAGGCTGCAGCTTCGTGAGATGGCCGAACCCTGGAAATTGCAGCAAAGAGAAGAATCAACATAATCTGGATCAATCAGCCATTCCATGTGCGTGGCTGATACCTTCTGCGAGCATGATCCGACGGTTAGATGGTCTACAAAAATCCTTGTAGGTGTCATATTAATTTTGTATTGACAGTTCTGCAAGAGAGCAATGAAGAGGAGTTGCCCGCGCATTTGCGCGGCTAGATTTGTGATGCATCATCTACATAACTATTATTTAATTCCTGTGTACTAAGTTGATTTTCCCTTTCTGTTCTTTTTGTTTTGTATGATTGTAGTGAAATCCTAAAGCTAATATATAGATGATAATAATTGATAGAAATGATATCATTTACTAATAAGTTATTAGAACATCAAAGAATTAAAATTTATGTACTCATTTATTCACATATCCTCGTTTTCTACAAATATCCCTACGTAATGGAGCTGTTTTGGGTGCCAAGTCAATTACAGAGTAGAAATGATACATTGGTATGTACAATATCAACATATGGAAATACAACTCTACATGTTTTAAACCACGCACAAATACTTTAAGTATCATATGATTACTGACCAATTTTCGTCAAGAATGAAGTGTCGCAGATGCTTGTACACATCAACTTTTTTGGGAATTTCTTCAACTGCTCTTGTATGGTACCGATGGCTAAATATGACTCTTGCTCACACATTAGGAAATTCCGGTCTACGGCTATGTCGATTCCGTAGATCCTGGCTCAATGCAACATACAAAGTACAAATTATAGAGCAATAAAAACTACTACTTCGTTCATAAAATTATATCTAACGAGATACCCACAGCTACGAAACTATTTCAAATATTGTTCACTTATTCTACATCTGCAATATTAAATGTGGCAATATTTGAGAAGTTAAAACTCAGTTTTTGTGTGTACAGGGCAATGTTTACAAAAGTATGTTTGATAGCGGCATTTGGGCTGAAAGGAAGGTAAAAAGATTAGACTGACGATCCTGCACAATGCCACTGCAGTCAGCCCCCTTGCACCTCCCAAATTTACTTACATAATTCCTTAACTGCTTGTATAATTAAATTTTCCGTCGTTGCAGACTATGTCTCTATCTGATGAAGAACACTAAAACGCAGTAAACTGATCTTGCACAAATTCTCCAGCAAGCATGTTATTTCCACTCCTATTGTAGCAAAGTTTATGCAACATCCAGAAGTCCACTCACTTATTTCTGGAACCCCCCCTCGTGCTACAGTGCAGAGAGGCGACGAGGAGGCGACTCCGCGCCGTCCGAAGCCGCCGGCGTATCTGGTGGATCCCCCACCCTCCGACGGTCGCTCCGGCGGCGGGAGGCTGGGGAATCCCCAGTTCGGCGCTCCGGCGTGTAGCTTGAGGGGTGCGGGCGGCGTGGCCGTGGCGGGAAGGGCGGCGCCGTCGCGCTGTGGTGCTTGCGGCTTCCCCTCCTTCAGCGTCGTCTCCGGCGGGCTGGAGGGCTGCAGGTACGTCCTCGCTCAACCGAGGCTTCCTCCGGCGTCGGTGGAGCTTGTGAAGTGGCGAAGGAGGCCGGGATCCAGATCTTCTGGGTCGTCCAAGATCTGCGGCGTCGTCGGCGTCGGATCTTGGCGATGGCGTGTTCTGGCGGTCGGCCAGCCTCATCTTCTCCGTCAAGACCCAAGCGGTGGACTGAAGACGGCGACTTCGTCGGCGGCTTCCTGGCCGCGGTTCGTTGCAGATCGCCGGATCGAGGAGTTCGGCGGCAGCGCGCGGCTGGCGGTCATCGTGGTGAGGCGGCGGCGGTGGAGCTGGAATCTCAAGTTTAGGTTTGTTTTTCCATTTTCTGAGATTGTACTGCCAGTTCTGAGTTCTTGATCTGTGTCCCATGTACTCAAAAAAAAAAAAAAAAAGTTTATGCAACATCCCAGCTGCGACATGAATATATCCGCTAGACCATATTAACATTAGGAAACATGAATACCAGAAAATATAGTGTGACAACAGCTTTCTCATTTTTCTGAAAAATGCTGGCCGTGGCATGTGTAGCAAAGCACCTCCCTCCTCCCTAACTTATTCTCACCTGTAAAACAAATTTAAAAAGAAATCAGTTAGCGCTGGCCATTAGCATCCACTAAGCGAGGAAAAAATTATGACAATGCACTGATTAGAAGATTTGGAAAGATCATATTTTATGTAAATCCTAGACTGCTGTTATATTCCAATCAATGTTGTTTCATGCATATTTGGAACGAAACTAATAATTAAAAATGCTTCTTGCGACATGTGTAGCTAGAAACCTACCTAGCTTATTCTGGCCTGCAAAACCAATTTAAAAATATATTCAATTAGAGCTGACCATTGACATTCACTAATCCATGATAAGATTCTGTCAGTGTACCGAGCCGAGTAAATGTTCTTGGCCGTAAGCTCATACTACCTAAAATCTAAACTCAGGTTATACCTCCAATCAATATTGCTTCATGCATATTTGGGATAAAAACAATACACAGTGGAGAATAATAGTATGTCCATGCATGGCCAACTTCTTTGTGTTTCTTGTTCAGTTCAAAATAAAAGACGTAGAAAATAATACCACGATCCCTTTGTTCAAGGTTCGTCTTGCCTCCTGATTGTCTAGAGCTTCGACCTGAGCGTGAAAACAATACAGAAAAGTTTCAGTCGTTGAACTAATTAAACAACGAATACATCTTGGGGAAGCACCACCATGTGTGAATAGAGACCTAGAACCAACGAAAAAAATAGCACGCTATTTCCCGGTTAATAGCACGATATAGCGTATTTGGAGAGGCTACGCTATATTTAGCCTAAAGTTGACGCTACGGCGCTATTTTCGTCTTATACGCTCGAAACCACACTAAACGTGGTAACGTTATAGCTACGCTAACAAAAAGTCTAGAAATAACGTTAGGTGATGATGATGACGGGCAATCTGGTAGTTCTTCTAGTTATTCTGAAGATGATGTCAATGATTCTGATTAAAGTTTAAAATATTTATCTTTTAGTTTATTACTTTTTCATGGTTTTAAGCCTCATATTTGTATTTGTGCCATGGATTTGGCCTTGACATTTGAATATGGTTACCTGCTTATGCATGTATTGTTTCTGGAAAAAAAATAGTGCTGAAATCCTTAATATTTGGGCTATTTTTTACAACTTTTTCATCACGCTATTTTATATGTAACTTCGCTATATCACGCTATATCTTGTATAGCTTCTGGAGGAGGGCCACGCTATTTTTGATAGCACGCTATTTTTTTTCCTTGCCTAGAACAGACGCCTATGTGCAGTCCGCCTGCTGCCCAAGCACATGTTCTCTGATGCCTGTGAGTCCCATATACATTGTTTGGTCCAGTGCTCCACGCGGACGGCCTCCTCTATGATGTTTGCCGCCAGCCTAGCAGGAGAGATTGCAGCGCTCGTCCCGTCGTCGTGCCTGTCATCCTTGCAAAAGGGGGCATATCAGAGATTGTCTTATACATCATCGATTGACATGGTCGTCGTCGTGCCTGGCCTGACGTTTGATGCAAGCGGATCTCAATCCAATGAACTACATATATATCAATCGATCGTGTCGTGTGGTTGTCTGGAGTTGGAACTTGACATCATGGGGATGAAGCCGAACTTGGAGTCGTGGGGCTACATCTTCAGCATCAGCACAAACGTTACGATAGCAGCGGAGACGATCAAGCTTGATGCCATCACGTCGCCATGGCCACGCAGGTAGACCAATTACTCTGAAACTCAAAAACTGGAATCGGAGGCTCCATGGGAGAAAGTCTGGTGATGCGTGTACTGCATATCTACGTCGGCCAAGACGGCATCATCAGTTTCCGTGCTAGGACAGGCTGCTGGAGTTCGTCGCGGACGGCAGTTTCCTCGCTGTAAGACGATGATTTTTCTCGTCCATGGCGTATATGCGCCACCAAAACCTCTCGCCGACACCGCCATTAGAGCTCTCGCGACGTTGATCTGGCCACGGTGCCTTCATCCTACGATTCCTTATGTCATAGGTGCTACCGGATGTGCCTGGATGCTTAGGGAAAGCATCAGGATGTAATATTATCTCCCGTACGTTAAAAAGGGTTTGATTGTACTACATTTTGTATTCCAATCAGACTGCTCGTGCGATTAGCTTTTTCCTTTCCACGCACGTCATGAGACGTGAGATAGAAGGACACTTTATATGCACACATATATACCTAAAAAAACACTGCTTCCGGCCGGACATTACGAAGTTAATCTTGGTCGTTGGTCGTTGTTTGATATTGCGTAACTAATCTACACCGTTGATTGTTTGTTGTTTTAATAATATAATAGATATTGTTGGATAAGATAGCGGTAGTTCTATCTGTGGTAGTAAGATTCAGTAACTGGTGCTTACCTGATGAACTTTTAAATTTGTACTGAATGATGTACTAGCTTTACTCTAAGACCTAAATGCTTGAACCTAGGAATATTACACTACATCTTTTCTGACATTACTCAGCTTAGCCACTATCTAACTGTTGAAATATTTATGGCATGGGTGTCTAGAGATTTCATACAAGACAGCTAGTTCAAAATATGTGTTCATAGACCTGTTTTGCAAAAGGGTATATCACTTATCTCAATGTACATAATTTAGGACATCTTACTGATGAATTCATTTCTCATTCTTTTCCTAATGCAAGCGATAAGATGACCGTTGCCTGCCCACTTCAACCAACGGTTATTTCTTTGGCGAAGATAGATTTTTTTTCCGAAGAACCAACGGTTATTTCACACACACAAAACATGCTTTCGCCCAGCTTTATAAATAAAGCAACCGCCCACAAGTTTTACAACAAGTCAACCAACAAGTATGAGACACAACGAAATTTGCTGGGGCCACAGCACAAACCGATCCAAAACACAAAGATGACGATACAACTCCAGGAGGAGTAGAGCTCAGCGACTAGACGGTGTATGTAGATGACGTGCCGCCACCAGGAGTTTCTCGATCATCACGTCTAGCCGCATCCTGTCCCGCCGCCTACATAACGGGTGCCACTGCTGCAAGAAGGCCAAGAATTTAAACACAGCGTCAGAGGCACGGCGTAAGAAGACCCGCTCGATAACCATCTTATTACGAATAGTCCATAGCGTCCAGGTCAACGCACCGAACACTAACCAGAAGAGGCGCCTCCTCTTACCGGTACGGTTCGCCTGCACTTCCAGGAACTCGCCAAGGACTCGGGCCTGCCACTCAGGCCCCAGTGCCTCAGAGACAAAGCTCCACAGGAAGTGGGCAGCAGGACAGGAGAAAAGGATGTGCACGCCCGTTTCCGGGACCGCACACAGCGGGCACGTGCCATCACCAGGTCCAAAGCGCTTGACCACCTCCACCCCCGAGGGGAGGCGGTCTCTAAGGAGTTGCCATATGAAGATTTTAATCTTCAAGGGCAACGGGGCCTTCCACAAAGGGGAGGTCCAAGGGAGGACTGGCCCTCGAAAGAGGGCCCTATATGCAGATCTAACCGAAAAACACCCGAAGGGGCCAACGTCCAAGAAACCGTGTCCTCCGAGGCCGATAGGTTCTGCGGAAGCATAGCCAAGAGCCGCGCCCAGGACTGAGCCTCCTCAGGACCAAACGTGCGCCTGAAGCCCACCTCCCATCGCCCATGGGAGGCGGCGCTGGCCACGATCAGCATCGGGTCTAAGCATATGGCAAAGAGCTGGGGGAACTCCTGCCTGATAGAACGCCCATCAAGCCATGGATCTAGCCAGAAAAGGGTCCCTCTTCCGTCGCCTACAGAAAAGGAGGCCCCCAGCCTGATCTCATGTTTGATGGCCTGGATAGCTCTCCAAAACTGAGAACCGTCCCTGCGTTCACAGGCCAACAGCGGGCACCCCCGCAAGTACTTGGCTCTAACCAACTGCAGCCACAAGCCCCCCTCACCTCTAAGAATACGCCAAACCCATCTCAGCATTAGCGCCTCATTCATGCGGCGCGATGCCAAGATGCCTATGCCCCCAAGCTCCTTGGGGGCGCAAATGTCCGCCCACTTCACCATATGATACTTTTGTCGTCCGTTCGCCGCCATCCAGAAGAATTTCGACAGGTCCTTATCAAAGTTCCCGTGAGTTCCTTCCGGTAGGATATACATCCCCATCATAAACGTGGCGAGGCTAGAGAGGCAAGAGTCTATGAGGACCGTTTTACTCCCCTTGGAGGTAAACCTCCCTTGCCACGGCTCGGCCCTAGATTTGACCCGCTCTACTAGCGGATCCAAATCTTTGGCAAGGATCCTCGTGTCCCTAACCGGCATCCCCAAGTACGTAACTGGGAATGTGGTTAGGCGACAATTGAGGTTGTCCGCTATGAGCTGCTGCTCCTCCTCTGAATAACCAATGATCACGACTTCACTCTTATCAAAGTTAATTTTGAGGCCAGACATGGCCTCAAAACAAAGGAGAAGGAACTTGAGGTTAATGATGTCAAGTTCCGACCCTTCTACCATGATCATGGTATCATCCGCATATTGAAGATGCGTGACACCACCCCCTGGGACAAGATGTCCAACCACACCCGAGATGTGGCCGGCGGTCTTGGCTCTCTCCAAGACCTCCGCCAGGGTGTCGACAGCCGCGTTAAACAGTAGTGGGGATACCGGATCCCCCTGTCTAACCCCGCATGTCGGCCTAAAATGGGGACCCACTTCCCCATTGATATTAATAGCAGTGTTGCCACTCATCACAATCTGCATGAGCCAACTGATCATACGATCGTCAAACCCTCTCCGTTGCAGCGCCACCCGGAGAAAGGCCCAGTCCAGACGGTCATACGCTTTCCGGAAATCTAGCTTCAGGAACACGCCCTTTTGGCGTTGAGATTTCACCTCGTGAATAATCTCGTGAAGAGCCAGAATCCCATCATGTATAAACCGGCCTTTTAGGAAGGCGAACTGGTAAGGATGTGTAAGGCGCTCCATAATTGGAGCAAGCCTATTAGCACACACCTTAGAGAAGATCCTATGAATGACATTCAGCACGGTAATAGGTCTAAATTGGCGGATATCCGTGGCCCCCACTACCTTGGGGATCAGGGTAACCACGCCAAAGTTAAGGCGAGACATGACTAGTGTCCCAATATAAAATTCTTGGAACATCGCCATAATCACCGCCTTTAAATTCTCCCAGAACTTCTGGAAGAAAATGACCGGAAGACCATCCGGCCCCGGGCCGAGTTGGTCTTCATCTCCATAATCGCGCTAGCGACCTCCTCCGGCAAGAATGGGAGAGTTAACTCCTCATTCTCCCTATCAGATACCCTAGCCCATACTGGCCAAAGGTCTACTGATAAGGTGACCCCCGACCGGGGCCCCGCCGTAAAGAGCTCCTTATAAAAGGAGTAAATATGGGTGGATAGGTCCGTTGGCGTCTCCAACAACCGATCCCCCTCCCAAAGGCACGGAATAGAACACTTCCGTCGTCGCCCATTAGCGATGGCATGGAAATAGGCCGTATTCGCCTCGCCTTTTAGGGTCCAATTCTGGCGGCTCCGCTGCCGCCAGAATATCTCCTCGCCCTTATAGATCTCCATAATGGAGTTCTCAAGGGCGTACCGCTGAAGCCATTCCTCCTCGGAGAGACCAACCGAGTCGGACGCCTGGTCAAGCACCTGGATCTCACTAAGGATCGAGGCTTTCCTCCTACGGAGGTCGGCTCCAAGGTTCGCCCCCCAACCCCGCATAAATTGGCGCGACATCATAGCACAGTGGTGCCATATGTCCACCGCATTATGCGCACGTGGCGGCGACGCCGCCGCCAATGCCCACTTTTGCTGCACCGCTCCCACAAACCCTGGCTGACCGAGCCAAAAGTTCTCAAAGTGGAAACGGTTCAACCGTGGGGGGTCAGCCCCTCCTGTAGACAAGAGAAGGGGCGAGTGGTCGGAGCCGATCCTAGTGATAGCCCGAAGAGAGCATAAAGGGAAGGCGACCTCCCAGTCCACCGATACAAGGACCCGATCCAGCACACTCCGGACCGGGTCTACCCGGTTGTTAGTCCAGGTATATCTGGCGCCTACTCGCGTGATCTCTCTAAGGGCGAGATCCGCGATGCATTCGTTGAACATTCGCATCCGCGGGATGTCAATGTTCGCCGAACTCTTGTCATCCGGGGATCTAATGAGGTTAAAATCCCCGGCAACGACAAGTGGCGTGGCGCACCTCTCCACTTTAGCTTTCAACTCTTGAAGGAAAAGCGGGGATCTCGAGTGGTCAGCAGGGCCATAGACAATAATAATCTCCCATCGGACACCTGTCCGTCTATGGGAGATCAGCATGCTCAGGAAGAATTCCCCACGGTCCATGTCCTCAACCTCAAAGGTGTCCTCCTTCACCCCAAGGAGGATACCACCCGAGTGGCCTGTGGCCGGGAGCCACTGCCATGCAAACTTGTGTCTACTAAGGCCCTCCAACTCCTGGATGGAGAAGTCCTGGCGAATAGTCTCCTGGATCCCAACTATGTCCACGTCCTCTTGCCTCATATACCCTCGTAGCTGGTTCCGTCGGCCCTCCTGGCCGAACCCCCTCATGTTCCAATCCAATAGCTTGCAGGGCGTATTCATTTGGACACACGGGTGGTGGTCCCCTTACGAGGGACCGAGCGGGCCCTACTAGAAGTCGAGGGCCGGGACGAAACTACGGGCGAGCTGTCTCTCGACCCCACCGCCTGTGGGGTAGCGAGAGACATGGGCTCCCCAGCTGGGACCGACAGAGCTCTACGAGAAGCCCGAGTCTCGGACGCTGCCTTGGGGGCCTCCCCCTTGGCCTCCGCGCCTGGGAGGTACCAAGAGGGATTGCCTCGGCTGCCGGTCCCGAGGGATCCTGGCTCGGCGCCACCCCCCTGGCTGCCGCCTTGGGAGGTCTACCCCGTGGCCTCCCCGTCTGGGAAGTCACAGTAGGAATGTCCTCCCCAGGAGCACCAGGCGTAGAAGAACTAGAGGGGTCCTCCCGTACGAGCTCCGCCTGAGCTCGTGCAGTAGCGAGGGCCCCTTCATACACTTCCTTGGCTTTAATAGCCGCAATCTGCTCTAACCGGGGGCCACACTCCCCCCGGAAAACAATACCACTGTCTCCTGCAACCTGCGCCAAATGGTCCAAAGGGACCTCCTGAAGAACAGAAAAACGAGACCCCGAGGGAGGGGTGGAACGAGACGTACCTGTGAGAGCACGACGAGCCGCAGTAGCCTGGATCGCCTGGGCCTCCATGGACGGCACTGGCACCCCCAGGTCGCCGCGTGAGCCAGCCAGCCTAGCACTGTGGCGGATGGGCTGGACTGCCTGGCTGCCGAGGCGTGGCGTGCGACCCAGGGGACCAGCCGCAGGCGAGTTGGAGGAGATCGCGGCTGGCCCAGTGCTGCCAGGAGGGCGGGGAGACCCTAGAGGGGAGGTGGGAGTGGAGCTCGGCGAGACGCTAAAGCACACCATCCCCTCAGAGCGCGGCGACGACGGAGGCATCACCTCGAGGCCCACACTAGCGGTGTCCTCGAGGGTGGTGCACAGGGGGCTGGGCTGGTCTGGGCAAGGCAGCCCCAGAGCAGAAGATACCAGACCCGGCACCCCAAAGTTAGACCCGTACTGGGCTATGGGGAAGCCGGGTGGAGCTGCAGGGTCAGGCCGAGACCAACGGGGACGGTCCACCGGGGGGAGCTTAGCCGGCGCACTAGCAGCGTGCGGCACCGGGGCGGGGCGCTGGAGCACCGGCGAAGAAGCCAGCGTAGGAGCGCCTGCCAGCGAGGACGACCCTGCCGGTGGAGGGGCCGTGGCAGGGGCCTCTGGCGCAGCCATGGAGGAGGGCTTCTGGCCTCCCCCACCCGTGGCATCAGCATCAGAGGGATCCTCCTCCGAGGAAGCGCCGCCTTCCCCGGAAGGATCACCCCTGGGATCGGAGAGGTCACACGGGGGTGGGGAGGGTGGGTTAGCGTCGTCGAGCTCCACACGCAGGATCCGCCCCACACGGCCAAAGTACACCGGCGGCAGGAGGCCGGGAAGCTTGGCCGGGTCCGGGCACAGGACACGAATCCGCACCGCCCCAGGGCCAGCCAGGGAGGTAAGGTCCACCTCCATAGGCTTACCAATGGCCTGCCCCACGAGCATGACAATACGCGCAATCTTGGCCTCATCGGGAATGCCATGGATCCATACCCACGACGGACAGAGAGGAGGAATCGAGTCTGGGATCTTCGTCGCTGCTTTGATGGAGACTTCGATCTTGTTGGTCGGGAGGGTGAAAGTAGTGCCAAAGGAACACATGTGGAGCACCTGGGCCGAGGGGAAAGCGACCGCAAACTCTGTCGAGGACAGCGCACGAACCTTCCATTCGTGCCCCGGCATCATCAGAGATAGCTCATCTGTAAGGATCTCCACCGTCAATCCCTCCGAAAGAGTGGGGAGCTGGTTGGGACGGACAGTGATGATAGCCAAATGCTCCGGCACAGCCATGGAGATACCACCCATATCAATGTAAAAGAACCCAGCTTCCACGCCCTGCCCAAGGAGCTCCAAGCTCGTCTGCGTGCCTTCCCTTGGCATTCCCGCAGCAAATGCGACGTGGAACCACACCCTAGGCACACCTCGGGCTGAGTACACTCGGAGCGGTAGTGCCCCAATGCCCTACAGTTGAAGCACCTATTGCGCGCGCGGGCACTCTCCCCTGCCTCCAGAAGAGGCTGGGTCGTGGCCTTCCCCGCCTGGGAAGGACCACTCGAGGCCCCCGGCGGCGCAGAAGGCATCGAGGCAGAGGGGAACCCACTCTGGTTCCCCACTGACCCTGCGGGCTGAGCGGGCCTTTGCCTCTTCTTCTTTTTCCCCTTTTTCTTTGGCTGTCCCTGAGGATGATCTGAGCGGCCTTGCTGCGGAGGAGAGCGCCGCTGCGCCTGGAACCCCCCACGCCCCTCCTGCCTCCAGGACCCGACCTCATCCCGGCCATTCGAGCGCGTTTGCTGCACAGGCGCACGGCCGTAGGAAGCCGGCCGCTGCTCCAGCTCCCGCCGGAGCTCCGTCTCCACCCTCTGGCCCTCCACCGAAGGCCCGCGACGAGGCGAGCGCCTCCTAGGAGACGCCTCCCGCATGTGGGACGACGAGGCAGAGGCCCGCGGCGAGAGGCGCGGGGAGCGGCGGGGAGGGGGATCCGCATAACGGCTCTGGCGAGCCGGCGAGCGGCGGGCCGGCGGCCTGTACACAGGCGCAGGGTCCTCACGCACACGGGCAGGGGCCGCGCTGCGGGCAGGGGGAGGAGGAGGGGATGGGGAGCGCGCGCGACGGCGGGGATGAACGTCCTCCTCGTCATCTTCAATCCGGCGTCTCTTCATGGCGGCAACCTCGGCGAAGGAGCGAGAGAGCGGTGGGGAGGAGGGGTGCGGATGACGGCGCGGGAGGAAGAACGGTGGCGCTGGACTGATCTGGGAGAAGCAGGGAACCCTAGGTCTAGGGAAGCCGACCCTTTACGAAGCCACAGCCACGGGCCCTTGGGCAGCCTGTTGGGCTCCACTCCTCCCAGGGCCACACTCGGCCGGCCCGACACGCGCACGTCCTGGCGCCGCCACTCCAGAATGGGCCGCGGCCCATCTAAAGGCCCAGCAGGCCTAGGGTTCGGGCCCATCCCGGGAGCAGGCAGCTCCGCTGTCGGGCATGGCGCCGCCGCCGCCTGCAGCGACGAAGCGTGGAGCGCCGCCTGCGCATCCACATCCGCCAACAGCTGCAACCTCGCCGTCTGGGGCACGTCCGCGGGGCGCCTCCCCGCGTTCGTGGCCGCCATGGACGAGGCCATCCTAGCCCCCAGGAGCAGGGCGCCGGAGCCCCAATCTAGGCGGAGTCACCGCCTGAGGCCCCCGCCGCCGCGGAGACGCACGCGGTCGTCGGTGGTGGGCAATCGCCAGGAACTCGCCGAAGGTCGGGGATCCCGGGATGGCACAGCGCGCCGCCAACTCCAGCTCGAGCGCCGCGGCTTCGTCATCCTCATCGGCGACATCAGCCCACCGCCGCCGACGGATAGATGCCGGCCCCAACGCCCCGCCTGGGGAAGGGTCCGCCTCCGCCATGGACGCAGCTAGGCTAAGGGCCGACGAGGGAGACGACGAGCGCTGGACGCCACGGTCGCCGGAGTCGCCATCAGCCTACCCATCGCCACAGACCATCAGCCAGTTAGATTAGACTAGTGGGGGACCACCAACGGTTATTTCAACATCTGCTCTTTACATAACAAGTGAATTTTCCATCCAATCTCTGCGTAGTACATAATTAGGCCTCTTCACATTTTATTCTTAAGAATGCATTCATAAAGCAGCAATTGCCATCTGTTTGTTACAATATTGTATTACAGGCTAAGGTCTGACCATTTTGTGATTTGACACAATTACATGATAACGATCAAGCTAGCCTACTGGAGTATGTAATACGAGATATCCTAGGGTTGGACCGTCGCATGTATTACTCACTAGTAAATTCTCATGCAGAGAAGCCTTGGCCCTCCCACAGGGGCCAAGTATGGCAGTATCGGAGTCACCAGAGACGCCAGTCAGCAGGAAGAGATGGCAATTGCTGCTTTATGAATCCAAGGGCACTAAGATTCATAAAGAATCCAAGGGCACTAAGAATCTGATGGTGGTACAAAGAAAAGCAGAACACCCGGCCCCCCTCCTTTTCCCCATCTACAGTGATCAGGAGGAGATTTTTGGGCGACTCCCGTGCGAACCAGCTCGCCGCCGGCGATCCGTTCGATTTCTCGCCTCCGCGGCCGCTCCGGCGGCGGGAGGTCGGGGAATCGACGGATCCCGTGCGTGTACATAGTCTATGTGTGCGTGGGGTGCCTGCCGGCGGCGCTGTGGAGTTGGCGGCGTGGTCGGAGAGGCTTTTGGCGGCGGCGGTCCTCTCCTCTGTCCTCGGTGCTCCGGCGGAGGCCTGGGGCAGATCTGCCGTCTCTGGCGCGGCCGCTGCTCCCCGGAGCCGCGGCGTGCTTCCCCTCGAGCTGGTGGCCGTGATGGCGGCGCTAGCTCTTGTCCGTGGGGTCCGGCGGCCTTCACCTCGGTGCTTGGCCTTGCTTTTGCTTAAGTTCTCTGGAAGTTTGCAGGTGGGAAGCTCTCCATCGTCGGTGGTCGCGGATGGCGCTGTGGAAGAAGGGTGGATCCGGCGGCGGCTCGAGGCCGATGCTCCTCCAGCGCTCAGATTCTGGTGCTTGCGTCAGATGGCCTCTGCGGCATCTCAACATGGTTGCTCGAGCCGGCTGCTGCGGTGCGAGGTGAGCTCGCCTTCTTCCTCCCCAGCGGCGTGCTGCTGGTGCTCGAAGGAGGTGCTCTGCTTGGTAGATCCGCGTTCGCCGTGTGTGGGGTGTTTTTTCCCTCTGTTCGTGTGTGTTCGTTCGATCTGGTGTTGATCTTGTACACGAACTTCCTTCAAAAAAAAAGAATCTGATGGTGGTAATTGGGAGAGGCAAGACGACGAGCAGGGCCAAGAGGAAAGCCAGAGCGATCAAGAGACCTCAGAGTCCGATGTTGATGATGAAGGTCTGGACGAAGAGGAAGAGCAGGAAAGGCAACTCGATCACGAGAGCTCAGAATCTGAGGATCAAGACGAGGAGCAGGATGAATAGGACGAGCAGGTAGAGCAGGAAACGCAAATGGACCAAGAGAGCTCAGAATCTGACGGTGAAGATGAGGAGCAGAACGAAGTGGACGAGCAGGTAGAGCAGGAAAGACAAATCGGTCAAGAGTTATCAGAATTTGATGGCGAAGACGAGGAGCAGAACATAGAGGAAGAGCTGGCAGAGGGGAAAGCCAAAACAATCAAGCTTCCATAAATGCTGCTGGTGGCGACGAGGAGGAAAGAGGGCGAGCAGGATGAGGATGTTTTAGACGGGGGACATCAAGCCCCCGTCATTTGGCCGCGCGATCTTGTCCTTGTGCATCAAGCCACCGCCGATGACTCCTCGCGGTCGCCATCAAAGAATGTGAGCTGCAGGCTCCAGCTCTTCTACATGCGCGGCGTCTTGATCGATTCGGGCATGCTGTACCATCTCCAGGATTCAAATTTCAGAGTAGCATGCACTGATCTCTCCAATGGGATGCCCGGCCTCCGTGGTGACTGCTTCCAGTTCATCGTGCCCAATGGTGTTCGACCAGAAACCGAGGCTACTGTCAAAGTCGAAGTATCTTTTACCATCCGGTAGATCAACTACTGCCTCTCTGCCTTAGTTAGCATCATCAATTATTAGAAGTATAGATAATTGATGAACAACATTTGGCGAGGATCTGGCCGTTGCTGGCATACTAGTATCTAGTATGCGATCTAGAGTTAGTTATGACTGAATATATTTCACCTGCCATATAGTCGTATACTCTCTCAGCTGCGTGTAAATACCGACTATTATTTTATTGAAACGATATAAAATGAGCGGTGGTGATTCCTCACATAAGGTTGCTTAGAGCATCTCCACCGGCGCTTCCAATAGATCGCACGACAAGCGTGCAGGACAAGTCGGCACATGTTGCCGGTCTATTGGGAGAGAGTGCCTTCCCCCACTGGCCGCTCCCAATAGATTAAGTTCGATAAAATAATTAAACGACAATATTTTCATACAAAATTGGTAGATTTCTTTCAAACTTGATAGATGTATACAAAATTGGACGAAATGTAACTAACCTAGCCACCGCGGTAGTATCAGTCCTAGTTGAATGCCTTGACCGCGGCATCCACGTTGAACTGGGCCTCCTCCGGCGCCTTCATCTTGACCTCGACCTCAAAGTCGTCGCCTCTGGGTGGCGGTGTGTCGTCCTCCTCCTCGTCTTTGTCAGGAATGACGATGATGTCGGCCTCCCGCACGGACCATCGCTCCGCAAACTCCTTCGTGGCCGGGAGGACGGTCTCGAACGAGATCCTCTTGGCCTTGGCGAGTTGGAGCTGGAACAGGGCCTCAACCTCCTCCTCCGTCAGTTCACCCTACGCCAGTGGTGGTGGAGCGGCTCGCTTCTTGCCGCGGACCGGCGAGAAAGGCTCCTCCTTGACCTTGGCTGGGCCGAAATCCTGGATGGTAACACCGCCTGTCCTTCGGAGTGGGGATAACCAAGGCCCTCCTTCTTGATCTTCACATGGGGTGGCGGCATGTGTGAGGAGTCGGCCTCCCGCTTGGGGGCGAGCAGGCGCGGCGTTGACATCGACATCGTCAAGCGCGAGGAGGATCCGCGCGAGGATGAGCGTGACGTGGACATCAATGTCGGCGCCACCCAGGGCATATTTGCTCAGGTGGTGGGATGAACCCGTACTCGCCGACCAGGATGTCGTAGAGAGGGTGGTGCTTGAACTTGGAGAAGCCAAGAAAGGGACCATTCTATGGCCAAAGGAATTCACCGTGCTTCCAAACTGGCAGCCAAGGCCATCGACTCCTCATCAGTCTCCAGCGCAACAGTCCTCTTCACTGCCTCAGCATTCTCCAGCGCAACAGTCCTCTTCACCGCCTCACCAGTCTCCAGCGCAGCCGTCTCCACAGCCGCGTCAGCCGTCTCCGCCCGCCGCTGGTACTATGAGGGGTAAGCGATCACCGAAACGTAAAAGGTCGCCCCCAAAAGTACCTCATAAGAATCTTCCCATCAGACCTTATGACCGTACGGTGGAGGAAAATGCCGCGGACGTAAATGCCCAACATCAAGAGTGGTTGGCTAGCCTGAAGAGGCCGAAAGCGGCAGAGTTCCCCTCCACCCCAGCAGAAAAAACCGCCGTCTTAAAAATGCTGAAGACCCTTGAACAACCCCCGCCAAGGCTGACACCAGACTATGACCGCCAGATTCGCAAGTCGGTTCAGACAAATAAGGAGTGGTCGAAGAGTAGTAGTGCAAGCGGGAAATCAGTTCCCCAGCTCGGAGAACAGAAAAACCAGTCGTGCCCCCCGCTCAAAGTGTTTTCCAATACCGCCGAGGGGTCGAGCACAGGTGATGTCGCTATCGATCCCGAGTTTGTTGCAATATACGGAGAAGCGGCCGCTGCTCATGGCATGTCTATTCCTGACTACTTAGCGCAATTACAAGAGTTTCAGGAATTAGCATACCAATACTAGTACGGGAATAGTCTCGTCAAACCTGAGCTAGTCAACGATCTACCAACAAAAATGCGCAGATTGCATAAGTGGTACATGCGAGCCTGTGAGGAAGGCGCAAACTGGATCTACGTGGCCTATAGAAACGAGCATTACGGACATGGAAATGGCGTGGTAATGATTGAATTTCCTGAATTATTTCAGTTATACCAACAAGACGCCATCGACAAAGCTATCCTCAGTGCCTATTGTCTGTAAGTATTATTTCTGTAATTAAGTCTCTAGCTAGCTCAGCTCGTTCATTGGATGTATAATCTTACTCATCACTATATTAATTATGCAAATGAAGATTCTCCAATGCAAAAGAGGACAAATCTATGACATTGGGTTCATTGACCCATACTACATTCATCAAATATCTCTCAAACGTCATTACAACGACACAGAGGATAACTTGGTAAGGGCGTTAAGGTTTAACGAAACCAAAAGGGAAATACTATTTCCTTACAACTACGGGTGAGTGTTACTGTCTTGTACACATTCTATTTCGCTTACTCGATGTTAAGTGTATAATTGATGACTTATGCGTGTGCAGCTTCCACTTTATTCTGCTAATCATTAAACCTGACAAAGGAGTAGTACTTGTCATGGACTCGAAACGTAAACCCCTTGAGGAGTGGGCGAACATGCAGGAATGCCTCCAAGGGTAATTTCAATCATTATGGCACTATATCGGCAACTTTCCGTTCATTCCCTGGTAGCAAGCAATTAATATATAACTCCTTTATTCATTTTCTTTGCCGGACAGGGCTTGGAAACGGTTCACCGCCAAGGCTAGGGGTATTTGGACGCCGAAGCTTACATTTGAACAAATAAGTGTAAGTTATCATGCTTGATTATTATTCCGCGCATCTCTTTGATTTTAGTTTCAATACCATTATCATGCTTGATTATTATTTTGATTGAACTCTGTTCTCGTAAAGTGCTTGAGGCAGGAACATGAGAATAATTTATGTGGATACTACGTTTGCGAGTTCATTCGCCAGACGACCCAAGAGCGATCCAAGAGCCGGTTCTTAGAACAAGTTGAAGTACGTAAACAATATTCACAATTTTAGTTTATTTCCATCAATTGTGTTTAGTTTCATTCATATATATATATTGACCCCTTCTTTAAATTAGATGGAACGGATGCAGAACGGTCCTCTACCACAAGATCGCGTACGCGCAATTCAAGAGGAAATTGCGGGATTCTTAGATGCAGAGGTCCTAGATCCAAAGGGAGAATACTATGGGCCGGTTAAAATGGGAGTGTAAAAGAGATGTATATATGCATGAAACTCGTGTGTACATTTAATATGTTCGACCAAGCACGCCGAATGAGCTGTGTGTAATATATTCATGACGATGATGTGTAATAGTGGTTCCTTCATTGCTGTATGTAGTACCATGCATCGAATTGAGTGCGAGATGGAGAGCCGGCGAGTGAGAGATGAGCCGGCGAGTAGTACCTGCACAGAAATATCGAAGCTTGGCCTCGATATGCCGGCGAGTGAGAGATGGAGAGCACGTCGGCGATGCGAAGAAGGAGGAGACGACGGAGGCACCGGCGAGAGGGAGAGGGGGCACCGGCGAGAGGGGGAACCGGCGAGAGGGAGACCCTAAACCCTAAATACAAAAAAAAACAAGAACCGGGACCAATGAGTCTCCCCCCACGCCCAGCCAGAATTGGCCACGTGGGCACCCATTGGTCCCGGTTCGTGGCCCAACCGGGACTAGCATTAGTCCCGATTGGCCAGTCCCGGTTGGGCAACCGGGACTGATGGCCCAGCCGAACCGGGACCACAGGCCCTTTTTCTACCAGTGCTTCTGTCTTGTGTATACAACTCCCTATGTGATTTAGGATATACCATGTTCTTGTAAAAACAAAACAAGGAAGAAATAGAAATAGGTCTGGAGATGCATTCAATTGTTTGGTTTAATCATCAGTTCAATTTTTTATGATATTGCTTCTACTTGCTGTGATGAGCTATTTGGTTTCCCCTTTCCTGCTGCATATTCAGAACTCCTTCCTCACCCCCTTATAATTCTGAGAATTTTTTGAATGATTATTATTCTTGGAATATGATTTGCAATGTTCACTGTCACACACACAACCTGTTGCTATTCATTAGTTAACCTCTTTTATTAGAATATTTAATTTGCTTTTCCATGCACTTAGCATTTATGCTTATGTTGCTCTACGATATCACACTAACAATAAACTCAATGCCTTTTAACGCCTACTTGATGGACAAGGTCAAGGTGAAGAATTATTATGAAGAGTTAATACCCACACTAAAATTTAGTTAGAAAATCAAATCGATATGTACTGCACATACATAAGCTTCTTGTCAAAGATGAATGATCATTGCTGCTAGTGCAAACTGGTGGGGTTCGGTAGTCTAGCGAGAATAATACCATAAATGGCTCATCTGGGTGGGCAGTTTCACCATGCAACCGAGCTGCGACGCAGGTGTTTTTCTCTTGTAATTGAAATTCTCTTTCGATCTTAATATATAGATAAGAAGATCTCTTGAGCGTTCTCGAAACGCCGACAGCCGGATCGTAGGCCGACAGCCAAATGTCGGGGCCGTCGGCGTACAAGCCGAGCTAGGGCAGCCGCGCTACCGGCCGTCGGCGTATGAATCCCCGTCGGCATATGTATGAATCCCCGTCGGCGTATGAATCCCCGTCGGCGTACAAACGCCGCCGTGACGGAAGACTCAAACCGTTATTCGACGCGCTGATACGCCGACGGCAATGCCGTCGGTGTACCTGTGTATTGATACGCCGACGGCAATGCCGTCGGCGTATACTTTTTTCTATTTTCAATTGAATATGAAATAATTCATATATTTAAATCCATAAATCGAAATTTAACAAATTAAATGTCTAAATCGATTAGAAAAATGAGAGGAATCCAAATATGACATCCATAAAATCTTTTTCACCATGCACATGACATTTTGTAACATATGTTTGGTACTTGCTTCATTAAAAAGTCAATTTTGACACTTAAAAAATAGAAAATGATATTTACGAAAATATTTTGAAATTTTTTTGGCAACAATGTTTTCCATACCAAGACACTCCTATGTGTCAAGTATGGTCACATTATCACAAACTATGGCATGGGGATGGCCATAGCTTGGTCATTTGACGCGAAAGCTATACATGTCTATAGATGATAGAACTTTTTGTGAAGCATTTTTTTGAAATATTTGTCAAAACTCAAGTTTATCATTTTTTTAGCAACTAGTACACATAAAAGGACTCCATGTCAAAGGAATTCATTTTTTGAGTATTTTCTCAATATTTTTTATTTTTGTGAAAAAACTATCAAAATGACCGTCGTGCCTATTTATTGAAAGAGGTCACAAACTATGGCACAGTGATGGCCATAACTTTTTGTGAAGCATTTTTTTGAAATATTTCTCAGAAATTAAGTTTATCATTTTTCTAGCAACTAGTACACATAAAAGGACTCGATGCCAAAGGATACCTTTTTTGAGGGTTTTTCACTTTATTTGATTTTTTTTTCAAAAAAGAGTCAAAATGGCCAACATGACTATTCATCGAAAGAGATCAATTTTCTAAAACCATCGATGTTCATACAATGCAAAGGATGATATGAATGTCATATTTGAATTCCTTTCATTTTTCTAATTGACATAGACATTTTATTTTTCAAATTTCGATTAACGGAATTAAAGATATGAATTATTCCATATTAAATGTAAAGAGGAAATAAAAGTAAAATTAATTTTATTTTCATTTATTCAAAATATACTATTTTATATTCATTGTTACTTATTCAAATGATTTTTTTTAAATTTAAACAATGAAAAAGTGTAACATCCTAACTCAGGGGTTAATATGATTGATATGATACAAGTATCAGTAAGTTCTCATTTCTCATTTGGAAGCTAATATTGAAGGAACTCAAAGGTTAAGCGTGCTTGGACTGAAGCAATTTGAGGATAAGTGACCGAACGGGAACTTTGACCAGCATAATTATTTTGACCTGTGATTAAATGTGTAATTAGAGATTTAGTATGTAGTTGAGTTAGAAATTTTGAAATAGAAAAAAAAATAAGTTTAAAGGAATTCAAAAAAATTCAATTTTTTTTGCATTCATACGCTGACGGCTTGAGGGGCCCACCACAGCGTACGCCGACGGGGTCGCATACGCCGACGGCGGATTGGGTACGCCGACGGCCAGACGCCGACGGCCGCCGTCGGCGTATTCATACGCCGACGCCATACGTGCATACGCCGACGGCGCCCGGCCGTCGACGTCTTGTGCGTTTCCTGTAGTGAGAGCATAATAATATACAATTTCAGTTTTTTTAGTTTGTTTCTACTTGCATATTTTAGCAGCTACTAGTACTAATTTAGGGGCTCTTCTATCATAACATTGTCAAGCTCCAAAACTAAAATAATAGACATTTTCTTAACTACATTGCTAATTCCTCAAACGAGGATTAGCTTATAGTTCAGTCAACTCCTTAGCCAAGATTCGTGATGTTGCGACTAAACATTTTCTTTTCTTCCCTTGTAATACTGACTGATCCTTAGCGATCCATGATTTGTAATAACTTGTGAAGGAACTATGTATGCATCCGAGGATGCAGAGGCCGGGGCGAAAATATGTTTAAGCTAATGCGCTGATTTTTTTGGTCGGTCTATTGCATTTTTAGTAGTTATTTTGAGACTAACTACTAAATAAAAACATGAAATGAAAATAACATGATACCCATAAATAGTCCTTCTGGAACCCGTCTTCGTCAACGCTGAGCCAGACATGCCGACGACGCCCGCCGCACTGCTCCCTTCAACCTTGGATCAGAAGCGTCCCCGTGCAGACGGGAAGTCCTCGAGCCTCGAGCTCCGAAGAGCCTCCATCTTGCTCCGCCAACTTGGACGCCAAGGCCAACACCAGCAACTCCTCCAATTATTATTACAAGAACCGGCTCCGCCGCTCGCCGGACACCGGAACGGGGACACCACGCATCACAGATCCATGGATCTGCGAGCATGGACAAGGCAGCAGCTCGACCGCAGACCTCCGAGGAAACCTGCAACCAGAGAGGAAAAGCGCCGCCGCAAAACTCCGATCTGACCGCGCCGCCAGCTCCCCGACGCCGCCAGCAGGAGACCTACTCCGCCCTACGCTATGTACACATCGGGATCCGGGGTTCCCCCACCCTCCCGCCGCCGAAGCGGCCGGCGGAGGGGGAGGGAACCGGCGGAACGCCGACGGCGAGGTGGGAAGAGAGGAGGGTTTCAGAAATCGCCTCCTTCGGCTACTGTAGCGGGAAGGGGATAAGCTCCAAGGTGCTCTCAGAGGTTTACATGCATGTGGACCTAATTGAACATACAGGTTATTTCAACATCTGCTCTTTACATAACAAGTGAATTTTCCATCCAATCTCTGCGTAGTACATAATTAGGCCTCTTCACATTTTATTCTTAAGAATGCATTCATAAAGCAGCAATTGCCATCTGTTTGTTACAATATAGTATTACAGGCTAAGGTCTGACCATTTTGTGATTTGACACAATTACATGATAACGATCAAGCGAGCCTACTGGAGTATGTAATAGGAGATATCCTAGGGTTGGACCGTCACATGTATTACTCACTAGTAAATTCTCATGCAGAGAAGCCTTGGCCCTCCCACAGGGGCCAAGTATGGCAGTATCGGAGGCACCAGAGACGCCAGTCAGCAGGAAGAGATGGCAATTGCTGCTTTATGAATCCAAGGGCACTAAGAATCTGATGGTGGTAATTGGGAGAGGCAAGACGACGAGCAGGGCCAAGAGGAAAGCCAGAGCGATCAAGAGACCTCAGAGTCCGATGTTGATGATGAAGGTCTGGACGAAGAGGAAGAGCAGGAAAGGCAACTCGATCACGAGAGCTCAGAATCTGAGGATCAAGACGAGGAGCAGGATGAATAGGACGAGCAGGTAGAGCAGGAAACGCAAATGGACCAAGAGAGCTCAGAATCTGACGGTGAAGATGAGGAGCAGAACGAAGTGGACGAGCAGGTAGAGCAGGAAAGACAAATCGGTCAAGAGTTATCAGAATTTGATGGCGAAGACGAGGAGCAGAACATAGAGGAAGAGCTGGCAGAGGGGAAAGCCAAAACAATCAAGCTTCCATAAATGCTGCTGGTGGCGACGAGGAGGAAAGAGGGCGAGCAGGATGAGGATGTTTTAGACGGGGGACATGTTCAGAAAAGCTCCTCTTAGCCGGCATTGGCACCGCCTCCGTCCAAGCGTACACCGATAGCGAACATGACGCTGGATGAAGACATGCTCGATTGCGGTGTTTGCTGCCTCCCCCTCAAGCCACCAATCTTCAAGGTATACATGCATATCATTGACTGTGACGTACATCTTCCATCTGTTGTTAATATGTTGATAGAATTATTCCGGACTAATTTATCTTGATGTTGGCATGTTGATTGAAGTGTGACGTGGGCCACGTGGTGTGTTCGTCGTGCCGGAACAAGCTGGCTACTGTCGGGAGGTGCCATGTGTGCCTCACCTCCATTACCGATGGCTACCGCTGGTGCCATGCCTTGGAGCAGCTGGTGGAGTCCATCTGCGTAATGCCCCAACACAATCTATGGCTGTGCTGCCAGGGCGCCCTACTATGACCAGCAAGCCCACCTCCGGACCTGCCCGCATGCTCCGTGCCATTGCCCTGCAGAGGCATGCGGCTTCCTTGGGTCGACACCGGCGCTTCTTCAACACTTCGTCGACACACACAAGTGGCCATGCATCACCGAGGTTCGTGTCACCCACATCCATGATGGCTTCAAGGTCGTCGCTGTTGACCATGACGCCAGAGAGTACATGTTCCTGCTAAGGGTGGTGCGCACACCATTTGGCCGCGCGATCTTGTCCTTGTGCATCAAGCCACCGCCGATGACTCCTCGCGGTCGCCATCAAAGAATGTGAGCTGCAGGCTCCAGCTCTTCTACATGCGCGGCGTCTTGATCGATTCGGGCATGCTGTACCATCTCCAGGATTCAAATTTCAGAGTAGCATGCACTGATCTCTCCAATGGGATGCCCGGCCTCCGTGGTGACTGCTTCCAGTTCATCGTGCCCAATGGTGTTCGACCAGAAACCGAGGCTACTGTCAAAGTCGAAGTATCTTTTACCATCCGGTAGATCAACTACTGCCTCTCTGCCTTAGTTAGCATCATCAATTATTAGAAGTATAGATAATTGATGAACAACATTTGGCGAGGATCTGGCCGTTGCTGGCATACTAGTATCTAGTATGCGATCTAGAGTTAGTTATGACTGAATATATTTCACCTGCCATATAGTCGTATACTCTCTCAGCTGCGTGTAAATACCGACTATTATTTTATTGAAACGATATAAAATGAGCGGTGGTGATTCCTCACATAAGGTTGCTTAGAGCATCTCCACCGACGCTTCCAATAGATCGTCTGACAACAGTGGCGGAGGACGGAAAAAAAATTAGGTCGGGCGAAATGTAGAGTATAAAGAAAAGTGATGCAAACAAAATCAAAACTTTCTAGACATCCTAAGCTAAGCATAATCACTACGTACAGTGAAAATAGCGACATGTGCGGGTGCCCAGCCTGGCCCCTGCTCCCTTCGATCGGGAGGTCACGCCGCCGGCATTAGATTTTCTTGTGCGGGTGTGCGGCCGATTCGTCCGTTCCGTGTCACTTTTGATCGCTATTCACTACTAGTAAACCGAAGGCCCAACCTAGCTACGCAAGGCCCAACAGCCAACTGAGCATACAATACGGACGTAGGGCCCTATTTTTTATCTACCATACGAGCGATACTGACGTGTAGCGTACATATAACAGTTTTTTCCTCGCGAGCCAAGGTAAGGCGAGCGCCCGACCTCGCCCTACTGAGAGCTCCGCCACTGTCTGACAAGCGTGCAGGACAAGTCGGCACATGTTGCCGGTCTATTGGGAGAGAGTGCCTTCCCCCACTGGCCGCTCCCAATAGATTAAGTTCGATAAAATAATTAAACGACAATATTTTCATACAAATTTGGTAGATTTCTTTCAAACTTGATGTAGTATCAGTCCTAGTTGAATGCCTTGACCGCGACATCCACGTTGAACTGGGCCTCCTCCGGCGCCTTCATCTTGACCTCGACCTCAAAGTCGTCGCCTCTGGGTGGCGGTGTGTCGTCCTCCTCGTCGTCTTTGTCAGGAATGACGATGATGTCGGTCTCCCGCACGGACCATCGCTCCGCAAACTCCTTCGTGGCCGGGAGGACGGTCTCGAACGAGATCCTCTTGGCCTTGGCGAGTTGGAGCTGGAACAGGGCCTCAACCTCCTCCTCCGTCAGTTCACCCTACGCCAGCGGTGGTGGAGCGGCTCGCTTCTTGCCGCGGACCGGCGAGAAAGGCTCCTCCTTCATCTTGGCTGGGCCGAAATCCTGGATGGTAACACCGCCTGTCCTTCGGAGCGGGGATAACCAAGGCCCTCCTTCTTGATCTTCACATGGGGTGGCGGCATGTGTGAGGAGTCGGCCTCCCGCTTGGGGGCGAGCAGGCGCGGCGTTGACATCGACATCGTCAAGCGCGAGGAGGATCCGCGCGAGGATGAGTGTGACGTGGACATCAACGTCGGCGCCACCCAGGGCATATTTGCTCAGGTGGTGGGATGAACCCGTACTCGCCGACCAGGATGTCGTAGAGAGGGTGGTCGCCCCACTAGCGGCGGCACCACTCCCTGTTCCACTGCGAGGGCTTCGTCGGACCCTCGTGGTCGTCGATCGCCGCCTGGCGTTGTGCGGCCAGTATAGCCGGCCAGTTGGGGATGTTCTCAGCGAAGTCGGGGTGGGCATGATGCTCCGGTGTCAGCTGTCGATGGCGTTCACGAATTAGAGCACGTAGCATGTCCTGCCCTGTCCTTCCAGCAGAGGCGAGACGGCGTATCCCATCGAGCTCATCGTCCGGCGGCGCACCCCCCGGCGGTATGGGAATATGGTGCTTTGCCAAGAATGCGGCCTCATCAACCCTGAGACAACTCTTGTAAAACGCGCGGCGTCCTTCGCCGGTGCTGCCTCTAGCCTCGTCGTTGTGTGCCATGCTCATCGATGGTGGTGGATTGAAGAGAAGAGGGGAGAGAAAGAAGCGTCAGTGTGGTGGTGGAGGCTACGGGAAGGGGGGGCGCGGTGCCACGGCGGGCTTATAAAGACGGCGGGGAGGCGAAGCGCGGGAACGAGAAGGTCGCCCATTAGCGCCAACACCGGTCTCGAGACCATTTACTTCGACGACGCGCGTCAGGGAAACCGCTGGGCGATTAACTCGGTGCCTACCACCCCCAATCGCCGCAGTAAATATTGTTGACCGTCTTTCAGTCGCTGACTGGTCGGCCACGCTCATCAGTATCCGACGTTGCACGCGTTGCCACAGTTGTCGGCATTACCGGTTTCCTCCCTAAAGACGGGGCTCATGGGGTTGCCGGACGCTCTATTGGTCCCGTCTGGCAAGTTCACGCCTAATAGGCCTATTGGGAATGCTATTCAAAGCGCCGGTGGAGATGCTCTTTGAGTGACACCACATACGTCCTCCTCGCTGTCAATGTCTTCTCCCTCGCCCTTGTGGTCTCGGGTGACCTCCCGTGGGCCGAACCCTTCAACGCGCTCTCTAGCCAGCTCACCGTCCTCGCCCCGCTAAGACCAGCAATGGGATGATGGGAATGGGAGCGAGCACCATGAACTTTTGGACGAAGGAGCAAGGACCGGTTGAATTGAATATAAACCATGGTATTGGCTTTTCTGCAAAAAGAATACCCCGTATGTTGGCCCTCGTCTAGCAACGCCACGTGGCTAGGAAAACCGGTTCTTAGCCGGTTTGTGACTAAACCGCTCATAAATGAGAGTTCCTTGACGGGTTTTCACATTTTGAGAGATGAGTGATCAATCTACTAATTCCGGGTAAGTTCATTGACCAACGGTGCGTTTCCCTCTAGTTGTACTTCTCGTAGCACCGAAGTTGCATTTTTTTCTGTTTTGTGCCTGGTACAACAAGTTGGAAGCTTTCATTTTCAACTAGGAGTAACACAGCGTAATACGTGTCTTCTAAAATATATAAAGCATGACCAGATTGGAAAAAAAAAGTCAGACCAGGCCCATTCGCACTAGGAGTTTTTTTTGAATTTTTCCAGATATATTAAACCAACAAAGAGTACACGATTACATCGATTACAAAAACAAAACTAAAAGAGACGAGCAAATCTATGAGATCTTCAAGCCCTTTCTTCATCCATGACACAATCTTGTACTTTTCTGAAGGCAGCCGTAGAACAACGCCGGAAACACCAAACCACAGACCTGTGAATACCACCGAAGGTTCTCCCTTTTTAATTTTGAGCCGCAATGCCAAGACTTTGTGCACGCACGCAGCCATTAAATTATTCAAGCAACATCGGCAAGAACACCACCACTGATATTCCAGGGACAAATAACCGAACCACTTTGTCGACGTCGTTGGGAGCCGAGAGAACGAATCACCATTGCCGAAGACGTAGTAGCCGGGATAGATATTGCGAGGACAAACCTCCTCGCGGCAACTATGAGAAACAATCCAAGATTGATCTGGCGAAGCAAGATCTGAAGAACCATACCTAGACAGACTTGATCTTCCAAAGCCACCATTGACGTCGGGAAGGATATCTCGCCATCGAACGAAGCGTGGAAAATCACTTATTGCAGACGATACCATCTCCATTAACGAAGAAGATGACGACCAAAACCAAGCTCTAACATTAAGGACCTTCGAATAGCGCCATGCGCAGGTCCAAGGTCCCCACCCCTCCTAGTGCCAGAACGGAAACTAGAGGAGACGAGGACCCGTCAAATCTTCGCCGGCGACGACGATGAAGCTGCAGATGGCGCCGGCGGCGACGGCTAGGGTTAAAACCCTAGGCCGCCGCCACGACCGCCCCAAAGATTGCCTCGCTCTCCCTCCGTACGTACGTACCGGTTCGCCCTAGGAGTTTTCTTTTACGAGTACGTGACTGACTGACTGGCAGAGCCCAACTATTTTGGTCGAAATGGAGACTAGCTAGCGGCATGGGCTGGCCCAGCAGCACAGCTGCCTAACGGTAACTATTATAAGCTAACACGTTCTTCTCGCACCTCGCCCTCGCCTTCCACGGTTCCACCCGCTGCTCCGCCGTCCGACGGTCTCTGCATCCTCTAAAACCCTAAAATGCCAACGCGCTTCGCCATGATCCCCTGACCGCCCCGTCCCTAGCCGGCGGCGATTCTTCCACCAGACGTTTCTCTCCGATCCGCGTCTGCAGTTCCCATCCTCCAAGCGGCAAAAGGTAATTTTTTGTTTCTTTATCCCCCTGTCCTTCCTCTCAGTTTTACAATTTATTCCAGTTACTCGCTTGGTGCATGGCAGAGAGGATTGGACTCTGTACTTACTCTTCCGAATTCCCTTGATATTTTGCTGATTAATTTTCCCCCGCTACTATGAAAATTATTCAGTTCAAACAGTGGGTGACGAAGCAAGCCATTTTTGTTGATATATTTTCTTGACCAGCTTTAGGCTCAGCTCATGTTTAACACGATTAGTACTTTGTGCTGAATGTTTCTATGGGAGAGCAGATGCACAAGTTTCAATCTTTACGTAAGGTAGTTCCGTAGTTGTAGAAGTAAAATAAATCTTTGGGCTATGGGTATTTGTTCGATAACGATCTGGCATGAGTTGCTCTCATGGATCTGATCAACTTCAAGGCAACTGGTTGTCGAGGTGGACTTCGCAGACTGGTTACACCATCCCATTCTTTTCACTCCACCTGGAGAAAAGGCACCTCTTCGGTGATCATGCTCAGAGCATGGTGGTTTTGGAAGGAGCAAAATGCGGTCTTCTTCGACAACGTGGAGCGCAACATTGCCAGCTTGCTTCTCACTATCAAGGCTGAGGTCAGGCAGTGGTTGTTGGTAGGGGTGGTCGGGTAGGCGGCGCACCTCTGGTGGTGCTTAGTGAGTAGGGCGTTGTGTGGTACATGTGGTCATGTCGAGTGTTATCCCTCTTTGGACTTGTACATAGCATTTTCTTCTATCAATGCATCGAATCACAAGGGTTTTGCATTTTCTCAATCATTAGTTTGGGTTGACAATTACTTGCCTTCTTTGTTAGGATGTACCAACGAGAATCTGTTTTGGTGTTCACAAAATAATTCTCGCGCATATTGATTAGTGGAGGGTGGTTAATCTGGGCTACAGGCTCATGACTATGCAAAAGTTTGGATAAATTTAATTTATTTAAGCTTCGTTAATGTGTGCTGCAGTTGTCATAGATCTGGATGCTTCATATTATGTCTAGTGTATACCGTGTTCCTGTGAAAATAAAGCAATGCGGAAATAGAAATAGGTCTGGGGATGCATTCATTGGTTTGGTTTAATCATCAGTTCAATTTTTTATGGGTATTTGCTTGTAATTTTTGTGATAAGCTATTCGGTTTCCCCTGTCATGCTGCATATTCAGCACTCCTTCCCCGCACCCTCATTATTTTTCGAGTATGATTTGTATGGTTCTCTGTCACACACACACAAGCTGCTGTTTTTCATTATTTTATTTATCTTCTTTTCTGAGAATATTTAACTTGCTTTGTATGCACCTAGCATGTACGCTTATTTTGCTTTAGGATATGGCACTAACAAGAAACTCAATACCTTTTAACCTCGCCTTGATGGTCAAGGCTAAGTGTGAAAATTATTGTGAAGACTTAATACCCAAATATAAAATATAGTTAGATAAATCAGTCAGTGACCTAAGCTTGTAGTAAAAATAAGTTGTTGTTTCTTCAGTACAAAACGAGTCAATACAATTTTATAGTTCTTGGCATTGATTTTCTTTAGAGTACATGAAAGCTGAATATAATTTGATGGTTCTGTTACCTAAATGTCTACGTAGCATTAGGCTTTACAGGTATATTACATCTTTTGTAAAAAATAGGCAAGAGCAGTTTTCAATAGTGCTTGCTTTTTATTTACTTCTTTATATGACATAGATGAATGCAGTTTGATTATTGTGTATTTATTTTATATAATGCAATTGTTTACTTTCAATACGAACTTGGAGGTATATTGGATTATAATAACAGCCGTTCCGTATTTTCTTTATATTTTATTAGTAATAGTTTTTTTAAGCCACCATTAATAACTCCCTCCTGCATTGCAAGGCACCAACAAAAGGCTTGCACCAAGCACCAAGAAGGTGAGGTGTGATCGAGCAACACCACCACCTTCCCATAACGGCGATCAACATTCACTGCAGTGCCGGTGTTGTTTTTATCCAACCTGGATCAGGGGGCTTACAACACTGTTCCAGCATGGTATTTCCAGCAAAGAGAGGTGTTCTCTCTATCAAACTAGGCAGAAGCGATGACCCCGTTGGGGGCCTCGGTTACGTGTTATATAGGGTGATGGAAAAGCCCCATCACGGTGGCGTACAAGGATACGTACGTGGGGGTTGGAGTACTACTCCATACCCCTTATACGTGTACATAGAATTATACTCTAACATCCCCCTTAATCTTAACCTGTAGAGAGGTTAAGATTACGCCTAAATTCATGTAGATTGTTGACTGGCAAAGCTTTTGTGAAACCATCAGCGACTTGATCTTTGCTAGAGATGAACCGTATAGCAAGCTGTTTATTGGCAACCCTCTCACGTACGAAGTGATAGTCTATCTCAATGTGTTTGGTCCTGGCATGAAAAATAGGATTAGCAGATAAATATGTGGCACCTAAGTTATCACACCATAAGCATGGTTTCTCACGAAGAGTGACACCAAGTTCACCAAGTAAGGCTTCAACCCATATCAATTCAGCTGTGGCATTGGCAAGGGATTTATATTCAGCTTCAGTACTAGACCTTGAGACTGTAGCTTGTTTACGTGCACTCCATGAAATAAGATTTGGCCCAAAAAATATAGCAAAACCTCCTGTGGACCGGCGATCATCTAGACAACCTGCCCAATCAGCATCTGAAAAAGCACTAAGCAGACTGGAAGGAGATTTCTGAAATGTCAGCCCAACATGAAGAGTACCCTGAACATATCTCAGAATCCGTTTTCAGCTGTCCAATGAACAGTAGTGGGAGCATGTAAATACTGGCATACTTTGTTGACCGAAAAAGAAATATCAGGGCGTGTCAATGTCAAATACTGAAGAGCACCTACAATGCTTCGATATTGTGTACTATCATCAGGACCCAGAGGAGAACCAGCAGTCAAAGATAGTTTTTCAGTGGAGGACAAGGGTGTAGGAACAGATGTACAATGTTTCATACCAACTTTTGTAATCAAATCAGCAGCATATTTTGCCTGAGTGAGACGTAATCCATGACTAGTTTTCTGTACCTCAATTCCCAAGAAGAAATGCAAGTCTCCTAAGTCCTTGAGTGCAAAATCAGCAGTGAGATCCCGCAGAAGAACAGAGATGGCCTGATCAGATGAGCTAGTAACAATAATGTCATCAACATATATGAGAACAAATATCATCACTCCAGACTTATGATAAATGAAGAGTGAAGTATCAGATTTTGAGGGAACAAAACCAAGTGCTGTCAATTTTGTACTTAATCGAGAATACCATGCTCGAGGAGCTTGCTTAAGACCATAAAGTGCTTTATCAAGTTTGCATATGTGGTGGGGAGTATGAGGATTCTCAAAACCTGGAGGCTGTTTCATGTAAACATCCTCTTCCAGAACGCCATGAAGAAACGCGTTCTTGACGTCTAGCTGCCGTAAACTCCAGCCACGAGAAACAGCGACAGACAGAACAAGTCTGATAGTGGCTGCCTTAACAACAGGACTGAAGGTATCTTCATAATCAATGCCATACCTTTGTTTGAAGCCTTTTGCAACCAATCGCGCCTTATACCTGTCAATAGTGCCATCTGCATTTTTCTTGACTCGATACACCCATTTACAGTCAATAATATTTCTGGTAGAATTTGAGGGAACAAGATGCCATGTCTTGTTGTCCATGAGAGCACGATATTCTTCCTCCATTGCGGTACGCCAACGATCATCTCCAAGAGCCTCAGAAAGTTTGGTAGGTTCACCTGTAGACGTGAACAGGCCATACCTAACACAACCATCAGTATATTTCTTTGGATTTTTAATACCTTTCTGTAAACGTGTACGGACTCCAGGTGGCGAGGGAGGCTGCACAGGTGCTGGTGTAGAGGATCTAGCCGTGCTGTCATCAGCATGGGACAGCGACGGCGATCCCAGAGAAGACGCGCTGGCGTCTGTCGTTGGCGAATCAGGAGGCGTGGGAGCCTGGGGTGTTGTCGGAGATTCTTCCGCATCATTGGCTCGGCGTGAAGCACGAGCAGGGATGGCGTCGGTGTGTGCTGCGGGGACCACGACAACGACACATCCTCGTCATCATGCGCCGTGTCCGAAGCAGGGGACCGTGACGGCGATGGAGCATCTGCTGCATGTGGCGACGCCGGGCGGGACCGCGACCGCGACGTGGACGAATGAGGACCACCCGTGCTTGCTGCAGGCGAGACAGGACCCCCCATGCGCGCTGCAGGCGAGGCAGAGGGATCAACCTCGGATCGTCAGGTGCTGCATCCGACGCTGCTTTAGAACCTTCCTCAGGATCAGGTGGTTGGCATGTTCTGCATGTGTTTCTTCATCATATGTATCCGTTTCTTCACTGATTTGGTTCAAATTTGAAGCTGCATCTTGCTGAGCATCAAGGTTACGTGCTGCTACAATATGTTCTGCAATATCTGAGCCATTAGTAACAACAGGTACAATGGGCAAAGTCATATAGTCATTCACAAGTGCATCCCCATTTGTGGAGTGTGATGGAAGAAGTAAAATTTCATTTCGAAGACGTTGACCAGCATTGGGATGCATAGAGGCAAACGGGAAGACACTTTCGTCAAAGACAACATCCCTAGATATATAGATGCGACCCGTGGAAACATCTAAACACTTGACACCTTTGTGACGGGGACTGTAGCCAAGAAAGACACACCGCGTAGAACGAAAAGCGAGTTTCCGTTTGTTATAAGGACGAAGATTTGGCCAACAAGCACAGCCAAAGACTCGAAGGGCATCGTAATTGGGTGGAGTATGAAGAAGACGTTCAACGGGAGTGTCTAGATTGATCACTTTACTTGGGAGAAGATTTATAAGAAACGTGGCTGTACGGAAAGCTTCATCCCAAAATTTGAGTGGCATGGATGCATTGGCAAGTAAAGCAAGACCAACCTCAACAATGTGACGGTGCTTGCGTTCGGCAGAACCATTTTGTTGATGGGCGTGAGGACATGAGACATGATGAGTAATGCCGATTTTCTGAAAGAAACTATTTAGTTTTTCATATTCTCCACCCCAATCAGTTTGCATGGTAATGATTTTTCTATCAAATTTTCTCTCCACAAGTTGCTGAAAATTTAGAAACACTTGATAAACATCGGAACGCTTCTTGAGCAAATAGATCCATGTAAATTTACTAAAATCATCAATAAAGCTTACATAATATGAATGTTTGCCAACAGACACAGGTGCTGGCCCCCATACATCCGAGAAAACTTGTTCCAAAGGAACAGTGGAAACACTAGTAGAGACAGGATACGGCAACTGATGACTCTTAGCTAGTTGACAAGCATCACAAACGTATGGGTTTATTTCAGGCGAATGAGAAATCTTATGTTTCCTAAGAATTTGCTGAACCACAAAAGATGAAGGATGTCCTAAACGGCGATGCCACGTGGAGGATGACGGCTTTATTGTAGTGAAGGCGTGCTTGGAAGACCCGGTAGAGAATGGCACTAGCGGGTAGAGACCACCACGACATGGTCCCTTAAACAGAGTTCTCCTTGTGGCCTGGTCCTTGATCAAAAAGAAATGTGGGTGAAATTCGAGGAACACATGATTATCAAGTGTAAGTTTATGGACAGATAGCAAATTTGTAGAGGCACTAGGAACATGTAGAACATCTTTTAGATGCAAAGAAGTATGTGGGATGCATAGTGTTGAATGACCAATATGAGCAATTTGCATACCGTTGCCATCCGCGGTGTGGATGCGATCACGTCCAGAGTAGTTCTCCTGCGTGGTGAGCTTGCTCAGCTCCCTCGTCACATGGTTGGTGGCGCCCGTGTCGCAATTCCAATTGCTATCGACTCCATAGGATGCAACATGTGCACCCTTGTAGCCCTCATCATCCTTGTCATCCTAAAACGCCACCAGCACTGACCGGCCGGATGACCATGTATTTTACAAATTTGACAGGTCACGTTTACATATCGTGTGGGTGCTCGGCCATGGCGACGTTGACGGCGCCCTTGGCTTCCATCACGGCGATCACCATCGTACCGATCACGACGGCCACGGTCATCTGGGCCATCGTAGCGATCGCGGCGATCACGGTCATCTTGGCGGCCGCGGTCAGCACGGTCATCTTGGCGTCCGCACCGATCCTCCTGTCGATCGCGGTCACCGCGGTAGTCATAGCGACCACGGTCATCACCGCGGTCATCATAGCGGCCGCGATCGTCGTAGCGGCCACGATCATCCTGGGGCGGCCACGATCATCCTGGTAGCGGCCACGGTCGTCGTACCGGCCACGGTCGTCCTGGCGACCGCGATCATCATAGCGACCAGCACGGTCGCGATCATCCTGCTCCCGCGGTCACCGCGGTCACCACCACTGCCACGGCGTGCGACATTGGCAGAGGATTGGAATTCTTGGCTCGGCTCATCTGATCCATCTTGACGCAAATCATAAGCAGATAACTGACTAAATAAATCAGAGAGGGTTGTACCGGGATTGGCATTGACAGCAGCAACGAGGGCATTGTAGGTCTGATCCAGACCATGAAGTATATACCCGATCAACTCATCGTCGTCGAGCGGTTTTCCGGCTGCAGCAAGTTCAGACGCGAGAGCTTTCATCTTCGCGAAGTACTTGGGCGCCGTCATGTTGTTTTTCTTCGTGTCATTGAGGGCTGACCGCAAGCTCTGAATCCTCGACCGAGATGGGGAGGAGATCATGGCGGTGAGAGCCTTCCAAACTTCAGCAGATGTATCAAGCCCGGTGACATGGGCAAGCACATCGGGTGAAAGCGAGTTCAGGATGAACCGCAACACCTGCTGGTCCCGGGAGATCCACACCGTGTAGGCAGGATTTTCCACGGTTATCTTCTTCTTGTCGTCATCTTCAACCTCTATCGTCTCCTCCGGCGCAGCTTCAGAACCCTCAACAAGGGCACCACGCAGGGCAGGGAGAACGAGCGCCTTCCATCCGAGGAAATTTTCCCGCGTCAGCAGCTGGGAAGGAGGAGATCCAAGGGCAGCAGCCAGGGCAATGGCCGAGGTTGTCATGGAGGCGGCGGGAGGGAGCTTTGGGTTTTAGGTTTTCTGGTTGTAGATCAATTTCGGCGGCTAGGTCATGGAAGAGCGAGGCTCTGATACCATATCAACTAGGCAGAAGCGATGACCCCGTTGGGGGCCTCGGTTACGTGTTATATAGGGTGATGAAAAGCCCCATCACGGTGGCGTACAAGGATACGTACGTGGGGGTTGGAGTACTACTCCATACCCCTTATACGTGTACATAGAATTATACTCTAACACTCTCAACTTTTTAATCATATGCTCAGGTGCAAAACTCTCCTGATGTGTGTCCAGTCCATATGAACTGCATAATAGTGGTGATCTTACTTATGTCCTCCAGTAACATGGAATCATGAACAATATCTTTTGGCCAGGTGCTAGCTGGATGCAACGCTCGGAGTTTCAAGCCGAGTATTTTGTGAGCAGCCAACGGCCCCATTTTTTTTCTTTGCACAGAGTCCTGACATGTCAGGGCCGACCCTGGGCTCAACAATACATTCACACTCGGAGGTGACTGACTTTTTTTTTTGAGAGAAACTCGGAGGTGACGGACTGGCATGCCCAACTTATTTGGTCGAAATGGAGACATAGCGGCATGGGCTGGCCCAACAGCACACCAGCCTAACGGTAACTAAAGATTATAAGCGAACACGTTCTCCTCGTGCACCTCGCCCTCGCCTTCCAGCCGCAGCTCCGCCGTCCGACGGCCTCCTCCTCCAAACCCTAAAATGCCAACGCCGTCCGCCATGATTCCCTGACCGCCCTGCCCCATTCGCGGACCACGGTCGGCGATTCTTCCTCCGGACGTTTCTGCAGTTCTCATCCTCCAAGCGCAAAAGGTACAATTTTTATTTGTTTATCCCCCTGTTCTTCCTCCCCGTCCCCATTGATTCCAGTTACTCGCTTGGTGTATGTCATACAGGATTTATCGTGTGCTTACTCGTCCTAATTCCCATGATGTTTGATGCAATTATTCAGTTCAGTGGGTGACGAAGCATGCCGTTTTTGTAGATTTATTTTCTGGACCAGCTTTAGGCTCAGTTCGTGTTTAACATGATTAGTACTTTGTGCTGAATGTTTCTATGGGAGAGCAGATGAACATGTTTCTAATTGATCTTTACGTAAGATAGTTCTAGAAGTAAAACTAAATCTTTGGGCTATCGCGAGCGTCCGCCTTGTCGACAGGGACGACTCCCGGTCCCTCACGCGCTGCGCGGCGTCCGACGGCCGCCTCCGCACCTCCGAGCTCTACAGCCTCAGCTGCCATGGCGGGGTGGCGGTTCCCTTTGCGGACTTCGTCTGGGGCAGCAGCGCCGCGTAGCGTGTGAAGTTCTTTGGGTGGTTTCTCTCCCTCGGCCGCATTCAGAATCGCGACATGCTCGTCCGCAAGACCATCCTCGCTGAGGATGATGGAGGCTGCCCGCTGTGCCAAGCCCCTCTGGAGACTGCGAGTCACCTCATCTTTGCGTGCCCCTTCGCTCGGCGGTTTTGGGACTCCATTGGCGCCCCCTTGGACGCCGGTGGGCACGTCTGTGAGCTGCACGCGTTCCCGGCTTCCCCAACGTGCCGCAGTCGCTGCCGCGAGGACGCTGTCTTATGGCACCACCGTCTCCCTCCTGCAGATGCCTGGCTCGAACTCTTTGCTGTTAGAGCGAGATAGGGCGCCAAGTTTTTGTGCTCCTCCCTCCACTCTCCCACTGTAAAATCACACTGTAATACTTCACTTTGGCTTTGAGGCCCCGATATCAATACAAAATTCAGGTGGGGATTAACTCCCCCTGGTGAAAATTAAAAAAAAAAGTTTAGGCTATGGGTATTGGTTTGATAACAATTTGGAATGAGTTGCTCTCATGGATCTGATCGACTTAAAGGCTACTGGTTGATGAGGAGGACTTCGCAGAACGGTCACACCATCCCATTATTTCCACTCCACCTCGAGAAACGGCACCTCTTCAGTGATCATGCTCACGGCATGGTGGATTTGGAAGGAGCAAAAGGCGTTCGTCTCGATAACGTGGAGCCTAAAATTGCCAGCTTGCTTGTCACTTCAAGGCTGAGGTCAGGCAGTGGCCGTTGACGTTGTGTTGTACATGTGGAGGGTTATCCCTCTTTGGACTTGTACATAAGTTTTTCTTCTATCAATGCATCAAATCACAAGGGTTTTGCATTTTCTCAATCATTAGTTTGGATTGACAAATACTTTGCTTCTTTGTTAGGTTGTATCAACGAGATTCTTTTTGGTGTTCACAAAAAAAAAATTCACGCAGAATTGATTAGCGGAGGGTGATTAATCTGTGCTACAGGCTCATGACTATGCAAAAGTGTGGATACAATAAATTTATTTAAGCTTAGTTAGTGTGTGCTGCAGTTGTCATATATCTGGATGCTTCATATTATGTCTAGTGTTCTTGTGAAAATAAAGCAATGCGGGAATAAAAATAGGTCTGAAGATGCATTCATTGGTTTGGATTAATCATCAGTTCAATTTTTATTGGTATTGCTTCTAATTGCTTGTGATGAGTTATTTGGTTTCCCCTTTCATGCTGCATATTCAGCACTCGTTCCCCGCACCCTCATTATTTTTCTAATATGATTTGTATGGTTCTCTATCACACACACAAGCCGTTGTTGTTCATTATTTATCTTCTTTACTGAGAATATTTAGCTTGCTTTGTATGTGCCTAGCGTGTGTGCTTATTTTGCTTTACGATATGACACTTACAACAAACTCACTACCTTTTAACGTCGCCTTAATGGTCAAGGTTAAGTGTGAAAAATTATTGTAAAGACTTAATACCCATATATAAATATAGTTAGATAAATCAATCAGTGACCTAAGCTTCTAGTAAAAATAAGTTGTTGCTTCTTCAGTACAAAACGAGTCAATACAATTTCATAGTTCTTGGCATTGATTTCTTTCGAGTGCATGAAATCTGATATAATTCTCTTGTTCGGCTACCTAAATGTTTACATAACATTTAGGATTTATAGGTATTCACATGTTTAGACAAACATTAGATGTTTAGGTTAATGCCGAATCTACTCAAATTTGAATATTTCTGTATGATATGAAGATAATTTCTTTTGTGAGATGTGTAGTACTAATCATAGTATCCATTTGTTTGATGTTTCCATGTTTTCAGTATATGTTCTTATTAGCTTGATGATTTAGAGCTGCAACTGCAATGCTGCTTATATTCTTTTATGCATTATACCACAATTTTATTTGTAGTTTCATGTTAACTGTGGCATATGCATATCACCCATCTTATCTGTTACATAAACAATATCCATATATTTTCTATATCCAGAAAATTAGCTCAAATATCAATTTATTCCTATGAACATATGAACTCAGATTAAACTTTTTGATGCCAAACAAGCAAACAAAAATATAAATTGTCTGAAAAACAATGCTCTTTTGTTCTATGCTACTGAGAGTCTGAGACAATGACCTGATCTACTGGTTAGTTTGTACTGAATTAATGTATAAGCTTTACTCTAATACCTGAATGGTTGAACCTACGAATATTACACTACATCTTTTTCTAACAAAGCTAACTCAAACTGGTGTTTGTAGACCTGTTTCTCAAAAGGGTATACAACTTCTATCATTGTAAATTTTGCACATCTTGTTGATAAACTCATTTTCATTCTTTTCCTGTAGCAAGCGGTAGAATGGTTGTTGCCTGCCACTTCAACCGACGGTTATTTCAACCGTTGCTCTTTACACAATAAGCAAAGTTTCCATCAATGTTAGGATCTTCACATTTTTTTCTTAGGCATGCATTCATAAATCAGCAGTGTGTTACAGTTTTGCATTACAAGCTAACTTAAAATACTAAGATCGACCATTTTGGGCGCACTCGACACAATTAATGATACCGATCAAGCTAGCCTAATGGAATATGTAATACGAGATAACCTAGGGTGGGACTATCACATGTATTACTCACTAGTAAATTCTCATGCAGAGAATCCTATGGCCACCCCACAGGGGCCAAGTATGGCAGTATCAGAGGCACCAGAGACGTCAGTTAGCAGGAAGATGGCACCCTTCAAGAGTACACCGCTTGCGAACTGGACGCTGGATGAAAATATGCTTGATTGCGGTGTTTGCTGCTTCCCTCTTAAGCCACCGATCTTCCAGGTATATATGTAACCAAGCATCTACGTCTTGCATGGGTTGTTAGCTTGTTGATAGGATAATTCCGGACTAATTTATCTTGATGTTTGCATGTTAATTGCAGTGTGCCGTGGGCCACGTGGTGTGTTCATCGTGCCGGGACAAGCTGGCCGCTGAGGGGAGGTGCCATGTGTGCCGCACCTTCATTACCGGTGGCTACCACCGGTGCCATGCCTTGGAGCAGCTGGTGGATACCATCTACGGGTCATGCCCCAATGCAATCTATGGCTGCGTTACCAGGGTGCGCTACTATGACCTATGCGCCCACCTCCAGGCCTGCCCGCACGTTCCCAGCTTCCGCTGCCCTGGAGAGGCATGTGGCTTCGTTGGATCCACAGAGGCGCTCCTTCACCACCTCGGCGGCACACACAAGTGGCCATGCATCACCGGGGTTCAGAACAGTGAGGTTCGTGTCACCGACCTCCATGACAGCTTCAATTTCATGGTCGTCGTCCATGAAGACAGAGACTACATATTCCTGTTGAGGGTTTTGCGCCTACACTCTGGCCGCGCGATCTGTTGCTTGTGCTTAAATCCTGAAGCCGCCACCGACGACTCGTCGCCGTCGCCATCAAAGAATCTGAGCTGCAAGCTCCAGCTCTTCTACTTTCCGAGAGATACAAGCGTTCCGTCATGCTGTCCCTTCTCCGGGATCGTAATTTAAAAGTAGCATGCACTAATCTCTCCAACGGGATGCCGAAGTTCCGTGACTGCGACCATACCATCGTGTCCGATTATCTTCCACCACCAAATGATACTCTCAAAGTCAATGTATCTTTTACCATCCGGCCGTGAGATCAGCTGCGCATCTGCCTTTGTTAGCTTTATTATCCATTATTGTTGATACTTGATGAACAACCTTGGCAAGGATTTATTCGGTGCTGGCAACTAGTGTTGTTTTTGGATCTGGTGTTTGATTTTCCTGAATAGTTTCCACCTGTCATCTAGTCATATATACTTAAAAAAATTAATCATTTTTTCTCATTTTTCTATTTATCTATGATGCACATCTTCTCCACCGCCAAATCTTAAGAAGACAAAGTGTCATATTTCTCCTATTTGTCCATTCATTGGATTCTTTGACACCATTTTGTGCACCCCATAAAATAACTCAATTATCGTATTTTGTAGTCCGGGCTACATGTAGCCCTTTATTTTGAACATTTGAAATACAAATTTAAAGTTTCATAAAATCTGAAACAAATATGTACATGTAGCCATGGATATATCCTACAAGTGTACGAAATATTAATCTGAAATAAGCTGTATTCTAGGCTATGCAAAAAAGACAAAATTGTAAATCTGGTGTGTGAATAGTACACCTCCAAATCTTGTCAGAATTGTCATTTTTTTACGTAGCCTAAAATGCAAAATACTTTGGATGGTAAATTTACACAGTTCTAGGATATGGTATTCGCAACATCCAGAATTATTTTTAGTTTATTTTGAAACTTTAAAATATGGTTTTCAAAAAATTAAAATATAGGCTACAAATACCTTTTCCGCTCAAGTGTCTTACTACTTTGTACAGTACTAGATAGCCTGGTTCATCTTGTGCATAACTTAAAGGATAGATTTACATGCATGGTACGAATAGCAGCCACGCGGATCAGCACACGCACAAACGAGTACACAAGTGTCTGGGGGTGTGATTGCAATTTAGATTACAATTGACTAACTAACTCGGCCAGTATCCTAACTCTACACGCAGGGTCATCATTATCTTGACACCCCGTACATAGCCGGCTAAGCTCCACATGCACGCCCGACGACAAGCAACGCATCTAAAACTCGCCCGGTGGAGCGACGGCAAGACGGCGATGCATGCAGTAGAAACCCACGCCGCTTGAACGCCCGGCTGACCCAAGGGTCCATAGCAACGCCGTCAATACGCGTCTCCCCCGACGTCTACACTCCCAACCGATCGAAAGAGGCTAGCATTCTCGACGCCGTTAACATCAGGTAATATCGTCGACAACTCCATCTATGTTTATAATTTAGATGTTATAGCTTTCCAGGGAACAACCTACGATGATGACCTATTTCATAAATCCTTTTTGAATGCAAAATATAGTAAGGGATCCAAGAAGCATGCATATCATTAAATACGAGTAATAACATTATTAAACGTAATGCAAAAATGATGGAACGAGAAAGTAGAAATTAGCCATACGAGCCATGATGAGCATGATACAGAGATAAAGTTTAGCATTTTCCTATGAGAATTAACTAGTGAAAACAATGCATTAGACGATAGATGAAAATAATAATAAATTGATTAGACTAAGATTAGCACGTAGCGAATCATACATTGCAGCAACCAATGCAATAAACATATTAAGGATAAGGGCATGTACAATGATTGATAAGACAATCTTATTTTAAACCCGTTACGTAATCTAGATATTCAACAATGATGTATAATGGGTTATTTTTTAATTTTATCTATACTGACAAGATATCGCTAAATTTGTGGTGAGACATATTGTGATCAGAGATCATCTTTTAGCTAAGAGAAGAAAAAACTCTTGTTTTTTTCTCTTGGTGGGTGGAGAAAAGAGAACACACGATGTGAGCCCAACTTATATTTAGTTCTTCAACAGAATTATTTAAGGGATGAAAAGAATTCCATACTAAGGTATGGTATCTAATTAGCAGTATGCGACAAACACGAAAACTCTCCGCAAAACAAGAGACAAACACAAAAACATACACTGAGAAGAATGTGTACACAAGATTCCTAACTTTCGCTATTAATATGTAAACATTTTTTTCATTCGTGGATTTCTATATATTACTATCATTCATAATTATATACACAATCACATGTCGATATTTAATGGCCAAAAAGCTCATGATGTCAAAACCTAAACCAATATGCATCAAAAATCTAGACGCGCGCGCAAGCACCTGCTAGTCACACTGCTAGTTATTTTTGGGCTAGTTATTATTGTTACAACTTACTCCCTCCGTTTTTTAATATAAGATGTTTTAGGTGTTGCACATGTTGTCTAGATACATACTAAAGTGAGTGAACATGCACACTAACACATGTCTACATACATTTGTGTACATGTGCATGTAGACAAATGCTAAAACATCTTATATTAAAAAACGGAGGGAGTAGAAGCTTATTTACAGTTGGGTGCTAGTTACTAGATCCTCCTAACTATACATTTTGTGTTGAGTCCATACTTGTAACCTGTGGTATTCCATGCAGTGAAAGGGATTAAGTTGAGCAGAGTAACAAGCGCGCTGGGGTTTACTGAGTTCTTCCACAAGTGTGTGTGTATCTGCCTGTCGCGTGTGTGCTTGATCTTGACCACGTTTTGGGTCTTTGCCAGTCAAGTCTCTAGAATGCCACCGGCATCTACCCGCACGGCACTCGTCGACGTGACGGTAGACAACGCCGACGCCCTCGACTGCGGCATCTGTTACCTCCCACTCAAGCCGCCTATCTTTCAGGTAAACTCACACGCTCGTATTCAAAATGATGTTAAACATGCGAAATTGATGCATCTTTCATCATTTCATGTCCGCTTGCGGTGTAAGGTGGGGCACGTGATATGCTCGCCGTGCCGAGACAAGCTGGCGGTGGGTCAGAGGTGCACGTGTGTCGCAATCCGACTACCGGTGGCTACCACCGGAACCACGACATGGAGAAACTGTTGGAGTCTATCAGGGTGCCGTGCTCCAATGCCGCCTACGGCTGCGTCGCCAAGCCGGTCTACTATGACAAGGACATCCATCTCCGGCCGTGCCAACATGCGCCGTGCCACTGTCCCTTGGAAGCATGCGGTTTCGCCGGCTCCACGTCGACGCTCCTGGACCACTTCGCTGCTGTGCACAGGTGGACATGCACCACCTAGGTTCAGTCCTAGAAGTTGTTATGAACCCGCTATACTATATGATAGAAATCAGAGTTGCCGTAGCGGATTACAAGGATCTGGACACAAGGATCAAGCGATCCTGAGGTTCCGTGCAAGGAACATGGAACTAGAGTCTAATATGTTCAACCTTTCTCCTGTCGTGGTCGACTAGCCTAAGTAGCTGGAGACGACGACCGGGTACGATCAGCAAGTTGATGGGCTTGGGCCGCATCCGGGCTGGGCTTGCTGGGCTTCTGCTGGGTGGTCGTAGGCCGTGTCGTGACATCCCTCCCTCCATGAGAATTGGCTTGACCCCAAGCCAGTGTACCAGGGAAACGGTGCTCCATCGCGGCAGCATCTTCCCAGGTCACAGAGGTCGCCGGAAGACCATGCCAACGCACCAGTACTCGATTGACGCGAGCACCACCACGCCAAATGCATCGACGATTGAGCACCATAGCAGGCTGCAGAATAGCGAAATCATCAAGACATAAAAGAGCAATGTCATCGCTGACCTTCTGAGTAGCTGGAAGGCGTTGCTTCAGTTGCGAGACATGGACGACATTGTGAATTTTGCTTGTTGGAGGCAGGTCCAGTTTGTATGCCACAGCACCCACACGAGCAGTGATCTTGTATGGTCCAAAAAATTTGAATGCAAGCTTCTGGCTACTGCGAGGAGCCAAGGAGGTCTGCACATAAGGCTGGAGCTTAAGGAAGACCTCATCACCCACTGCAAAGCTGCGTTCCATCCGGTGCTTGTCAGCTTGTTTCTTCATGCGTTGTTGTGCTCGGAGCAAATGTTGCCGCAACAGCGATGTCATGAGCTCACGCTCTTGGAGCCAGTGTTCCAGGTCTGGCACCGCACACGCAGCGTTAGCAGAAATGCCAAAATGTCTCGGAGGGTGGCCATACAGAGCCTCAAATGGTGCACGGCCAATAGCAGAGTGGAATGCTGTGTTATACCAAAATTCAGCCAAAGGAAGCCATTTGAACCATTTAGATGGGCAGGCATGTACAGTGCATCTCAGGAAAGTTTCCAAACACTGGTTAAGGCGTTCTGTCTGGCCGTCCGTCTGGGGATGGTAAGCAGAACTCATCAGCAATTGCGTATCAGTGAGCCGGAAAAGTTCTTGCCAAAAGTTGCTTGTGAAGATCCTGTCACGGTCAGAGATGATGCACTGAGGTAAGCTATGTAGCTTATAGATGTTGTTGACAAAAGTCTCTGCCACTTGTAGAGCCGTGAAAGGATGTTTGAGTGGAATAAAATGACCATATTTGGTCAGTTTATCCACCACCACCAAGATCACATCATAGCCATTGGATTTAGGAAGACCTTCCACGAAATCAAGGCTAATCGTGTGCCAAGCCTCTGGTGGAACCGGGAGAGGTTGCAGCAACCCAGGCAACTTTGTGTGTTCAGTTTTTGCTCGCTGACAAGTGTCACATTGCTGGACAAAAGTTTCCACAGTTTGTTTGAGGTGTGGCCAAGCAAAAAGCTTCTTGATGCGCTGATATGTGGCTAACACACCAGAGTGACCCCCAATCCCACTGTCATGAAGGGCCTGCAGGATATGTTGCTGTGCTATTGAGTTGCCCCCCACCCAAACTCTGCCATGCTTTTTAATTATTCCTTTTTCCAAAGCAAAACCATCTTTGTTAGTACCCGAGACACTGAGTTCAGTCCACAGCTGTTTGGTGTCTGGATCATCCATGTAACCGGACACCAACTTGTCTAACCAAGACGGCACAGCTGAGGAAATAGCCATGAGGTCAGGGTCTGGTGTTCTTCTGGACAGTGCGTCCGCAGCTGCATTTGTAATGCCCTTTTTATATTGAATGGAGTATCGCAGGCCCATGAGCTTCACAAATGCTTTGTGTTGTATGCCCGTGTTCAGTCGCTGTTCCGTCAGATGCAAGAGGCTTTTTTGGTCAGTGCGAATAGTGAACTCTTGACTTTGCAAATAGGGACGCCATTTCTCAACTGCCATTAAAATCGCCAGACATTCTTTCTCGTAAGTTGAGAGTGCTTGGTTTCGTGGGCTTAAAGCTTTACTCAGGTAAGCAATAGGATGACCCCTTTGCATCAGCACAGCACCGACTCCATATTGACAAGCATCAGTTTCTAAGACAAAAGGCTGTGTGAAATCAGGTAGGGCTAGCACTGGTGCTTCACTTAGTGCTTTCTTCAATGCTAGGAAAGCTTCTTCTGTGACTGGTGTCCACTGAAACTGTGCCCCTTTTCGCAGCAATTGAGTCAAGGGTCTGCTAATTACGCCATAGTTCTCGATAAATCGGCGGTAGTACCCTGCCATACCAAGGATTCCTCTCAGTTCTTTCAGATTTCGAGGCCGAGGCCATGCTTGCACAGCTGCAACTTTTGTACTGTCAGTGGCTACCCCATTGACACCAATGACATGACCCAGATATTCCAAATTTTGCTGTCCAAACAAACACTTCGAGCGCTTCAATGTGAATTGGTGCTCTCGCAGAATATCAAACACCTCACGAAGATGTGTGCATGCTCTTCCTTGGATTTGCTGTATATGAGTATATCGTCCATGAAAACTAGCACTGATTTCCTCAAGAGTTTTGCAAAGATCGTGTTCATCACGCTTTGAAATGTTGCAGGAGCGTTTGTCAAGCCGAATGGCATCACGAGGAACTCATACAACCCCTGATGAGTGTGGAAGGCTGTTTTGTATTCATCCCCTTCGGCAACTCGAAGTTGATGATACCCTGAAGAAAGGTCCAGCTTGGTGAACCATTTAGCACCAGCAAGTTCATCCAATAACTCTTCTACCACTGGCATCGGGTGCTTATGTTTAACTGTGATAGCATTGAGCTGGCGGTAGTCGATACAAAATCTCCACTCACCATCCTTTTTGCGAACAAGCAGAACTGGAGAAGCAAACGAACTAGAACTGTGTCTGATAATCCCTTGTGCTAGCATTTTATGGATTTGCCTCTCAATCTCATCTTTCTGGTGAGGAGCATAACGATAAGCTCTCACATTCACAGGTTGAGCTCCTTGGACCAGAGGGATCTGGTGATCATGCTGGCGTCGTGGTGGTAGATTGACCGAAGGAGTAAACAGTTCACTGTACTCTTGCACCAAACTCTAAAGCTCTGGTGACAGATCATCTGGAGGTGCAGGGGTTATGCTGCAGATCACGCCCTTCTGATGAAGTGGCAACACCTGAGTGCAATGAGCTATGGCACCCTTTTTAAGCAAACCTCTCAGCTCTGCTGGAGTAATTGGTTTAGCAGTTGCATTTTCCTCTTGGATGCCTTGCAATGTGATGCGCTGCCCCTGGTAATCAAATTTCATACGGCGCTGGCGCCAGTGAACCCACATCGGACTGTGCTGCTCCAGCCAGTCTCCTCCAGGATGATGTCATAGCAAGTAAGAGGCAAAACCTTCATGTCTTGTACGAATTTGGTGCCTTGTACAGACCACGAGAAATTGGGCACTTGCTGATCACTTGTCATCACTTCTCCATTTGCCACCACGAAGCGAGATGGTGCGCAAGCTGAAGTTTGAGTTTGCAGCTTTTCCACCAGGGCAGCATCAACAAATGATGCTCCACTGCCCGAATCCACCAGTATCAGAACCTCGTGCGATCCCACTTGACCATGGAGGCGAATGGTGCGTCTGCGTGCAGGCATAGTTGAGGAAACAGCAGCAAGGTCCACACACATGAGCTCATCATCAGAGCTACTGTTGCCAGAAGGATCCCCAGCCCCTTCTTCTGCCATAGGTAGCACATCCAGCAATTCCTCCAGGACATGAAGTGGGACTTGTGCTGGACATTTGTGTGTGCGACTATACTTATCGCCACATGTGAAGCAGAGGCCCTTTGCTTTCCTGAATGCACGAAGTTCTTCCAGTTTAGCATCCCAGCGAGGAGTATCTCCCTTCTTGCCGTCTTCAGCACGAGCTATTGGCTTGGCCTTGTCAGGTGCAGAATATGCGCGATAAGTTGAGCGCGAATGCGAGCGTGATGAATGCTGCTGCCGCATGGACTCCTGCTCCGTTTCCTGCAATTGAGCGAGAAGACTAGCAGTATCCACATCTTGAGGCAAGTGTAGTAGAACAGCGGAACGTAATTCATCAGATAAGCCAGCAATATAACGCTCAACAAAGAAAACTTCACTAGTGTGAGCATCATGCATCAGAATCTGATGTTTGAGGGTGTTGAATTTTTCAGTATATGCCTCTACAGTCTCCAGTTGTTTAATGGTGAGAATCTGGCGCATGAACAAGTTGAGTTTATTTTTGCCCCAATAAGCATCCACAGCCATGAACAAGTCAGACCAGAGCACGATGTGCTGTCTAGCCTGAAGTGTTTTCACCCACAGCGCAGCATTCCCAACGAAATTGAGCATGGCAAATTTTACTTTCATCATCTCAGAGATCCCATAAATTTCAAAGTAGAGTTCACAATTGTCACGCCAAATTGTGGGATCCGTGCCATCAAATTTAGGGAAATCCATTCTAGGCGTGGAGTGAAAACGAGAATGATTAACCGATCGGTCATAGTGATCCTCATCCCCGTAATTGCGAGCATAATTGGGCTGAATTAGCGTACCATGAGCAGGGGGTAATCGCTGAGATCCAGGGATCTCTGGGATTTGCCCCCGTAAGGTGTTGTCGACGCCGTGCCCCTCGGGCCGTCGCGCCGCCGCACCCGGAGGCGACGCTGTAGAGAGCGCCGCGGGTGAAGGAGTTTGTTGGGGCGGACGCGACTCAGGTGAAGGAGGTTGTGGAGGCGGACGCGACTCGATGACGCCCAATCGCGCAGCCGTGTCCTCGGTGTGAAGCTTGAGTGTCGCCGCCGTGGACGTGAGGCCGTTGACGGCGTTCTCCACCGTCGTCATCCAAGTCGAGAGGCCCTCGAACTTCGACATGAGCGAATCGAGCTTCTCGTTGGTAGCTTGCGCCTGCTCGGTGACGGTCGCCATGGTCTCCGAGATTTGCCGCTCGGCCGCCGTAGCGCGTCGCGGTGCCAGCGCGTAGACCCTCACTCGCCGATCTAACCGGCGATCGGATTCATAGCAGCGGATGGAGATCCACCACCAATCCTCTCTCGGAAATTACAGATCAAGCAGGATTTGGGTGGAGATTGGCTTCTGATACCAAGTGTTATGAACCCGCTATACTATATGATAGAAATCAGAGTTGCCGTAGCGGATTACAAGGATCTGGATACAAGGATCAAGCGATCCTGAGGTTCCGTGCAAGGAACATGGAACTAGAGTCTAATCTGTTCAACCTTTCTCCTGTCGTGGTCGACTAGCCTAAGTAGCTGGAGACGACGACCGGGTACGATCAGCAAGTTGATGGGCTTGGGCCGCATCCGGGCTGGGCTTGCTGGGCTTCTGCTGGGTGGTCGTAGGCCGTGTCGTGACAGAAGTCCGTCGAGTTGCACCTCCGCGACGGCTTAAATGTGGCCTTTGTCCGTGCCAACGGCCAGCGCATGTTCCTGCTAAACGTGGCGCGGAACCCGTTTGGAAGAGGAATCTCCGTCTTCTGCGTACGTCCTCGGGCACCCGTCGTTGAGTCTTCACCGGCGCCGAGGACTGCGGGATTCGAGGTCAGGCTCAAGTACTCTCGCATCGACTACGACAGTGGTGACACCTGCCGCGGCCATTGCCAGGAAACCAAGTTCGAAGTAGCGTGCACTGATCTCTCAATGGGCTCCCAATTCAGATGACTCTTACCAGTTCTTCCTGCCCAAGTGCGTTTATCCCCTTGACATCGATACTATCACAGTCCAATTTGACGTACTAAAAGTTACCATCAGTGGATGATTTTTCAAGTTTTCAGTAGAGTTTTTCGTATTTGATACTCTACAAAAAAAACTGCAATCTCCAGTATTTGCGACAATATAAGATGTAAAACTCAGTGACTTGTTATTCTATGGATGTGTTTGTTTGGATTGCGGTTGTATCAAAAGCGCAAGAAAGGTTCGTCATCTGTAATACAACTATCAAATAGCTACGAGCCAAGGAAATATCTGAGACACTGCATTGGAGTGCTTTATTTTTACAGTGACTTACTGAATAAATACACTAATCCAAATTTTCTTTTCTTTCGAAGTATTCATGAAAGTAATTTTGTTCATATAACTAGTTTATCTTTACTCCACATAATTAGTTGTCCGTGGAATAAAATTAAAGTGCATATATATACTGCATATGTAGCATTCAGAGTCAATTCTCGAAATAGGGTTTCGCCCCGCTATATTAATATAGCAACCACACGGTACAATTTTGAGTCCACTGCTGAGACAAACAGCACAGTCAAACCCAAAAGAAAAGAAAGAAAAAACAATGCCAACATTGGCGGATCAAGGAAAACGAAAATTACTCGCAATCGTTGCGTCCTCTTCGGAGAATTCCCACCATGATCCTATACTCTGAATCGCCGTGTACCAAGCAACACCTCCAAAAAGGAAAGCGACGACAACGACGCTGCTGCCCGGACTGGTCCTAGGGTTTCCCCTGCTACGCTCCGAGGATTGGGAAAGAGGTACACCCAACGCCCAGAAGGAAGGGTGACACTCTCAAGCGTCACCGCGTCAGTGCCAAAATCAAAGGATTTCTCCCGACCCCCAAAAAACCACATCCCGGGCAATCCGCAGCGCTCCACCAATCTTGTCATCCACCAACATACGCCACCACGGTCTTGTAGTCACCATCGTCGTCTCACCATGGCAAACGTAGCATGGCCGGCTGGCCCGAGACGAAGCAGTCGTAAACAAGATCCAACAGTATCACACCCACTCGGGAGGGAACAACCTCCACCATCAGAGACGGTAGCTGACCGGACGCAACGATAAGAGCACACCAGGCCATTGGAGCCGGAGGGCGGCAGCAACACAGCCACCCGGAGGACGTCCTCCGCCGCCATCGGCGGGTGCGACCGGACACGGCAGCAGGGATACACCAGGCCAAGCAGGCCCGTCCAAGCCCTGAGAGGCTCTTAAAGTCCCTGCCTCCATGCAGCTGCACGTAGGCCACCACCGCCGCTACCCTCCTGATCGGCCCCGTAGGCTCGGCCGGACCCAGACAGGCTCGTGAAGCTCCCGTCGCTATGCTGCAGCAGGCGTGGCATCATCGCTGCCATCCCCATCACGAGCCACACATCACACCAACCGGAGGCAGGAAGGTCAAATCCGCCCAGGACTGCACTGACCCAAATCGAGCCCGAAGGGCCTAGATCTGGGCTTGCAGGGCCGTCGGAGCTCCACCGCCGCCCACCCCACCAATGGCGGCGCCACCACCACATCTTCCACCCACGCTGCACCAGGGGAACCCCGTCGCCGCGCCGGACCTACGCCGCCGAGAAGCACCTCCTGGACCAGGGCGGCCCCCGCGTCGACCAAGACCCTGAGGGAAAGGCTGGTGTCCGGCGCCACCGGTGCTGCCCGGCCTAGGGCCGGCGCTGCACACCGGCGACGGTGGCAGGGAGGAGGGGAGAAGGAGCAGGGGGACGGGGAGGTGGCGGCTCGGGTCGCGGGAGAGGTGGGTCGGGGAAGCACCACTTCGCCTTTTTTTTCATTCAGAGTCAATTCGTTGCGATAACAAATTCTCTCGACCGTTGTTGTCTTCTCTACTTCTGTGAACCTGTTATGCGATAGGGTTTGTGGGAACTGGCTCGATACCTCTAGGGTTCGGCCTCTCTCATATATTTATAGGGATATACAAGTACAGGTACAAATACACAGAAGCTATACGTATACATGTATAATACAAAGTCTAACCCCCTCCCTCAATCTTAACTGTGCCCTGAAGTAATCAGTAAGTTAAGATTGCGTCGACAACCTTCGAAAAGAGGTAGTGACATCGGCTTCGTGAAGATCTCAGCAATTTTATCTTTGGAAGAAATAAACTTGATTTGAAGTAGCTTCTGTGCAACGCGTTCCCTCACAAAATGATAATCAACTTCGATGTGTTTTGTTCGGGCATGAAATACCGGATTTGATGAGAGGTATGTGGCACCGATGTTATCACACCAAAGGACATGAGGCTGATCCTGGGAGACTCCCAACACTCGCAGCAAAGACTGTACCCAATTGAGCTCCGTCGTGGTATTCGCCACAGCCTTATATTCAGCTTCAGTGCTACTACGAGACATTGTTGCCTATTTACGGGCACTCCAGGTGATCAAGTTGGGACGAAAGAAGACTGCATATCCCCCCGTGGATCGCCGATCATCAGGAATGCCAGCCCAATCTGCATCAGAAAAAGCAGAGAGCTGAGCAGACGGAGCCGGCCGAAGATGCAGACCATAGGCTGCGGTGTGACGGACGTAGCGCAGTATGCGCTTAACAGCAGACCAATGAGTATCCCGTGGTGCATGAAGGTACTGGCACACACGATTTACTGCAAAGGAGAGATCAGGCCTGGTAATAGTGAGGTACTGAAGACCTCCAACAATGTTGCGGTACTCAGTGGCATCAGCAGCAGACAAGAGACCCATCAACAGTAGAGATTGGATCAGTGGAAGACATAGGAGTCGTGGCTATCTTGCACTTGAGCATACCCGCGCGACGTAGCAGATCCATGGAGTACTTCTTCTGAGAAAGAGCGAAACCACCATCAGGGTGAGTAACCTCCAGACCAAGGAAATAATGAAAATTGCCCAAGTCCTTAACAGCAAAATCAGAGCCCAGAGCTGTAACAAGACGATCAGTAGCACTGTCGAGGAGCTGACCAGAATAATATCATCTACATAGACAAAAAGATACATAGTAACCTCTGGACGCTGTAGAAGGAACAAGGACGTATCGGCTGTGCAGGGCACAAAACCATGCTTACGAAGAGTAGAGCCAAGACGAGCATACCACGCACGGGGCGCCTGTTTCAGACCATAAAGGGCCTTAACCAAGCGACATAGATGTTGGGGTTGTGCAGGATCAACAAATCCGAGAGGTTGCCACATGTACACCTCCTCTAGAACACCATGCAAGAAGGCATTCTGAACATCCAACTGACGGAGAGACCATCCTCGAGTGACTGCCAAGGAGAGAAGAAGTCGAATAGTGGTCGGTTTGACAACAGGATTAAAGGTATCCTTGATAACCCACAAGTATAGGGGGTGTATCGTAGTACTTTCGATAAATAAGAGTGTCGAACCCAACGAGGAGCAGAAGGTGTTGACAAGCGGTTTTGATGAAGGATTCACTGTAAATGCTCTCAACAAGTTTTTAGGAGTTTTTGATATGACAGATAAATAAAGTGCAAGTAAATAAAATGCAGTAATAATAGTTGCAGCGAGTGGACCAATCCTTTCTACAGCAAAGGACAAGCCGGTTGGTGTACTTATAATGACCAAACGTTCTTGAGGACACACGGGAATATTGTCAAGTGCTTTCTCTTCATATAGTTGATTAATCTTCATTGTTTTGATAAGTGTTGTGTGGTGAACCTATGCTAATGCACCACCCTTCCTAGGACTAATACATACTTGTGATTATATCCCTTGCAAGCATCCGCAAATACAAGAAAGTAATTAAGATAAACTAACCACAGCCTTAAACTTTGAGATCCTGCTATCCCTCATGCATCGATATACCAACGGGTGTTCAGGTTTCTGTCACTCCGGCAACCCCACAATTGGCAAACGAATACACAATGCATTCCCCTAGGCCATAAAGGTGAAGTATCATGTAGTCGACGTTCACATGACACCACTAGAAGAATAACACCACAACTTAAGCATCAAACCATTAAATATTACTCAACATAGTTCACTACTAACATCAAGACTTCTCCCATGTCCTCAAGAACTAAACGAACTACTCACAAGACATCATACGGAACATGATCAGAGGTGATATGATGATGAATAACAATCTGAACATAAACCTTAATCCAATGGTTTCACCCAATAGCATCAATAACAAGAGTAATCAACACCGGAGAGTTTCCCCTATGAAATAGACAAGATTCAGCCCTAGATGTTATAGCGAGACGGGGTGCAGCGGCGGTGATGATGGTGTTGGCGGTGGAGATGATGATGATGATGATCCCGATGAAGTCCAGCTCGATGACGGTGATGATGGCGACGATTTCCCCCTCCGGGAGGGAATTTCCCCCGGCAGATTTCTTCCTGCAGGGGAGCTTTTCGCTCTCTGGTGTTTTCCGCCTCGTGGAGGCGGCGGAATATTTCGATGGCCGTCCTCTGTGTGTTAGGGTTCCGAGGGGGTCAAGTACACGAAGGGGGAACGGCTGAGATGGGCCAGGGCCCCCAAACCACCTGGCGGCGCGGCTGGTGGGCCCGCCGCGCCAGCAGGTGAGGAGGGCCCACCTTGGCCCTTCTCAGCCTCCCCTTTTGGCCTCCTCCGTCATCTGGCAAAATAGGGACTTCCATATGTCTCCTTCGATTTATTGATCTTCAGAAATAGTGCATCTCGACGGTGCTTTTTCCAGCATTACCTGACTCCGGTGTCCAATTCTCCATTATTTATCAAACATGCAAAATAGGTAAAATAACATAAGTAACACTTCTAAATATGAAATATATCGATGAATAGCAGTAAATTATGATATAAAATAGTGATGCAAAATGGACGTATCAATCCTCATAGTCAAGACCGTACCGTGGCTTGAAGCCTTTAGCAACTAAGCGCGCTTTGTAGCGCTCAATAGAACCATCTGCATGCTTCTTCACTTTGAAAACCCACTTCGAGTCAATAATATTGATGCCAGAACGAGGTGGAACCAGTTGCCAAGTGCCATTTTTACGAAGTGCCTGAATTTCGAGTTCCATTGCATCGCGCCAGTGAGGAATGCCCAAAGCAGCCTGATAATGACGTGGTTCAGCTGTAGGGTCAGTCTCAGCTTGAGACATACACACAACAATCCAAGCCACCCACTAGTACAGAACGACACATCGGAAATGGGCCAAAAACCCCTTCGGCAACGGAGAAAGGGTCCGTGTCCCCGCCTCTGTCACTGATGTGAAGCCTCACAATGGCAACGGAGGAGATAAACCGTTTCTGATGTATTTAACATTAGACACGGAGTTTTGCTAATAACCGTTTCTAATAAGGGTTACAGGAAAACAAAAAAAACACGGTGACGGCTGTGCCGTCGATGGAGCCCCGCTCCATGCGACTAGACGGCCGCCCGGTCGTCACCGTATTCCTGTACGCCCTGCTTTACAAAAGTTCATCAGTGCGCGTGGCTGGAGCTCTGCTCCTATGTCTTCACGGCCGCCAATGAACATCTACTGTCTTTCCTGCTGCGCAAAATGTACTGGTCCTGGTGACGGCACCGTGTATGGAGCCCCGCTCTTAGGTCTTCACGGCAGCAGCATCGTCACCAAGCATCCACCAAGCCGTTGAAACAACGAATATTCTTTGTTAAAAACAACAAACAAAGCTAATAAACAGAGCCAATAAGCAGTAAACAAAGCAAACCGAGCTAAATACATAGCTGAAGAGCTAACTAACAGAGCAAACCAAGCTAAATAAGTAGCTAACATAGCAAACTGAGCTAAATAAGTAGCTAACATAGCAAATACATAGCTGAACAGAGCTAACTAACAGAGCAAACTGAGCTAAATAAGTAGGTAACATAGCAAATACATAGCTAAACAAATCAAACCGAGCTAAATAAGTAGCTAACATAGCAAATACATAGCTGAACAGAGCTAACTAACAGAGCAAACTGAGCTAAATAAGTAGCTAACATAGCAAATACATAGCTAAACAAAGCAAACCGAGCTAAATAAGTAGCTAACATAGCAAATACATAGCTGAACAGAGCTAACTAACAGAGCAAACCGAGCTAAATAAGTAGCTAACATAGCAAATACATAGCTAAACAAAGCAAACCGAGCTAAATAAGTAGCTAACATAGCAAATACATAGCTGAACAGAGCTAACTAACAGAGCAAACTGAGCTAAATAAGTAGCTAACATAGCAAATACATAGCTAAACAAAACAAACCGAGCTAAATAAGTAGCTAACATAGCAAATACATAGCTGAACAGAGCTAACTAACATAGCAAACTGAGCTAAATAAGTAGCTAACATAGCAAATACATAGCTAAACAAAGCAAACCAAGCTAAATAAGTAGCTAACATATCAAATACGTAGCTGAACAGAGCTAACTAACAGAGCAAACCGAGCTAAATAAGTAGCTAACATAGCAAATACATAGCTAAACAAAGCAAACCTAGCTAAATAAGTAGCTAACATAGCAAATACATAGCTGAACAGAGCTAACTAACAGAGCAAACCGAGCTAAATAAGTAGCTAACAGAGCGGTCCTTTACCTTAGGCGAGGCGGGGTCGCTTTCCGTCGCGGATTGCGTCCCAGGCGTCGACGCCGGAGCCACTGCCAGAGGAGACGCCAGAGGAGACCTCATCCTGCTCGAACACCGGAGCGTCCTCCTCCTCCTCATCCTCCTCCTCCGCCGCCGCCACCGCTGCCGCCGCCGCATCTGGCCCAGGGCCCTGGCGAGGGAGAAGAGAGCAGTCTATGGCCACCCGGAGCCGCGTCTGGAACAACGCCTCCTCGGCGGCTTCTATCGTGTGCTCGGCGGCGGATAGCTCTCTGCATCGCAGACGCCCGAATGACACCCTCGGCGCGCTCGCGCTCAAAGGAGGCCCGAGAGAGGAGGAGACCGACCTCCAGATCCTCGTCCTCATCGTCCGAGGAGGACGATGAGGACGAGATCCGAGCGTCGGTGGCCGCCGCCGTGGATCCGGATGGGATTTGACGGCTCCGAATGAACTCGCGACCGCAGTCGCCGGGGATCTCGCCCCAGTTGTAGGGGAGGTCCGGGCTGCGCCTCGGAGGGTGGGAGGAGGAAGATGCTCCATCCTGACTTCCGTTGGCGCCGGAGGGGTTCGCCATCGATGGGTGAAGTAGGAGGAGAGCGTGTGCGGCTAGGGTTAGGAACTGGGGAGAGTGAGACTGATAGTGAGAGTGAGATACAGTACTGGAGTGGGAGATATTAATACCGGCACCGCTTAATGTGCCTTCACATGGGAAACAGAGATAGACCGATCTCCGTTTCTGATGTGGAAATATCAGCAACGGAGATATTCTTTCCTCCGTTGCCTATATATGAGCAACGGAGATCTTTTCAGCCTCCGTTACCATTGTGTCGGGCCCATCGACCGACTAGCGCGCGCGCGCACTCGCGGAAGCACGCGGAGCTCATTTTTCCGTCGCCTAACTCTTGCCGTTGCCATAGAGGGGTATCCGATGTGTCGTTCTGTACTAGTGACCGTACCATCCTTTCTGTCAAGAGGTTTAAAAATTCAACTACGACTCCGTGTATGTGGGCGATGAAATACCGGAGGAGGCGGTGCAACAGGAGATGCAGTGGGCGACCGAGGCGAGTCAGGCGAGCTCACTGGAGACTGTCTAGGCGAGTCTGCTGGTCCAGGAGATGGAAGCCCAGGAGAAGAAGGCCCAGTCGCCGTGCTGGGCGACGCAACACTACCTGGCGCCCGCGCGGTAGACAGCGGCCCAGGTGTGGAAGGCGAGGGCGAGGCAGGCTGTGTGGAGCCAGGCTGCGCTGGGCCAGACAAGGCTGAGGCACGCAGAGGCAGCGTTCCAGGCGCGAGCGACGAGGACACACGCCCAGTTGCATGGGGCATGCATCCATGATCGATGTGAGGCACAACCGGAGAAGCAAGTACATCCAGCAGTTCCAATCGAGCAGCACGACCAATTTCTGCACCATGGTTAGACAACAAAACAGGAGAATATGCAGCATCGGAGAAACAGGAGATGAATGTGATTGTGTGGGTGTTGGAGTGGGTGGTGAAAGAGCGGCAAAGGGAACAAGTTTTCGTCAAACACGACATCACGAGATATGTAAACTCTATTGGTGGCAACATGTAGAAACTTGTAACCTTTGTGCATCGAACTATAGCCAAGAAAGACACACTATTTGGACCGAAACACAAGCTTACGGCTGTTGTATGGGCGAAGATGAGGCCAACACGCACAACCAAAAACTTTAAGAAATGTGTAATCTGGAATCTCCTAAAAAAGAAGCCCGTGTGGAGTTTTCATATTAAGAACACGAGTAGGAAGCCTATTAATCAAAAACAGGCTGTAAAGAACGCATCACTCCAGAACCGAAAAGGTACAGATGCATGAGTGTAACATCCCAATTTCATAAACAGAGAAATATTCCAAAAATGAGAGCCAACAAAAACTTTTGTTAAATTATATGTGTTGGTTATGCTTGTTGCTTGTGTATTATACTTGTGACATTATTTCTTGTTGCTTGTAATGTGTTGCTTGAATTGAAAATTTTAAATACAAACACAAAGAAGTTGAAACAAGAAATAAATCAAAGTGACAAGTGTGTCACCTAAATTCTCCAAGTATAAAAATCTAGTTTGTTTTAAACAAAAATTCAGAAGAGTGGTATATGAAAACCCTTATTTGAATTCTTACTACTTATCTCTCTCAAATACTATTTTCAAACTAGTTTTAAGATTCAAAAGTAAACAAAGTAGAAATAAATTAAAATGCCATAATTGAAACACTATAAAGGAAAATGTTTTCAAACATTTTATTTTGCAAAGCCAATTTTTGTGGAGCTTCTGCACATTATGAGAAGGCCCCACAAATTTTGCCAAATTTTTATAAATTGATTTAGTGCCTCAAATTAAATCAAGAAGTACTACTGCAATTAACAGAAGGACTAAAAAGTAAATAGAAGAAAGAAGAAGGAAAAGAAGAAGCGCACAGGAGCCAGGGGGTTTTGGCAAAAGTGCCATCGTCTACCTCCCCTAGCTCACTGTACCGCGTCGTCGCCGTGGCCGCAGCTCGCTCGACGCCGTTCCCCGGCCCCCTAGGCCCTCCCTTGCTCGCAGCCGTCCACGCTCCGTGCCTCTGCAGCCGCCGCAGTCGCTCGAGCACCTCCCTTGACCCAATGCCGCCCCCTGTCCCCTGTATCTCCGCCGTGGTTAAACGGACGGCGACCGGCCAAATTGGCCCAGCTCGCTGCTCCCCGACACGTACGGCTCGGCCAGCGCCTTCTAGAACGTGCCCGGACCCTGCTCGACCTCACAGCGCCACGTCTCGTGCACCACTGCCTCGAATTCGAGCCGAAAGATCGCCGATGCGCCATGGACACGGCCGTGCGCCCCGTCCACGATACGCCGGCTCCCACGCTATAAAACCACCCCGCACCCCTCTGGAAGCAGCACACCATCCCACTCCCTCGCTCCCCCTCTCCAATTTCCCCGTGAGCCGCCAGGAGGGCGTGCCCTGCCGAAGCTCTGCCGCCGTCGAGGTCCGTCGTGGCCGCAGCGCCTCGCTTCACCTTTCTCCCCTCCAACCCCTCTGCTCTGCTTGCCCAACTTCACCACACTCACGCGCATCGTTTCCCCTCTGGTTCGTGCACAGGAACGCCGTAGGGAGCTCGCCGGAGTTGCTGTCGTGCCCGTGCGAAGTTCAGAAGCTCGCCGTGGACGCTGTGCTCCGTCCCAGCAAGCAGGACTCGGCCAGAAGCTCTCCCCACGCCGCCGCCGTCGATCTACGTCACCTACGCACCTTCCCGAGCCCCCTAGGTGAGCTATCCCATCATCTCGCCGTCGCCGGCGCAGCAGCGCCGCTGGAATTAGGTCGTCGCGGATGAGATTGAACATGGACCGTTAGATCTTCGATCTACGGCAGCATACCCCTTCGTTTAGAATAGACACTGGCAAGTGGACCCCACACGTCAGCGTTTTCAACTTTATCCAGTGCACGCAGAGTTTTGCTGAGCCACTGACGGTAGAACCCACCCGTCAGGATTCCCAGCATTATCCACAACTAAGTAATTTTTCGAATTAAAACTTTGCTATAACATCAGTACTGGACCCATTTTATAAATTCAATAACTTGAGATCTATACATCCAATTAAATCAAACCCAATTTTTCTGAAAAGCTTATGAAAATGTTTAACCAACCCAATTGGATTCATTCCATTTAAATAAATATTTAAAAAGTATTATTAAAAATACTACAGAAGGTTTAAATTCTAAACTTGTTTGTTTCTGATACTCTGTTAGTCCAAATAATTCCAAACCAATTTTGCTAGCTTAGTACTGTCATGTATTAGCTTCCCAAATTTTGGTAGAATTATTTGTGCATTATTAATTGTTTAGTATTAAATTGAAGTTTAAACACCCTTCTGCACTCAAACATTTAAATGATGTTTAATTCAATTATTTTGAAACCAAATTGTATGGTTTGGTGTGTGCAGTAGCTATTTGTGATGTTTATGATTGTTCTGTTGTGATGCTTGCTTGAGTAGTTTAGTAATTGGTTGCATTGCTTGTTTGACGTTTAGACGAGAACGTTGCCGAAGTTACGAGGAGGGGGAATACCTTGATCATCAAGCACAAGAACCCGAGAACTTTGCCGAGCAAGGCAAGCTACTTCACTGAGCTTGCATTTACATACATCTATTTTGTCACATGAGTTATTCAAAAGTATCAATGATTTTGAAAACCTTTTTACAAGTACATGAAAACTATTTTGCCACCTATGTAGAAGTATAAGATAGTTGATATAAAATTATAGGATGGGAAAATAATGTTGTTTACTCAAAACTCCTTTGAAATACTTGTGTGGTTATGGAATACCGAGATGTCGGTGTTGAAGTGGAGAAATGGAAAATGGGAATGTTTATGAAAAATGCACAGTGTCCTAGTACTATGACAACCAATCTTAATCTGTGCGACCACATTTACCCCCATATGGGAACGGGGCTTAGTCATATAATTTGCTCTTATTAGTATGGGATACCTCATCGACGGAGATGACTCCGTTATGCATGAGGGGATGGTTTGGAGAACTCCCCTGACCTGGGTCCTCGCTCAAACTCTATGGAAAGATAAGGAGGAGGATTGAAGACTTCATAAATGTGGTCGCCGGGAAAAACATATGAGTCCTCACACTTAGGGTTGCCGACGGGGACCGGACTGAGTGTTGGTGGGAATTATCATATGGGTAGGATCCTATACTAGCATGAGCAAAGGAGAGGCTAGGGTCGGTGGCTCAACTTCGCATACACCTTGTATGGCGGGACGTGGCTGACACGATGAGTTACCGGATGGATGTGGGATAAAAGCGTGCTACCTCTGCAGAGGGTCAAAACTATTCGAATAGCCGAGTCCTCGGATATGGACAATTGGGAGGCTGTCCTAAGATCATGTGCAAGTTTTGGAAAAGCTTTTAAGTTTAAAAGAAACTGAAATGGTGATGGTGTGACACAACTATACCAAATGGAGTGGTATGAGTTGTTGGAATAAATGGACCATGGTGAGCCATGGTCAGGAAAAGGAAGGTTTTGGAGAAACAAATGAGATGGTGATTCTTTTAAAATAGTTATAAAACTCTTCTTACCTTTTTCAATAAAGATATAGAGATGTTTTAAATAAATAAAAGTTGTAAGTTAAAATAAAACTAGTGCATACTCATGTTGGGGTAGTTTGCGAGTACATTCAAATGTACTCATATTGGTTTCGTCCCTGGCTATTGTCCTAGCCAGACTACGAGGAGGAGCACTACGCCGAGCAGGAGTATGGCGACTTCTACGCAACTAAGGATCTCCACAAGTCAGCTGCCTGTCGGGTCGTCATCGTTAGAATATGATGTCTACTACGCCGTAGCTTCCGCTGATATTTTGGTTTGGCCCATGAAGGCACCTATGTAAGACTTGGTCTAAATGACCATTTATGTAAGACTTTTTATTCGGTATTGTAATGGATGTAAACTTTGGTATCCAATTCGGATTATGTGCAACGACAGACTGATCACGGGATCGTTGTGTTAAGCATAATCGGGTATTTCGGACAGCTAGTCCGGGGTCCCCACAGACTTGGTATCAGAGCCATCCTGACTTTAGGAAACCTTAGTTAGCATGGTCGTTGACAAATGTTACAAAAAGATTAATTTCTAAAAGAAAGGAGTGAAGTATTTTCGAAAACTGCTTATCTCCAATCCTCTTACTTATGCAAAATTTATTCTCATTAAACATTACAATTTCCTTAGTATCCTTAAAATTTTGCAGACTTTCATTAAACTTAAAATTCTGCTTATGTTACCTCACTAAATTAAAATTTTGTACACTTATCATCTCACTAACTTAAAATTTTGCTTAAAAATTGTAGATGGCACTCCATTGGACCGAGTTCGTTCAGCTTGAGAAGGATAGCAAGCTGACGTTTGAGAGGGACTTGTTCGAGTTGAGCAAGCTGTTAGGTCGCCCCGCTCCAGAGTTTGAGGGAGCTCAGATTGACGTTCACGGTGTCGGAAGGCTGAGCTGGCTCATCAGTCGTCAGTTCGCAGGAACATCAAGTCTCCCAGTTCCAGGACACTCGTCTTCACCACCAAGGAGGCCACCTGGGTTGACGGTCTCTGTACTGCTACACAGAGGATGCTAGCCCGACTTTGTGAGGAGCACAAGGCGGAGTTAGTAGACTCCCGTTTCCGGTTCTACGGGAGGCGCAACTGCGACGGACACCCTACTCCTTCCCCTTGCCACCCGATGTTTGGGAGCTACATCATGGACATGGAGATCTTACTTCAGTGCACTCAGGATGATCTGTTGCGCACTAGGATTCAGCTTCACTTTGACCGCGAGTCGCTCGTTGAGCTTCGCGAGAACGAGGAGAAGCTGATGGAGGAGAAGGTCGCTCTTCTCAGGAAGAGGGCCCAGCTGAGGAGGACTATCGTGAAGCTCCGCAAAAGGTGGCGGAGCAGGACGCTGATTGAGGATCTAGAGCACCATACTGACGAGATGGAGGAGGAGGGCGAGGATCTCCGCAAGGAGAACAACGCTTTCCTCAGTGACGATGATGACTTCGTGGAGGAGATGGACTGTGAGGAGGAGATGATGAGGAGGAGTTAGTTGACGAGGAGGAGGAGCCACTCGAGGCAGTTCTCGAGGACGAGGAGGAGGATCCCGAGGAGCCACCTACCAGTCAGATGCTGACGTGTTAGAGCTGGAGGTTCCACCTCAGTAGGCGAGTGACTTGATCACTACCGCAGGATTAGGTTGACCCCTATCGCTAGTCGAGTCGAAGTAGTGGTTCTTTTGGAAACCAGATGCTATGTATCTTAGATGTAAGGTGATGTTGTAAGCTTGATGTTGTAACTCCTTGATGTGATGTTTGTGAAATATAAGTATGTTTGTCTTGTTAGATCTGTGTGAAATATTTTCATATAATCCTTAAAATTAATCAACCACTTGAGAAATCGTCTTTTCCCTTAGTCGAACTTTTCTTGCCTTGCCTCTTATACCCGGTGTGCTTCAGGATGCCGCCCCGTCGCAGCAATGCGGAGGATCAGGATCAGCACCACCACCACCGGACCCAACCCCCGCCCAACTTCTCGCGCTTATCATGGAGGAACGTGAAAATGCCCGGCAGGAGCGCCAGGCTCATCTCATGCCCTGCAACAACTCGCAGCCGCTTATAACAACAACAACAACAACAACAACAACAACAATGGTGGTAATGGCAATGGCATGGAACCAGCGATCCACCTTAGGCGATTTCCAGAAAACCAACCCACCCACCTACTCCAAGGGACTTCACCCACTGGAAGCCGATGATTGGCTTCGCACCATCGACAACAATCTGGAAGTTGCTGCTGTGGGAGAAAATGAGAAAGTGTTGTATGCAACCCACTATCTCGCTGGACCTGCAAGAGCTTGGTGGGAAACTACCAAGGCTCTCCAGCAGCTGGTCATGTCATCAACTGGGCTGAGTTCCAGGAGAAGTTCCGCAAGAAGCATATTCCCAGTGGACTTATTGAGAGGAAGAAGGATGAATTCCGCAAGCTGAGGCAGGGAAGTAAGATGTGGTCGGTTATCTGGATGAGTTTACCGACTTATCTCGGTATGCTCCTGATGACACCGACAAAGAGAGAAGAAGATGGAGCGTTTCATGAGTGGACTTCATGATGAACTGCAGTGTGCTCTGGTTATCCATGACTTCCGTGATCTGGAGTCACTTGTGGACAAAGCCATCCAGCTGGAGACCAAGCGCAAGTCTATGTTGAAGGTCGCAAGAGGAGGATGAATGCTCAGGAAGGTTCGAGCAGCCAGAAACCTCGTATCTTTCAGCAAACCCAGGCCTGCCTATCGTCCACCCAAGCCCACGCCCCAATTTCCCTAACCGCCCAAACAACTTCAACCGCCCCAATGACAATAACCGTCCCAGAGGAAACTTCAACAACTTCAACCCCAATGCCAATGTTGTCTGCTTTGAATGTGGCAACAAAGGTCACTACTCCAGGAATGCCCCAATCCTAAGAGGAATGTTCAGCGCCCCAATGCCCGCGAACAATGGTCAAGGCCGCAATGGAAATGGTAATGGCAAGAATGCCGCACCCCGCGGAAATGCTGCTGTTGTCAAGGGTCGTCTGCACCACATCAATGCTGAAGAAGCTCAGGATGCGCCAGATGTTGTGCTGGGTACGTTCCTTGTCAACTCAGTACCTGCAACTGTTCTGTTTGATTCTGGTGCAACCATTCATTTGTTACCGAGGAGTTTGTTGCTAAGGGAGGTTAGTAGAAGGCTTCCTAAATAAAACCTGAGTATACAAATCCTGGCTCCACCATAGAAACCAAGAGATTTTGTCCAAATACTGCCATTGAGATTTCAGGCGAAAAATTTGCAGCCGACCTAATTATTCTAGGAACCCAGGCATAGATGTCATACTCGGTATGAATTGGCTAGCCAAGTACCATGGTCGAATAGACTGTGCCAGAAGAGCTGTATCCATCACCACCGACAAAGAAGTAGAAGTGGAGTATGTGTCTGAAACCAATCACTCCCAACCAGGCTGCCATGAGAGCATAGCTCGACCCCCCTAGATGAGATCCGTGTTGTTCACCTGTTCAAGGATGTTTTCCCAGAAGAATTGCCTGGTATGCCGCCAGACCGGGATATTGAGTTCATAATTGAGCTTATCCCAGGACATCCCCCATATCCCAAAGGCCTTATCGGATGAATCCGGAAGAACTGTTGAATTGAAGAAGCAGTTGGCTGATATGCTCAGCAAAGGTCTTGTTCGTCCAAGCGCTTCACCTGGGGATCACCCATTATTTTTGTGGACAAGAGAGACGGTACCACACGCCTGTGTGTGGATTATCGCAAGCTAAATGACGTGACCATTAAAAACAAGTACCCTCTTCCCAAGATCGAGGATCTGTTCGATCAATGAACGGAGCCCGAGTCTTTTCAAGATCGATCTTCGGACAGGTTACCATCAGTTGAAGATCCGAGAGACAGATATTCCCAAGACCGCCTTCACCACCGTTACGGTTTGTTTGAATACACCGTGATGTCCTTTGGTCTGACCAATGCCCCAGCCTATTTCATGAATCTCATGAACAAGATTTTCATGGAGTACCTCGACAAGTTCGTGGTAGTTTTCCTTGATGACATCCTTATTTATTCCAAGACCGAAGAAGAGCATGCTGAACACCTGCGTCTAGTTTTGGAGACCCTCCGAGAGCACCAGCTGTATGCCAAGCTTAGCAAGTGTGAGTTTTGGCTCAGTGAAGTGGCATTTCTCGGACATGTTGTATCTGCCGGAGGAATTTCTGTTGACCCGAGAAGATCCAAGCCATTATTGACTGGTTATCCCCAACCAGTGTTGAAATCCGAAGCTTTCTCGGACTTGCCGGTTATTACCGCAAGTTCGTTGAAGGATTTTCCAGTATAGCCAAACCCATGACCCAACTGTTGAAGAAGGACAAGAAATTTGAATGGACTCAGAAGTGAGATAGTTTCCAAGAATTGAAGAAGAGACTAACCTCAGCCCCAATTGATTATGCCAGACGTCACCCAGAGTTTCGACGTGTATTGCGATGCATCACGCCTCGGACTTGGTTGCGTTCTGATGCAAGAAGGCAAAGTTGTGTCGTACCTGTCCCGGCAGTTGCGACCGCATGAAGAGAATTACCCAACCCATGACTGGAGTTAGCTGCTGTTGTTCTTGCTCTAAAAGTGGCGTCCCTATCTTGCGGGACATCGCTGCGAGGTCTATACAGATCACAAAAGCTTGAAGTATATTTTCACCCAGAAAGATTGAACCTGCGACAGAGGAGATGGATGGAATTAATCAAGGATTATGATATTGGAATCCATTATCACCCGGAAAGGCTAATGTAGTTGCCGATGCCCTTAGTCGCAAACCTTGCACCCTGAATGCCCTGATCCAAGCCGAACAGCCAGCCTTGTTCAAAGAGTTCGAAGATTTGGACTAGAACTTGTTAGCCATGGTTATCTCGCCAATTTAGAGTTAACCCCAACCCTGATGGATCAAATCAAAGAAGCCCAAAAGGTCATGAAAGCATTGAAGGAATTAGAAGAAGATTTCCCTCGGCAAAGCACCCGGTTTTACCGAAGATGCTGAAGGAGTGCTGAAATTCAATGACCGTATCTGTGTGCCCAATGTCACGGAACTTAAGGAGTTAATCCTGAAGAGGCCCATGAGACCCCTTATTCAATCCACCCCGGCGGAACCAAAATGTACCAAGACCTTCGAGAAAGATTTTGGTGGCATGGAATGAAGCGAGAGATTGGTTCTTTCGTAGCCAAGTGTGATATCTGTCAGCGAGTCAAGGCTGAACATCAGCGGCCCGCTGGATTGCTTCAACCTTTGAAAATTCCCGAGTGGAAGTGGGATGAGATTGGAATGGATTTTATTACCGGACTTCCAAGATCCAACCGAGGCCATGATTCAATCTGGGTCATCGTTGATCGATGACCAAGGTTGCTCATTTTATACCTGTCAAGACCACTCACAATGGAGCCAGTTAGCAGACTTGTATATTTCCAGAATAGTAAGCCTGCATGGTGTGCCTAAGAAGATTGTATCTGATAGAGGCACGCAATTCACCTCAAGATTCTGGAAATCCCTTCATGAAGCCCTCGGAACCAAGTTAGCATTTAGCACAGCTTATCATCCCCAGACCGATGGCCAAACTGAGCGAGTGAACCAGATATTGGAGGACATGCTTCGCGCATGTGTTCTATCCTATGGTTCCAAGTGGGAAGATTGTCTTCCGTTTGCAGAGTTCTCGTACAACAATAGTTATCAGTCCAGTCTGCAAATGGCCCCTTTTGAAGCCCTTTACGGCAAGAAGTGTCGTACACCCCTGAATTGGTCCGATACCGGAGAAGGCAAATTGTTTGGACCAGATACCCTCCGTGAAGCTGAAGAGCAAGTTCAGCTTATTCGTGAACGCCTCAAAACTGCCCAATCCCGTCAGAAGAGTTACGCTGACACCAAGCGCCGTGACCTCACTTTCAGTGTCGGAGATTATGTTTATCTCCGAGTGACACCCCTCAAAGGAATGCAGCGTTTCCATGTCAAAGGAAAGTTAGCGCCAAGGTATATTGGACCCTTCAAGATCATCGCTCGTCGAGGAGAAGTATCCTATCAGCTGGAATTGCCACCGGAGTTAGGAGATTATCATGATGTCTTCCACATTTCCTTGCTCCGGAAGTGTCTTGAAGTTCCTGACCAGCCTGATGTTTTCAAAAACATCGACCACCTCTCCATCGACCTGAACCAAGATGACTTATCGCGAGAGACCCCTCAAGATTCTCGAAGAAGATGTTCGTGTTACCCGAAGACGTGCGATCAAGTTTTACAAAGTCCAGTGGACTAACCACTCTGAAGAAGAAGCAACTTGGGAACGCGAAGATTATCTTCAAGCGAATTCCCAGACCTCTTTAGTACCTAAGCCTAGCAAATCTCGGGACGAGATTTATTTTAAGGGGGAAGGATTGTAACATCCCAAAATTATAAACAAGAATATTCCAAAAATGAGAGCCAACAAAAACTTTTGTTAAATTATATGTGTTGGTTATGCTTGTTGCTTGTGTATTATACTTGTGACATTATTTCTTGTTGCTTGTAACGTGTTGCGTGAATTGAAATTTTTTAAATACAAACACAAAGAATTGAAACAAGAAATAAATCAAAGTGACAAGTGTGTCACCTAAATTCTCCAAGTATAAAAATCTAGTTTGTTTTAAACAAAAATTCAGAAGAGTGGTATATGAAAACCCTTATTTGAATTCTTACTACTTATCTCTCTCAAATACTATTTTCAAACTAGTTTTAAGATTCAAAAGTAAACAAAGTAGAAATAAATTAAAATGCCATAATTGAAACACTATAAAGGAAAATGTTTTCAAACATTTTATTTTGCGAAGCCAATTTTTGTGGAGCTTCTGCACATTATGAGAAGGCCCCACAAATTTTGCCAAATTTTTATAAATTGATTTAGTGCCTCAAATTAAATCAAGAAGTACTACTGCAATTAACAGAAGGACTAAAAAGTAAATAGAAGAAAGAAGAAGGAAAAGAAGAAGCGCACAGGAGACAGGGGGTTTTGGCAAAAGTGCCATCGTTTACCTCCCCTAGCTCACTGTACCGCGTCGTCGCCGTGGCCGCAGCTCGCTCGACGCCGTTCCCCGGCCCCCCAGGCCCTCCCTTGCTCGCAGCCGTCCACGCTCCGTGCCTCTGCAGCCGCCGCAGTCGCTCGAGCACCTCCCTTGACCCAATGCCGCCCCCTGTCCCCTGTATCTCCGCCGTGGTTAAACGGACGGCGACCGGCCAAATTGGCCCAGCTCGCTGCTCCCCGACACGTACGGCTCGGCCAGCGCCTTCTAGAACGTGCCCGGACCCTGCTCGACCTCACAGCGCCACGCCTCGTGCACCACTGCCTCGAATTCGAGCCGAAAGATCGCCGATGCGCCATGGACACGGCCGTGCGCCCCGTCCACGATACGCCGGCTCCCACGCTATAAAACCACCCCGCACCCCTCTGGAAGCAGCACACCATCCCACTCCCTCGCTCCCCCTCTCCAATTTCCCCGTGAGCCGCCAGGAGGGCGTGCCCTGCCGAAGCTCTGCCGCCGTCGAGGTCCGTCGTGGCCGCAGCGCCTCGCTTCACCTTTCTCCCCTCCAACCCCTCTGCTCTGCTTGCCCAACTTCACCACACTCACGCGCATCGTTTCCCCTCTGGTTCGTGCACAGGAACGCCGTAGGGAGCTCGCCGGAGTTGCTGTCGTGCCCGTGCGAAGTTCAGAAGCTCGCCGTGGACGCTGTGCTCCGTCCCAGCAAGCAGGACTCGGCCAGAAGCTCTCCCCACGCCGCCGCCGTCGATCTACGTCACCTACGCACCTTCCCGAGCCCCCTAGGTGAGCTATCCCATCATCTCGCCGTCGCCGGCGCAGCAGCGCCGCTGGAATTAGGTCGTCGCGGATGAGATTGAACATGGACCGTTAGATCTTCGATCTACGGCAGCATACCCCTTCGTTTAGAATAGACACTGGCAAGTGGACCCCACACGTCAGCGTTTTCAACTTTATCCAGTGCACGCAGAGTTTTGCTGAGCCACTGACGGGTAGAACCCACCCGTCAGGATTCCCAGCATTATCCACAACTAAGTAATTTTTCGAATTAAAACTTTGCTATAACATCAGTACTGGACCCATTTTATAAATTCAATAACTTGAGATCTATACATCCAATTAAATCAAACCCAATTGTTCTGAAAAGCTTATGAAAATGTTTAACCAACCCAATTGGATTCATTCCATTTAAATAAATATTTAAAAAGTATTATTAAAAATACTACAGAAGGTTTAAATTCTAAACTTGTTTGTTTCTGATACTCTGTTAGTCCAAATAATTCCAAACCAATTTTGCTAGCTTAGTACTGTCATGTATTAGCTTCCCAAATTTTGGTAGAATTATTTGTGCATTATTAATTGTTTAGTATTAAATTGAAGTTTAAACACCCTTCTGCACTCAAACATTTAAATGATGTTTAATTCAATTATTTTGAAACCAAATTGTATGGTTTGGTGTGTGCAGTAGCTATTTGTGATGTTTATGATTGTTCTGTTGTGATGCTTGCTTGAGTAGTTTAGTAATTGGTTGCATTGCTTGTTTGACGTTTAGACGAGAACGTTGCCGAAGTTTACGAGGAGGGGGAATACCTTGATCATCAAGCACAAGAACCCGAGAACTTTGCCGAGCAAGGCAAGCTACTTCACTGAGCTTGCATTTACATACATCTATTTTTGTCACATGAGTTATTCAAAAGTATCAATGATTTTTGAAAACCTTTTTACAAGTACCTGAAAACTATTTTGCCACCTATGTAGAAGTATAAGATAGTTGATATAAAATTATAGGATGGGAAAATAATTGTTGTTTACTCAAAACTCCTTTGAAATACTTGTGTGGTTATGGAATACCGAGATGTCGGTGTTAAAGTGGAGAAGTGGAAAATGGGAATGTTTATGAAAAATGCACAGTGTCCTAGTACTATGACAACCAATCTTAATCTGTGCGACCACATTTACCCCCATATGGGAACGGGGCTTAGTCATATAATTTGCTCTTATTAGTATGGGATACCTCATCGACGGAGATAACTCCGTTATGCATGAGGGGATGGTTTGGAGAACTCCCCTGACCTGGGTCCTCGCTCAAACTCTATGGAAAGATAAGGAGGAGGATTGAAGACTTCATAAATGTGGTCGCCGGGAAAAACATATGAGTCCTCACACTTAGGGTTGCCGACGGGGACCGGACTGAGTGTTGGTGGGAATTATCATATGGGTAGGATCCTATACTAGCATGAGCAAAGGAGAGGCTAGGGTCGGTGGCTCAACTTCGCATACACCTTGTATGGCGGGACGTGGCTGACACGATGAGTTACCGGATGGATGTGGGATAAAAGCGTGCTACCTCTGCAGAGGGTCAAAACTATTCGAATAGCCGAGTCCTCGGATATGGACAATTGGGAGGCCGTCCTAGACCATGTGCAAGTTTTGGAAAAGCTTTTAAGTCTTAAAGAAACTGAAATGGTGATGGTGTGACACAACTATACCAAATGGAGTGGTATGAATTGTTGGAATAAATGGACCATGGTGAGCCATGGTCAGAAAAAGGAAGGGTTTTGGAGAAACAAAGGAGATGGTGATTTCTTTTAAAAATAGTTATAAAACTCTTCTTACCTTTTTCAATAAAGATATAGAGATGTCTTAAATAAATAAAAGTTGTAAGTTAAAATAAAACTAGTGCATACTCATGTTGGGGTAGTTTGCGAGTACATTCAAATGTACTCATATTGGTTTCGTCTCTGGCTATTGTCCTAGCCAGACTATAAGGAGGAGCACTACGCCGAGCAGGAGTATGGTGACTTCTACGCGAACTAAGGATCTCCACAAGTCAGCTGCCTGTCAGGTCGTCATCGTTATAATATGATGTCTACTACGCCGTAGCTTCCGCTGATATTTTGGTTTGGCCCATGAAGGCACCTATGTAAGACTTGGTCTAAATGACCATTTATGTAAGACTTTTTATTCGGTATTGTAATGGATGTAAACTTTGGTATCCAATTCGGATTATGTGCAACGACAGACTGATCACGGGATCGTTGTGTTAACATAATCGGGTATTTCGGACAGCTAGTCCGGGGTCCCCACAATGAGCAAGAAGAGTTAGGCCAGTTTCGACTAAGTGACGGTGTTTGCGTTCAGTGGCACCGTTCTGCTGATGTGTATGTGGACAAGACACACGGTGTGAAATCCCAAACTTATCAAAGAAAGTATTGAGGTTGCGATACCTACCCCCAAGTCCGATTGAACATGGATAATTTTATGCTTGAGAAGACGTTCGACATGCAATTGAAATTTAACAAAGACATCAAACACATCAGATTTACGCTTAAGGAGATACATCCAAGTAAAGCGGCTATAAGCATCAATGAAACTGACATAATAATTATGACCACTCACAGAGGTTTGGGCAGGACCCCATACATTCGAAAACACAAGTTCTAGAGGACTATTGACTACTCGGTTCGAAGAAATAAAAGGAAGTTGATGACTCTTTCCTTGCTGACAAGCTTCACAAACTTCTAAATTTTTATTGCTAGATAAGGTGGGAAGATCATGCCCCTGAAGAACATGACCCACTATCGAAGAAGCTGGATGACCAAGACGCGCATGCCAATGAGAAGACGACGTGCGAACACCAGTGAAGGCCTGGGAAACCGCATCCAATGCATACAGCCCCCGACAGTATCGACCTCTAAGGAGTACGTCCCTGGTTGCCCGGTCCTTGACAAAAAAATGAGACGGATGAAATTCAACCAAAACATTATTGTCAAGTGTAAGTTTAGGAACAGATAACAAGTTACGAGTGACCGAAGGGACATGGAGGACATTACGAAGGTGCAGTTTGCGAGGTGTATGTGTAAGAAGGGAAGACTGACCAATATGGGAGATGTGCATACCTGACCCGTCTGCAGTGTGAACCTGGTCATTGCCGCGGTAGGGCTCGTGTGTGGTAAGCCTACCAAGCTCATGCGTCAGATGATCCGTAGCACCCGTGTCCATGACCCAGGTGTGATCAACCGGATATGAAGGAGTATAGCCAGGCGCAGGACCCTGCGTAGCCATAGCCGCCTGGCGGTCGTTGTTGCGTCCGTTGCCGATCCCCAAGAAGTCACGCTTGAAGCGACGATGGCAGCGAGACGCAAGGTGGCCCACAATGCCGCAAAGCTGGCAAGTGGGGCGCTGACCTCCATACCGGCCACCCTGGTTGTTGTTGGCGGGTGGTGGCGGGCATGGAGCAGGCGGGGCAGGCGGACGATACCCACCACCGGAGGCGGCAAGAGCACCATTGGACGGTGGGCGGGGAGCGGGCGCGCAGTAGCCACCGCCGCTCCGAGACACATCATGCGCCATAGGATCCTGGTGAGCGGGCACCGAGCGGCGAGACTCCACCCGCTGCTCAGTGCTCAGGAGACAGTCGTACAACTCACGCGGCGTCATCGGCGGCCGAGCACCAAAGACCGCTTCGGCGAGCGAGTCGTACTCCTGGTCAAGACCGGCGAGGACGTAAGCAGAGAACTCCTCGTCGCGTAGTGGCTGTCCGACGGAGGAGAGCGTGTCCGTGAGGCACTTGATCTTGTTGAAGAAGACGGTGGCGGACTGATCCAGCTTGCGTTCCTCCCCGAGCTGCCGGCGGATGGCCATGGTCTGAGTAGTGGACTGACCCGCGAAGCTGGCGTCGATCGTCGTCCAAGCATCCAGAGACGACGTAGCGAAGAGCACCAAAACAGAGACCCCGTCACCGAGGGAGGTCTGCAGGGCAGACAAGATGGCCTGGTCTTGTGCGACCCAGGCGCGATGAGCAGGGTTGGGCGCCGAGACCCGCACCCCGTCGGCGGTGACCGCCGAAACCATGGCCGGCTGCGGAGCGGCGGGAGGATAGCAGCACGCTAGTGTAGATAGTTCTCGGTCGTCAGCCGCACCGTGACAAGATGCGAGAGGTGAAACGGACCGGTGGGAGCAGCCTCGGCTGCAGCCATGGCGCCGTGATCGGGCGCGAGCAGAGGAACGGCAACCTGGAGGAACGGCGACCGGCGAGGACACGTGAGACGCGGCCGGGACGGTGGACATCATCAGGGCCGAGGAAGACATCGGCCGCGGTGGCGGCGCGTAGGGCAGCGACGGCGCGAAGGGCATCCCGCCCGAGCCAGAGGACGACATGAAGGGCAGGGACGGCGCGAAGGACATCCCGCCCGAGGCAGCGACGGCGCGGAATGGCGTCGAGAACGAGGACCCGACGGAGAAGGAGCCAGCGGGGAACATCGGGGACGAAGCGGACATGCCACTGGTGGCAATACCCACGAGGAGCTGGGCGAGCGTCGCCGGGAGCGAGCCAGAGGAGGCGGCGGCGGCGGAAGCGGACGCGGCGATCGCCCCGGAGGACATGGAAGTAGAGGTGGCGGCGGAAGACATCTCGATACCTAGTCTGATACCATGTTATGCGATAGGGTTTGTGGGAACTGGCTTGATACCTCTAGGATTCGGCCTTTCTCATATATTTATAGGGATATACAAGTACAGGTACAAATACACATAAGCTATACGTATACATGTATAATACAAAGTCAAACAAAACCACCATAAGAACCATTCACATATTCAAAAATAAGGGTTACACACAAAATTCACGGAAACAAGAATCAATTAATCTGGAACAATGAAAATCTTAGATTCCCGGAACAACGTGTCAATGCGAACTGCAGTATCAAGAAAAAACCCATTTTATCCTCAATTTTAAAGATGCATTAGCCTGTTAGCACCTCTACCGCTGATAATGGGCCACCAGCCTATACCGAGCCTAGTCCAGAGCAAAGGACGGCCCATCAGATCAGTAAACGCACGTGCAAGCAGAACCATTTGGTGACGGCAGGAAGCTGGATGAAGGGGAGCTCCTGTGCGTCGCGCGTTAGCGCCGCATAGGACTTGCGGCGCCTACACGCCTCGTCCCACGCCGTGTACGTGGGTCGGCCTAACCGCCTCAATCCCCTTCTTCTTCCCCACGCCGCGTACGTGTGCCATCGACCCCCCCGCCGCTAACGTCAGCCAGACCGCCTGCGGCCGCCGCCCACGGCCGGCTCCGCTCCCGCGACGCCTCGCCGTTCCGACCTCCTCCAACCGCCCCCACCGCCGGTCCGCCGCCGCCCAAGGCCATCCCTCTAAACCCGGTAACCACCCCCCACCGTTAAGTTTCTTCCGAGCCTACGCCGGCGCCGCCGCGGCTGGCCGCGTCGGCCCCGTCTCCGGCTCGGTCCTGGCTCGCAGGCGCCTTCTCCTTCGCGCTCCCTGGCGGTCGGCGCGGCATCGCCAACGCCGGTCAGTGCGTATTGGGCCCGGCCCATGACAGGAACCACGCAGGCGGCGCTTCCCCTATGCGGCGTTGCCCTGGGTGAAGTAACGGTTATAAGAGGCATGGGATCTGAGGAGTGAGGACTCGGGCATGCATCGAAGATCGATCATGGAGATTTGAATCTCGAAAATTGATCTAGCCAAGTATGTGTGACGAATACACCTCTTTACAGGAACCCTAGCGGCCATAGAGAGCTCCTTCCACACAAATCATCCTGGTCCCCTCCTCTCTTCCATCCGGGGGCCACGTGCCCACGCCGGAGTAGCGGGGACCCATACTTTTCATTGTTGTTCTCTTATAGATCTTGTTTTTATTTTGGTTTTAGTTTCACTAATGGTATCGACAAGGTGGCAGCGGTGATGGCATATTAAAATAAGTTCTCTCAGCCTTCTCCCTACCTTAAGAGCGTCTGATTCTGCATAAACGAAGGGTTTGTGTCGCCAGATCAAGATGGTTCACTTCAAATTTTTGGCAGTTGATGTGTCTAGCAACTAGTTGCTTATTGTCTGGCCATTTCAACCTCCTTTTGTTTTTTTTCCATGGTGATGTCTAGTTCTACAACCCTCTGAATTGGTGGTAAAACATTACAAGCCTATGTTGTGTGGGGTACTACTAGATCTCGTTGTTTGCATCGAGTGGTTATTGTGGTTTTCAAATCCTTGTATGACGAGGGTGTTTGCAGGTGTTTCGTTTCAGTTATTTTTCAACCTCCGGCGAATGACAAATAAGAGAAGGAACAAGACGGCGAGTATAGTTTTCAATGTAATTTTTTAGTTGTTTTATGTTTTCTTTTCTGTACCATCTTATATTTCTTGATAAATATCATATATGAGATGACTTTGGTGTCTTTTCTTAAAACGAAAAACAGATCGATCACGGAACTGGCGGCTAGCTTCTCCCTCCCGGATGTTAACCCTATCCCTCTTCTCGCTTCTTCTTTTTCAGCACACTTTTGCGATAATCGAGAGGACCCAGATAGCTCCGCATCGTGAATCATGCGTACCTAACACTTGCTACCGGAGCAAAATAAATTATCCACCACCTCGTTCGATCTGGCTTCATCAATCATTGAGACAAGGCATCTGAAGGCATCTCGATTATCTCGTGAGGCGATGGATCCGGTTTTGTCCAAGGAACTCATGGACAATGTCAAATTCTAACTCTCTTATACATTTTTCAACTACAGTAGAACAATCTCTAAAATGTACTATAGTAGAACAACAAAATTATTAACTCACCGAGAATGAATAGTATGGAAATATATAAGGCTTATAAAGGAACCACAAGTCTAATTCAACTATTTTCACATCGTATTTACAAAGGCTAACCAATATGACTGAGTCGAGTATGTGTACTTGCCTAATGGGCGGTGTCGGTTTCACTAACAATTCATGTATGAGACCGACCCGATTGGCCAAATGGACTTGTATTTCTAGGTCGGGCCAGAGACCCGATGGATCTGACCCGGCCCATTCTCATCCTTATCTACAGCGACTTTGACAGGTAGGAAAAACTGTATACTTAGGGCCCGATTGGATTGTCTTATATTAGCCTAAACGATGGGAAAATTTTACGGACCTACCGAGCCCTCGTGAAAATCCAGCGCAGGCAGGTAAAGTATTTCGGAGCAGTCCAGTTTTCTGACCCGACCATCCAATCACCCTTACGAGCAAATATTCTTCTCGACAGGTCGCCGACACTAGTCCAATTTCATTTGCTGACGCGATCGTTTAGATTGAAAATTGCACGTCACGACCTTCAAGCCTGTGGTGATGGAGCCCGCGTGAGGAGAAAGTGCGTATTGTTAATCTCTGCAGCTCCACCAAACTTTACTACCGCCGCTACCAGCTGCTTGCTCACCTTTCCCTTTCTTCTCCTTCCTTCTTCCCCTGCTCTTTGCTCATTAATAGGTAGGGGACGAGCTACCATTGCCTCCTCTTGCAGTTCTTCGACGGGCCATGTCGACAATGAAGGGCGTCGACGACGCCTTCCTCGGCGTCGGCGACAAGCCGTACGTCTTCTCTCTGCTCCCTAACCCTCTCTCTCCCCTCCCCTGCTTTTGGTGTTCCTTTTTTCCCTCTCCAGTTGTCCCGCTGGACTTAGATTCCAGGCAATCTTGGATTCTTGGGTCAGCATTAGAATATGCCTTCCCGCTTCCTTCACATCTCATCTAGTGTTACCGTTTCGCTTTACAAAATGCAACTGGTAATTTTGCTTTTAATGAGGAGCAGAGAAAAAACCGCTCTATTCATAAGATCTGTAAGAAAAGAAGAAAATTGCTTGGAGGTCTCAAATTCCAGGGATGGAATGTGGGAAATTAAATTTCGTGGCTGCAAAGCCTGTATGCATTGGGCACATTATTCTTCATTTACCTATGTGGTGCAGATGTCAGGTAGTAAATCTAGCTTGTGCTGTTCTTTTTTACATTGTTCCAGGGGGCTGGAAATCTGGTGTATTATGGGCACCAATGTAGTCCCAGTCGCAAAATCTTTGCATGGCAAATTCTACAGTGGCAACTGCTATATCATACTCAATGTAAGTTTCTCCAAAGTAGGCAGCTCCAGATTTAAATTTGTAGCCTATTTACGTCACTGATTAATTTCACATATTTGTACAATGTTTCAGACAGCTGAGCTCAAGAGCGGAATTAGGCAGCACAATGTGCATTACTGGGTAGGGGGAGAAGCCAAAGAGGTGTGATAAAACTACAGAAATTTATGGTCCCCTCTTGTCATTCTTGATTGGCAAAGCCTTGTGCCTATGCCTTTTCTTTGTGTATTGCATTGTGGTCACCTAGGAGCACTGCATGATGGCTTCCAACAAAGCCATGGAGTTGGATGCGGCACTGGGCTCCCAAGCTGTCCAGTACAGGGAAATGCAAGGCGAAGAGTCCGACAAGTTCTTGTCATACTTCAGGCCATGCATCATCCCGTGCAAGGTAGCTTCTCTTCACACTGGAGAAGGTCCGGGGACGAATGCGACCAGACCACAATGTTTCGGTGTGAAGGAGAGCATGTGGCTCGTGTCACAGAAGTAAGAAGTGCCATCTCAAAGATTTGCTAGCACATTTCAGTGTATGTGGCGGTAACGGTGAGATAACTAACTGATGGTGTTTGCGATACTGTCTTGCAGGTTCCGTTTTCGCGGACCTCCCTGGATCATAAGGCGGCGTTTATAGTGGACACCCCGTTGAAGATCTTCCTTTTCAGCGGTTGTAATTCTAGTATGCAAACAAGGGCTAAGGCATTAGATGTCATTAAGCACCTGAGAGAAAACCGGCATTGTGGTAGATGCGAGATTGGGACAATAGGTAGTGTCACATGAAATTTCTCCTTTCATTAGCATGGTTATGATCCTTACTTTTTCTGCTCTTCACTGACTGTAGAGGATGGAAAGCTTGTTGGTGATTCTGATGCTGGTGAGTTTTGGAACCTATTTGGAGGCTATGCGCCCATTCCCCGTGATGTACCAGACGCAGGCAATGGGGAGCTGATGACTACCACATCCAAGAAACTTTTTTGGTGACTACCCCCATTTTAATTTAGAATTCATTTGCCTTGAGTTAGTATATACATAACAGTGTATCAGTACACTTTCCCATTTGTAGGATTAATAAGAGAAAACTTGTTCCCATGGATACACAATTGTTAGATAGAGAAATACTGAACTCTGACAGAAGTTACATACTGGACTGTGGAACTGAAATATACTTGTGGATAGGGATGACAACACTGGTTTCAGAGAGGAAGACATCCGTTACTGCCTTAGAGGTATGCACATGAACCTGACTGTGTCCCTTTTTTCTAAAATACTGCATATGTGCTTGTAGGGAACTTTCTAATAGATCAACATTTTTTATAATAAGCTCTTAGTGCAAATAAGTTTTTTCTTTCTTCAAGAAAAAACATGGTGCAGATAAGTTACAAGCATATCAGAAACAAATGAGGGGTATTAACATCCTTTATTATTGGCTCCTACTTAAGTCTTTTCCCATGTTTGAAACCAATCTTATTTTATAGGATTATGTACGCTGTCAAGGCAGATCATCAATTGGACATACTGTTATAATGACTGAAGGTCATGAAGTTGCCAACTTTAAGCTGCATTTTCAGCATTGGCCCAAGAATGTCGTGCAGAAGTTATATGAGGCAGGGCGAGAGAAAGTGGCAGGTGTGAGGACCATAGTGGTTTCCTGTGCCTTTTCGTTCCATTGAATCAGTGAATATCATCTCAAGGTCTAATGCAGAATCATGGTGCAGCAATTTTCAAGCATCAGGGCTACGATGTTGCAGAAATTCCTGAAGATAAACCTCAGCAGTTCATTGGCAGTAATGGTTCTCTGAAGGTAAATTTCTTTGCTAAGTGTGTCATATTCCCACTAAATCCAGGCACATGCGTAAATCTATGTTAAAGACAAGAATAATATGTAGCGCAGGTTTGGCTGGTGGACCGTGGTTGTGTAACCGTCCTTTGCACTGAGGAGCAGGAGCAACTGTACAACGGGGACTGTTATATTGTACAGTACAGCTATGTTGAAGATGGAACAGATTATGATCTGTTCTTTGCTTGGTCTGGACAAAATAGCGTACAGGTATTATCTTTGCAGTGCTTTAAGACCAAAGGGGCTCTTTTATTATTCTCTTGGTAATAACCACTTCATTCCAATCGGATGTAAAAGCTAGAATGGCATACTACTGATTGGTTCTGTTTATGCATGTGTATGTCGCATGCTACTGAAATTGGTTTGTGCATTTGGATGCAGGAAGACAGAGAGTCTGCAGTTTCATTGATATCAAGCATGGCTGATTCAGTAAAAGGTCCTGCAGTTGTGGTGAGCTATTTCGCTCCTTCTTGCTCCCACTAAATCCAGGCATATGACTAAAATGAATCTTACCATGATATCCGACAGTATCAGTCATTTGCAAATGTAATTTCAGGGGCAAGTGTCTGAAGCCAAAGAACCTGAGTTGTTTTTCCTAGCATTCAAGTCGTTGATCATATTCAAGGTATACTTGTGTTGTGCGGTTCATGTAATTAAATAATATTAAGGAAGGGATGCATACTTAGATATGAAAGCTATAGACTGTATTTATTTCCTTCCTTTCCAGGGTGGCAGGAGTACTGCATATAAGAACTCCGTTCTGCCGAAAATCGGTAGAACTGAATGGTACCACAAAGATGGGGCTGCATTATTCCGGGTTCAAGGGCTGAGACATGATTGCGCACGAGCCGTTCAGGTTGATCTGGTGAGTTTAGGAAAATCTGAAAAATAATGCAGATTCAGAGTTAGCTTCTTAGGTCAAATCACACTTCAATATTTAATTTCTGATATTCTAGACCACTCAATAAATGCAGGTCGCAAGTTCGCTTAATTCCTCGCATTGTTACATTTTGCAAGACGGTGCTTCTTTCTTTACTTGGACTGGAAGCCTTTCTTCACCAAGCGAACACGATATACTTGACAGGATGATGAATAAGTTGTTTGTAAGGATAACGTTTATCTCATTGTGATCTCTCTAGGGAAATTGTGAAGTATTCCCCTCGTGGATTATATGCAGTGCTATTTTTTCAGCCACTGAAGCAATCATTGTTATTAAGAGAAGGTTCTGAACCTGAGCACTTTTGGAAAACACTAGGAGGAAGAACAGAATACTCCAACGAGAAGTGTTTCAAGGGTTGGCCGGCCGAACCACATCTGTATACTTGTACTTTCCAGCAATGTACGTGCCTCTAGTTTTCCTTCGAAGAGCATCTGCACATAAAAGCATTTTTAACCGTTATTTATGATTCTTTTCAGGTCTGTTCAAGGTTAGTGATAGCTTACAGAGAACATCTATGTCACAAGAAATAAAAAAATACTGCTATAGCTTGTCGCTTTTCTTGCAAAGATTGAATAGTTTTTGGGATTCCGATCTTTCAGGCAAAGGAGGTATATACCTTCTGTCAGGATGATCTGGCAACTGAGGAGACTTTGATACTGGACTGCGGGGAAGAAATTTACGTCTGGGTTGGACTTCACTCAGGTGTCACGTCCAAAGAGCACGCCCTTGACATCGGCAAGGTCATAGCTTTTCCAGCTTGTGATTATAGCTGTACCGAAAAACGCAATGGGGAAATCTCAGTTTGTTTCCACTTAATGTGCAGATGTTCCTTCAGGCAGGCATTGCTCAGGATGGACGACGGTCGATCGTTGACACGACTGTTTATGCTGTTGCGGAAGGGGATGAGCCTGCATTTTTCACCAGTTTCTTCAACTGGGATAGATCAAAACAAGTTGCAGCTGTACAACTGGGCAACTCATTTGAGAGGAAGCTGGCGATGCTGAAAGGGATTTCACCAAAACTGGAGGTTGGTTCATTAACTCGTCTCACCAAAAATTATGATTTGCATTGGGGAAAAATCAGCATCAATAGAGATTTGTTAGGGTTTAATAAATAGGAATACATATGCCTAATTTTTTTCTTGCTAATTGTTGTAATCTGAAAAAGAAATGCTCACTGCTGTGAGACAGGGACCGGACAGGAGCTTGCGCAGGTCACCGTCGAGAAGACCAGGTATATCGTCGGAGCCGACCACACCAGAGCTGCAGCAGCAGCCGGCAGCGAGGAGGACGTTCGGCTCTGCCTCTGCCGGGAGGGTGGCCAAGGAGAGATCACCATCAGCTTCGGCGCTGTCGCCGTCGCCGTTGACACCATCCTGGTCTCCAAAGAGCCGCTCCTCCTCCTCGCCGTCGTCGCCGGTGGTAGCGCGACGGCTCTTCCCGTCCACGCTGCACGGAGCCGCGCATGTCCCCTCCGCTACAGCCATAGGGAGTCCCGCCCGACGACGGTAAAAACGGATCTCGCTGGTGGAACCGGAGGACAGTTAACTGTAACAAAACTGCTGGATATCTTTGCTTGCCGCAGTGGATGAATTGCAGTCGAAGCCACTCATCAGAGAACGTGAAACTCGCCTCGTCCTACAAACCTTTTCCCAGCCGGCAGCCGCCGCGTGGCTGCTCCGCCGGCTCGCCCCAGTTCTTGGCTCGTTGTGATCTTCACAGAGGCCACGCGCGCGCCGCGCCCACTCTGATCTGTTGATCTTCTCCCTGGGCACGGCACGGCGGAGTGTCCGGCAGCACCACGCGACATGGCCGGAAACGAACAGATTTCGTCCACACCGAGGAGCCGACGACACCACCAACTGTCACCGCCAAAAACCTCGTGGTACCCTCAGCTGCCTGTCACCGCACGCGAAGTCGCGAATGGCGTGGAAATCTGCTTAACTTTTCTCAAATTCGGTGGTAAAGGCGGCAGTTTCCAGTACACATGAAAACAAGAAAAACAGAGAAAGGCCTGAAGCACCCCACAAACATTGGATTCATGTCGAAAGCTGAGATTTCTCCCGGGGGCATATGGATTATTAAAGACCCTTGAGGTACTAGACTGCAAACTAACACGACTATTAGTCATGAAAAAATATATTAAAAAACAAAGCATGAATCAATGCTAGTACGCATCAACCGTGCCACCAAGTTTCAAATCCAAATATATTCCTCAGCATAAAAGCAGAAAAGACAAATCAGGATATCAATTCATATCTTGACATAAATAATACTACTATTTATTTTGAAAGATCCAACAACCCGGGCCATAAATATATTAGGTGCATATTCCATCCCAAAATATAAAGTCATTGATTTTTGTTGGTCAACAATTTACAATTTTGACTACAACTTTATGTCCATACAATTAGTATACAAATATATGAAATGAAAACAAAATTGCAAGACGAAATGAAATGATACCATTTATCATTCTCAATCTATATAATTTAGTATATATTAATAGTGTCATGCAAAAGACCAGTAAAAATAGTGCGCCTTATATTCTGGGACGGAGGTTGTAGAATAATTACATAGGTAAGGTATTACAAAAAAAGGAAAGAACCGAAACATACCGTAAAAATATCAAATGATCGAAAAAGGGCCTGAAAAAAATGTAAGGAGGTTCCCGTATCAATTTCCTCAGCTCCTTGGCGTCGATGAAAGTCCCAGCAACATCCTTGATGTAATGAGGCATGCTTTCATTCAACGCTAGAGAAGCGGTTGTTGAAGAAAATACTCTGCGTAGTTTTCTATAATTTTGTAGCATCAAAAGTTTACCACTTTTACTTACAGTGTCAACTTATCTATTTAGGTCTCGACGGATTGCGGGCATGTATCCGAATAGTATCAAGTACGATGTAGAGGCTAGACATACGTCTTTTTAGTTCATCAGATAACGATATCTAGACGGGGTTGGAAGAATGCCTTGTTGGTGTCTAACATGAGGAAGAAGCGAGACGCCATTTCTCGGGCCATCTCCTTGATCACTCTTTGGACGTATAGAAAATTTCCATGGATACATCACTTCTTGATTAAGATTCTTTGACTAGCCAGGAAGAGGTCTGGGGGAGAGGGGGACACTATATGTCATCATCTTGGAGAGAATAGTGGAAATGTTGTGAATGCGGGTAATGGAGCTGAAATCTCCAATCGATTATGCGTTATTTTCTTGGGGATGAGCAAGATGTTGGCACGCCGAGTGCCCGCTCCACCATACTAGACGTTGTGTGATTGCTGCAAGAAGATCACCATGAATAGTATCCCAAGTCGGTGAAAGAGCAGTCTGATATGAATCTGTGCTCTCTTCGGAGGAGTGAAGACCGTCTTTGAGATCCTGAGGTGAAAGGGGAGATCAAGATGAGAGAGATCCTTGTCCCTTTTGGTGAAGACCTTTTGGCAGCTCTTTGCCATGAGATCTAGATCATTCATCCCTTAATGGAATAGCTTGGAGATTTCACTCTCATCACAATATTCAACTTCATCGTCACTTGACTCTTGAACTTGAGTCACTTAAGATTTTAGAGCTAGGTTGCTCTCTTCGTAGGTAAAGATGGATATTTGATCGCATTTCCTCATTGGTGTTCTTCTTGCTTCTGAGGTGGAGGTTGATTCCACATCCTTATTTCTATGCATATCATTGAGTTCGTCCATTGACTCTATCACTCTCTTTTAGCATCTATCATCATATCGTTCACCACTTCTTTGATTTTAGGGAAGTACATAGAATATGGTTGTCTAAAATGCAACTATGTGAACAATCCTATATGGCAAGATTACTCTAGCAAGCAAGAATAATATGCTAAACAATGCTTTAACTGAATTGAGAGGATTTTAACTTGAGAGGATAGAAATAACCAAGGAGGAGGAGAAAAAACACGCAACAATGTTTCCCAAGTTCAAGTTCTTCGTTAGACAGGTCATGTTAAACATATCCCACAACAGTCACTGGAGAGACACCTATCCTTCTTCTTTGTGAGCTAACCTGGCGAAATATGAGCACTTATACTATTGTTAGATACTGAGGCGATCTCTGGACCTTTACAATCTTTCTAGTTGAATCCACAACCTTAAATTATCTCTAGTAACTTTAACACTCTAAGGTTTCCCACAAACCGAAGAGTAACAACAGGATGCAAACTCGGAAGGAAAATCCAATTTTTCTCTTATCCAAACCTGGGAGGTCACTTTCGGAGACAAAGTCTCGTATGTTACATGCCTGCAACCTTCGGGCACCCGTAGTCTTCGGGCCCTTTCCGACATTTTATCGGGGCCAGCCCACCAATGTCCTTGACCAGTCCAAAGGTCGGACCGGATAAGGTATGGAGCTTCCGGGAAAAAATCACCGCAAATAGTCACAAACCTAGGGGCTTGCGTGGGGTTTCTCTTAGGCATATCTGAGTTCATAAGGGTTTTACTTCTTTTTTGCATTGATCCCCACTCCTTGCAAACATCAAATTCCTCTTAATAGTACGACTTCCGTACAACTCAAAGAAGACGAAATGTAAATACAAAATTCAAAGACACATTCATCTTTTAACCTTTTTGTGTAGGGGCCATGAACTATTACGCTTAATAGTCATCATATCGTTGTGGACCACAACCCGTTCTCATACTTGCCCAAACTATTAGTTCCCCAAATCATCGGTCATTATCATCAAAATCCACTTAGGAGGCAAAGATAGATGTAGTTTCATACTATCCATTCGAATCACTAGACAAATTAACATTAATAAAAAATCTCGGGTACCAATTCTTCAAGTAAAGTGTTGAACCCTCACAAGATGCAACAAAATTCATATAACATTTCGTCCTCGAAATATGAAACGGCGTACCAATTATCATGATGACGCCAATCACAAAAAAAACAAACTTTGTCATAATATTTGTTGTGTTTCGTGGAGATGAAACGCCATAGAAATCATCCATTTATACTACTGGACATATAACAACTCAGACAAAGAAATCGACAAATTTTCTCGTCACAACGGTTCCCAAAATATTTTCAATTGTTCTATATGTTTCCCAGCATTAAACGACAATTCCATGCGGATATGCGATCCATTTATATACCATTTTTGCGCTCTCGTAAATATAAATTGACATACCAATTACTATATGACGACACGAAACATGAAAAGGGGACAATCTTCATCCTACTATTTGTCGTGTCCAGTACGTCAGAGAAAGTATCCATTTATGCCGGTAGATGTTGAAACCGACAACTTCCCGTACCAAAGGTTACTACGTATTTTTCGTTGGCCAATCGTTTCCTAACACGAAAACGGCAAACTACTCGCGGGATATTCCCCAACGGTTGGCACGCAAGGTGCATCTGTTGCTAGTTTTTTCCAGTTGCTTAAACCCTAACCCCAAAGCTGGGCGAGCCTTTTGCTGTGAGACTTTTCTCTTGTGAGAGACCACGTGACACAAGGAAACTGTCAGTTCAATCGATTAGGAGGTGCCACCGCAGTCCGCATTTAGAGGGTATATTTCCTTCGATTGAATTACTGGTAGGTCTCGTTCCTTCACCCCTAACAAACATGGAAAATGCTGGTAAGTGTTAAACTTCTCATTACATTTCACTTGATGATCCGAACCAGACACGCCGTAAGTTCGACTGTAACAGCACAAGACCTAACTAGCCATGTTCTGCGTAGAAAACTCCCTATGTTACTACTCCCTCCGTTCCAATTTACTTGTCTTGGATTTGTACAAATGCGGATGTATCTATACTTGTTTCGTGTCTAGATACATCTGTTTGTAGACAAATGGATGACAAGTAAATTGGAACGGAGGGAGTAACAAACAAGGGGAATGTGGCTACAACTAGATTATTTGTTATGCTATTTACAACGACGCCCTCTAATTAGGTACGAATCAGTAAATCGTCATCTAGCACAGCAACAAGCGGTCCTCGTTTGGGTTCCACTGGATTTATGTGCATACGTCCATACGGACACGAGTGCTGCCCATCAGCGTATCTTTACTGACAGTAGTGACCAAGCCTGGAGCACGGCAAACCTCGCCACAGACTGCATACACTCGGTCCACATGGTCCGTAGACACATCGAAAATCTGTATTCGAAAGGTTATAACCTGGGACGGTCTCCTGGCCGTCAGATGAGGCCGTGGACCGGGGAGAATGGACGGTCCGATGGGGGCGCCCTGCCTTTATATCACGCGAGCGGTCCCGCTGACACAGGTATCTCGCAGTCGCTGTTGGAGGCACTGACTACTCCCTTTCTTCTCTGCTTGTCCCCTATCTACCGCGCGCGAGTGTTCCTGCTGCCATTGCTCGATTCCTATCTCGGAGGTCGAGATGATGGCGGGAGGGTTCGCGTACTTCGGCGGTGAGCTGGCGGCCGCGGTGGGTGGGACGGTAGGGAGCTACACCGCGAGTTCCGGCCATGGCGGCGTCCCGCACTACTTCGTCCAGGACGACGGTGGCACTCCGTCAGCCGGGATGGCAGTAGTTCCCGACGCGGGATCAGGCGTTTATGGTGGCGTCGGTGGCATGGATCGTCCCACCAGCTACGCCGGCTACGGCGGCGGCAGTGGCGCCGGCCCCATGGCGATGGCTGCGCCGGCTCGGCCGCCGCCGCGCGCCAGAGCCAACGGCGCGCTGTTCAAAGCAGCCTGGACAGAGGAGGAAGACATGTACGTACTAAATCGGAACTAGTACCCTTTCTCTTGCTTCGTCGATATCTTCTCCTGCAGGATTCAGTTTTTCGTTCGTGGTTCGTTTGCAGGGCTCTGACGGAAGCACCGGAAGTGGGCGGCGATTTCGCGGCGCCTCCCGGGGCGAAGCGGGAAGCAGTGCCGCGAGAGATGGATCAACCACGTGGACCCAACGATCAAGGTAATCTCGCGAGATCTTGGTCTCTTGGAGCATACGAGCAGCTTAATTTCAGGGGAAATTCTGACCATCTATTGTTGAGTGTGCTTGCGGAGAGGAATTCCTTGTGATTAATTAATCTGGTCTATATACGTGCAAAAGTTTGCTCCAAGTTTCGTCCCACTCCATTCGTAAGTCGGTATTAACTCCCGGATAAATAGTTAGTCGTGTTGCATGTCTTTACTCTTACCAGTAAGTGCGGCATTTAGATTCTTCATCTAGGCCACTAATTGATCACCCAAGTAATTTCGTGTTATTTGGGATTTCTTTTGTTGCTATAAATAAAAAACGACCTTCCTACCTATTTTTGAGATACGTGAATTTGAATTCATATAATCCTATACAAAAGAAATGTCATTTACACTTAGGTAAATTAACATTGCTAGTTGACATGTCTCTGAAATGTTTACAATTCTTGGGCACTAACTGACCCCCCAAGTAACTTTATGCTGTTACTTGTTTGAGAAAAATATTCGAGATGTTTATTTCCTACTTGCCTGAATTTGGTAAGTAGGCGTAGATGTACCCCCCTACATTAGCATTGAGGTGTGTACAGATTTTTGCATTTAATCTTTTAAATAGAACGTGTCACTTGCACTTATGTTCCCGCCCCGGCGCCCCCAGATAAGCATCTGATATGTAGATGGAAGTTTTGTTTCGATCCTATAAGAAGAAATGTAATTTACACTTATAGTAATATCTACGTTGTTATTGGCATGTGTCTGAAGTTTCCGTAATTCCTGCCCACAATTGACACCCCAAGTAGTTTTGTGTTGTTATTTAATTTGAAATTGTACTTGGTGCTTATTTGTGACTTGTGTGAGTTTGATAAAGAGTCGATGATCCTGCACAAATAGAAAAATAGAAAATGTCACTTGCATTTAACATATCTGGTTTTGCTGATACACATATTCCTATAGTTTTGTGTTATTTATTTGTGAAACCGTGGAGTTGTTTATTATGATTTTCCGGAATTGGGTGAACATGAGTTGACTCATGTGTATGAAATTTCCAGTTATGTTAAATCATAAGATCAGAAGTGCGATTTGCACTTACGATAATCAATCATGCTAATTGGCACGTACGTGTCTGAAGTTTCCATATTTACTTTGTGGATTGCTACTACCTTGCTTGAATTTAGTGAAGAGTCGAGTTTCTATCCCCAAATTATCATTTGAGACGTGGTATGTAATTTTTAGTCTAGTCACAGAAAATGTCACCTCCACTTAAAAGAATCAAGGTTGCTAATTCAGAAGTCCGAAAATGTCAGTTGCACTTAACAAAATCAGGGATGCTAATCATAAGTCGTAAATTTTGTGTTATTAATAATTAAATTTTGCCAAATTGTACATCTCATCAATCTTGTATATAATTTTTTAAGTTGAGCTGAACATTAACACAAACCTGAAAATGCACATGACCTTTTCCTTGTAATTTAGCTTACTTTATATGTATGGAGAGTGGGATGTGAACTACTATAATTTGACAGTGTTCAAAAGTCGAGAAATGTAAGGGGCACTTCGAACCTTTGAATCAAAAAATGCATTAACAGAAAAATGGCTGTTTAAACAACATAAAATAAAAATTACATGGTAGTTTCCATGAGGCGCAAGAAACATCAGAATAATTGATTAGGTGCTACTTAATTTAACACTGAGAGAGAAGATAGAGGTAGAGAAGATGCTTTGGAAGTTCATATATCCTATGAGGGCATATTTCCTACAAAATATGATCTCAAGGGCATCTTTAGGATATTTCTAGCTTTAGGATTGTAATCTTCCATTATTCATCCAAATTTTATTTCTTCCTAAGAGGGTCTGACTATGAATTGTAAAAAATAATTGACTTGCAGTAAATAGGAAACGATTTCCAGAATTGCACATGCATATATAGTACTTTGAGTATGTTGTTCTCTATAAATGTCCAGAATTGTAGTAAAAAAACGAATTTTTTATTTGTGGGTAAAAAAAATGAATTGACTTGTAAGTAAATAGGTAAGATCCCCAAATAAAATTAGTCAGACGTAGGATGTACTAGTACTACTTTGAATATGTAGTTCTGTGTTGTGTTGTGACCACTTGTGCCACTTTATTTGGTTCTGCCAATCATTTGAAATGTTATGCCCATACTAATTAACTCAGGACCTACAGAAGCAAATGTGGACCGAGGCGGAGGATCAAGAGCTGATTACGGCGCACAAGAGCTTTGGCAACCGGTGGTCCGCAATTGCCAAGATGCTCCCCGGCCGGTCGGAGAACTGCGTGAAGAACCACTGGAACGCCACCCGGCGCAGCCTCAAGGCCAAGCGCACGCTCAAGAAGCGGAACTGCGAGCAGCCACCTCCCGGCCAGCCCTCCCTCCTCGCCGAGTACATCTGCACCCTCTACCCTCCCACCGAGTCGCCACCCACAGTGTCACCGTTGGCGTCCACGCCGCCGACCGAGCCCGATGACCGAAATCAGCAGGTTGGTCCAGACACCGCGATTGCCGCCGCGCCGCTGGCCTACGCTGCCCCGACCATGGCTGGCATGTGCTACCACCAGAACCCGCCCAACGTGCACTCCTGGGCACAGGACATGAACGTCGCCGGCAGCAGGTACCCGTACGACCTCCCACCCTACCCGCAGCTGAACCACCACCAGCCCTACGGCCTGCCTTCGACGCCGGCGCAGATGATCAGCACGCAGGAGGAACTGCTGGAGGCCGCGGCGGCGGCGTACGCGAGCATGGATGACATGTACCTGTTCGCCGACCAGCGGAGCAACCTGCGGGCGGATCAGGGTGAGATGGACAGCGGGTCATCCACCAACAACCAGATGGGCAACGATGGTGGTGGTGCTAACGGCTGGTGCTACTACGGAGCCGACGGAGCTGACCCGGGCCGTAGCGGCAGCGGCAACGATGACGTCGACGTTGTGCAGATGGCCTCGAGGGAGTTCGAGGCGCAGGACCAGTACATGGCCACCCTCGACCACCTCACCAGGTTCACCTGAGGCATTTGCAATTTTGCATGTGTGAGGTGTGATTGCATTTGTCAGAAGAAGACTGTAAGCTGTATACTGTATAATGTTGTGTGTTGTGCCCATAAACTTAATTTGGTTGATTTAAGTGTGTCGTGACAGTACCTTTCCGTGGTCCATTTGGTGGAGAAACCTTATTTTGTTGTATTTTTCTTTTTTACAGAATAATGTGTTGTACCTGTACTTGATTGCTCCGTTCAATTTACATATCGAAAGGACACGCATGCATGCATAATTGTGTATGCATGTTTTGTTTGGTCACTAATACCCTCGTAAGTGTGAAAAACACTTTCCTCTCTCAATACATATTCAGGACAGAATGTGTGGCAGCCGTGTGAAACCTAGTGACCTCCGCCCTTGTCTCCTCCCCTTCCTACCCACATCGCCGTTGCTTGCCTTCTTGCGGTGTAGGAGGTTCTCGCGGTCGGCGTGTACATCAGAGGAGGTCAGACGCCAAGGTGGCGGCTCCCGTCGTCTCGGATTTTTGCACACAACCGGACTAGTTGGATTGGGTGCGACCAGCCAAGTATGCCCTAAACGTTTGGGTACACATAAAAATGTGCAGAGGCCGGATTAACGTAGGTACCTAATTTTGTATGTTTTCTAAAGCCTGATTATGTACGTCTCAGTTTAAAAAATAGGGTAGGCATGAAGATTCAAACACAATAATCTTTTTGGCTAAATATGTATAGATACAAGTTCAAATCATGTCAAATTTGAATAAATATTTCATATTTTTTTGGCAAAGTCAGTTTTAGAAGGATTCGCTATGATCGGTAAAATGATTTTGTTAATTTGCAACCCGTTTAGGAAAGTGCAACTACGATTTAAAGAAAAATGTAACTAGGTGGAGTTGCACTTTTCTACCATATTTAAAAAATCTAAAATGTGCAAGATGCATTTTCACTAAACTAAAGTGCAGAATTTTTCCTAAACTGCAGTTGCACATTTTCTAGAAAGTGCAAGTTACACTTTTATCTGAAAAGTGTAAGTTACATTTTAGACTAAATTACAGTTGCACTTTTTGAATCAATCGGGACTTATCAAAAATATTAGTCGACTGAAATTTAGAAAAAATACCACTATTTGAATGTCACAAAATTCTAACTCAAACTAATCCGGCGGCTCAACGATAATCTTGATATGTTGTTCTCGTTCTTTCTCCTCGTATCGATTATGTCTGGTGGCTAAGAAGACGACGACATGTGGTGGTCAGGACCTTGGATTTGAGGTGTATGCAGGAATCTGAAGCTTCCGCCTTCGATTGTGCTTATCTCTTATAAGCAGTTCATGTCGCTCTGGCATTGATGTAGCCCAACCTAGGGTTCCTACCTCAAGCACCACCGATGGCCCAATGACAAGAGCTAGAATCAAAGCAATACATGAAAAGGTGAACTCTCTCCTATCAATATGTGATTTCGACCTTTCGGTGAATGGTTCGCTACCTCAAGCGGATGTACTTTGTGTTCTTAGGTTTAAACCTCGTGGTGCCACTCAAGAGGATGGAGAAGATGCTCAAGAAAGTGCCAAGGAAGATGCACAAGAAAATGTAGAAGAAGATGGCCAAGAAACTGATCAAGAAAACGAACAAAAGGGAGAAAACGGAGGACCAGACTGTCTGGACCAGGCACCCAAGACAGTCCGGCCCTGGCACCCAAGACAGTCCGGCCCAGGACCAGAAGCTGCCAAGACAAGGGCCGACATAGTCCGGTGTATGTCCGGCCTACCCAAGACAGTACGGCCCAGACACCCAAGACAGTCCGCCCATGCGAAACCTGAGAAGAAAGGGGCCTCGGGCCCACCCCTACTTGCCTCTTCCTCCACTTCATCCTTGCATTATAAATACCCCTTGAGGGTTCAGCTCTAGGAGAGATAGGATATGATGAGATAGAGGTTAGAGCTTTGCTCCCCCACCCCACCCCTTGTGGAGATGTTGCCTCCCCAAGTGGAGAAGATCCTCTAGTGGATTCAAGGCCTCCTTGCATGGAGATGTATCAAGATCTCTTCTTGTAGCTACTACTTGTCAATCTCTCCTTAATTGGATTCTATTGGATCGGTGGACCGGCTGGTGAGAGGAATCGGTTTCATTAAGCGTGTTGTTGACTTGGGATTTGAGATCCGGAGGATACTCCATTGGGTGTTTGTTGCCGGGTAATCTATCCTGGTAGGCTTCACGAGTTATCCCCTCGATTTCCCACGTTTTCCCTCGTGTTCTTCCTCGTGTTCATCACGTTCTTCGTGTTCTTCGTGACCACCTCACCAAATCCGTGAAGATCGGGCAACCCTAGAGGTTGGAACCTTCATCATATGGTATCAAGCAATGGTTGCCACGGATTTGACTTTGTTTCCACCACAAATACCCCAAATTTTTCTTGTTCTTGAGAAATTCGAAAATTTCACCAAAAATAGTCCCAAATTGCTTTTGGTTGATTCAGAGATTTGAGTGCGTTTTGGTAGGTTTTGATCCGTGGATCTATTGCTAAACTTGTTGATCTACCTTCCCTTGCGTTCCCATGGCCAAATTCCTCTGATTTCCCCTCCGATTTGGTGTTTCAAGTCGAGTTTTTCCGCCCAAAATAGCGATCTCGGGTGGCCCGGACTGTCTTACCCCGTCCACCCCAGACTGTCCGGCCCAAAAACAGTGAGCGCCCAGACACAGCCCCGGACTGTCCGCCCCTCAGAAAAACTGCAGATTTTGCTTTTCGGTTTTGGCCATAACTTTCACTTCTGGACTCCGTTTTGAGTGATCTTTAGCTCGTTTTGAAGCTACGAACACACTCTACATCACCATTGTGGAAGATCCATCACATCTTGAAGCCAAATTCCGTGAGTAAGGACGGAACTTCCACATCAACGGGTAAAGATCGTCGACGAAGGTATAAACATCACGAATCTTTTCCCCCTTGCCATTCCTTTGACAGCCATCATACCCTTGTGTTTATTTTGTCCTATTGAGGCTAGCTCTTGATGATTGCTTGGGCTTTGCACAATTGCTAACTTGTCTGTGCTAGTTGATATATCTTGTTGTTGGCATCAAAGAAGCGGGTGAGGAAAAAGCAAAAAGAGAAAAGAATCAAAAAAGAGGAAAGAAGAAGAATAAGATCACCACTTGCCATATCTTTTGTAGGAAGCGCGCAAGCTCGATGAAATCCTCGTAGGTGGTACATTTTGTGCAAATCTTGTAGCCCACCAATAATTTGCAATCGACCTATGGCTCTCCTTGTACTTATGCAACACCGAGCTTATAGTCTTCGCTAGGAACATATGGTACACTAGCTCACTTTCATATTTGCATGAGTCCCATTTATCTCCACGTGTGTGTTTCCATGAGCTTTGCTCATATCTTTGGAGATTGACTCGTTTTGCTTTGTGATCATTGTGGTTCTCTACTTGCCATTACAATATCTTGGTCTCGGGTTGTTTCAATTTGCTTTCCATAATCCATACATATCCACTCAAAAGCCGTGTGTGTTTTGGAGTTTGTGTTTGGATATCGGTTTGTGTATCGGTTTCTCTTGGCATGGTCCACTAGTTCCAATACTATCTTCACGGTTTTCATAGTTCTTCCACTTCACATATACACTTGTCTTGTGAGTTAACATGTCTAGGGAGAGCGAATCCAACTATGGAGACGAAGATGACTATGAGGACACCATGAACTACATCGACAATGATGCCTCAAGCATAGAGGACATGGGGGACGACTACACCAACTATGACCCCCACGACATGATGGATCATCACCAAGACTTCCGCTACCACGACTACGAGTCCATAGACATCAACGACATGGACCGCTACCACGACTTCGACTCCTCAAGCGCCCATGACATGATGGATCGTCACCAAGACTTCCGCTACCACGACTCCGACTACTCAAGCGTCAACGACATGGAGCGGTACCACGACTTCAACCAACCTTCATCATATGGTACCGACTTCGACTACAACGACATGGTGGAGCACCACTACTACGACTACAACTCCGATGACATGGTGGAGCACGTCTACGACTACCACTCTTCATGCATGTGTGACGACATCGACTCCACCTTAGACAACATGCAAGGGGAGATGAACCCCATCACCACCGTGTTCAAGAGAGGCACAACCTACTATGGTTCAAGCTCAAGACGGAGCAACGAGAGAACAACCATGCCTTCATCCTATGGAGCTCCAACAACCTCAAGAAGGCGCTATGAGAAGGACATCGCCAAGAGCGTCAAGCTTCGACATTCTCCAACACCCTCAAGAAGGCGCCATGAGAAGGACATCGCCAAGAGCGTCAAGCTTCGACATTCTACATCAACCTCAAGAAGGCGCCATAAGAAGGACATCGACAAGGCCAAATACAAATGCCCATCTAGCTCATTGGCACCCACAAGAGCTACAAGTTACATCTTCGGCGACTTACCAAAGCTTGATTCTTGCACTAGTAGGGAAGTGCCTTTCTGTGGAATGACATTTTGTGGCGCACCACTTTGGCCATGCGCCACAAAAATATTTCAGTGGCGCACCATGGACAATGCGCCACAGAATACTGTGGTGCATGCAAGCACTAGTACAGAACGACACATCGGATACCCCTCTATGGAAACGACAGACGTTAGGCGACGGAGAATCACGCTTTTCGCGCGGCCAGTGCGTACAAACCTGACCTGGGCCGCGGCTGGCCCGTCAACATAGGTAACGGAGAAAGTATTAACTCCGTTACCCATAGTATTGGCAACGGTCTTAATTCTGGCTCCGTTTCCGATATGTGCCTCTATAGCAACGTAGACTTTTGGGTGTCCGTTTCCAATGTGGACACGTTCCATCTTGGAATTCAAAGCGAGGCGAGTAAATGCCATGGCGTAGTGGCACCGCCCACTACTCCTTGAAAACCCCAATCCTTGCAAGCTCAAGACGCCACCGAATCTGCTCTCTCTCTCTCTCGCTCGCTCGCTCCCTCCTACTGATTAGCGAAGATGCCTCACAGCAACGACACACAGGAGCACACTGAGTCGCCGCGGGACAGTCCCCCCGTCAGCGGCGAGTCCGTTGAAGGACCGACGCCGGAGACGAGCGACGACGAATACGCCAACTTCCATGATCCCACCTTGATGCTGGGCCCGCCGAAGGTTGATTCTGATGACGAGTCAACCGAAGAGGAGAAGGAGGAGGAGGAGGAGGACGACGAGGAGGACGAGGCGGAGGCGCCGGTCCCGAAGAAGGGAGCCCCGGCGACGGAGAAGAAAGCCGCCGCCACCGCCTCCGATATGCTGCCGCCGCCGCCGCCACCACCTCCAATGGCCCCCAATAAGCGAGGCCGTGAGAAGGACGAGGATTGCGCGGAAGCAGGGCGCAAGAAAAAAAAGAAGTAGCTAGTAGTAGTTCTATAAGTTCTCCAACTGTAATTTACTTTATTATTATTAATATGTACTGCGTATGTAATGTAGTAATCACTAATATTAATATAAGTATCCTATAAGTGGTTTTCTCCATATAGTAGAGATTAGGAAAATATTATTCCAGAGAGTAGAAGAAATTCCACAAAGTGGGCGCGTAGGTCCCACACCTCAGTGGAAGAAACACAAAGGAAACGGTCCTTCTAAAGAACCGTTTCCTATGTTTTACCTATATATATGGGCGTACAGAGCAAAACCTAACACTCGTTTCCTCACTCTGTCCCAGTATGCTAGATCTGTTCGTGGCGGCGCCTCCTGGCGTTGCGGCCATCGCCGGCGCCGTGGCGGCGCCGTCTCCGCCCAGACGACGGCTATCACGGCGAGGTCTTCGCCATCTCGCCCGACACGGCGAGGTGTTCACCATGTACCCCGACACGGCGAGGTGTTCGCCATGTCCCCCGACACGGCGAGGTCATCGCCATCTCGTCCGACACGGCGAGGTCGTCGCTTTGTCCGCTTCCTCTGCCTCCACCACTTCCGGATCTGCTAGATCGATCCAACGGCGACGTGAAGAAGGTATCAGATCCACATCCGGTAGTTCTATCTAGATCATTTCTTGATGTAGTTAACTTGCCTATTGTGCACTTCCAACCGGTTGTAGTTTAGCTAACTAGTCCATGTGAAAACAGGAGTCTATTTCGGTGACACTGCATAAAAAAGTCGGAGACACAGAACAAACAACGAACATTACTCAAGAGAGTAGTGTTTGTTGACTTTCCCATAATGGCCTCCAATTATATACACAGGTCAGTACACACTATATACTACTGTATACTTCATATTATTGTGTTAAATTGTTTGTTCTATCTAGTAGTGTCAGAACTAACATAAATCCTTATTTACATTTAGGGATATCAAGCTGTTCCCTTTCAAACTCCACCATATATATCCACCGTCGCTATTGTGACGTTTTGGTACACTGCATAAAATACTTTTTTAAGTAAGAGTGTTTTATACAGTGTCGCCGAAATGTCACATCGGTGACGTATTAGATTAGATTTCGGTGACACTGCATAAAAAATCCAGAGCCGGTGGTGGCCTCCATGGAAAGGATGATCGTTGTCAGGCATCCTATGAGGCTGCTAACATCGCAATATCTTGTTGACAAGCCGTGTGTTGGCTGCTCTGGTTCATCAATAAGAGCCACCTCAAGACATAGGTAAGATATCGTTTCAGTTTGCTTAAATTCATAGTGTATTTGTTTTAGCATATGTATTTAACAATTGTAACTCTATTTACTAATGTATAGGGTACAAAGCTTCAACATCCTTCTCTCAAGAAGTTGAGATAAGAAGAGATAGCTAGAGTGACACCTGCGAGGATTGTGGAAAAAGATGTAGGGAAGAAATCATATATTCTTTCCGTCCTTTGACATGATAGGCTTAGTATAGATGAAATCTGTTATCATTTTGCCTCTTATGTTTGTCACATCTTGTGATGCAATTGTAAAGGTAAAATTGTGATGGAAATGTAAAGTTACATTGTGATATGAATGAAATCTGTTACCGTTTTAGTATTTGAGCTTGTGCTGTGAGATTTTAAGTATCTAGTGGCATTTGTAAACTTGGCATCCTGTAACCAAAATATGAGAAATGCTCAGTGCAAACGGGTGGATGGCAAACTCCGTATCTGATGAAGGAAAACTAAGGAAACGGAGGTCTGCGCACAACCGTTGCCAAATGGAGACCTCATCGGAAACGGTTTTTGGCCTCCGTTACCGATGAAGGCCTTCACATCAGTGACAGAGGCGGGGACACGGACCCTTTCTCCGTTGCCGAAGGGGTTTTTGGCCCGTTTCCGATGTGCCGTTCTGTACTAGTGAAGCTGTAATGCGCCACACAAATATGGTGGGTCCCGCTTCAACAAAATGTGGCGCATTGATCTGGATGCGCCACAGAAAGAAGCATTTCTGTGGCGCATCCAGTACTGTGCGCCACAAAATTGTTGTGGGTCCCCCTCCAACTATTGCCTGGGTGCTTATTCTGTGGCGCACGGGCTTAGATGCGCCACAGAATTATTAGTTTCAGTGGCGCACCCAGGCTAGGATGCGCCACAGAATTATTCTGCGGCAAATTACATGTGGACCCTCCCCGCGCCGGCCTCTCTCTCTCTTCCCAAATTTCCCCATCCTCTCGAGTCTCGACACAGCACTCGCCGCTCGACACCCCACCGCGCCCCCAACTCTCCGCCGGCGACCTCCCTGCGCCCCGCCCACCCTTGCACGCGCTCTGCCCCAACTCGTCGCCGTCGATCGACCTCCCCTGCGCCGCGCCCCCGCCCAACCCTCCCACCGAGCAAACGAGCAACCGCCCACCCCGCCCCGTCCCCGCCTCGGCCTCGAGCCGCCGCCGACGAAGAAGACCACCGGCGTCGCCCTGGGACCCGCCACAGGACACCACTCGCTCCCTGCCCGAGGTGCTTCCCCGCTCCCCTGCCTCCCTCCCCTACCGAAAAACATGCACCCTAGGTGTTTGTTGAAACTCCAACAACAATTTTTTTGAATTTTGTTGTTGATTTGCTTGCTGCTTGTTGTTGTTAGTGATGCTAGGTTAGTTTCTAGGTTAGTTGCTAGGTTAGTGTTAGGTTAGTACATGCAAAAAATTGAAGATGAAATTTTGAAGATGAAAATTTGCTAAGTCAAATATGGTCAGTGTTTAGACATGCCTTTCAAACTGACTTGAATTAAGGTGTTAGAAGTTTTCAAAAACTTATTTTTGAGCTTTATCATGAAGTAATAACGTAGTGCAAGATATCCATGAAGGTACATTGCAAATAGGATCAAGATTTGATAATTTCGTAAGCGTCCAAAGTTGGTACTTTTTAATTGTCTTGAAGATGCATTGTCAGGGAAAATCGAGAATATCGGGAAAATCGGGAAAATCGGGAACATCGGGAAAATCGGGAACATCGGGAACATCGGGAAAATCGGGAATATCGGGAACATCGGAAAAATCGGGAACATCGGGAAAATCGGGAATATCGGGAACATCGGGAACATTAGGAAAATTGGGACATCGGGAAAATGGGGAACATCGGGAAAATCAGGAACATCGGGAAATCATTTCTTTTTATTCATCTTTTTATCCATATTGTTGTACATCTTCTTTTTATCCTTTTACCCATGTTCTTGTATATGTACTATAGGCCGATGATTTAAACTATGTCATGTTATAGGGAAAAGAGTATCTACAATACCTTGTACTATATACAATTTGAGTGCTTGTATTAGAACATGGTCTTGTAGGTACTCTTTTTGCCTTGTTTTGACAATGATATATGAGGCCTCTATTGTATTACACCGATGACTCTGATTCACAGTATAGCTAGGTTGACTCTGAGCCTGAGCATGACCGAACCTATAGAACGAATGTAAAAATGGGCCAAAGATCGACGGCGTCGCACCGTCGGTCTGTAGTTTCTGTCAAGCTCAGGCTCAGGGCCACGCTACTGTTCTCTGAATCAGAGTCATCGCTGTGAAACATCATTTCATAGGATAGCTAGGTTGACTCCTACACTTGGAAGTTCCGACACTTGGAAGTTCTTGATTCTCTTCATATGAGGCACCTTTTTATGTATGATCTTTGCTATTGGTACCCCGATCGAGAAGTTGTGTGTGCTTGTGTTGATCTGTGCTACCACGACCATCGTGTCGTGGTTGTTTGTGCTCCGACCACCGTGTCGTGGAGATGCCGGCCGGAGATGCCGGCCGGAGATATGGATTTTTTGTGAAATGTCTGCAGGTACCCCGAGAGGCCCTTGAGTTTGCAGGAACGTCGATTAACTTCCGTTACGGCAAATTCGGGTACTCCATATGTCCCTTTTTTAGCAAAGGTCATGCCAAATTTTTTCGTGAATTTTGGCATCACTTTGCTAAAAATAGGACATATGATTTGTGAAATGTCTGCAGGTACCCATGAGACCCTTGAGTTTGCCGGAACGTCGATTAACTTCCGTTCTGGCAAATTCGGGTACTCCATATGTCCCTTTTTTAGCAAAGGTCATGCCAAAAAATTTCGTGAATTTTGGCACGACTTTGCTAAAAATAGGACATATAGTTGTGTAGCTTAGATTGTAGATAATTTTAGTTGTGTTCATTGTTGGTTTATATTGTGTAATTTTCACATTGCTAAAAATGAGTTTGAAAATTGTGTTATTTGATAGTTGCTATGAATTTGTACTTTATTTAAATTTGCTTGCTGGACCAGAGGGGCGATGTCACTGTTGGACCAGTGGGGCGATGTCCGCGACTGGACTCCGCCGGGCTGGCACTAGGAGGTGCTACCTTCCGGGACGCGTATCACTAGCCTGGGTGCGCCACTGAAACTAATAATTCTGTGGTGCATCTAAGCCCGTGCGCCACAGAATAAGCACCCAGGCAATAGTTGGAGGGGGACCCACAACAGTTCTGTGGCGCACAGTACTGGATGCGCCTTAGAGATGCTTCTTTCTGTGGCGGATCCAGATCAATGCGCCACAGAAATGTCACCAGATATTTGTTGAAGCGGGACCCACCATATTTGTGTGGCGCATTACAGCTTCACTAGTACAGAACGACACATCGGAAACGGGCCAAAAACCCCTTCGGCAATGGAGAAAGGGTCCGTGTCCCCGCCTCTGTCACTGATGTGAAGGCCTTCATCGGTAACGGAGGCCAAAAACCGTTTCCGATGAGGTCTCCATTTGGCAACGGTTGTGCGCAGACCTCCGTTTCCTTAGTTTTCCTTCATCAGATACGGAGTTTGCCATCCACCCGTTTGCACTGAGCATTTCTCATATTTCGGTTATATGCCATAATACATGAAAGGCTGATTGCACAATGCACTAAAACGTTATTCAATTCATAACATAGAACAAATGCCATCATTACATTGGTATACAATAATATCACCGTTTTTTACAATTTGACTACAATCATATCTATCACACATTGGCATAATGTAATATCACCTATTACACTTTGACTACAATCATGAACTCTAAACCTATAAGCAACTAACCTAACAAGATGGAAGGCTGGCTTAATTAAGCCAGCGTTCCATCTTTGACTTGGAGCTCACCTTCTATGAGCTCTCGGTCGTCGCTGTACCCACTCCAAGACCAGTATCCACGAAATTTCCTTGCCTTAAGGTTTCTGGTTCTCGGAATGATACATTGGTACTTTTATGCAGTGTTGCCGAAATAAACTCCTGCGTGAAAGAAAAAAAACTATTAGCGAAATGTACAAAATACATCTGGATATTAAAAAAATCAGTGGCTATTTTCCAGCAACTGCTTTGTTCGGTTGCCATTTTCGAGAAACTGCTAAGATCGACGGCAAATATCCAGGAACTGCTCTGTTTGGTGGCAGACAGTTCGCATTCCTTCCTTCTCTTCTTCCTCGTTCCACCCCAATCCCCCACCCGCCATGGACGACCGCAACAGAATAACAGAGACAACTACCGTCCGTACCCACGGCACCGTTCTGGAGGTGGTGTACACGAACGAGGAGCATACCGTGGAGCGGATCCTCGACAAGTACGAGGAATGGCTAGCAGAGGAGAAGCATCGGTTCATCGGCCTTGACATCGAGTACACCCGTAATCGTCGGCACATGTCTGTCCTGCAACTCGCCATGCGCCAGCATGTCCTCGTGTTCCACTGGTGCAAGTCCAAGAAGAATTGTCCAGAGTTGGGCAAATTCTTTGAACGCAAGAATATCACCTTCGCAAGCGTGGACATCACCAACGACAGCAAGGTGCTTTCTTCTGCCGGCTTCCACATTCCACCGGAGTACTACGTGGACATCCAACTCGTATACAAAATCAAGGGTGGAGACGAGAGGGACGGAATGGGTGATCTAGCGGCAGACCTCATCGACAAATCATACGCCAACATGAAGAAGGAGTTCCCATCCAACCAGCACGATTTTTGGGAGTGGATGCCGCTGCACAAAGTTAACCTCGACTACGCAGCAATAGATGGGTACGTGACCTACGAGTTGTATCGCAAGATCCTAACCTTGAAGGACAGGCTACGTCCAACATGGCAGGAAATGCTCTGCCCTAGGTGCAAGAATGCCCTAGGTGAATTGCAATAGGCTTTGGATGTGGGTGTTTAACTAGTTTGTACAGTTGGTGCTTTAACAATAAGTGTTTGTAATTATCAGAACATGTATGTGTGAATTTGCACTAGGAATTTGTTTATGTGATGAAATGCTCATACGTAGAACCTAGTTCATCGGCATCACAGCCGGTCACAGAAAGATTTATACCTTTCACCCGGCGGGAGAGGAGGTGCAGGCCTCTGCCAGATGCGCTGAGATGCTACCAGCGCGCTGCGACGCAATCACCTCCTCCTCCTTCTCCTTCGTCGACATCCACCTCCTCCTTCTTCTCAGATCAGACACCACCTACAGATCCTCCACCACCTCCAGATCGGCCACTTCCTCCTCCAGATGGGTTTCTGCTGGTAGATCCGCCGGAGGTGCTGCACCACCACCTCATGAATGACCTCCTCCACATCGGCCTGGCTCAGAAGAAGCCGGGCATCACCGGAGGAGGAGGGCGTCAGATGGTGGCGCTGCCGCATCATTAGCGGACGCATGGCCGCCTCCAGATCGACCTTCCCCTCACGAAGGGCTGCCGCTAGAACGGTGCTGCCGCGGCGGCTAGAGCCGCGGCCGCGATGGCCGGATCTAGAAGCGCCGACAGAGGAAGCCATTAGAGAGAGTGAGGAGAGTTGAAAGCCACAGTGTGCGGCGGCTAGGGTTGGAAGAGAGACAAGTGAGAGAGTGATAATGAGACCGAGCCGGCAGTATATATAAGCGCCACATTGGCAACGGACATTTTATATAACCGTTTCCATTGATTTTACACCAGCGAGAGAGTAAACTTACTAACAGGTACTCTAAATTACATATGAACGCAGAGACCACTTAGCAGCTAGTGCTACTACATACGGACTTGATAATGAAGTAAACGATTACATATATGCTACTACTAGCTAATGCTACTACTAGCAGCTGCTGATGAAGACTCGGGCTCGTCGTCGCTGTACACGAGTGCGTCCCTCCGGCATAAGGTACCGTCGAAGATCTTGATGAAGAACCCGTTGTCGCCGTCGAACTCGAAGCACAAAAAGTGCCCCTGCTCAAGCTTGTACGCTTGGGCGAATGACTTCCATCCCTGGCCGAGGTACAAATTCCCCCCGGCACTCACGGCCGTCTTCACCGCCCAGCTGCCGTTCTCGCAGTCCTCCATCTTCAGATGCATGGTAGCTGCCACCATGCCTTGGAGCTTCTCTGCGAACGCCCTCGGGAGCCTCAGGCGGCTCTCGATGCCCTTGTACAGGATAACCAAGAACTCGAAGCCGCGCAGCTCCGGGGACATGTCTTCAGAGGACGGTGAGGGCGACACCGACGGCGTGGCATTGCGGCTGCGCCCCCTACCACGGCCGCGCCCTCGTCCACGGCCCGCCCACGTCCACGGCCGCGACCGCTGATGGTACCTCTCGCCGGGGACATGTCTTCAGAGGACGGTGAGGGCGACACCGACGGCATGGCATTGCCGCTGCGCCCCCTACCACGGCCTCGCCCTCGTCCACGGCCGCGACCGCTGCTGGTACCTCTCGCCATGGATTTGGACGGAGGGGATCTGGCGAAGTTTGAATAACTATAGGCGATGGACTGGGGCTTCAAAGAGACCGCTGCTGGTACCTCTCGCCATTTATACTCGCGGGTCTGCTCCGCCCACCTCCCCATCTGCCCATTCGCTAGCCTCCACGTATCAACATTTTCAACGGTTGGAAAATTCTATCCGTTACCATAGAGGCAAATATTGGAAACGGACAATTTTATTAACCGTTGCCAATATAATAGGTGACGGAGATTGGAAAGGGTCCGTTGCCAATGTAGGCGGGCCTGGTCAGGTTTGTACGCACCGGCCGCGCGGAAAGCGCGATTCTCCGTCGCCTAACACCTGCCGTTTCCATAGAGGGGTATCCGATGTGTCGTTCTGTACTAGTGTATCTTGGTGAGGAATCCGGGTGACGTCGTCGACCCGGATCTTCTTTGGTGGCGGTCGCGTGGGCCATGCTCGGTCGGCCCCGAGGAGGTGGTACGTCGCCGTATCAGGGAGGAGGACGAGCACGTCCGTCGCTACATGACTTTGTTGGATAGGCAGTACAACCATGGATGGTCGTTTCTTCAGAGGGTTCCTCGTCACGTGAGCTATGACCCTGTGAGGGTTCCTTATCTTTGGATGCGCAGCGCCCGCGGCTCAGCACCCGCGGCTCAGGACCCGGTCGAAGTTAGTTTCAGAGGTTCATGCATGAGAGAGGAGATGTATTAGTAATATATTCGCGATGTATTAGGGTTAAATAAAAATGGACCAAATTATTCATGGGATCAAGATGTATTAGTTATACTTATGCATATTTGATCAATGTCCCTGCATGTACGAATATAATTTTGGCATGACTTTGCTAAAAATAATTTTAGTTCTGTTCATTGGTTTATATTGTGTAATTTCCACATTGTGTAGTTTGTAGTATATAGTTGCGTAGTTTTTGATTCTAATGAATTTGTTTTTAATATGTTTTAGTTTCATGGAATGGCCGGGTTTAAGGGTGTGAGGGCGTGCTATAGGAAGAAGCTTGGTCGGTACGTGTATGGATGTCAGATCTATATCAACAAGAGGAAGCACTGGGCTGGGTAGTTTAATACAGCGGAGGAGGCGACGCGCGCCTATGATTATTTCGCCGTACACGAGTACAGTGATAAGAAGAAAGATAAGGATCTGAACTACCCAGCGGATCGCCACCGTGTGAATGAGTTCATACCGGATGGGATCAGACAGGTGGAAATGGCCAAGGAGATGGAGCACAGGTTGGCTGAGGCGCAGATCGCACGTCGCAACGCACGCCCCCAGGACGACCCGTATGTGAGGCATCTCCTGCAGAACGAGCCAAACTTGATGTCCTACCAGCAGTTCGGCACTAGTCCTTTTGACGGTGCTGGTCCTTCGTACGGCACCGGCCCTTCCCACGGCGCCGGTCCTTCGTACGGCACCGGTCCTTCCCACGGCGCCGGTCCTACTGACGACGACATCACTTCTCTTGGGATCTGGCGGAGGAGGAGGAGCAGCAGGAGGAGGAATGGGAGAAGGACTGGGATTCCGACTCTGAGCAGCGGCGGCAGAAGTGGCAGCAGGCGTTGGAGGAGCGGCAGCAGCAGCGGCACCAGGAGTGGCAGGAGTCGGAGCAGCAGCTACTGCGGATGTTCGGGCCGCCGAACCCCGATGCTTATCACCGCAACGACCCTAGGCACTGGGTAGAGATGAATAGGCGGGACGGCATACCTCCGTTCCGCACTCTTTCGGGTCAGCCGTGGGGGAGCGAGGACACTGATGACATGTGGCACCCCTTCTGGCACAGCTTGTCAGAAGGGCGGTCGCCCCGTGCGCCAGCCCAAGATATCTGGCCGCACGTTACGACAATGCAACATAGCGGAAATCATTACACAATTAGGCACAAAGTGCTACAAAGGGTTTACAAGGCCATCGAGGCATTACAAAATATCAAGCCAAGCATGGCCCAACTCAGAGTTTTAACTGGCAGCGGAAGACATAAATGAGGCAACGGCTTGGAGCGGCTCCACTCCACAGGTATATGGCTGGGCTACTGATCCTAGCACGCTCTTGCTCCACGTCCTTGCTATGGTAGAAGATGAATCCTCGCCAATATCTGGCCACAATCACAAGGCCCGTGAGTACATTTGTATGCACTCAGCAAGAATCGCCACTCACTACAAAAAATCCGACAATCATGCAACAAGATATACATTGGAAGTAAAATCCTACAACATGGCAGGGTGTACACTAGATACATGACATAAAAGTAGCATGGCATTGATAACCAAACATGTCATAAGCAAGCAACGGGGTATTACCAGTACAGAGTCCATGCCAGGTGGGGTTGGATCGTGCACCGGCAATCATACAAAGGGCTTACCTGTGACGAGAAAACGGGTGTACCAAGTGGGTACCAAATAATACACAACAGCACCTGTGATCACTGCTAGGCCCACTGGCCTCATCATTTCACTCTGGGCACGCACGGTTGATGTGGGCTCTGGCCTAACTATAGGCTCCCCAACGCATCACACCGCCATCCCTAAACCTGGTTCACAATCACATCTCAAGTAGCATTCCCTGCATCAACTTATTGTTCATTTAGTGAAATCAGGTTGTTCATCTTTCTTTCAAACATAACTTATGTTTAACCTCCTGACTCGACAAAGACAATAGTGTGACCGACACTGAACTGTTGTTCCATAACCTTGGAACGAGGCTAGACATCCAGATTTGACACTCTCGAGAGGTTGCAGTTTCCACCCATCTAGGTGCACCATATAGCGTACTTTAGGAACCCTTCCTTAAGACGACCTGATACACGTACATGACCGTTCACGCTACCAAGACACTCCCTGTATAGCTACCGACATAACTCTATGTCTTATGACGAAGTGAATCCGGCACGTCCCCAACCCATGAGCAACGCCTAGCTCCGGAACCTTCGCAAGACTAGTCCCGACCACAAAGGTAACCGACTAGTCTTGCCAAAATGGCAGCATCAAAGGAGGCTCAATAGGATACGTAGGTCAAGGCCCGCCCATATGAGCGACAGTGGTAGTGCTTTCGATGTTCAGATTAGTGGCACTATGGACTGACCCTATCGAAGTTTGGAGGGGTGTTTCATTTAATCAAGTTTCATCATAACAAGTCCAAACAACAAAGGATTAGTCCAACACAACAATCACAATAACATAATAATATATATCATCAAACATCAAGACATTAGCAACATAATATCTCAAGCAACAGTTTATTTGTATTGACCGGGTGACTATGGCGGAGCTACCTCCGACCAGCGCCATCGCAGATCAATACAAAAGTTAGCACAGGTTGTTGGCGTCGATCGGGTGACTACGGCGGTGATTCCGCCGACCAGCGCCATCACATATCAACCACCAAATATAACACAGGTTGTTGGCATCGATCGGGTGACTACGGCGGCGATTCCGCCGACCAGCGCCATCACATATCAACTACCAAATTTAGTAGGGCATGTAGTCTCCAAAATGAACCGAAAAGCACTCATAAGAAAGAAAGCATCCATTCCACTCAAGGATTAACCCGACGTGGTGTCAGCAATCTTGGCAAAAAGAACCAAATGGAAAGCAAATGTCCCAAGCGTCGCAGTCCAGGTGGGCTTACGCCAACCACGTTTGACGGAGGGAGAAGAAGCAAATAACTCTTTTGGCAAATGCCCCCAACTCCGAGGATCATAAGACGACATTCGTCCGCTCCTCACCTCGGCGAAGGAGAAGAAGCAAACACTCATAGGAACGCATGTTTTACAGTTGTTTAGTTAGAGGATTCGACAAAGCCACGCAAGTGCGGGGCGCACACATAATTCACACATCATTCTAATGCACACATGGATGATGAATGAAACATGGCAGGAGCAATATTCCAAGTAACATATTGAACACAACAATAACAGACCGACATAATATAAAACGAACGCAGACAAAAATGAATACTCGTCATGGCAAATAACAAATAACAAACAACATTGCGGGATGGCTCATAGCAAGGGGTTAGCTTGCCTCCGAGGATCGACACCGTTTGGCTTGGGGGGTCACGGACGTCGCAGTTTAGGGCCTCGGTTTGCCGGTACCGCGGAAAACCTACGCATGCACACAAAGGTGCTGAGCATACAAGTATTTTACAAAAAGGTAAAACTGATACTACTGGACAGAGCTTTTCAAACTAAAAATTTACAAATTTGAATCACCTCAAACGGAGCTACGGATCAAAAGATATTGGCAGGCGACGGATAGCTATTTGCTGCTCACTCGGGAAAAAAACAGAACGGGCTGAATCCCGAACTGGGACGGGCTGGTGGCGTACTCCAGCGAAAAGACGTCTTCTGTTCAGGAAAGCGCACTCAGGGGAAGGTGCCTCCACTTATCCTGACAGGTGGGGTCGGGCCCACGTTAGGAAAAGAAAACCCTTTTCTTTTTCTTCTTTTTCTCCTTTTCTTTTCTTTCCCCTTTTCTTCCTTCTTCCCTGCCCCGACGGCACGCACACGCGCCTGCGCACTGGAGACCGACGGGATGGCCACCGCCGGCGACTGGAGGCACGGGGACGGATGTCGTCGACGGCGGCGGGGTCGCCGGACCACACCGCGCCCGCGGGAGGTGCTCGGGAAGCAGGGGAGAGCAGGGGACGACGCGTCGGGGAGCTCAGCTGTGGTGCCGCCATGGCGGCGATTTCTTCAAATCCTCGTGCTCTGGTGATGCTGGGGAAGTGAGGAGGGGCTAGGAGGGTGGCGTGCATCGAAGGGGGCTCGGGGGTGGCTTTATATAGCCAGGGGGCAGAGGCAGGGGCACGGGGTGGACACCATTGCTGCGCGTCGGAGCTCCGGTGGCCACAGAAGGGAAAGAGGAGATAAGGGCGCTGCGCTGGAGATACAGGGAAGGGAACGAGGTCTACTGCTCGTGCGGTGCGTCGCGCTGCTCCTGGAGGCGCCCTGTGCGGCGGTGCGGCGCCTAGCGGTTGGCAGCGCTCTGGAGGGGCTAGGTGTCGAGCGCGGCACGGGGGGCCAGGCCGCGGCTGGTCTCGCCGGAGCCACGGGGCAGCAAGGGGAAGGGGGGCTCGGCCGCGGCGCCGCTCCGCTGGACAGCGAGGGGAGGGCAGAGCAGTGGCAGAGGATAAGGGAATGCCGACATGCGCATCCCGGCGTTCAGAGCGCGCCACGGGCGGCACTGGTGCGTTCCCGACACTCGGATGTTCTAAACGCAAAACTATCTATACTACGGGGTTCACAACAACGAGACCAAAGCAAACAAACAAGAATCAATCAAAGAGCTGCAACTTTGCAGAATTTTTTTTTTGGAAAAACAAAAACACCGAAGGTGCTCGATGAAATGATCTTGGTCTTACACAACTCAATTAAATTCCCAAAAATTACCACTAGTTAGGTTGGGTGTAGGGAGTGTGTCTATGAAGTCTGAGGTTATTTGGATGAAGGGAAATTGGTTTTCCATAAGATGACCAAAAATGACTAATATGGCATGATTTAGGAAAAGTGATGTCCCAAGCTTTACCTTGGGGTGGTATCCTGGCTTTGTGTGTCTAAGGACCATGTGGTCAAGATCCCCAAGTATCAAGGTCATAGGAATTTTCTAGGTACAAGTTTGCTTGAAGATCTTGAAATGGCCTCAATTTGGGCTTACAAAGGAAGTGGTATAAATATAGCTCAAAAGGGTTTGCCTCCAAAAGGTGAAGTGTAGGAAATGCCAAAATATGCATACCCTGAATTTATCAGAATTATTGGAGGTGCCTAGCTTGGTTAAAACATTTCTGGACTAGAAATGGCAGTTTTGAAATTATTGGCTAACTTGGAAATATTGCATTGGAGCATGCAATATTTTAGCATGGGTGGTCTTTATATGGACATGGGTTCCTCTGGTATTTTTGGTGGAATTTTTAGAGCTATGGAAATGGGCTTTCCTTTTGTAGGTGGAGGAAATAATTAAAAGGTTCTGATAATTAGGGCTAGGGTTTTCGAGAGAAAACCTAAGCACCAAAAATTATCAGGGGTGATGGAGTGGTTTGTGGATTTATGGGAAATTTTGAGAAAGCAATTCCACGTCAATTCATCTTCAAAAGTTTTGAAGAATCATTTAGAAAAAGAGAAAAAGTTTTTCCGGTGTGATAAAACACTACTAAAACCAGGTTTGAAATTTTGGGATGTTACAGACCTTCCCCCCTTAAAAATAATCTCGTCTCGAGATTCGAGGAGGTTATACAAGATAATTCTTGAACGATCCATTTATACCCCTATTTAAAACTTTTTCTAAAATAATAGAATTTTGGTCAACCAAAGAGGTCAACAAGACTCTTCATAAAAACATACATTTTAAAAGCGTGACATTTCTACCATACTCAAGGCATTTCAAAGATGGCATGGCAAGGGTTTACTCAAATAATCAACCTAGGATCTACCAGCATGCTTATGAATTTTAAAACTAAGGTTTTTGCTCAAACAGATCTAAACATGGCAAGATCTAACAAAATTTACAACCAAACTATCAGACAACATCCAATAATTTAACTTGGACAAACAATTTTCCCCAAAATGGGAAAACAAGGGTTTAAGGTTTTATTTTTAGAAAAGCTGCATATTCAATTTCTTGAATACACAGGTTTTAAAAAATATCAGGGTTTCTTTTTAAGAGAAGATATCTGTGCTACCAATAATTGGTTCACAGACACTTGTGAGACTAGGGTTATTCCCCAAAATAATTTTGCAAAAGTTTTCTCCTAAAAGATACTGGAAAGACGAGGATTACGGTCTTGGATAAAGATAGGAGCACACGGGGCTTTCTGCTTACTCACTGACATGTGGGACCGGGGTCCATCTGGCAGTCACTTCCTTTCCTTTCCTCTTTCTTCTTCCTCGCTCTCTCTGGTTCTGAACATGGCTGGTTCTGAGTGCGGGAGTACTCCATTGCGCTACTGCTGCGCGTGCGGTCCGTCGTCGCAGCGGCTATCACTTCTTTGGGGAACAACTCTCCGATGATTTCGCGCCATTGGGCGAGCACTGCTCGCGATTGCTTCGATCTCCCGCGCAATGCGGTGCCGGGGAGCGGCTATAAATCCGAATCTCCGAAATTTTCTGCTTCCGCCTTGCAACCATGGGCTTCATTCGAGATTTCTTCAGAGCCTTTGTCGAGATCATGGAGGACGGGGACTTCCTCGAGCGGGTTGCTGCCTTTGTGCTCTTCGTGGTCTTGGTTCCGATGGTGGGGGCACTGCTGTTCGCGACGGTGGTTCTCCTGATCGTTGGCATGTGCAACTGGTGGTCCGGCGCTGGTGGTGTGGTTGCGGCGGAGGGACAGGCTGCTGAGGAGGGGCAGGCTGCGCCGCCAGTGGCTGTTCTTCTGGCTGAAGGTGAGCAAGGAGCTCGAGCCGTCCGTCGCCGTCGCGCGGGTCGTGCGCCGGCTTCGGGTGAGCCAGGTTCATCTTCTAGCAATGCCTTGGGGCAGGAGAGGGAGTAGAATTCTCTGGGGTGCCTTGCATCTGTATTGGGGTAGTTGTAGTGTACTATGTTGGAGCAGATCTTGTATCCTTTGTTTCTGAAATTTCCCGTCTGCACTGAACTTAGTTGATGTATCCAATTTGTCTTCTTCGATGAATTTGAAAAAGATCTATATCTCTGAATTTTCTCAGATGTAACGGATCTGGTCTTGCAGCACAGATGGGATTGCAGAGATACTAGAATAACTTGCTATACTGGGAAAATATATCTTTAGAAAATAACACTGCATTACATGGTCCTAACCATTTGCAGTGGTAACATAACCATTCAACCATATAGGTTGAACACAAACACAACAACTACTAAACAACCGACAGAAACTTTTACTTGCGTGTGGCACATGATCTGTCCCAAGTGGGGAACCATGTATAACACCAAGTAGGTGGTTTTTCAAACCTACACACGAGTTAACATTAAGTGAGCGGGACACCGTAGTTACCGTGTCTCATAAAATACTTCCACTTAATAGTTGAACTTATGCAACACACACAAAATAATTTACATACTACAAAATGATCCCATTCAAAGTTTGCATTAGTTCACAGGGGGTATATGCGTCTGGGTTAACATATACTGTCCCTGTTTTAAGTGATCTGTCGTTTCTTCAAACCTTTAACCGAAGAAAAGGCATGACGTTCCATCATGTGTCAACCAAGTGGTTAACAAGGGGATAAGAACACCAAGTCTTATTACGGCTGATTCGACATCAACCAGGAAACAGACAACAAACTTGCATTACAACCATCACGAGAAAACACACAACAAAACAAACAACCTCACTGCTTCTCACCTACCAACATACAAGCGTCACTCAGACTAAACAAACAGGGGCTCTATTCCGCTTGACGGCCTCTGGTGGTCGGTGGAGCGGGGCCAAGACGAAGAGTGGTGTCCACATCTTCCTCTTCCGGTGGGTGGGGAATCATCGGCCTGCCTTCAAGGACTACACCTTGTTCTTGGGGTTGCTGCTGAGCTCGGGCTAGCGCTTGCGCCACAGACACATTCAGACTGCGTTCCAGCAAGTCATCTGGGACTGGGGCTCCGGTACCTCGAGCTTGCCCACGGTTAGGTGGGTTCCTCACTCGACACAGTTGCAAGTGAGCGTGACCAAGGCTGCGCCTTGTGGTCGCGAGTTCCTCCATCAGAGAATTGCTGAACCTGTCATTGCAGCTGCGTAGGTGACCAGGGTGATGACAGGCAGTCGGCTTCGCCTTCGATGGAGGTTTGGATAGCCTCCGCGCCAGGTTGGGGTCGGGCTGGGAGAAAGTGGAAAGCTCGGCTTTTCGCCATTGCGGGTTCTGAGTACCGCAGGCGGACGAGACCTTCATAGGCTGCTATCTGGATGGCTTGAGCAAGAGTGGGCATGCTCCTACCTGGGATCAGGTAAGTCATGCTTGTGCCCAACGGACACGAGCCGATATGCACGTTCGCTCGAAATTCACTCCCGTCTAGCGAGAGTGAGTTCTTGAACACCACATACCGAGGGAGATCAGGCCTGCCAAGAGTATCAGAGACGGCCTTCCGAAGAATCAGTGGAAATCCGCCATACTCAGCGGCGGTGGTTTCCAGGATGACCTTGGGGTTTGCCATCGGATTCCTCTGGCTCTGGGTGTAGGATGAGATGAGAATGCGGGATTCCTTGGTGGGGTCCTGCCTCAAGAGGGTTTGAATGCCAAGGGTAGCAGGCGAGGGTGGGGATAACGGCAACTAAGACTGGGGTCTCTTATAAGCTGGGTTGTGTCGTCTCCTTCTCATGGAAGAAACCGGCGAGCCTCTGTTGGGAAGGGACAAGCTCTACTGCACCAGACCATGACCGACACGAGCCATGCCAGTTAGGCGGAGATGGGTTAAATCCATCGGGTCATTGTCGGGCAAAAGTAAGGTGGGGTTTTCCATGCTAGGGTAGTCTACAGCCAGCCTGGTGCTCTGATACCATGCTCTGTGGCACCCCCTTCTGGCACAGCTTGTCAGAAGGGCGGTCGCCCCGTGCGCCAGCCCAAGATATCTGGCCGCACGTTACGACAATGCAACATAGCGAAAATCATTACACAATCAGGCACAAAGTGCTACAAAGGGTTTACAAGGCCATCGAGGCATTACAAAATATCAAGCCAAGCATGGCCCAACTCAGAGTTTTAACTGGCAGCGGAAGACATAAATGAGGCAACGGCTTGGAGCGGCTCCACTCCACAGGTATCTGGCTGGGCTACTGATCCTAGCACGCTCTTGCTCCACGTCCTTGCTAAGGTGAAGATGAATCCTCGCCAAATCTGGCCACAATCACAAGGCCCGTGAGTACATTTGTATGCACTCAGCAAGAATCGCCACTCACTACAAACAATCCGACAATCATGCAACAAGATATACATTGGAAGTAAAATCCTACAACATGGCAGGGTGTACACTAGATACATGACATAAAAGTAGCATGGCATTGATAACCAAACATGTCATAAGCAAGCAACGGGGGTATTACCAGTACAGAGTCCAAGCCAGGTGGGGTTGGATCGTGCACCGGCAATCATACAAAGGGCTTACCTGTGACGAGAAAACGGGTGTACCAAGTGGGTACCAAATAATACACAACAGCACCTGTGATCACTGCTAGGCCCACTGGCCTCATCATTTCACTCTGGGCACGCACGGTTGATGTGGGCTCTGGCCTAACTATAGGCTCCCAACGCATCACACCGCCATCCCTAAACCTGGTTCACAATCACATCTCAAGTAGCATTCCCTGCATCAACTTATTGTTCATTTAGTGAAATCAGGTTGTTCATCTTTCTTTCAAACAGAACTTATGTTTAACCTCCTGACTCGACAAAGACAATAGTGTGACCGACACTGAACTGTTGTTCCATAACATTGGAACGAGGCTAGACATCCAGATTTGACACTCTCGAGAGGTTGCAGTTTCCACCCATCTAGGTGCACCATATAGCCGGTACTTTAGGAACCCTTCCTTAAGACGACCTGATACACGTACATGACCGTTCACGCTACCAAGACACTCCCTGTATAGCTACCGACATAACTCTATGTCTTATGACGAAGTGAATCCGGCACGTCCCCAACCCATGAGCAACGCCTAGCTCCGGAACCTTCGCAAGACTAGCCCCGACCACAAAGGTAACCGACTAGTCTTGACAAAATGGCAGCATCAAAGGAGGCTCAATAGGATACGTAGGTCAAGGCCCGCCCATATGAGCGACAGTGGTAGTGCTTTCGATGTTCAGATTAGTGGCACTATGGACTGACCCTATCGAAGTTTGGAGGGGTGTTTCATTTAATCAAGTTTCATCATAACAAGTCCAAACAACAAAGGATTAGTCCAACACAACAATCACAATAACATAATAATATATATCATCAAACATCAAGACATTAGCAACATAATATCTCAAGCAATAGTTTATTTGTATTGACCGGGTGACTATGGCGGAGCTACCTCCGACCAGCGCCATCGCAGATCAATACAAAAGTTAGCACAGGTTGTTGGCGTCGATCGGGTGACTACGGCGGCGATTCCGCCGACCAGCGCCATCACATATCAACCACCAAATATAACACAGGTTGTTGGCGTCGATCGGGTGACTACGGCGGCGATTCCGCCGACCAGCGCCATCACATATCAACTACCAAATTTAGTAGGGCATGTAGTCTCCAAAATGAACCGAAAAGCACTCATAAGAAAGAAAGCATCCATTCCACTCAAGGATTAACCCGACGTGGTGTCAGCAATCTTGGCAAAAAGAACCAAATGGAAAGCAAATGTCCCAAGCGTCGCAGTTCAGGTGGGCTTACGCCAACCACGTTTGACGGAGGGAGAAGAAGCAAATAACTCTTTTGGCAAATGCCCCCAACTCCGAGGATCATAAGACGACATTCGTCCGCTCCTCACCTCGGCGAAGGAGAAGAAGCAAACACTCATAGGAACGCATGTTTTACAGTTGTTTAGTTAGAGGGTTCGACAAAGCCACGCAAGTGCGAGGCGCACACATAATTCACACGTCATTCTAATGCACACATGGATGATGAATGATACATGGCAGGAGCAATATTCCAAGTAACATATTGAACACAACAATAACAGACCGACATAATATAAAACGAACGCAGACAAAAATGAATACTCGTCATGGCAAATAACAAATAACAAACAACATTGCGGGACGACTCATAGCAAGGGGTTAGCTTGCCTCCGAGGATCGACACCGTTTGGCTTGGGGGGTCACGGACGTCGCGGTTTAGGGCCTCAGTTTGCCGGTACCGCGGAAAACCTACGCATGCACACAAAGGTGCTGAGCATACAAGTATTTTACAAAAAGGTAAAACTGATACTACTGGACAGAGCTTTTCAAACTAAGAATTTACATATTTGAATCACCTCAAACGGAGCTACGGATCAAAAGATATTGGCAGGCGACGGATAGCTATTTGCTGCTCACTCGGGAAAAAAACAGAATGGGCTGAATCCCGAACTGGGCCTGGCTGGTGGCATACCCAGCGAAAAGACGTCTTCTGTTCAGGAAAGCGCACTCAGGGGAAGGCGCCTCCACTTATCCTGACAGGTGGGGGTCGGGCCCACGTCAGGAAAAGAAAACCCTTTTCTTTTTCTTCTTTTTCTCCTTTTCTTTTCTTTCCCCTTTTCTTCCTTCTTCCCTGCCCCGATGGCACGCACACGCGCCTGCGCACTGGAGACGCACGGGGTGGCCACCGCCGGCGACTGGAGGCACGGGGACGGATGTCGTCGACGGCGGCGGGGTCGCCGGACCACACCGCGCCCGCGGGAGGTGCTCGGGAAGCAGGGGAGAGCAGGGGACCACGCGTCGGGGAGCTCGGCTGTGGTGCCGCCATGGCGGCGATTTCTTCAAATCCTCGTGCTCTGGTGATGCTGGGGAAGTGAGGAGGGGCTAGGAGGGTGGCGTGCATCGAAGGGGGCTCGGGGGTGGCTTTATTTAGCCAGGGGGGCAGAGGCAGGGGCACGGGGTGGACACCATTGCTGCGCGTCGGAGCTCCGATGGCCACAGAAGGGAAAGAGGAGATAAGGGCGCTGCGCTGGAGATACATGGAAGGGCACGAGGTCTACTGCTCGTGCGGCGCGTCGCGCTGCTCCTGGAGGCGCCCTGTGCGGCGGTGCGGCGTCTAGCGGTTGGCAGCGCTCTGGAGGGGCTAGGTGTCGAGCGCGGCAGGGGGGCCTGGCCGCGGCTGGTCTCGCCGGAGCCACGGGGCAGCAAGGGGAAGGGGGGCTCGGCCGCGGCGCCGCTCCGCTCGACAGCGAGGGGGAGGGCAGAGCAGTGGCAGAGGACAACGGAATGCCGACATGCGCATCCCGGCGTTCAGAGCGCGCCACGGGCGGCATTGGTGCGTTCTCGACACTCGGATGTTCTAAACGCAAAACTATCTATACTACGGGGTTCACAACAACGAGACCAAAGCAAACAAACAAGAATCAATCAAAGAGCTGCAACTTTGCAGAATATTTTTTTTGGAAAAACAAAAACACCGAAGGTGCTCGATGAAATGATCTTGGTCTTACACAACTCAATTAAATTCCCAAAAATTACCACTAGTTAGGTTGGGTGTAGGGAGTGTGTCTATGAAGTTTGAGGTCATTTGGATGAAGGGAAATTGGTTTTCCATAAGATGGCCAAAAATGACTAATATGGCATGATTTAGGAAAAGTGATTTTCCAAGCTTCACCTTGGGGTGGTATCCTGGCTTTGTGTGTCTAAGGACCATGTGGTCAAGATCCCCAAGTATCAAGGTCATAGGAATTTTCTAGGTACAAGTTTGCTTGAAGATCTTGAAATGGCCTCAATTTGGGCTTACAAAGGAAGTGGTCTAAATATAGCTCAAAAGGGTTTGCCTCCAAAAGATGAAGTGTAGGAAATGCCAAAATATGCATACCCTGAATTTATCAGAATTATTGGAGGTGCCTAGCTTGGTTAAAACATTTCTGGACTAGAAATGGCAGTTTTGAAATTATTGGCTAACTTGGAAATATTGCATTGGAGCATGCAATATTTTAGCATGGGTGGTCTTTATATGGACATGGGTTCCTCTGGTATTTTTGGTGGAATTTTTAGAGCTATGGAAATGGGCTTTCCTTTTGTAGGTGGAGGAAATAATTAAAAGGTTCTGATAATTAGGGCTAGGGTTTTCGAGAGAAAACCTAAGCACCAAAAATTATCAGGGGTGATGGAGTGGTTTGTGGATTTATGGGAAATTTTGAGAAAGCAATTCCAAGTCAATTCATCTTCAAAAGTTTTGAAGAATCATTTAGAAAAAGAGAAAAAGTTTTTCCGGTGTGATAAAACACTACTAAAACCAGGTTTGAAATTTTGGGATGTTACATGACACTGCAGATCCGATGTTCTGGGCTCAGATGAATAGGGACGACGACCCATAGAGCGACTTTTTCACTTCTTTCCGTACTAAGTTTTATGTTGACCTGTCCACTTATCTATGTAGACTGATGTTCCACTGTACTTGGTTAAGACATATTTATCTGTCTGTTTTAATACCGTGTCAAAATATATTACTGTTTCTATTATTTTATGTATGAATACTATAATATACCTGTATTATTGTCAAATACAGCAAATAATCGATAATACAACAAATAATCGATAATATATACAGCAAATAATTCTGTGGCGCACGGTAAATAATTTTGTGGCGCACGAACAAAGTGCGCCACAGATACATTATTGTCGAATAAAGCAAATAATCGAAAAATTTTCTGTGGCGCATGGAACATAATTTAGTGGTGCACTCTGGAGGTGCACCACAAAATTGTATACTTTCTGTGGCGCATAGTTCCATGCGCCACAGAAATAATATTTTTGTGGCGACGATTTTGGTGCGCCACAGAAATGCACTTCCCTACTAGTGTTGTGTTGATGAGATCGTGGACGACATCGACAAATTCTTAAAGCAACGATCAAGCTTACGTCGGCGCCACAAGAACAAGGCCAAGGTGGCTCATGAGATGGACAAGCTTGAAGCCGACATCGACACACTTGCCAAGCTTCGAATATGTCTTCAAGCTCAAGTGGAAGCTCCAAGGAAAGGTCGCCAAGGCATCCGAGGGACTTGCGACAACACCCCTCCACTCAAGAACGCCAACGTTGACATGAGGAGAAATCAAGAAGGACGTCAAACCATCCAGCACCAACGGCTACACTCCAACTTAAAGGTGCAACTTCCACACCCAAGATGGCAACGAGTACACATCATATGGTGTATCCTTCTAGTGCCACAACCACATTGGTACCCTCGTCAAGCTATAACATGGAGATGCCACCCTCTCATCATTTGGTTTCTACACCAAGTGCCAACACCACAATGGCCCCCATATGGCAAGATGAAGACCTCATATGTGACAATTGCCAAGGCCAAGACCATGATCCACGAGAATGTCCTAATCTCTTATGCCCAATATGCAACGGAAAAGGTCACATGATGTGGGAGTGCCAAAATGGAGACCAAGACGGCGAGAAGATGGTCGAGTATGGGATTTTCCCTTCGACCAAGGAGGCGAGCATGGACGATGCTATCATCTTTGACCATGCGTCAAGTGATGAGGATGCCGAGCATGGGACTTTCCCTTCGGCAAAGGAGTCGAGTTATGATGCCCCAACTATGGCATTGACCTTTGGAGGCGAGATTGTTGAGGAGGTTGAGCATGTAATTTTCCTTCAACCAAGGAGGCATATGGAGTTGAGAACATCGAGCCTATCCCTATGTGCTTGAATGATGATATGACACCAATCCCATGTGAGTATGAGAGCCACTTAGTCCACTTTGTGTGAGAGTGAGAGTGAGTTGAGTGCCTCCACCATATGTGAGTTTGAGTGCTTCCACTTTGAGGGAATGAGTGATACACCACATGAGTTGATAGAGGTAGTTGATAGGTCAAGTGAGGCCACTTTGCATTCTAACAACTTACCACCTTCCTCTAGTGCGTTCTCTCATTGTGTACTAGGGTCCATGGATGATGAGACGCCTATCCTCGACATGATGGTGCCTCCAATGGAAAAGATGTACATGGTGGATGAAGATGATGCCATCCCATGTCTACATCAAGATGGACAAGTCGGCCACATGGAGGCCCCTACTTCTTCAACACCTACTTCACATGAGCGGGACTACAAAGGTATGGGTGTTGATGTGACCATGTTCCCACTAGTGGACATGATGAATGTTGATTGCTTGCATGAGTTGGATGATTCTATTAATGTCACATATGATTCATTCCTTTTCCCTTGTGATACCTGATACGTCTCAAACGTATCTATAATTTCTGATGTTCCATGTTGATATTATACCAATTGTTACATGTTTTATATACACTTCGTAGCATTTTTATGCATTTTCTGGGACTAACCTATTAACAAGATGCCACAGTGCCAGTTCCTGTTTTCTGCTGTTTTTATATTCCAGAAAAGCTAGTCTGGAAATATTCTCGGAATTGGACGAAACTTGGACAGAACCTCCTATTTTTCCAACACGAAGACGGAGTCCAGAGGAGAGACGGAGGAGGGCCACGTCGCCCTACAGGTAATGCTATTGTTGAGTTTGGGAAGGACTTTGTTGGGTTTAGAAATGCACAAATATTTGAGAGTGAATTTGAGAAGAAAGGGTATGGGAAAAAGCGCTGTCAGGAAAAGGAGTGTGGAGGACTAGAGCCTTTTGGATGGATGTCTAGGGCAGATGATTACAATGCTCTGGGGGCAATAGGGGACTTTCCAAGAAAAAATGGTGATCTGAAGACGGTTGACGACATTGAGAATGAAGAAAAAACAAAAAAATGAGAAACTTGTGGCCAGTTTACAGTGTAAAGTTAATTAACAGGATATCCATATTGAAGCCCTTAAATGCGAGAATCATGAGAAAATCGTGTCACTGAAAAGAATGATGGAGGAGAGGGAACAGCAGCTCCAGTCATTCAGTCAAAGTGCGCGCTAATCTATTCGTAGCTTATTTTATGGTATATGCCAATGCCAAGTAACTATTTGCACACACTAGTTTCTTCTCTCTATAGAGCATGCAGCGTTATTTAAGTGATTTGAGTGGCTTACATGCGTTTTCAATTTCATGTGTAATAGAAATCCAAAAGATGCAACGGTTTAATATTGAACATACACAAAAGACTGTTGACGAGAATGAGCAGCTACGTCTTCTTCTTCGGTCTATGACGCATGAGCTTGATGCAAGTTCCAATAAAATTGATGAGTTGGTTAAACAGACTGATTGCGACAGAAGAAACCTTGAATTGGAGAAGCAAAGGGTGAGCCATTTCTTGTCTCTGTATGACTGTATCCTATATTTGACTCAACAAGAACTATGTAATGGCTAGTAAGTTAGTGTACTGTGTAGCTTTTTCTGTTCATTGGAAGTCTATCTTTTGTTCCTATCATTGGAGAACTCTTGGTGTTTGGATTTTTATACAGAACTAGAATGCTGGTCCATGCAAGTGCATATTTTAAAGGAATGTTAAGCCTCCTGGCCTCTGCATCCACGAATGCAAGTGCGTTGGCAACTTTAATGTGTACATTTTTTTTAGCAGTGTAATGTTCTCCTTAGAAATTTAATATCATATAATTTTTTAAATAAGACAATCCTGTGAAGGTCAGTCAAAAAGTAATGCTTTGCAAGGTTACTCCTAATATACAACAAAGGATGTAGGATGTTTGTTTTCTCTCCCTGATAAGTTTTCTGAATGTCGTACTGAACTCGGTGGTGTCTTTAATTCCTTGAAAACATAATGCTTTATGAGTCATCGAAAATTTGTTTCGATATTATGCTGTTTTGATTGCAAGAATGAGAAAAATATGTAAAGTCAAGTAATTGGTAAGAAAGCCATAAACTTCAAAAGGACATATAATTTGTATGAGCGGCGAGCATATGAGTATAGGACATGGAAAAACTGGCGGATAACATGGTAGGTCGTGAAAGTGAATGATAGGAGAAAATGGTGGAGCTTGGATCGGTAGAACTGTTATTGTTGACTTTCTCACTGGGGTGACCGCCGAATGAAATTAATGGGTGCCACTGAGAGCAGCATAGGGGTTGGAGAGCTGCTTAGGAGCCTGGTTAACCTTGCTATCTGCCAATGTCTGGGTCAATATAGCATGTTTTCTCTTGTTTATTATGTTTTTTCGTTCTTTTATCCTATTTAAAGTTTCACCTTTTTATCTTATGAGTCTAAATAACTAGATATATACCTTATAATTCAATCATAGTTTGGATTCTTTTATCCAATTTATAGTTTCGCCTTTTGCCATACATATTCAAGGTGCAATTTAACTTTTTTCTTATGAGTCTAAATAACTAGATACACCTTTTAATTAAATAGTTTGGATACATTAAATTGGGCGTGTGATTATTTTCTGTTTACTTATAATAATATGTGGCACATTCTCTTTGGTAGTGCCGTAGTGACATACTTGGCTTTTGTTCAATAATAGATCATGTCTTTTTGGCAGCGACATATGCTTGTATAGTTTTTCATTCTTTTTTTTTTGTGCGTAGAGATAGCAGGGCTTGATGGGACAATTCAGTCAAGCCTTTGAGTGTGTGGAATCCCATATTGTGAAATTCAAAGTTTATGATCAAACGATCCTGTAAATTATTGGTCCAGTGTTTTGCTTTACTGTGTGGTTTTCTAGCCCGCCTTTATTTTTAACGATACTGTAAATTATTGGTCCAGTGTTTTGCTTTACTGTGTGGTTTTCTAGCCCGCCTTTATTTTTCCTGGTTGATACGTCATGTTCTTTTAGTATATAATAGATGTAACCAAATCAGCCATCTTAGTTTGACAAAATAATAGTAGAAGAATGTAGAATGGTATTAAGGCTCTGTTTGCCAACAAAGTATTTTAAAAACCACAATAATTGAATGCCACAGTTTTATGTCCAGGACATCAAATACCACAGTTTTGGAAAACTAGTTTTTTGCAGTATTGTGAAAACCAGGGTGCGTAGTATTCTTTTTATCAATGACTGATCCATATTTTCTTGACTGAATCGACTCACTCATCTGATCTCACCACAGACCTATAAGTACACCTGATAGCTAGATGTTCTTGCATGCTCGTACAACTAGTGCCAGTGCCTAGAGCGCATCTTTCTTATATTTACTAATTGGAGGCACCGTAGGAGCTTCCACGTTAATCCTAGAGATTAAAAACTTTTGCCCGTATCCAAAAGTAATTTGTCTAAAGCCGTTGGATTTATTCTGTTACCCGACGCCTCACGCAAGACCCTCCGACACGATCTGGTGGTGATGGTTCGAATCCCATATCCTCCATGTTAATTAGCCCTGATTAATTCGTCCCATCTCCTCCATGTTAATTAGCCCTAATTAATTCGTTCCTTCCGGCCGCCAGGATGGAAGTCGTCTGTATCCCCGAGACGATTCTGCATCATATGGATGGCGGCATTCACCATCCCGGACACCCACGTCAGGGAGCTATCAACTGATGTATTTTCATGCGCCATGTACCTAGCTTGGAGACCAATCTTGCTGCATAATCAGGATTGGTGACACGCCTTTAAGCATCGCATGGCCGGCCTGCACGCAGGGAGTGATCAGATCGGTATCTTCTTCTGCTTTGTATCTTCAACCTTATTAGTGGATTACTCGATTGTTGCGCATTTACTAATGTTTTTTTGTTTCCTGTGATGCAATCAACGCTGATAATATAAGCTATACTGCTGGGTTCCAAAAAAGTTAGACGGTTTTTGTAACATCCCAAAATTGTAACCCTGCTTTATTAGTCAAATTTGTGGGCCAACAAAAACTTTTGTTATTTTTGTGTGTTTGATGTTTGTGCTTGCTTGTGTTGGTTTGTTTGCTAAAACAAAAATGTAAAGAAAAGAAAAGAAACATAATAAAAAGTTCCCACATAAAATCTTGTGACAAAAGTCACACAAAATTCATCCTGTCAAGAAAATAAAATTTTATTTTTAAAACAAGTTCAGAGGGGTGACATGTGACCACTCTCTCTTTGTTCTCATATTCTTTTCCCTCCCAAAAATATTTCTAAAAATCCTAATTTCAAATTCCATTTCTTTCTTTATCTTTCCCAAATCACAAAATGTGCCATGTTGCACATATCCAATAAATTCTAGCACCCTCCCAAAAATCCATGCTTTATACTTGTGAATCAAGTATGGAATTAAATTCAAGAAATTTGAATTTAATTTTCATTGAGACGATTCATCGAGCACGTGGTGGGCACTGCCCGTGTTCATCCTCAATTCCACGAAACCGAAATCAAATCGATTGATTTGGTGGATCCCTGCGTGGTTTGCTTGCTCCACACTCTCCCCCTCACTCCCCTCAGTCTCCAGAGCAAGAGGGAAGCGTGCCACTTGGTCGTTTTGCTCGTGGCCGCCGCTGGCCGCACGCCACCGTGCTGTGCACCCGTGCCGTCGATGGAATCGTGCGGAGGAGGCACCCAGCTGGCCCAGCCCTGCACCACTGCAACCCCTCGCCCCTCACCGCACTCGTCTGGACGGAGGTGACCGCGCCCTGACACCCTGAGGCGCCGTGCGCCAGCCGCCATGTCAACGCTCGCCAAGCTCTGGCCGCGCGTGGACACCGACGCCGATCCTCTCCTCCACGCCACCCCAGCTCGCGTGGCTCGTCGTAGACGCGCCTCTGCCACCCAGCGACCTCAGGGACACGTCCCTGTCAGACCTCGTGGCCTGCAGCAGCCGAATCGATCCGTCCACTCCGCGGACGCGCCATGGACGCCGTGCCGTGTCGAGCTCGCTCTCGCAGCCGCGCGTGCACCTCTCTCCCCCTAAGCCCTAGAAGGACACCCCACGGTCGTCGCCGTGCAGCACCGCCACCAATGGCGTGCTTTCCCCCTCCCTAGACCACTCCTGCGCCCAGTCCACCGCACGCCATGGTTCGGCCATAAAAAGCCACCGCATCCGTGCCTCCACACCTCACCACCGCTCACTCCAGCACCCCTCCCTCACTCTCCACCCCTCAGTGCACCGCTAGGAGAGCGGTGACGCTGCCCCGCAAGCTCAGGCCGCCTCGAGCGTCCTCGATTTCTCGCCGGAGTCGAGGAAGAGGTCGAGCACGGACAGGTCGTTGCTCGCTTCCCCTCTCCCCTCTCTGACCCATCCTAGCCTCACCATTACCCCCGCACTTACCCGCCGCCGTTTCCCCGTGTTTGGTGCACAGACGCGGAGCAGAAGGAGCACCGGAGTTGCAGCACGGCCGCGGAGGAGGAGTTGCTCGCCGTCGCCGCCAGAAGCTTCCCCAGCAAGCACACCTCATCCCAGAGGCTTCCCCACGATCCCCGCCGTCGATCCACCTCTTTTCGCAGCCTCCCGAGCCCTAGGTGAGTTTCCCCGTGCTTCTCGCCGTCGCCGGAGCCGCGGCGCCGCCCGTCTGAGGTCGTCGATGACCGCGAGCTCCAGGCGCCGTTCGATTAAAGATCAACGGTAGCTTACCGGTTCGCGTAATTAGTCGCTGACTGGTGGACCCCACTCGTCAGCGTTTTAAATTTAAAACGCGCGCGCAGAACGTTTCCGTTGAGTCGCTGACGGGCGGACCCCACCCGTCAGGAATTTCAACTTTTCCAGCGTTTTAGAATTTCCAAACTCCACTGTTTTCAGTACTGGATCTAGATTAGAAATTCAATAACTTGAGTTCTAGAAGTCCAATTAAATCAAACCAAACTGCTCTGGAAAGCTTATAAAATTCTTTAACTCACCAAAGTGGTCTCATCTCATTTAAATAAATAATAAAAATGTATTAATAAAAATGCCCCAGAAGGTTCAAAACACCAAACCATTTGTTTCTGGAGTTATATTAGTCCAAATAACCTGAAACCAATTTTGGTAGCTTTGTATTAGGATCCATTAGCTCCCCAATTTTTTGGTAGAATTTTTGGAACAGTTTAGAATCCTTAGCATTTGGTTGAACTTTAGTAAACCCTTCTGCACTAAATCAATTAGTGTGAATTAATGGTAGATCCTTTTGAGCTGAAACCAATTTTATTAGGTCACATTCAACCAAGGTTAGCTACCCTTAAAAGGGTTTAATTTTTGAAGCAACATAAATTAATTAGTGGCTAAAACTTGATTAGTGAGTTTCTGGTTTAAAACAAATGTGTAGGGAGTTTGATAACTCCAAATGACCTCAATCCAATTGGGTTGTCTTCTACACATCAGTAGCTATCCATAGAGGCTTAGTTTGGATTTTTGTGACCAACCTAGAATAAATGGTGAATTAAACAGTGTACAACCAGTTCTGCCAAATTTAGGAAGTAACTAAAGGCTGATGAATTCAATTAAAATGAAACCAAAGGTATTGCTTGATATATGCAGTGGCTGGTTGTAGAACTTACGATTGTAATGTTGTGATGTTGATTGAGTTAGTGTAGTGATTGTTTGTATTGTTTGTTTAACGTTTAGACAAGAACGTTGCCGGAGTTATCGAGGAAGGGAAATTTGTTGGACCAGAAGATCAGGATCAGTACCACTTTGTGGAGCAAGGCAAGCTAATTCACTGAGCTTGCACCTATATACATCTATTTTGATTTACCTGTTTTACTATAACTAGCATAAATGATTTATGTGGTGTTTGCCACGAAAGCTATGACTTTGAAAACCCTTTTCCAAAATACAAGTAGATTCTTGAGACACCCGATATAGAGGTGTCAATGGTCTACAACGATTTCGAAATGAATTTGTTTTACTCCAAAGCCTTCTATGAAAATCTTTTGGTGGGATTACGAACCACCCAAGTTGACTAAAAGTATTTTGCTATGAGAATTGGAAATGATTGTGAAAACCTTTTCAAAAGTTTATGAAAAACTATTTTGCCACTCTATGTAGAAATATCAGTTTGTTTAAATAAAACTATAGGATGGGAAAAACATTGTTTATTCAAAACTCCTTTGAAAATCCTTGGATGAATTATGGTATGCCGAGATGTCGGTGATGAAATTGAGAAGTGGTGAATGGTGATGTTTCTGAAAAATGCACATTGTGTCCTGGTACTTACCGAACAACCAATAACCTGTGCGACCACATTTACCCACATATGGGCAAGGGCGTAGTCATATAGTTTGCTCGTGTTAGTACTGGATGCCTCAATAACGAGGATAACCTCGTTCCATGAGGGGATGGTCTGAGGACCTACCCCCTGACCTGGGTCCTCTTCATTGAAGTCTACCGGAAGCCGGTATGAGCGTGTCGGAGGAAGAGGATCGAAGGGCTCCCTTGGGTCCGCCGGGCAGAACTACGAGTCCCCACACTTAGTTTCTGAGGATTTGAGTGTCGGTGGAAAGTGTCGTAGCGGCAGGGTCCTATACTAGCATGAGCAAAGGACAGGCTATGGCCGGGAACTCAACTTCGCATACCTCTGGTATGGCGGGACGTGGCTGACACGATGAGTGACCGGATGGGTGTGGGAAAAGCGTACTACCTCTGCAGAGGGTAAAACTATTCGAATAGCCGAGTCCTCGGATATGGACAGTTGGGAAGAACTGCTAAGGCCATGTGCAAGTTTTACAAAGTTTTGAGTTTGAAAGGAAAATGAAGTGAAGATTGTTTTAGGCAACTATACCGAGGGGGTGGTATGATGTTGCTGGAAAATAAGTGACCAGGATGGGGCTGTGGACAAGACGGTGATTTTCGAGGAAAAAGTTTTAAAAGAGAATTCTTACCTTTTTAAATAAAGGGTATATTTTCGAGAAAAAGGTTTAAAAAGACTTCTTACCTTTTTCAACCAAAAATAGTGAGAAAACTACTTTCCAAAAAGGGTTGTTTCCAACCCCGGTATTGAGAAATTACTTTCCAAAATGTTTTGTCTTCAACAGGATTAAAAGATCTACTCTTCCCTTTTCAATAACGGTATAGAGATGTTTTGTTCTAAAAATAAAGGTATTATTGAAAGATTATCAAAACTAGTGCATGCTCAAGTTGGGGTAGTTTGCGAGTACAATCAAATGTACTCATATTGGTTTCGTCCCTGGCTATTGTCTTAGCCAGATTTTGGAAGAAGAAGCAGTTCGAAGAAGAGGAGTTCACTGGCGTCTTTGCGAACTAGGGCGCTTCCCAGTCAGCTGCCTGTAGGGTTAAGGCGAATGACTTGGGCTCCACGTTGTTTGGTGATTTCCGCTGCAAGTTCCTGTTGAAGCTTATGACTTCAATCACGTAAGTACATTTATCCGGTATTTGTGGGTGTTCTGTGATACCAACTCTAGTTATGTGCAACAACACACTGATCATGGGATTGTTGCAGGAAGCATAACGAGTATCTCGGATAATTAATCCGGGGTCCCCACAGTTTTTCCCGATTGCTACAGATAAATTAGGACACCGAGCTAGCTCCGAACAGAAGCACCAGATCAATCCATCGATCAATCAGGCCGGCCAGCTTGCTGCTACGTACGTGCCTGAGCAAGTTCCTAAGATACGGGAATCGATCTGTTTCAGGTAGAGTTTGCATCCTATTTTATAATTTTTCTCTGCATCTAACCATTTACTAATTGACCAGTTCGGCGTGTAGCTTGCATTACAATGCTGATGCAAATTGTATTGTTTTCGGTCTAATATATCTACTGCAGATATCTGAACTGAGTCCGTAAAAGTATAATATGATACTCCCTCTACATACATCTTTTATGAACGGAGGGAATATATGCCAAAGTTGCAAGAACGGATATATGACAAGGTAGATCATGCATGCTCGACGGGTCATGCATGTGCCAATAAAGCATGCATTAACCAGGATGGCACATCGGATATCAGATAGGTATGTTTGTGCTGTGGTTTGCATCATGCTTTACCATTTCGGTTTGCATCTAGCCATTTAATAATTAACCAGGACTGGCAATTGTCAATACTGAGGTGATCAAAATTGTCTATTTTGGCTAATATTTCGATTGCCGATTTGTGATTTGGAGGACATAAAAAATTATACAATTGTATATGTCACGATTGCAAGAACAAATAGGACAAGGTATATCACGGCTACTCGACGCGTCAAGTACGCTAACTGACGATGCGTGAGCAAGGATGACACATCAGGGTAACAGATCGATGTGTTTCAGGTACAGATTGCATCTTGCTTTATTATTTGATTTAAATCTAGACATCTAATGAATGGCCAGTCTGACGTGCAGTTCTCACAAAATACCCGATTCAAATTGTATTCTTTTAGGGCTATAACATAGATTGTATAGGTTTATGTTTTGATGGGTTCAAACTAATATATAGTGGTATATGACACGGTAGCGAGAACGAATAAGGTAATGTCCAAGGCATATCATGCTGCTACATCGATTGCAAATGTCTGTTGTTACACGGTTTGTCGTATAGATCTCAGATTTCTGTATTATAGGTACGGTTAATGTCCTTCCCTTTTTTTGATATTAAATTCATATCACTCTAAGGGACATATGGTCATGGTTAATCTAATCCCCTAACGAAATCATATGGCATACTTTATAGACGAGTTCTCTCTAAAAATGTTCCTTTTTGCAATAAAAAATACATATGTAAAATATTTGAAATAGATGATATGCTTACTAAAATGTTTTTTAAATACATCTTTGGTTAACTTTCACAAAAGTTGGTGGGACCAGCTTGGATTAGTGCATTACTACACACGTAAAAGGTAATCTTAAGCATCTTATTTTTTTGAAATGGGAGGGTTTGATGGATTATGGCGTGGAAAAGAAAAAGTAGATCTGAATTGTCGGACTCCAAGCCTACATGTATTTTTGAGAAATCCCTTTCACGATGGATACTGAACTTTAAAAAATAAAAGGTACCTATAAATAATGATATTTGTCCACACAAAAAAAAACTAGAGAAAGGCATGAGATAATTATTATTTTGTCGATATTTTATAATGGTGCATATTAAAAAAATCATGTTTTATAATACAAACCAAAAAATATAATATATCAAACACGCACTATTAAAACAAGTAGTTAAAAAATCAATACATATTTTCATATTTCTATTTTCTACAAGATTTCAAATAATACAATATCAAACTTTCTATGTGTAGAACGAAGTTGTAGGAAGTTTTTGTAGAATGTGTAGCATGTGCTTTCAAAATAACTAGCCCGTGCAGGAGCACGGGTTGATGACTAGTAGCAATAATTAGTATGCTCGCTTCTGAACCAGTCTCGTGAAGATGCTTGAAGATCGAACTGCTGCTCCAGTCTAATGCCCTGCTTCTCTACTTCAGTCGGTGTCAGCAAGATGCACATCAGAATCGGAAGAAAGAATGAGCAGTTCTCTGTTTTAAAGAAAAGAGTGCCTGACCTCTTTGTCTAATATCAAAAAAATACTGTGGTATTAGAGAAACCACGGTTTACAAACGTTGCCAAACGCCGTAAAGTATTTGAAAGCACAGTATATCTGAAAACTGCAAAATTCTTGGAATACTTCAAAAAAAAAAAATTTGCTGCCAAACGCACCTTAAACCTTTTTTATGTAAAATATCATTCAAGTCGTGACTCTTTTCCACAGAATGCAATGAAGTCCAATCATCTTATGCTGGCCGGACGGGAGTATCAGAAAGCTGATGAAAATGTTCTGAAGCTTGTCAAGCAACATAAGGTTAGTTTCTATTGCACTAATTTCATGTTGTTTTTGTTTTCAACAACACATGTTTTGAGGATGTTTTTCTGTGTGCAAACTGCAGAGAGAGAGAAAAACTGTTTTAGACAATATTAAGTTTTTGAACGAGAAGATGCATCTGGAGCACAAACTTCAACTAGAGATAAAACACTTGTCGGGAAAATTGGAAGTGATAAAGCTCACACCTGGCAACGAAAATTCAGAATCAGGGAAAAGAATAGCTGAACTGACCGAGGAGCTGCAGGATAAGATCACCGAGATGGATTATACAGAAAACTTCAACCAAGGTCTAATCGTGCAAGAGAAAAAGGCTGCTGTTGAGTTGCAAGAAGCTCGGAAACTGGCGATAGATGTATGCTACTTATGCTTTACTGTGTAGTTTCAGTGAGTGCAGTTGTTTGTGTATATTCATGCTTTGTTCTATTGCAGGCTATACAGGGCTTGCCTAGCCAGATCAATGGCCGAACACACATAGGCATCCGGATGGTTGGTGAGCTTGACTTGAAAGCATTTTCAAATGTGTGCAGGCAAAAGTTTCCAAAAGATGATGCTGAAGCTGAAAGTATTAAGCTTTGTTCAAAGTGGCAGAATGAAATCAGCAATACAAATTGGCATCCTTTTATCGTTGCTATGGTGAACGGAAAAGAGTCGGTACGAATCTTTGTCCGTTTGCTGCCATGCACCTGCAGTAATATATAGTAGTATATTTACTAAGTTACTATTGCCAAACTTGAGGACTGTTGTTGCTCCTTTCACCATTCTATTCGCAGAATAAACTCTTTTGTAAAATATGGAATCAGTGATGGGTATTTATTTCTGCTAAGAAAAAGGATAAATAGGCTAGAAAGTATCAGATAAAGAAAAAAGCTCTGACTCGGGATGGGGCTTCATATCATGGCTGATGTGTAGTCACTGGATGCTATTGTTTACAGATATAGCACTTGGGAATATAATAACTGAACACAGGAGGAGAAAACCCCTCCATACTCTCTTGTATGCTACCGTTATTAATGGATCAACTTTTAAATTGCGGGAACTCTTTTAATAATGCCTTATTTGATTTAGATGGAACAAAGTAACACATTGCACATATGTGTGTCATTCTATTCGCACTCTAAATGGATTGCAGAGTCTTCCTTTCTGTACTCAAGTAGCTGCTGTGTGCTTCCTCCTCTACATTGAGATTGCCCAATCATTGTGTGTGCTACTGTGTGAGATTTTTTTTTCCACAAGTCTAAATGATTAGCACTCTTGAGTTATAACTGCAAGATTAAAGTAACAGCTGACCAGTTCGATTGCACCAGGAAGGGATCGCAAATTTGCAACCAAACATATTGAAATATAATAAGAGTATAATCCAGTCTTTACATAACATATGATGAGCCCGATCTGCTTAGCAATCCTTCGCATTGCATTTTACACTCATTTAGCCTCCTTGCAACTGCTTCCATGGTCAATAGTTTTGAATTTCTGTTAAGTGCTTCTTCTTCATTCTCTTGCATATCAAGTATTCATTAGGATCGCTGATGCTGCCTCGGGTGCATGTTCCTATCTAGGAAGTAATATTGGAGGATGACAAGAAGCTCCAGGAACTGAAAGAGGAGTACGGCGAGGAAGCCTATGCTGCAGTGACGAAGGCGCTGACCGAGCTGAATGAGCACAGCAGCAGAGGCAGCAGGGTTCCTTTCCCGGAGATGTGGAACTACAAGGAGGGGAGGAAAGCGAAAACAAAGGAAATTGTCCAGCATGTCATCAAGCTGGCCAAGGCGAGCAAAAAAGGGTGCTGAGCAGCTCAGCACTATGGTGGCTCCTCGAAAGACCCGAAGCAGGACAACTTCTAATGTTTAACTATGTATCAAGTCACTTAGTGTAGTGGCATAGTAACCTATGCATTTTGGTGGAGCAGCTTATTGCTTTCTGCAGTAAGTGAAGCTGGCAGCAGTTGTTTGTTTTCCATGGGTGGGCAGTCTGCTGAACCTCTGTTAATGTCATATAGTCTATATATGGGGTGCCACTTAACTGGTTAAGTATTAGTCCAATTTGACCATCTAAAGGAGTGTGATGTTGACCCATATGCTGTTTCGCTTTTCTTGACCTAATATTGTGGTTATCACTCTGTTAAAGTGGGGAACATGCACAGACACTAGTACAGAACGACACATCAGATACCCCTATATGGAAACGGCAGGTGTTAGGCGACAGAGAATCGCGATTTTAGCATTGCGGACGAGGCCTGGCAGAGGCTAGTCCGTCAACATTGGTTACGGAGAATTTTATATCTCCGTTACCAAAAGTATTGGTAACGGTCATAAATTTATCTCCGTTTCCAATATGTATCTCTATGGCTACGGTTGTTTATGTATATCCGTTTGCGATGTGCTTGGGAAATTGCAGTTGCAATCTGGAAGCGCGCCTGTTCAATGCGGCTTAATTCACGAGGGATTGGAACCGCCTGATCGACGCTAATGTGACTGGAACCGCGCGAAGCCAGGCAGGTCCCGCATTCTCCCCTTCGTTCTCTCCCACATTATCTACCACACTAGCACAACCGCCATGGCGGAACCCTGGTGGCAGAACGAGGAAGTCCCGAGCGACGACGCGATCGCGGAAGACCGCGGTGAAGTTCCATGGTGGGATCAAGATGGGCCGCCGGACTCGGACCCCGACGACTCGGACCCGTCATCTTCACGCTCTGTAGAAGACGACTCCGACGACTCGGACCCGCCGTCTTCACGCGAAGGAGAAGACGACTCCGAAGAGGACGAGTCGCCGGAGGAAGAGGAGCCGGAGGACCCGCCGGAGCCGTATTATTCTAGCCAGGAAGAATACGACGCCGACGCCGACGCCGACGATGAGGAGGCGCGAGAGGAGGATTCGCCGGAGAAGGACGCACGACCGGAGAAGGAGGAGCACGAGCCGGAGGAGGAGGAGGAGCACGCGCCTGAGGAAAAGGCAACCGGCAAGAAGCGACGCCGCGCCGCGGATGACAATGGCGCGGAGGCAGCGCGTAAGCAGAACAAGTAGAGTAGATAGTTAGTTCAATTACTCTATCGATCCTTTGTAAGTAGGCCCAGTGTGTCAGTGAAGAAATTAGAGGAAACGGTTGTTTATCGCCTCCGTTTGCGATGTTATTATATGCTATAAATGTGCCACTGCGGCAACCCTAACGCTCTCGCTCTCACTCTCACTCTCACTTCACAGTCATAGTGTGGTGGCGGCTCCAGACCTAACCCTTATCTCGCAGATCTGAGCGGCGCGTCCGGCCGGCATCACCGCCGTGCATCTTCCCCCAGCGGCGCGTCGGCGCATCTTCCCCCAGCGGCGCGTCGTGAGCCGCCACGCATCCCCCCCAGCGGCGCGTCGTGAGCCGCCGCGCATCCCCCCAGCGGCTCATCGGCGAGCCGCCGCGCATCTTCCCCGAGTATGTCGCCGACGCGGATCTACTGGTCTATTGCCGTGCATCTTCCCCGGGTATGTAGCCGACTAGATCTTACATTTTGTTTAAAGTAGCACAGAAAACTTGTCTAGTATTTGAAGTCTAGTATTGTGTTCTGTCTAGTGCCGATGATGAATACACCCCTCGACACTAGATCTTACATTTTATTTAAAGTAGCATCTACCGATCTAGTATTGTAGTACTGTCCAGTATTGTAGTATTGTGTTCTGTCTAGTATTGTAGTACTGCCGATGATGAATACACCCCTCAACACTAGATCTTACATTTTTTTTAAAGTAGCATATAAAACTTGTCGAGTATTTGAAGTCTAGTATTGTGTTGTGTTTGTTTTTTGTACTGCCGATGATGAATACATTACCTTCAACTTGTCTAGTATTTGAAGTCTAGTATTGTGTTGTGTTTGTTTTTAGTATTTGAATTCTAATAGATTAATTTCAACCCTTTGTCAATGTGCTAATCCTCGCTATGATTTTGTGTAGTTAGTGTATGAAGTAATAGTATATTTCGCCGACAATGCATAAAAATGGTGAGGCAATTGAAGGTAACATCACCTTCAACTTCTGCCTCCAAATCGTTTCGATCGGACAGCAAGCACACGGATATAGGCGCTTAAGGTGTAAACTGTTTTCATCTTAAATTGTATTTCTGTCATGTAGCATCATATTTGACTCTTTTCTAACTAGACATCCATGTATTTTATATGCAGAAGCGCCATGCAGATCCAAACAAGCTTTAAAAGAGCTAAATACAAAGTGGGATCATATCCGTGAACCGTCGCTGTTGTGACGTTTCGCTGCACTGTTCAAAACACTTTTTTAATTAAGAGTGTCTTGGTCAGTGTGGCCGAAATGTCACAGCGGTGACGTTATTATATTTCGGCGACACCGTCCAAGATGGAGCAAGCCTCGCTACGAAGAATTTGGCAAGATTAATTTGCTAAGGTGGCTTGCCAGCTCGGTGTGGTTTCTTGTTTTTAGTTTCTCCATCTATTTTGTGTATGTGTGTAGCAATTTGGCTGCAGATGTGATTTGGAGAAGCATGAAACCGCTACTCGAGTCTTTTGCTAGGTCGAATTCCGTTTTCGGCGCTTCGGAACTGAGGAAGAAGGTGGAGCTGGAGAAGAGTGGAGTGTCATAAAAGTTAACTTTAGGGAGGCATGAGAATGATAGGATTAGCGAGGCATGTGTAACTCATCTTTTGATGCTTTATAATGATGACAATTCCTATATACGTTATGAATGGATTTGGTAGCAACTTTGTGCTTCTGCTGTGAGATTTTGAATGTAATTTGGCAACCGAATTGCTCCTGTAGGCTTCTGAAAGAATCTCAATGCAAACAAGTAAAATAGAATCTCCGTTACTGATGCACCGATACATCGGAAACGGAGATGGGTCCGCAACCGTAGCCAACTTATGCCTCATTGGTGACGGTTTTTTGCCTCCGTTACCGATGAAGGCCTTCACATCAGTGACAGGGTCAGGGACACGGACCCTTTCTCCGTTGCCGAAGGGGTTTTTGGCCCGTTTCCGATGTGTCGTTCTGTACTAGTGAGAGGAAATGCCTAGTCGTTTATTGCTAACAATGTGGTGTATGAGTTCTGGTAAAAATATGAGTTCATAAAGTATGTGTGCATTAATCGACTTGGAATTCTTACCTCCAGCCAGTCCTGCATCAGGCTCGATTTTTGGTCAGTTCTCAGTTCTTCATCAGTACAAGTGTTACTATGGAAAACTCACTGCTACTCACTCCGTTCACAAAATGATGTTTCAACCTAGTTTAAATTTACATGTATCTAGACATTATTTAGTGTGTAGATCAATGTAAAGTTAAGTTAGGTTGAGACATCCTTTTAGGAACGGAGTGAGTAGTATGCACATCTGATGCAACAAACATAGGCCAGGCCTCTACATATTGTCAATATCTACAGTAGAATTGAGCCCGAGCTACATGGAGCTTGTTTTTTTGAAAATTCAAAATCGACATTTTTTAGTTTTCAAAAATCGTGAAAAATTTCCCGGATGTAGATATTATGTAGATCTACAATCTTTAAAAGTTTCAAATCCAAATACGTTGTATTTTGGGCTGCACAAAAAAGACAAACGGGTGGATCTGGGTGGTGAAGAATACGCAGTTTCAAAATTTTGAAATTTCCTCCGATTTGTGTTTTTTGTACAGACCAAACTATAATGAATTTGAAGTTAAAAATTTGTACGATTGCAGATCTCAACAATATCTACATCCATGATTTTTTTCATGATTTTTGAAAACTTAAAAATGTGGATTTCGAATTTTTAAAAGAACGAGCTTCATGTAGCTCGGGTTCCAAAAATCCACTCTCATATGAGAAATATGTGGATATATCTGTCACGCGTCAGGTCATGGACACGAAACCCTGCCTTCGGGCGTTGACAGATTGCTACACACGACCTCCTCTCGCGGCCAAATAAACTTTTGAGCTTGCATACCGTAAAAGAAAAAAACTTTTGTGCTTGGTGGTGAGCTTTTTCTTGCAGAGTGCCGCAAGAGTTAATATGATTTCTCAAGTGTTTTATATTCTTTAGTTTTCTATGGTGGATTGAGGCGTGGGATATGCATACGAATTGTCCTTTTTTAAATGTGCGTGGCGTTTTTTCGAAAATTCACAAATGACATTTTTGAGTTTCCAAAAATCGCGAGAAAAATCACAGACCTAGATAATATCGGGATCTATAAGTGTGCCAAATGTTACCCTAAAAAACGTTGTATTTTTTGCTGTATAAAAAAGACAAATCGGGGAAAACTTCAAAAATTTGAAATTGTGTGTAGTTCGCTACCCAGATCTTTTCATTGTCTTTTTTGTACAGCCCAAAATAAAACGAATTTTAATGTACAATTTTGCACGCTTGTAGATCTCGACAGTATCTACATCTGTGATTTTTTTCGTGATTTTTGGAAACATGAAAATGTCATTTTAGATTTTTCAAAATAACGAGCTCCATGTGGCTCTGGCTCTATTATAGGCATGATCACATCGACCACCTTCGTTGTAGATGTGGTAGCACCATTGAAGACGATGTTATTCAGATGACTCCACAATGACCAGAAAACAAGTGATACCGCCCATTCAGGGGTCACTCTCATTGCCGGAGGAAATCCATTCCACACGCGATTGGTCCTGCACAGGCACCCAGATCTCGTACCGCCACCTACGACAATACTTCGCGCGCACTGAACGGGCTAACCCACAACCTGTGAGTATGTGATCTATAAATTCACCGTTTTGGTCGCATAAAGGGAAGGCCACCGATCGAGGAGGACCATGACGAGCAAGGTGATCTGGCGTCCAGCTATGGACCCAGATGGCTAGCCACATGAAGAACTTGCACTCCGATGAAGCTCTAGAGCGCCATATCTGGAGGGACCCTGCCATGATGGTGGAACCCCTGAAGAGGGTTGTGTTTATGTAGCACGAGCGCAAGGTGTACTCACCATTCGCGTCCAAAGTACACCGGAAGATGTCATCCCTGTTAGAAAAAGGAATAGTTTCCTGTACCGTAACCTACATGTATTAGGACTTCCGGAACGGCTTGTAAGCTTGCACCGCAATGTGCCTTGTATAAATACATGACAAAGGGGCTCGGGATATTCATCCGAGTAGACCCAATTAATCTACCTGATCGTACATTTTACATGGTATCAGGCCGGCTCTTCCGCCGAAATCCCTGATCGCTAGAAACACTCGAAACACATCCCCGTCGCCGCGAGTTCACGATCGCCCGAGCGCCATGGCCTCGTCCTCCAGCAGCCCGGCGATCAACCTCGGCGCCCCGCTGTCCGACAAATTGACACGGAGAAACTACTCTATGTGGCGTGCCCAAGTTCTGCCGCCTATCCGTGGAGCTCGCCTGGTCGGGCTACTTGATGGCTCCGATGCAGCTCCACCAGAAACAATGGTCGTGGAATCAGATAAAACCACGGACAAAGCACCCAAGACGGTGCCCAATCCCGATTACGACTCCTGGATTTCCCGGGATCAGATCGTTCTCGGCTACCTTCTTCAATCGCTCTCCCCAGAGGTCCTGCCCCACGTACATCGGATTGAGCATGCCGCCGCCGTGTGGATGGCGGTAGAAGAGATGTTCGCCTCCCAGAGTCAGCCAAGGTCACGAACCTTCCTATTGCGTTGGCGAACACGAAGAAACTTCAGAGTTCTACGGACGTTTTTCTCACCAAGATGCAAGGCATCGTTGATGAACTTGCTGCTGCCGGTTGTCCTATCTCCGACAGGGAGCACGTCTCCTTCATCTTGGCTGGGCTTGGTGGCAACTATGATGCCCTTGTTGCTGCTCTCGGGGTGGTCACCACTCCGATCTCGCGGAGTTCCCTCTACGCGCAGCTGCACGCCTATGATCAGCTCCAAGAATTAATACATGGCTCCTCGGGGAGCGACTTCGAGACCTCTGCCAATGCCGCCTCCCGCCAACGGGGTGGTCGCTATCGCTTCAACAACAATAGGGGTCATGGTGACCGCGCTGACCGTGGCGAGCAGCGTGATAATCGCCGTGATGATTACTATCCTCGCCAAGGACGAGGTGGTGGCCGTGCGCCTCCAGGAGGGGGGCGTGGCCACGGACGTGAACGTCGCCGCACTACGCCATGGGTTGATGTCACGTGCCAAATTTGCAACAGAGAGGGACATCCCGCCAAAGATTGTTGGTGGCGTTTTGAGGATCGTGACGATAACTCATATGATGACAAGGAGGCTCTTGCTGCTTCCTATGGAATTGACACAAATTGGTACTCCGACACCGGTGCCACACATCACATTACCGGAGAGCTCAACAACCTGACGGTCCGTGACGCATACAAGGGCTATGACAAGGTTAACACGGCCAGTGGGCAAGGTATGGATATTTCCCATGTTGGTAATTTAATATTTCGTAACCCTGTTCAGAATTTTCATCTTCACAATATCCTTCATGTTCCTAATGCTTCCAAAAATTTGCTCTCCGTCCATCGATTCACCTATGATAATCCCGTCTTTATAGATTCATCCTTTCATATTTTTGATCAAGGATCAGGTCACGCGGAAAATAATTCATAGAGGGAGATGCGTTGGCGGCCTCTACCCTCTTATTTCATCTATGGTGTCCTCCCAGTCACAAAAGCATGCCTTTGTTGCCGCCAAGCCATCTCATGCGAAGTGGCATAGTTGTTTCGGTCATCCGTCTTTAGCTATTGTTAGTCAAATTCTTAGTAAAAATAAACTCCCCTTTGTTAGAGATTCCAGCATAGAGTTGATGACGTGAAAACACACGTTCGTTGGGAGACCCCAAGAGAAAGGCATGATGTAGTGCAACAACAATTTCCCCTTAATCTCTACCAAGGTTATCGAATCCAGTAGGAGTCAAAAGTGCTTCAGAAGGTTGTCAGTGGCGCCGTTTACGACAAATGACGTGGACCTGCACACAATCACAATCAAAGTACTTTGTCCCAATGAAATAGGATGGTTGTCAATCTTCTCGGTTTGCTGAATACAAAGGATTAACTACTATATTAAAGCGCAGACGGTGGTGTTCCGTGGTACGTCGTCCAACCCCTTCCTGCGCTCCCGCACGGCAAAACAGAGGTGCGGAGGAAAAAAAAGCAGGGTGCAGTTGCAGTTATACCATGCACGCACGACTCCTTAGCGATCAAATCATGCTGCCAACAAAATCGGGCAGTTCCTCCGCCTCATCGTCCACTTCCTCTCCTCCGTGTATTCCGTCGTTCTTCCGCCGCCAGTCCCTCCCACCGCGTCTCCACCTCGAAACGCGCCCGAATGGCTGCATAGAGCGCCGGCGGGAGATTGCAGTCGCGCAGGTGGGCTTCCTGCCGCTGCGTGCTGGCCGTCGGGTGGTGCCGTCGGGGCTCGACAAGCAACAGCGAGGAAGGCCGATATGACTCTCCTACCGCATCCTTTCTTCTGGTTTGCCCCAACGCATCTGGCGACCGTCGGGGGCGCCGTCTGACCTCTCTCTTCTCCCTGTCTTCGCGTGCAGTGCAGGGGCTTCTCCTTCTTTTTGTTTCGCTCGGTGGAGAACGGCTACGGCGACCTGCGTCGGCGGCTGGGCGCCAGATGTGCAGCGCAAGCCGGAGTTGCTTGTAGTCGACGCGCTACAGAGGCCAGGTCCGTCCGCCAATCCACCATGCTAACAGTTCGGTACTACTCGACAGTCACAGTCATGGCCTCCTGATCCCAGGCTAGAGCATTGCAATTGGATTCATTCATTTTGGTCGTCTGCATCTTCGGGGACAACAAAAATTCTTAATGCTAACTCTGTTCGTCCTTGCGCCCTCTTGAGTGCTAATTGATCTTCGTAGTCCATCTCCGTGTCTTCCTTCTTGAAATCCTCGTCATGCTGAAGAGGCTTTATTTTCGTCCCTTATTTCTGATCACAGTGCACTGCCAAAGTGTTAATTAAGTACAGTACTTCGTACCTTGTTCGATGTTGAGCATAAGTTTGTAGAAGCTAGCTAGCCATCCAACTGCAGTTCAGATTAGTTTTCTTAAAAGTATATTGTCATTCTTTATCAGATTGATTTGCCTCTTCAAACTGGCAGCGAGGTGGAAATACTACAGTCTACAGATGCTGCTGAATTGCTGATAGGGACAACGATTTGGAAGTGGTTGCTAATTTCTTTTCAGTCAGCTTGCATTGTCCTGTCAGCCTTCGTATATATATTTCCATTTCCTTTGTGAGGTGCTTTGTTTGATTTTACATTGTAAGGAAGTCCAAATTCGAACAGTAGCTATGATGTTGAGCAATGAGCTTGATCCATTTAGTGTCTCTGCACTCTGCTTTTTCTTGCTACACTTCCATGTAGTTAAAAATTATAGAACTTATCCGAACTGAGTTGTTATATAGCTGTATTTGGCTGCCATATATAGTAGAGATGTATGAACTAAGCTTTTCCACGGTGCTTCGCAAATTCTGATATGCAAGCTTCCAAACTTGAAGGTTTTGTATCTATGTTGTTTTGCAGAATAGTGGATAACGTATATGGATTGCAGGAAGGTTCAAGCCTTGTTGAACTGAAACCAAGGTCACGAACGGTGAGATTTTATTCCTCCATATGTCCAAAAAATTGGGATCTCTACATAATTAATGAACAATGGACTGTACACCTGCCAACTTATGGTGCATCTACAAAATTTGTTGAATTTGTTTCTGGCATGGAAGAGTAATAAAGGTTTTGGGTAAATTGTGAGAGCATTAATTAAATTGGGTTGCTGCAGCCATTTTCATTCATGCCTTATTCATGTGCTAGAGGCTAGATTGTCATGTATTTTGCAATGGACGGAGTAATTATAATTGGTTTGTGGGTTCAAATGTGTATTATATTCACAAGCTCCCTTTAATGTAGCCTATTTTTATGGACTAATTGGTTTTATGAGTGGCACTGTCCAACATATCTAAAAATAATCTGTTGGGAGCATGACCATAGTTCGGTATTTCAATCGGATAACTTCTCTGGTAGATTTAAATAGTTCTTTTCATTTATGTGTATTGTCAGGAGTTTTCTGCTTTTTCTTAAACTCTTCTTGTGATGCAGGTTCAAGATTGCACTCAAGATGTTACCAAAGATAGATTTGAAGCCTGATGGCTCTTGGCATGTAAAGGGTGATGTTAAAGATGTAAAACAACCCCAGTGGCACCTGATGGTGGTTCCCTTTCCACCATAAAACAAGACACTGAAAGTTCAAAGTCTTATTCACAACGGAGCCGCCGTGCCCTCTTGCTCCTAGCCTCCCACCACCCCTCCGCCTCCGCCGCCGGTGGCCACCTCGGCCACGGCGCGGGCCGTGCCGCTTCCTACTACAGGGATGGCAGCCACCGCACGATGACAACCTCTCGACGTGCCTCAGCTCGAGGCGCATCCCCTCGCTCCTGTTCCCCGCGGCGTGAGCCGTCCTCTCCGGATCCGGCGGAACGGGTGTGCCTGTCGCCAACCTCGGCTACCTCGACGGAAGTCAATGCTTCCCCGTCCTATGCAGCTATGGCTGCACGCGAGAAGGCGCCATCATTGAGCCCTGCTCCGGCCGGGTCGCTCGGGCCAACCCTCTCGCCTGCTGCTAGCCCTAGCTAGCGGGTGCGTAGCCTTGCTATCGTGCCTGCTGGCTCTGGCCTCGCTGCGTCGCAAGATCCGGAGGGATGGCAAACTGTGCAGGGCAAGCGTGGGAAGCGCAATAACTCCTTCCATGTTGAAGATGCCGCCATTAACCCAAGCCACCCACCTCCGCCTCGCCCGCCGTTGGTTTCTGCCTTTAAACATGATCTCTTTGGTCGCTGCTTCCGCTGTTTGATGAAGACCACCGCGTTTTCTGCTGTCCAAACCCTACCAGGTGCTTGCATTGCCACATTTCCGGCCACACTTCCAAGGATAGTCCTACTCGCCATCTCCCTCGCGTGCCGCTGCCTCCACTGCGGACATTCCCCCGCCGCGCTGCTCCTCCACCAAAGGCGCCCGCCAAGTCCAGGCTCGTCTTCCCACCTGGTCACCCCGACGCGAATCGGCAGTCAGTCCACTCCCGCCTCCAGCCCGCTGCTGCAAGCTCTTCCTCTTCTGCTTCGCCAACGCCACCACCACCGCCTGGCGCTTCACCCCCCGCCGGCGCCTTGCACCTTGCCTGCTGCTGATCCGATGGAACCCGGAGCCTACGTCAGGCGCGCGTACCGCATGAAGGTGTTGCTGGAGCATACATCGGAGATGGTGGAGGATGAACTGAAGCTGCGCGGATCGGCACTGGTGTTCACCATCGCTGGAACGTGCCCGCGTCTCTCCCCGGGCATCATCAGCGAGGCCCTGCTGGCTGACTTCCCAGAGATCCCGACGGCCGCGTTCCAGGTCTCCCTGATGCACCCTGGCGCATTCTTTGTGCGTTTTGCAGACACACGCTGGTTCGATCTTGTTGCAGGCCGCCCATTCATCCAGTACCGTGGGACGCCGATCCTCATCGGCCGCTGGAATAGGCTCTCCTTCGCCACACTCAAGAACTATCGCTACAGCGTCCGTCTGTTCCTTGAGCGGGTGGCTCCGCAGACGTGGTCGCTGGACACGGTGCAATGTGCGCTGCCGAGCTGCCTCATCCACACCGTCGCCAGCGAGACGCACGCCAAGCAGGACATGTCGTACTTCGTCGTCAATGCTTGGGTTGAGCAGCTCGATGACGTGCCGACGGAAGCCATCATCGATGTTCACGAGCCACTACCGCGCGTCGATCCACTTGCGCTGGTGGAACTCCCTCCGGGCTTCGCGGTGGCGGACATGCCGGGCGCGCCTGTCCGCTGCGAGGAGTTTCTGCGTGGTGGGCCGCCGCGGATGCTGAGCACCACGGTGCTGGTGCACTTGGACTCCTCCACGCTCATCCGCCCTGCTCCAACACCGCGGAACCGCCGGAGGGGTCGCGACGACGATGACCTCTCGGATGGAGACGACGAGAACATGCCACCGGAGGAGCAGACCCACCCTTGGGCGCACGGCATTGCTGATGATGTTTGGCATCAACACCTGGAGTCCGCCTCTTCTGGTTCCTCGGCGGGCCAGCATCGCCCTCCACGCCGCGTCGCCGGTGGTCGCCGGAGGGAGCTCACGCCGGCTGGCCTGCACCTGGTGCCCATCAAGCCGCCGCGCACGCTGGGCGCCGGTGGGAGCTCATGCCCTAACGCTGCACCTGACGGCGTCAACACTGAGCGGATGCGGCTGTTGCCTCGCGGGCTCACGACGTTTCTGAGGCGTCGGTTGCAGTTAACGCTGTCCAAGGACGCGCTTCCTGCGCCCGTGCTCTGTCCGCTGCCAAGGAGCTAGCCTTGCTGCGCCAACCCGTGTCGCCTGTTGCTCCTATTGATGCAGGGCAGACATGCTCTTTTGGTGCTGCTCCGGACACGATGCAGCCAGTGACCATCACGCTGGGCGCTGAGACACAGGAGTTTCCTCTGTCGGAAACTGTGGTTCATGATACAGTGCTGGAAGACGCGGATTTGCACCTGCCACTTTGCCTTCTGAAGAAGGGTCGCTCGGCGCGGCGTGCAGAGCCTGTTCTCGTGGAGGTGGTCAACCCAGGAGACCACGACGGTCGCTGTTGGCCCTGCTGGGCCTGAAGCGCTGCTGACGTCTGGGGCCTTGGGCATGCTTGCCGAGCTCGGCCTCTCTGCTAATGGGCCGCCACCACATTTGGGACAGCCACGGTTGGAGGACTTGGCTCCGATCGCGGCCTTCGTCCACCACATCTCGGCTCCGCCCATCGAGTCCATCCTCGCTGCTCCCACTCGCACTCCTTGACCTCCAAGAGCTGACCACGCCCCTGCCACCACCACTCGCCGGAGCCGCTACACCCAGGGGCGCAAGATGACGGTGCCTTGCGCCGGGGGATCCCTCTCCATGCGCCTTGCCCGCCAGCTCATTGTTGGGAGCCGTGGCCTTTGCAATCGCTGAGCCTGACGAGGTGGACGATGAGGAGATCCAGCGCCGCTGCTAGCAAGCATTCCGGGGCCCCATGCGCCCGCCCCCAGATGAAGGACCTCAAGGTGCTGGCCAAGACCGGCAAGGGGACGAAGGTGCGGAAGGTGAAGGTTTCTTAGCGCCTCTGCATCTGCTCTGCTAGTTGAATCAGTCGATCGAGTTTCCTTAATGAGTCAATTCATCATGTTAGTGTGGAATGTACGGGGTCTTAACAACCCGGCTCGCCGTCTCCGTATCCGTGCAGTTGTTCAGGCTAGCTCAGCTTCTGTTGTCTGTGTCCAAGAGTCCAAATTAGGTGTTGTTTCGCTGTCAGTTGTGCAGGAGTCTTTCGGCACCAACTTCAATGAATTTGTGTTCGCCCCGGCTGATGGTACCCGAGGTGGTCTGATCATTGCATGGAATAACCAGATAGTCACTTGTCAAAACTCTTTCAGCAGTGCGAACTGGATTGTGGTAGATTGCAAAGTTTTAGCATCATGACAAATGATGCGCATTATTTCAGTTTATGGCCCGCAACATGATGCTGAGAAACTTCAATTCATGCTTGATCTCAAGCCTTTGTTACTCACATCCATGCCATGTTGTTTTGCGGGGGACTTCAATCTTATTGCAGCAGCTGCAGACAAAAGTTCGCCAAACATTAACTGAAGAACAATGATGGCGTTTAGGAGATTCATCAATGAACTGCAGCTACAAGACCTTCACCTGCATGGTAGGCGATACACATGGTCAAATGAACAATCAAATGCAGTTATGGTCAGATTGGATCGCTTGCTGATTAATGAAGACTGGAGCTCACTTTTCCCAAACTGCTTGTTGCAAGCTTTATCCTCGGACATCTCTGATCACTGCCCTATGTTGTTCACCGAAGATGCAGGATTCAAGCATTGTCGCATATTTCGTTTTGAGAACTGTTGGGCTAAGCTAGAAGGGTTTCAGGAGGTTGTGGCTGAATCTTGGAATAGACCACAAACACGTGTTGATGCTTTTCAGCGGTTTCGAATGAAGCTGAACAGGACTGCAAAATGTCTGAAAACATGGAGCTCACAGATGCTGGGTGATCTCACGTTGCGTGCGTGTATCTCGAGTGAACTCATCCTGCGACTGGACGAGGCAATGGATTTTAGACAGCTGTCAGAGGAAGAAAGACAATTTCGTGCCTTTTTAAAGCTCAACTTGCTGGGCATTGCTGCAATGTAGCGATCTCTATGGAGGCAGCGCTCTCGAGTGCAATGGATCAAGGAGGGGGATGCTAACACAACCTTTTTCCACCGTAAAGCCACTGCTCGCCGTCGCTAGAACTTTATCCCACAGATAATGCACAATGGGGTGCCGGTTGCATGTCAACATGAAAAAGTGAGGATCTTTGGTGACTTCTTCTTGAACTTGCTTGGAACTGGCCAACCAAGAATAGCTGCTTTTGATTTTAATGCCATTGGAGTTCAACCGATCAACCTCACTGAGCTTGACCACCCCTTCCTTGAAGAGGAGATTAAAGCGGCCATTTTTGACTTGCATCCCTCCAAGGCTCCTGGGCCTAATGGGTTTACCGGGCTCTTCTACCAGATGTGCTGGAACGTGATCAAAACTGACATGCTGGCTGTGTTCAACCAATTTTATGCCATGGCATGCAACAAGTTGCATGTTATCAATGATGCCACAATTGTTCTAGTGCCCAAATGTGACGATGCAGTGCAGCCGAAGGACTTTAGACCTATCAGTCTTGTCTACAGTGTCTCCAAGCTGATCCTAAAGGTTATATCTCGCCGATTGCAGCCAAGAATGCATGAGTTGGTTAGACCATGTCAGAGTGCCTTCCTTCGCGACAGAACTATACACGACAATTTCACCTATGTCAGGGGTCTGGCCCGTGCTTTCACCCAAAAAAAGATACCAGCATTGTTCTTCAAACTTGACCTGCAGAAGGCATTTGACTCTGTTTCTTGGCCATTTCTCATTGAGGTGCAGAGGGCAAAAGGCTTTGGGCTGAAACAATATGTCACAGGTGTGGGCTGCGTCAAGGTGATCCCATTTCGCCACAACTGTTCTCTATTGCTGTAGAAATCCTGGCGGCCTGTTTTGCTACGGCTGAAGATCATGGAATCCTCTCCAACTTTAGCAAGCAGCCTATGAGGTACAGAGCTTCTTTATATGCCGATGATGTTGCCCTGTTTGTCAAACCTAGTGCACTTGAGGTGGCTGCAGTAAAGGAAATTCTACTCTTATTTGGTAAAGCATCTGGTTTGCACACAAATCTGGCCAAGTGTTCTTGTATACCCATAAGATGTGAAGGAATTGATCTCACAACGGTACTTGCTGGTTTCCAATGTCCAGTGGCCACATTTCCATGCACCTACTTGGGGATGCCCTATCAGGCAAGAGGCTAACAAGAGATGCTTACCAACCAGTCTTTGACAAGCTTGGAATCAAGGTCTCTGGCTGGATTATGCCACAGTCAGCTGGGGGTAGGCTAACCTTGGTCACTGCAGTTCTTGCTGCTATGCCGGTGTTTCAACTAATTGCGCTGGAACAACCTAAGTGGTTCACAAAGGTGGTTGATGCGTGTTAAGTTACACGTCTGTTGAGAACCCCAAGAGGAAGGTATGATGAGTGCAGCAGCAAGTTTTTCCTCAGTAAGAAACCAAGGTTTAATCGAACCAGTAGGAAGTCAAGGGTCTTCTGAAGGTTGTTGGTGGCTGAATGTGGCACGGCGCAACACCAGGGAATCAGCAGCAACGTGGAACCTGCACACAAGACAATCAAACTACTTTGCCCCAACGAAACAGTGAGGTTGTCAATCTCACCGGCTTGCTGAAAACAAAGGATTAAAAGTGTGGTGTGGAAAATGATGTTTGCTTGCAGAGAATTAAAGAGAACAATGATTGCAGTTGGTTGTATTTCAGATGTAAAAGAATGCACCGGGGTCCACAGTTCACTAGTGGTGTCTCTCCATAATAAAATACTAACATGCTGGGTAAACAAATTACAGCTGGGCAATTGACAAAATAGAGAGTGCATAACAATGCATATACAAGTCATGATGATCACTATGAGATTTACTTGGGCATTACGACAAAGTAGACAGACCGCTATCCAGCATGCATCTGTGCCTAAATAGTCCACCTTCAAGTTATCATCCGCACCCTTCCAGTATTAAGTTGCAAGGCACAGACAATTGCATTAAGTATGGTGCATAATGTAAACAATACAAATATCCTTAGACAAAGCATTGCTGTTTTACCCCTAGTAGCAACAGCACATCCACAAACTTAGAACTTTCTGTCACTGTCCCAGATTAAATGGAGGCATGAACCCACTATCTAGCATAAATACTCCCTCTTGGAGTTACAAGCATAAACTTGGCCAAAGCCTACACTAGCAACGGAGAGCACGCAAGATCATAAATAACATAGGCATGATAAATCAATAATCAACTTGACATAGTATTCAATATTCATCGGATCCCAGCAAACACAACATGTAGCATTACAATAAGATAATCTTGATCATGATAGGCAGCTCACAAGATCTAAACATGATGGCACAAGAGGAGAAGACAACCATCTAGTTACTGCTATGGACCCATAGTCCAGGGGTGGACTACTCACACATCACTCCGGAGGAAGGTATGGCGATGTAGAGCCCTCCGGTGATGATTCCCCTCTCCGGCAGGGTGCCGGGAAGAGCTTCAGAACCCTCCCGAGCTAGGGTTGACGACGGCGGCGGCTCTGGAACTTTTCGTGGATGGAGGCTCGGGTGCTTAGGTTTTCCCGAGAAAGGCAATTTATAGGCGAAGGGGCGATGTCGGTGGAGGCCCGAGGGCACCTCACCACGCGGCGGCGCGCCAGGGGTGGGACCCGCGCCACCATATGGTGAGGGCGCCTCGGTGCCCCCCTTCATCTCTCCTTCGGACTCCGTGTACGTGATAGAAAAATAGGACCTTGGATTTTTGTTTCGTCCAATTTCGAGAATATTTCCAGAACAGCTTTTCTGGAATAAAAAACAGCAGAAAACAGGAACTGGCACTGTGGCATCTTGTTAATAGGTTAGTCCCAGGAAATGCATAAAAATGCTATAAAGTGTGAATAAAACATGTAGCAATTGACATAATATAAGCATGGAACATAAGAAATTATAGATACGTTGGAGACGTATCAAGCATCCCCAAGCTTAGTTCTACTCGTCCTCGAGTAGGTAAAATGATAACAACAAATAATTTCTTAGGTGACATGCTACCACATAATCATGATCAAATAATATTGTAAAGCATATGTTATGAATGAAGTGACTCAAGGCAATGGTCTATAGTTTGCTAACAAATAGATAATGAGTAAACAACTGAATCATATAAGCAAAAACTTTTCATAAATAGTACTTTCAAGACAAGCATCAAAAAGTTTTGCATAAGAGTTAACTCATAAAGCAATAGATTCTGAGTAAAAGGCATTGAAGCAACACAAAGGAAGATTTAAGTTTCAGCAATTGCTTTCAACTTTCAACTTGTATATCTCATGGATAATTGTCAACACAAAGCAATATAATAAGTGCAATAACTAAGCATATAAAAATTGTTGCACACAAAGTTGACACAAGTGTTTGCTTCTGAGATAGAAAGGAGTAGGTAAACTGACTCAACCTAAAGTAAAAGAAAGATCCTTCGCAGAGGGAAGCAAGGATTAAATCATGTGCTAGAGCTTTTTAAGTTCTGAAATCATATAGAGAGCATAAAAATAAAGTTTTGAGAGGTGTTTGTTGTTGTCAACGAATGGTAGTGGGCACTCTAACCCCTTGTCAACCAGACTTTCAAGAACGGCTCCCATGAAGGACGTTATTTCTGTCGGAGAATGACTTCCACGAAACAGGGATAGTCAAGCTCACGAAGAGAGTTCGTGTAAGGGGCTGAACACGTTGGTCAAACAACCCTCAACCTGCACGGCGACGGTGCTCGTCGAGCAAGAGGAGGGACATCACGACAGAGATGAACACCAGCCCGTACCCAGGTTCACGGCCCTCGTGTGGAGGTAACACCGCTACTCCTGCTTGTCTGTATTGCACTGCTTGTAGAGGTTACAGTACAATGAGCTTGCCGAGGGATCTCTTTTGGCAATGGTGTACACAAGGAAGGGAAGCGTGGTCTTCTTCTTCCTTGCGCGTAAGTGGCTATGCTGGAATGAGAATGCGATCCCTTGCTACGGTGCTGCTCGCCCTCCTTTTATAGGCGCCCCGTGCTCCCTCCCTGCGCTTGCACTATGGTAGGGCTGTCACGTGGCGCAGAAGGTAGCGCGTGGTGCACCGCAGCCCGGTTGTCCATGGACGCGGTCCATGGGCGTAAAGCTGACTCCTGTAGCAGAGTAACCACCGTCCATGCAGGACGGCCAGCTGGGGCCGCAGAGGAACGTGGGGGTGCCCACGGTGACGTTGGCCGTGGAGCGTAGCGCCGGCCGGTCCCCTTATCACCAAAGAGGAAACCTTGTAGTCCGGTGCGGATGGCACAGCTTTGTTGACCCCTTTAATCACCAAAATGGCAACTGCGGCGTCGTCGTCACCGCGCGCAGGGGCGCGCGTCACTCTGCGGCCGCTGCAGAGCCCATGTGCGCTCTGCAGAGGTTGCTTTGCAGCGAAGCGATCTCCACGAGGGCTTGGATGCCCTGTAGAGAATTCGGCGTTGACCTCTCTCCAGGGGAGATTTCCTTGAAGAGGGGGCAGCAGTGGAGAGGGCCTCCGCAGGCCTCTGCTGCCTCAAAAGCCCTCGCGAGGCAATCCGCCTCGCGAGGCTCTCCAAGCCGTAGGCTTGGTCCTTAGCGAAAATTCGCCATCAAGTGTCGAGGGCCGTAGAGGACAGGCCCAGCACACCCTGGATTTCACTGGGCCGACAGTAGCCCCCGGGCCCATGATGGGCACGATGTAGTCCAATGGACGCAGGCGAATCGTCATGGGCCCAAAGTGTCCGGCCGGCCTGAGACACGTGTAGGGCAGTTACGCCGCGACGACACGTTCTCCTCGGAGATGATGGGCGTAGTGGGGGGACCCACCACGTCTCGGTAACTGCTCTGAGGGGAATAAAGCCTGCAGCGCCGGTTCAGGCAGCAGTTACTGCATCATTTGCGCGCCGTCTCCTCGCTCTTGACTTCTGCGCTCCTGTGTCTCCGGCGCTCCTCCTCCTTCACCGAGCTTCTCCGCGCCCTTCTTTCTTCGACCATGGGTCCCAAGAAGGACAAGGCGGCAATGGCGAACGTACCGGCCGAGGCGCAGCAGGAGGACGAGTTCGCGCCGGCGCTGGTGGGGACTCGCATCCACACGGCGGAGGCGCTGGACAAGATCCGGCTGATGGCCGCAGGCAAGAACAACGAGCACGGCGCCACTGTTCTCAAGGCGGCGCGCTTTGGCAAGCTCGCGGCGGGGCTGTATCCCATTTTCTTCCAGACCATTTTCGCTGGTTTGGTGCCGCCATTTTCCCCTTCCTGGAGGAGGTTCTGGCCTTCTATCAGATCCAACTTCTGCATCTGCACCCCAACTCCATCTTGATCCTCGCCATCTTCGCATATCTTTGCGAGGCGTATTTGGGGGTGATGCCTTCCGTGGCCTTCTTCCGGAGCTTCTACGCGCTCCGCTCCACGGCGCCTGGCGAGCGGTCTGGTTGTGTGTCCTTCCGCATCGCGGATGGGATGGGAGGCATCTACATCCCCATGTCCTGGGATGGCGACAAACCCGTCACACGGGTGACGAAGAAGGTGGACGATTTCCGCCAGCGGTGGTTCCTCGTGGACGCCAAGACGCAGAATTCCTTCTTCGACGTCCCTGAGGCGCCGCCGCTGAAGAACTCGAACTGGTCGAGTGCAACCTTTCAGAGCCCGAAGATTGCTGACTTGGTCGCACGCATGAAGCTCGTCCGCGAAGCTGGCCTCACGGGGCAGATGGTTGCTGAAGACTTCGTGAGGCGCCGTATGCTCCTCTCCAGAAGCACACAAAGCCGATGTGGATGTATTCAGGCCCGGCGGACGCAATGCGGCTGCACTGCAGCTCCCACCCCCGACGTCATAGCTTCCATTATGGGCATCCTCTTCACCGCCCGGAGGTTCCTGTGCCGCGCAGTGAGCTCGCGAAACCACTCCATCAGATTACTCCGAAGAAGCGCCTCGCGATCCTGGAGCTGATGCCGGAGTTCACCCCTCAGGGCCTGGCTGGGGAGGAGAAGAAGGAGGCCGCGGCGCCCGTGGTGGAAGAGGACTGGGCCTCGGAGTCACCCGCCGCATCTGACGCCGATCTGGGCGTCACCTGTGGAGGGGCGAATCCCTCGGCAGGGGAGGCGAGCTCTTCGAGACCTGCTCCTCCCGAGGGAGAAGTTCTGGAGATTTCGTCCAGCGGGGACGAGGATTTCCTTGTGGCCCCTTCGCGCCAGGTCGCGGAGGGGGAGGAAGACAGCGATGAGGAGGCCGTAGCGGGACGCTGCGATCCCCGCTCCAAGGCTTTTCACGACAGGGCCGCCAAGAGCCCAGTGGGCACCCCTCTCAAGAGGAAAGCTGAGACTGCTCCTGAGGGGCCCGGCTCTGGAGCTGCTTCGTCGAGGTCGTGGCGGTCGTCCACCACGATGTGGGTTGACTCACGCGCCAAGTCATCTGGGTAAGCATTGGTCCCTGTTTTCACATCTTTCGAGAGTTTTCTTGCTCCCCTCTTGATGGCCTTCCTTGTTTGTTTGTTAGGGATTTGGTGACGGCAAAACGCCGGAGGCTCCGCAAGGCCGCGGAGGTCCGGGGCCTTGCCTCGGCAACCGTCGAGGAGCCTGTGGAGCCCTCAGCTGAAGAGGTTGCTAAGCCCGTGGTGACTGAGGCCTCGGAGCCGGTGGCGGAGGAGGCCACGAAGCCTGTGGCGGAGGAAGCCGCAGGGCATGTGGTGGTTGCACCTCTGACCGGAGCAGCTACTTCGTCTTCTACCGCGGAGGTGCGCCCCGAGGAGGAGGCGGTGGTGCGGACACCAACACCACCACGCCCTGTCACTCCACCAGAGCGGCAAGAGGAGGTCGCCGCGGAGAAAGCGGGGAGCGGCTCGCCGGCGAAGGAGGCGCCGACGTTGAGATGGGGGAGAACATTCCTCCGCCGCCCCAAGGCACCGACGCCGCGATGGAGGAAAACGTCCCTCCGCCGCCCCCGCCTAACGCAGATGCTGAGGGGGCGGCGGCTTCTTCTGAGGTCGCAGCGGGCTCGGCGGCGGCGGACCCCGGTGGCTGGGCAATCTTCCCCAGCCCCTGAAGCTCGAGAGGAGGCGCCGATGGAAGACGACGGTGCTGGAGCCCATGGCCCCAATGACGGAGAGGGCTCGCTTCACAGCCCCCAGGCCAGGGTCGACCCGGGCCCAAGCTTGGAGACTCCCACCCTTGAAACTAGTGCGCACGAGGGAGCCTCCATGTCTCGTGGGAGTTCGCGGGCTCTGGTCCTGGGTGGCAAGAGCTGGAGCGGCGCTCGCCGCAGCTCTACCTTCCGCCTGGCGAGGGGTGCACTGGATGGGCTGGAGGCCCAACTCGCTCTCGAGGAGGCCGAGCTCGCCAGAGAGTATGATGAACTTGAGAAGGCCTGGACCCGCTTCTTCGAGATCGTGGAGCAACGTCGCCACGACAACGAGGCCATGCAGGCGCAGCGAGAGGAGGCGCTGCGCTTCGCCAAGGAAGTTCGCGAGAGCGCGGTGCGCGAGGCTCAAGAGACCCTGGAGCCACTCCAGGCAGAGCGCCAGGCCGCTGCAGAGACCGCGAGGCGTGTGGAGCGCCAAGCGGCAGCCTCAGAGCGCGCGGCCCTCGAGACCACGCTAGCCGCTCAGCGCCAGAGCTTGCCGACCGCGAGGGGAAATTCTGCGGAGTCGGAGGCTACGCGGAAGTCTTTGGACCAACACCGCGTGTCTTTGGATGCCCGTGAGCAAGCACTGGCGGCGCGCGAGGCGGAGGTGCTCAAGCGCGAGGAGCAGCAACTGCAGGCTGACAGGGAGCTGTCCACGCAGCGCGCAGATCTTGAGGCGCGGGAGGGCAATCTGGCCGAGGCCATAGGCAAGCATGGTGAGGAGGTGGCCAGGCACAAAAAGCTTGTGGAGAAGTCCAACCGAAAGCTCGCCGCGAGGAAGGAAGAGGCTGAGAAGGATGCCGCCGCCAAGCAGAAAGAATATCGCGCTGCCGTCGCCGAAGACTATGCTGGGAATTCAAGAAGCAGGAGGACCGCTTCAAGAAGAAACGTGCAGATGACAATGCCCGCATCGTTCAGCTGGAGCACCAAAACGCCAACCTGAACTCCCAGTTGAGGCGCGCCAGATGGTCGTCGCCGCGCGGAAGAGGCTCGCGAACGTGCAGATCAAGACCTCGCCTCCCTGATGGCTGATATGAGGGAGCTGAACGCGCAGGTGGGCCCTGCTGTGGAGCGTGCTGCGAGGCTGAGCACAGCGTGCAGGCGGCGCAGGTCCTGACGCAGCAGCGGGAGCGCATGTTCAAGTCCTTGGTGACCCGGGGGAACACTCTCGCGGGGCAGCTAGGAGTGGATGCCCCTGCTGTTCCCGTTCATGGGAACGCTGACGCCGCCACATACCTCGCCTACTTCGATCAGCTCTTCACCGCGCTCGAGGGCCCTGTGGCGGAACTTGGCGATGTTGTTGATGAGGAGTGCCGCAAGCTCTTGACCGTGGCGATCGATCGCGTCTTCGCCAACCTCCAGCGCCTTCAACCCGGCTTCGACTACGAGTCAGTGACCGAGCCCATCGAGGGGACCAAGCCTGGGAGCTCTCCAACTTGGTTCGAGAAGAAGTCAACGATTACGTCGACCGCTTCAAGAGGGTTGAGGCGGAGCAGGCCGCTGAGGAGGATGAAGGCGCCGAAGAAGAGAAGGCTGAAGAGGACGGCGATGGTGAACCCTCTGCCTAGGCCACTCCTGCAACAAGATGCGCTTGACGCGCAATTATCTTTGTTTTAAGACTTGTTTTAATTCATTCTGGCTTGTAAGATACTTTGATCGTACGCAAACATGTGTGTGTGCCCCTCGATGGGCCTTTTATCCCTGTTCCATGTCTTTCTTCGCTCTACGTCGTCAGGACCCATCTCTTTGCGCTATGACACCGCCGCTGCGGTATGCCGGAGCGTGACTCGGCAAGGCCGGGGGGTGTTTAAGGCTTGGAGAGGTAAGGGCTCTCGAGTCGCGGTGCTCGAGGGCTCCCCTTTGACGCACAAGCAGTCCATGGAGTGTGAGAGAGAAAAAACCCGCTCGAGGGACGACAGGTGCTCGTGAGAGGGAGAAAAACTCCTGAGGGGCGAGCGCTAGACTTAGCTTGGCGAGACTTTGGCCTCGTAGAGGGCGTTGGCTTCCCTGTGGGGCTTGGCCCCTGATGGTGCGCTCCCTCTAGGGGTCGGAGCGTGACTTCTCGACCTTGGGGAGGACTCTTGTTCCCTGTATTGGTTAGAGAGGCAAACCCAAAGCAGGCACATGGTAGTAAACACTCATGCGCGCTTATAGGCTTCCTCATGGTATCTCGCGAGGAGAGTAAGTACCAAGGTCCTTTGGTGAGGTGGCGTGTTTGGGAGCAAGCCCATGGGCCAGAGCTCTTTGGGAGGTAACAGGCGTGAGAGCGTGCTCACGTGTTAGAGCTCGGATCCTTTGGATTTTGCGGTGCTGTTGGGGTGCTCTTGAGGCACAGTCACCGTACTCAGCCCCCGCTCGCGAGGTGCGCATGGGGAAGAATATGAGCGCGAAATGAACTAAGATGATGAAAAGTAAAAACTCACCACCAAAATATTACATAGCGGCGCCTCAGCGCAATGTTTCATTGAGAAACGAATTGGTTCATTACACTTGGTGTTACCAAGATAAAGTTTTCCATGTCGAGGCATGGGGACCACATTCAGTGGCTGAGACTCTTCACGGCCTGCGGCGGCACGTAATCAGGAGAGCTCAGAGGGGCTGGCCCTCGGGAGGAGAAGCTTTTGTGAAGCTTGGAGGTGAAGTTGTGTGCTTCCCTCTAGAGACAAAAAATGTCTGGCGTGACTATGATCACGGGTAGAACTTGCGTAGATGCGCGATGTTCCATGGATTCTTGACCGGGATGCCGTCCTCCGTTTCGAGGCGTACCGCGCCAGGCCTGGCGATGTGTGAGACCCTGTAGGGGCCTTCCCACATTGGCGAGAGCTTGTGGAGACCTTCCCTGGAGAGGATTCTCCTGAGGACGAGGTCGCCTGTCTCGAGAGTGCGCGGACGTATGTGGCGGCTGTGGTAGCGTCGCAGGTCTTGCTGGTACTTGGCTGCCCTGAGGGCGGCACGGCGGCGCAACCCGTCAAGGAGCAGCAGGTCGTCGCTGTGGAGGTCTGCTTGATCGTCCTCGTTGAAGGCAAGGACCCGTGCGGATCCATGCTTGATCTCTGTGGGGAGGACTGCTTCAGCTCCATACACGAGGGCAAATGGCGTCTCACCAGTGGGCTTCGTGGGGTTCGTGCGGATGGACCAGAGCACGGACGGGAGTTCGTCTATCCAGCCCTTGCCGTAGCCCTTCAGGCGATTGAAGCTTCTTGTCTTGAGGCCCTTGAGGACCTCAGCATTTGCTCGCTCGGCTTGGCCGTTGCTCTGTGGGTGAGCCACCGAGGCGAAGCAGAGCTTGGTGCCGAGGCTCTCGCAGTAGGCCCTGAAGATGCCGCTGGTGAATTGTGAGCCATTGTCGGTGATGATGCGATTAGGCACACCAAAGCGGCAGACCAGGCCTCTGATGAATTTTACTGCTGCCCTGGCCGGTATGCTGCGCACTGCTTCAACCTCTGCCCACTTGGTGAACTTGTCGACTGCCACGAAGAGGAAGCGGTAGCCCCCTTGTGATCTCGGGAAGGGTCCCAAGATGTCTAGCCCCCAGACCGCGAAAGGCCACGAGAGCGGGATGGTTTGGAGTCCCAGTGCAGGCTGATGGACTTGCTTGGCGTGGAATTGGCACGCATCGCAAGACTGGACGATGGTGGTGGCATCTTGAAGCACTTGGGGCCAGTAGAAACCGCTCCTGAAGACCTTGCCTGCCAGGGTGCGTGCAGAGGAATGGTGGCCACACTCTCCACTGTGAATGTCTCTGATCAGCATGCGGCCTTCCTCGGGGGGGACGCACTTGAGTGCAATTCCATTTGGGCGCTTGCGGTACAGGTCTCCCTCGAGGATGTAGTATGACTTGGCTTGTCGAGCCACTCGTTCTGCCTCCGCGTCTTCTTCAGGAGGACTCCCTTCAGCAGGTAGTCTTTGAGTTCGTCAACCCAGCCTGTCTCTTGATGCACCATAGCCAGCAGCAGACGCTCCCCTGAGGATGGACCGCAGTTGGGTGCCCCACCTACAGGAGGTGGTGGGAGTACTTCGTCTGTGCTTGTGGCTGCTGCTTCTTGTGGCTGCTTTATGGACGCCTTGGAGAGTCTCTCTTCAAAGACGCCGGCCGGCTGGGCCTGCCTTCGTGATGCTCGCTTGGCGATGTCATCTGCCTCCTGGTTCTCCTTTCGCGGGATGTGCATGAGCTCCATGCCCCTGAAGTGCTTCTCGAGCTTGCGGACCTCTTCAAGGTAGGCGGCCATGTGGTCGTCTTTAGGCGTGTAGCTCTTGTTGGAGAAGTTAACCAGGAGCTGGGAATCACCCTTTATGAGTAAGTGCTTGACGCCAAGGGCGATTGCGGCTCTGAGCCCGGCGAGGAGGCCCTCGTACTCGGCGATGTTGTTGGAGATCTTGTCTATTGTGAAGCACAGCTGGATGGCGTAGTAGAGCTTGTCACCTTTTGGTGAGGTTAAGACAACGCCAGCCCCACCATTGCGGCAGGCGAAAGCTCCATCGAAGTGCATGGTCCAGTGGCTTGGCATTGTATCTCCCGATGACGCGGTTTCTTCTTCGCGAGGCTCTTCAGGAGTTGGGTCTGTCCACTCGGCGACGAAATCCGCCAGCGCTCTCCCTTTTATGACTCTTGTGGTGTCGAAGCGCAAGTTGAATGGTGCAGCTCAATGTTCCATCCTGCGACGCGGTCAGTAGCGTTGGGGTTGCGCAGGATCTGCTCCAGGGGGAAGGACGTGACCACCGTGATGGGGTGGCCCTGGAAGTAGTGGCGCAGCTTCCTGGAGGCGATGAGTAGCGCGAGGAGGAGCTTCTGCTGCACTGGGTACCGCTCGCGAGCATCTCGCAGTACAGTACTGACGAAGTAGACTGGATGCTCGACGAGGGTCGTTGATGGTGCGGCAGCGTCGGCTCCCTCGAGAGGCTCCTCAGGACCTTTGGCGAGGTTTGCCTGTGGAGGAGCCTCGGCAGGGTGCTCGTGGGGACTCGACTTGAGGCTGTGGGTCTGGCACTGGGTCTGGAGAGACTGTTCCCTCGTCGGGAGGTTCTGGACTTGGTGTGGCAGTGCTTTTCTTGGGGAGAACTGGCTCTTCTCTTTCCACCACCAGGACGGCGCTTGCAGTTTGTGGAGTGGCTGCTAGGTACAGCTTCAGATGCTCGCCTGCCCTGGGGGCTACCATGACTGGTGAGCTAGCCAAGTATTTCTTCAAGTCCTCAAATGCTTTGTCGGCCTCTGGAGTCCACTTGAAGGTGCCGGATTTCTTCATGATCTTGAAAAATGGCAAGGCTCTCTCGCCGAACTTGGAGATGAAGCGGCCTAAGCTGGCCATGCATCCTGCTAGGCGCTGCATGTCCTTGAGGCGGCGAGGTGGCTGCATGTCTTCTATAGCCTTGATCTTGTCAGGGTTTGCTTCTATGCCGCGGTGGGACACGAGGAACCCGAGGAGCTTGCCTGAAGGCACCCCGAAGACGCACTTGGCGGGGTTTAACTTGATGTTCACCTTGCGCAGGCTGGCAAGGTTTCCTCGAGATCCTTCAAGAGAGTGTCTCCCTCGCGAGACTTGACCACGATGTCGTCGACATAAGCTTCTGCATTTCTTCCCATCTGAGCCCCCAAGGCGATCCTCATGAGCCTCTGGAAGGTGGCGCCGGCATTTTTCAGGCCAAAGGGCATGCAAGTGTAGCAATACACACCACAAGGGGTGAGAAATGCTGTTTTCTCCTCGTCTTGGCCATTTTGATCTGGTGGTAGCCTGAGAAGGCATCCAGGAAACAGAGGAGATCACAGCCGGCGGTGGAGTCCACAATCTGGTCTATCCTTGGCATGGGGTATGGATCCTTGGGGCAGCCTTGTTTACGTCTGTGTAGTCGATGCAGAGCCGGCCTCCTCCATTGGGTTTTGGGACAACCACACCGTTGGAGAGCCAAGTGGGGTGGGCAACTTCTCGAATGATGTCTGCTGCTTTCAGCTTCTCTACTTCTTTGATGATGAACGCTTGCTTCTCGGGGGCTTGTTTCCGCGCTTTTGCTTTACAGGGCGTGCGTCTGGACACACGGCTAAGTGGTGCTCGATCACCTCCCTTGGTACACCGGACATTTCTGACGGAGTCCATGCGAACATGTCAGAATTTGCCCGAAGGAAGGCGACGAGCGCGCTTTCCTATTTGGGAGGCAAGCCAGCGCCTATGGTGACGCTAGCCCCCGAGCCCTCAGCCCCCGAGCCGCTGGTGCTCAGCGACACCTTCTTTGTAGATGCTTGCTCTTGAGTGAACAGTGTTTCTTCTTCTTGGGCCTCTCGAGAGGCTCCATGTCCTCGTCAGCGGGGAATGCCATGGCAGCGGCCTTGTAGGCGATCTCGACAGCGCGCGTGGCGTCCTGTACGTGACCACGTATGGTGATGGTGCCACCGCTGCCAGGGATCTTGACCATGTTGTAGGCGTGGTGCGTGACGGCCATGAACTTCGCGAGGGCGGGGTAGCCGAGGATGGCGTTGTAGGGCAGGCCAATGTGCGCGACGTCGAAGTCAATTAGCTCGGTGCGGTAGTTCTCCTGCGTGCCAAAAGTGACCGCGAGCCTCACTTGCCCCAGAGGCGAGATTGAGCCGCTGGTGACCCCGGTGAAGGGCCTGGAGGGCATGAGCCACTCGTAGGGCACTTGAAGCGTCTCGAAGGTCTCGACAGAGATGACGTTTAGGCCTGCACCCCCATCAATGAGCGTCTTGCCGACGGCGATGTTGTTGATGGTGGGGGTGCACACCAACGGGAGGGTGCCCACAGTCTTTGTAGACTTGGGGTGATCTTTGGCGTCGAAGGCGATGGTGTACTGGGACCACTTGAGGGGGCGGGACGTCTCGACCCCGGGAAGCGCTGCGTTGAGCTCGCGAGCGAACTGCTTGAACTGGTTGTTCGACTTGGGCGCCTGGGATCCGCCGAGGATGCATGCCATGGCACCCTTGGGGGCCTGGTAGCCTCCAGGCTCTTCGTCGGGAAGATTGTTGTTTTTCTCGGCGGCATTCGCCTGAGTTCCCTGGGCCTCTGGAAGTTGCCCTTGCGTCCACCTTTGCGGTAACCACGGCCTCTGCCGCGGCCACCGCTGCCTTCTTCTTGCTCACGCTTCTTGCTCAGCTGCTTGAGGTCATAGCAGTTCTCCGTCGCATGGCCGCGCCTGTTGTGGTAGATGCAGAACGGGCGGTTGTCCACCTTTTTCTCGCCAGCCTCTGGGAGTCCTCGCGAACATGCTTGGCGTCGGGTTCAGCTGCCAGGACTGCGGTAGGCTTGCGCTTTATCTCGTCACGCCTCTTCTGGGTCTTGGATCCCTCGACAGGGTCGTCTGTCGAGCCCACCTTGACGAAGAGGAGCCCTTCTTGCCTTGGCGCATTTGTCTGCGATGTCGAAGAGCTTCACCACGGAGGAGAGGGTATCATGGATGCCGAGCTTCTCGAGCATCCTGTGGTTGGTGACGCCCTCTCTGAAGGCCGCAATGACGTGCGAGTCCGGGATGTTCGGGATCTTGTTGCGGACTTGGCTGAAGCGCTGGATGTACCTGCGGAGGGTCTCGCCAGGCTTCTGGCGCACAGCTCGCAGGTCGTTGTAGGTGAGGGCGCGCTCGTACGTGCCCTTGAAGTTCGCAACGAACTGCTGGCAGAGCTCCTCCCACGAGTCAATGGAATCCTCGGGAAGGTTCAGGAGCCACGACAAGGCGGAATCCTTGAGAGCGTGGGAGAACCAGTTGGCCATGACCTTGTCGTCTCCCCCCGCAGCTTGGATGGAGGTGGTGTAGAGCTGCAAGAACTCGATGGGGTTGTTCGTGCCGTCGTAGCCCTTGGGTAGGTCAGGCCTGAACTTCTGTGGCCAGACGACGCGACGCAGGTTGCGGGTGAAGGCCGCGCAACCTGTGGCGTACGAGGCGATGCCACCCTGAAGAGCACGGCGGTTCTGTCGCCCTGCTTGGCCGATTTCCTCGACGATGCGCTTCTGGAGGTCCTTCTGGCGCTCCATTTCCACCCGCGCGTCTGGGGGTGTCCGCTGCACGATTTGACAATCGCGCGGCGAAGACGCGTGGGATGCGGCCTTGTGCGCCGCAGCTGGAGGCCCGGAGGCGGCGGCGGAGGCGGCGGCGGAGGTGCGCCATGCGCGGTGGTTCCAGCGCGTCCGGAGTTGTGGTGCACCAGAGAGCGCGACGCCGCAGGAGCAGCGCGCGGTGCCGCCGCAATGTCGACGAGGTGCTGGAGGCGGCCGAGCCAGTTGTCGTGCGCCTCAGCTGTGGGGCGGTAGCGGAAGAGTTCCGCGGCCATGAGCAGCGCGGTGTTTGGGCTGGGCGCTGGACGCCCAAGAGTGGAGGCGCTGTGGCGCTGGGACGGATGCGAGGACTCAGCGTCCTCGCCGTGCCCGTGGTCGACGTCGTCGTCGAAGCGGTCGTCGTGGTGGCCGTCGTCGTCCTCGGGGTGCTCCACACGCGGTTCAGCGGTGTTGCGCCCCGTGGCACGGCTGGCGCGGGGACGGCCGCGAGGGTTGGTGGTGTTGGCAGCGGGCTCGGTGGTTGCCCTGCCTGACGCCCGCCGGGTGGCGCGAGCTGCGCGAGTGTCCGCCATGGTGCAGAGGTCGATGAAGGTTGAAGACGCGCCTCAGCCCCCTACCTGGCGCGCCAATTGTCGGAGAATGACTCCCACGAAACAGGGATAGTCAAGCTCACGAAGAGAGTTCGTGTAAGGGGCTGAACACGTTGGTCAAACAACCCTCAACCTGCACGGCGACGGTGCTCGTCGAGCAAGTGGAGGGACATCACGACAGAGATGAACACCAGCCCGTACCCAGGTTCACGGCCCTCGTGTGGAGGTAACACCGCTACTCCTGCTTGTCTGTATTGCACTGCTTGTAGAGGTTACAGTACAATGAGCTTGCCGAGGGCTCTCTTTTGGCAATGGTGTACACAAGGAAGGGAAGCGTGGTCTTCTTCTTCCTTGCGCGTAAGTGGCTATGCTGGAATGAGAATGCGATCCTTGCTACGGTGCTGCTCGTCCTCCTTTTATAGGCGCCCCGTGCTCCCTCCCTGCGCTTGCACTATGGTAGGGCTGTCACGTGGCGCAGAAGGTAGCGCGGTGCACCGCAGCCCGGTTGTCCATGGACGCGGTCCATGGGCGTAAAGCTGACTCCTGTAGCAGAGTACCACCGTCCATGCAGGACGGCCAGCTGGGGCCGCAGAGGAACGTGGGGGTGCCCACGGTGACGTTGGCCGTGGAGCGTAGCGCCGGCCGGTCCCCTTATCACCAAAGAGGAAACCTTGTAGTCCGGTGCGGATGGCACAGCTTTGTTGACCCCTTTAATCACCAAAATGGCAACTGCGGCGTCGTCGTCACCGCGCGCAGGGGCGCGCGTCACTCTGCGGCCGCTGCAGAGCCCATGTGCGCTCTGCAGAGGTTGCTTTGCAGCGAAGCGATCTCCACGAGGGCTTGGATGCCCTGTAGAGAATTCGGCGTTGACCTCTCTCCAGGGGAGATTTCCTTGAAGAGGGGGCAGCAGTGGAGAGGGCCTCCGCAGGCCTCTGCTGCCTCAAAAGCCCTCGCGAGGCAATGCCTCGCGAGGCTCTCCAAGCCGTAGGCTTGGTCCTTAGCGAAAATTCGCCATCAAGTGTCGAGGGCCGTAGAGGACAGGCCCAGCACACCCTGGATTTCACTGGGCCGACAATTTCTACCCAAAGGCAGATCATCCCTCTTCTCTTTTGTTTACACATGTACTTTAATTTGGGTGACACTCCTCCCAACCTTTGCTTACACAAGCCATGGCTAACCGAATCCTCGAGTGCCTTCCAACAATCACATAACATGGAGGAGTGTCTATTTTTCAATGATTAACTTTTTAAATTGCTTACTGATAAATCAGGGCAAAACATGTGAAGAGAATTAAAGGTGAAAGTTGTAATTAATTGGGACTGGGCACCCCATTTGCCAGCTCTTTTTGCAAAATTATTGGATAAGCGGATGTATATGCCACTAGTCCATTGGTGAAAGTCTGTCAGGAGTAAATGACAAGGTTGAAAGATAAAACACCACATACTTGCTCATGAGCTATAAAACATTGACACAAATAAGGGATAATAGCTTTTGAATAGTTTAAAGGTAGCACATGAAGTATTTACTTGGAATGGCAGAAAATACCACATAATAGGTAGTTATGGTGGACACAAATGGCATGGGTTTTGGATGCACGAGAAGCATTCCCTCTCAGTACAGAGTTTAGGCTAGCAAGATTGTTTGAAGCAAACACAAGATATCAACCAGTACAGCAAGACTTACATGAAAACATATTGCAAGCATTATAAGACTCTACACTCTCTTCCTTGTTGCTCAAACACTTTTACCAGAAAATATCTAGACCTTAGAGATAGCAAACATGCAAACCAAATTTCAACAAGCTCTACGGTAGTTCTTTACTAATAGGTTTTTAACTACATGATGCAATAGCTTAAACATGAAATACTTGAGAGCTCAAAACAATTGCCAAGTATCAAATTATCTAAGACAATGATCTATATGTGTGTCTTTTCGATATACCATCTACCACATGTTGCATTTTCTGTTTCCAACCAAACACCAATCAACTTATTTCAACAAAAACTCTCCAAATAATTTACAAATGAAACAAGAGAGTACCACTCTACAAGAACTAACAGCTCTGAATAAGAGATGCATGAAAAACAGGAGCTAAAAGCATAGCAGTAGCTAGATAAGAATACTCAACAGATATAAGTGAAGAATATGAGTATTCACATGAAAAAGCGGAGCGTGTCTCTCTCCCACACAAGAATGCTAGGATCCAATTTATTCAGAAAATAAAAATAACAATGCGAAAATAAAAGCACACAGACGCTCCAAGTAAAGTACATAAGATGTGGAAGAATTAAAATATAGTTTCACTAGAGATGACCTGATATGTTGTTGATGAAGAAGGGATGCCTTGGCATTCCCAATCTTAGACGCTTGATTATTCTTGAAATATTCTTGGGTGACCCACGGGGCATCCCCAAGCTTAGACTTTTCACTCTTCTTGATCACATCATATCATCCTTCTCGCTTGATCCTTGAAAACTTCTGCCACACCAAACTCAAAGTAATTCTCATTAGAGGGTTAGTGCATAATCAAAAATTCTCATATTCTACAGTGACACAATCATCACCAATACTTCTGGACATTAGCTACAGCCACTGATGTTTTTTGGAGCAAAGAAATCCAATCAAACATAGTAAAAGAAGCAATGCAAAATAAATGGCAGAATCTGTCAAAACAGAACGGTCCGTAAAGACGAATTTTTTCGAGACACTTAAGTTGCTCAGATTGAGAGACTCAAAACTAATGAAAGTTGCGTACATATCTGAGGACCACGCACGAATTGTTTCAGAATTTTTTAATTTTTCTGGAGTGAATAAAGCTCAAAACCGTGGACAGCAAAAATCTGTCCGTGTGCAGAAATCCAATTCTAGCATCAACTTTCTACTAGAGACTTTACTTTGCACAACATTGCAAGAAAATAAAGATACAAAGGAGTTGTTACAGAAGTAAGCACACTCCTTGACTCAAATAAAATAAAAATAATAGGAAATAAAATGATGGGTTGTCTCCCATAAGCGCTTTTCTTTAACGCCTTTCAGCTAGGCGCAGAAAGTGAAAATCAAGTGTTCTCAAGAGAAGAAGCATCAACATCATAATTTGTTCTAATAATAGAATCAAAAGGTAGCTTCATTCTCTTTCTAGGGAAGTGTTCCATACCTTTCTTGAGTGGGAATTGATACCTAATATTCCCTTCTTTCATATCCAAAACAACAAAATCAACGGGGGCAAGGTTATTGTTAACCATAATATGAACATTATCAATTCTCCCCAAAGGTTTCTTCATAGAATTATCAGCAAGATGAACATCCAAATAACAGTGTTCCAAAGGTGGTAAATCAAGCATATCATAAAGTTTCTTAGGCATAACAGAGATACTAGCACCAAGATCACATAAAGCATTACAATCAAAATCATTCTCCTTCATTTTAATGATGGGCTCCCAACCATCTTCTAACTTCCTAGGGATAGAAGCTTCAAGTCTTAATTTCTCTTCCCTAACTTGCATGAGAGCATTTGTAATATGTTTTGTAAAAGCCAAATTTATAGCACTAGCATTAGGACTTATAGCTAGCTTTTGCAAGAACATAATAACTTCAGAAATATTACAATTATCAAAATCAAGATCATCGTCATCTAAAGCAATGGGACCATTGTCCCCCATAGTTCGAAAAAATTTAGCACTTTTATCAGGAACAGTTTCAGTGGTTTTAGGCAATTTCAAACGTTTTGCAATGGAAGTGGAAACATTGCCAACACCAATAATGTTACCATTGATAGTAGAAGGTTTACTAACATGTGATCCTTCAGCATTACTAGTGGTGGTAATAGTACAAACTCTAGCTATACTATTTTTTCTAGCAATTTCATCTTCTCTTTCCCACCTAGCATGCAATTCAGCCAACATCCTAATATTATTATCAATTTTAACTTGGATAGCATTGGCAGTAGCAAAAGTCTTAGTATCTTTAACTTCATTAGGCATAACTTTCAGTTTCAAAAGATCAACATCAAGAGCAAGGCTATCAACTTTAGAAGCAAGAACATCAATTTTGCCAAACTTTTCCTCAACAGATTTATTAAAAGCAGTTTGGGTATTGATAAATTCCTTAAGCATGACTTCAAGATTAGAGGGTACACTCCTATTATTGTTGTAAGAATTACCATAGGAATTACCATAACTATTTCCACTATTAGAAGGATATGGCTTATAATTGTTGTTACCAAAATTATTCCTACAAGCATTGTTGTTGAAATTATTATTTTTAATGAAGTTCACATCAACATGCTCTTCTTGAGCAACCAATGAAGCTAAAGGAACATTATTTGGATCAACATGAGATTTACCATTCACAAGCATCGACATAATGACATCAATCTTATCACTCAAGGAAGAGGTTTCTTCAACAGAATTTACCTTCTTACCTTGTGGAGTCCTCTCAGTGTGCCATTCAGAATAATTAATCATCATATCATCAAGAAGCTTTGTTGCTGCACCCAAAGTGATGGACATAAAGGTACCTCCAGCAGCTGAATCCAGAAGGTTTCTTGAAGAAAAATTCAGTCCTGCATAAAAGGTTTGGATGATCATCCAAGCAGTCAGTCCATGGGTGGGACAATTCTTTACCAATGATTTCATTCTCTCCCATGGTTGGGCAACATGCTCATTATCAAATTGTTTAAAATTCATAATGCTACTTCTCAAAGATATAATCTTAGCAGGAGATAATATTTCCCAATGAAAGCATTTTTGCATTTAGTCCATGAATCAATACTATTTCCAGGCAAAGATAGAAACCATTCTTTAGCTCTTCCTCTTAAAGAGAAAGGGAATAATTTCAGTTTAATAATATCTCCATCTATATCCTTATACTTTTGTATCTCACAAAGTTCAACAAAATTATTAAGGTGAGCAGCAGCATCATCAGTACTAACACCAGAAAAATGCTCTTTCATAACAAGATTTAACAGAGCAGGTTTAATTTCATAAAAGTCTACTTTAGAAGCAGGTGGAGCAATAGGAGTGTATATGAAATCATTATTGTTTGTGCTAGTGAAGTCACATAACTTGGTGTTCTCAGGAGTACTCATTTTAGCAAAATTAAAGCTAGACCGAAATATAAAAGTAAATGCAAGTAACTAATTTTTTTGTGTTTTTGATATAAAGAAGCAAACAAGATAAAGTAAAAATAAAATAAGCAAGACAAAAACAAAGTAAAGAGATTGGAAGTGAGAGACTCCCCTTGCAGAAGGTTTGACTTCCCCGGCAACGGCGCCAGAAAACTGTGGCGTCTTGTCGGGGTTGCAAGACCTTCCAGAAGTACCTCGACCTCCCCGGCAACGGCGCCAGAAAACTGGCTTGATGCGTGTTAAGTTACACGTCCGTTGGGAACCCCAAGAGGAAGGTATGATAGTGCAGCAGCAAGTTTTCCCTAAGTAAGAAACCAAGGTTTAATCGAACCAGTAGGAAGTCAAGGGTTTTCTGAAGGTTGTTGGTGGCTGAATGTGGCATGGCGGAACACCAGGGAATCAGCAGCAACGTGGAACCTGCACACAAGACAATCAAACTACTTTGCCCCAACAAAACAGTGAGGTTATCAATCTCACCGGCTTGCTGAAAACAAAGGATTAAAAGTGTGGTGTGGAAAATGATGTTTGCTTGCAGAGAATTAAAGAGAACAATGATTGCAGTTGGTTGTATTTCAGATGTAAAAGAATGGACCGGGGTCCACAGTTCACTAGTGGTGTCTCTCCATAATAAAATACTAACATGTTGGGTAAACAAATTACAGCTGGGCAATTGACAAAAGAGAGTGCATAACAATGCATATACAAGTGATGATGATCACTATGAGATTTACTTGGGCATTACGACAAAGTAGACAAACCGCTATCCAGCATGCATCTGTGTCTAAATAGTCCACCTTCAGGTTAGCATCCGCACCCCTTCCAGTATTAAGTTGCAAGCAACAGACAATTGCATTAAGTATGGTGCATAATGTACACAATACAAATATCCTTAGACAAAGCATTGCTGTTTTACCCCTAGTAGCAACAGCACATCCACAACCATAGAACTTTCTGTCACTGTCCCAGATTAAATGGAGGCATGAACCCACTATCTAGCATAAATACTCCCTCTTGGAGTTACAAGCATAAACTTGGCCAAAGCCTACACCAGCAACGGAGAGCATGCAAGATCATAAATAACATAGGCATGATAAATCAATAATCAACTTGACATAGTATTCAATATTCATCGGATCCCAGCAAACACAACATGCAGCATTACAATAAGATGATCTTGATCATGATAGGCAGCTCACAAGATCTAAACATGATGGCACAAGAGGAGAAGAAAACCATCTAGCTACTTCTATGGACCCATAGTCCAGGGGTGGACTACTCACACATCACTCCGGAGGAAGGTATGGCGATGTAGAGCCCTCCGTGATAATTCCCCTCTCCGGCAGGGTGCCGGGAAGAGCTTCAGAACCCTCCCGAGCTAGGGTTGACGACGGCGGCGGCTCTGGAACATTTCGTGGATGGAGGCTCGGGTGTTTAGGGTTTTCCCGAGAAAGGCAATTTATAGGCGAAGGGGCGATGTCGGTGGAGGCCCGAGGGCTCCTCAACATGTGGCGGCGCGCCAGGGGTGGCACCCGCGCCACCACATGGTGAGGGCGCCTCGGTGCCCACCTTCGTCTCTCCTTCGGACTCCGTGTACGTGACAGAAAAATAGGACCTTGGCTTTTTGTTTCGTCCAATTCCGAGAATATTTCCAGAACAGCTTTTCTGGAATCAAAAACAGCAGAAAACAGGAACTGGCACTGTGCCATCTTGTTAATAGGTTAGTCCCAGAAAATGCATAAAAATCCTATAAAGTGTGAATAAAACATGTAGCAATTGACATAATATAATCATGGAACATAAGAAATTATAGATACGTTGGAGACGTATCAGTGGTGAATAGGATAATCAGAAATTTCTTGTGGGCACAGAAAGATGTTGCTGCTGGAGGCAAATGCTTGGTAAACTGGACTTTAGTTTGCTCTCCGAAATGCTTTGGAGGACTTGGTATAAAAAATCTACACCTCCAAGTAACAGCTCTGCGTGTTAGATGGCTCTGGAATGCTTGGATGGATCCAACAAAGCCATGAGCGGGACTGCAGCTGCCTGTGGACAATGAGGCCCATGATCTCTTTGCTGCCTCGGTGGAAGTTACAGTAGGAGATGGAGCCATTGCTAAATTTTGGCATGATGCTTGGTTATTGGGGCGTTCGTTCAAAAAACTAATGCCAGATCTCTTTTCTGCATGCACTATGCGAAACCTGACGGTAAAGCAAGCACTGACTGAGGGGCGTTGGGTTCGTCACTTTAAGTCACCTCTTCAGCCTGCAGCCATCCAGCAGTTCAATGATCTATGGGAGGCAGTGCAAGATTTTCAACTTCAAGATGGTATTCCTGATATTCTTTCCCAGAAATGGACAAAGGATGGTAAACGTTCAGTCAGCTCGCCGTATAACATGCAATTCGAAGGTCGGGTGAGGTTCAACTTTCACCTCACGGTGTGGGACTCTGATGCCCCACGCAAATGCCAATTCTATGTCTGGCTTGCTGTTCTTGATCGCTGCCTTACTGCCGACAACCTTTAGAAAAGGGGGTGGCCGAATGATCCCATCTGCTCCCTCTGCCATTTGCACCCTGAGACGGCGGTGCATCTGCTCATCAACTGCTCCTATGCCTGTCAAGTTTGGCGCCTGATTTTTGCTCGAATTGATGTCACGCCACCTGCGGATTGGATGTCCTACTCTTCATTGGCTGATTGGTGGAGTATGATGGCCAAGCATGCAACTGCTCACAGTCGCAGACGCTTGAATTCAGTGGTAACTCTTGTTTGGTGGGAATTGTGGAAGGAGCGTAACGATCGTATTTTTAATGACAAGCAGGCATCAGCTCTTACCACATATGAGAAGATCATTGCCACGGCTGTAGACTGGTGTAGTGCTGGCCGAAGATTGGTGAGCCCTGTTGCAAACAGACCAAAAGAGCATGACTGATTTTTGACACCTGATGTTTTTGTACAGATGTCTGCTGTCCTGTTTTTCTTTCATTAGTTTAGCCCTTCTAGCTCTGTAATGTGTACTTTGTTCCCTCTGCTTTTAATAAAGAAAACAGCCAAAGGCAGTATTTCGTCAAAAAAAAAGTTCACAAAAATGGCAGCAAGGGATATTACTGCTAATCGTGTACTTGTGCTGTATTTTCTTTAGCGTCTCAAAATTCTTACTCACATAGCTTCCATTGTTACTATTGCACCATTTTAGGCTAGATGGTGTCCTAACTTTGTTAAAGAGTGCTTTTCAAGACTGTATTTCCAAAGCATGTACAATAGAAACTACAATGTCAATTGTGATCATTTATTTTGATGGCTTGCAAAACTACAGTGTCAATTGTGGATAATTGTGTATACCCTAAACTGTAAGGTCCTTGCATTTGATCCACTAAATGACTACTGGGTTCTGAACTATAGATGGTTCTAAGACCCGAAACAAGCTGCATGAGAACCAGACGATTTTAGTAATTAGGAAGATGCATCTTGTTCGCCTTTGAATGTATGAATGTACATATCATCAAAAGGACGCTCGATAATTCTGTTGGTATGTATGAATGTGTTATTTTAGTTCTCACAGGTGTTGGCATTGGCAGAACCGATTCAGAGATGTTATTTTTATGCTTTGCTCCATGTGTGTCGGTGCTCGGAATTTTAATAGTGTTTAAGCATGAAAAGTACAATAATGTGGTCTCCGTGGTCATTGTTTTGTGGCACAAACAGGATATGAGAGCACACTTTGGTTCAGATGACCAAAATGTTCTTCTAAAATGACAGGAGTTGAACAACGAAGGTTAACAGAGTAACATCATAATATAGTAGAGCGATTAGACAAGGAGAAGGAAGGCAAAGAGAAATGGAAGATACAAACATAGCGTTTTGACATGGTCTGCACAAATTATCTAAATGGTCTATAGCAGCTGATCTATATTTTATTTTTCATCCGTAGCAACGCACGGGCACTCAACTAGTCATAATAAATGCAGAAAGTAACATAGAACAGATGATTGCAGTTGGTGTTTTTATCAGTGTAAAAGAATGGACCGGGGTCCACAGTTCACTAGTGGTGTCTCTCCATAAAGATAACATTCATGTTGGGTAAACAAATTACAGCTGGGCAACTGACAAATAGTGAGCGCATGACAATGCAATATATGACACGATTGTTTATTGTAGTATTTATTGGGCATTACAACTTAAATACATGGACCGCTTACCAGCTACATCCATGCCTAAATAATCCACTTCCGGGATAGCATCCGTGTCTCTCGTTAGTATTAAGTTGCTAACAACAGATTATTGCATTAACCAAAGTGTGTAATGTAAACAAATGCATTAGACTTAACAGACGTACCCTTAAGCTAAGCATTAGTTATTTTATCCCTAGTGGCAACGGCACATCCACAACCTTAGATGTTGCTGTCACTCACCCATATTACTGGAGGCAAGAACCCACTATCGAGCATAAATACTCCCTCTTGGAGTCACAAATATCTACTTGGCCAAAGCATCTAATAGCACCGGAGAGCATGCAAGAATATAAATAAAACAGTAGATATATTGATAAACAACTTGATCATAACATCACTATTCATCGGATCCCAGCAAGCACAACATGTAGCATTACAATAAGATGATCTTGATCATGTTAGGCAGCTCACAAGATCTAAACATGATAGCACAAAGTGGAGAGACAACCATCTAGCTACTACTATGGACCCGTAGTATAAGGATGAACTACTCACGCATCACTTCGGAGTCAGGCATGGCGATGTAGAGCCCTCCGGTGATGATCTCCCTCTCCGGCAGGGTGCCGGGAAGAGCTTCAGAACCCTCCCGAGCTAGGGTTGACGACGACGGCGGCGACGGAACTTTTCGTGGAATAATTCTCGGCTATTTAGGGTTTTCGGGAGGAGATGAATATATAGGCGAAAGGGCGGCGCGTGGGGCCAGCCGAGGGCCCCACACACCACCTCGGCGCGCCAGGCAGGGGGGCCGCGCCCTAGTGGTGTGTCGCTCCCCTGGGTCGCCTCTTCGGGCACCCTTCGGACTTCGTCTTTGTGTCGGTGAAAAACTGGGCTCCGATGATTTTTGTTCAATTCCGAGAATATTTCCTGACTAGCTTTTCTGAAATGGAAAAACAACAGAAAACATGAACAGGCACTGTGGCATATTGTTAATAGGTTAGTCCCAGAAAATGTATAAAAATGCCATGAAGTGTATGTAAAACATGAAGCAATATGTATAAAACAAGCATGGAACACCAGAAATTATAGATAAGTTTGAGATGTATCAGCATCGCCAAACTTAGTTCCTACTCGTCCTCGAGTAGGTAAACGATAATAACAATATAATTTTTGGAGTGACATGCTACCAACACAATCTTGATCATATATTAGTGTAAAGCACATGAACTGAATGAAGTTATCCAAGACAATTGTCTATAGTTGCTAAAAAGTAAACAATGAGTAAACATAACACATCATACAAATAAAAACTTTTCATGGATAGTACTTTGGAGACATGAGCTATGAGAATTTGCATAAGAGTTAGCTCACCAAGCAACATTTTCAAATCAAAAGTGTTCGACCAACACAAAGGAAAATTTAAGTTTCAGCATTTGCTTCAACTTTCAACTTGTTTATCTCATGGATAATGTCAATACAAAGTAGCATAATAAGTCTAATATGCTAACATATAACAATTCTTGTACCAAGGCTGACACTAGTGTTTGCTTGTGGAGAATAGAAAGAAGTAGGAAAACTGACTCAACATAAAAATAAAAAAAAGCCCTTCGCAGAGGGAAGCAGATTAAATCATGTGCTAGAGCTTTTTAGTTTTCGAAATCATATAGAGAGTGAAAATATATTTTGAGAGGTGCATGTTAATTATCAACGAATGGTAGCAAACAATACAGTATTACCCATGCCAAACAGACTTTTTAAGAGCGGCTCCCATGAGGAACGTTATTTCTGCAGCAAGCAGATCATTCCTCTATCTCTTTGGTTTACACATGCAGATGTTTGACCGAATGCTCAGTTAACAAAATCTAAAGAGAATAAGCGGTTAAAGTTGTAAATTATCTTTTATGGGGTTGGGCACCCCTTTGCCAGCTTTTTTTTGCAAAATTATAGATAAGCAGATGTAAACTGCTAGTCTGGAGTAAAGTCTGATTGACAAGTGTAATAAAGATGATCTACTACTTCCTCATGAGCTGGTAAACAGAGACACAAATAAGGAGTAGTAACAATTTTGAATAATTTAAAGGTAGCACATGACAAATTTACTTGGAGTGGCAAGGAAATACCACATATAGGTAGGTATGGTTGACACAGATGGTATGGATTTTGGCTCAGGGTTTTGGACGCACGAGAAGCATTCCCTCTCAGTACAGAGTTTAGTCTAGCAAGAGTATTTAAGCAAACACATAACGTCAAACGGTACAAAAAGAACCATATATGATGAACATAAGAGAAAAATTATAAGACTCCACACTGTCTTCCTTGTTAACCAAAGCATCCTTTTAACGGAAAATATCTATACTTTGGAACTACCAATTATGACAAATCAAATAACTTCAAGCTTTAACGGTAGTTCTTCACTGATGAGCCTTTACTTACATGGTACACAAGTTTAAACATTACTTACTTGATAACTCAAAACAATTGAAAATCATCAAGTTATTCAAGACAAATGATCTACAAGACCGTGTAAGCATTTTTATCTTTATACCATTACCACATGCATAGCATTTTCTGTTCCAACCAAACACCAATCAACTTATTTAAACAACTCTCCAAACAAATATAAGTGAGGCAAGAGAGTACTTTCTTCAAAAGAACTAATAGCTCTGAACAAGAGATACATGCAAAACAACAGCTAAAAGCATAGCAGCGCTAGACGAGAATACTCAACAAGTATAAGTGAAGAATAGGAGTATTCTAATGAAAAAGCGGAGCGTGTCTCTCTGCCAAATAAGAGTGCTAGGGTCCAACTAGTTATGATCAGAGAACAAAACATAAACAAACTGAAAATAACAACACACTGACGCTCCAAGAACAACACTTATAATGTGAAGGAATAAAATATCGTTTCACTAGAGATGACCTGATAATTTGTCGATGAAGAAGGGGAGGCATCCCCAAGCTTAGACGCCTGAGTCTTCTTAAAATATGTTGGGGAGGTCCAGGGGAGCCTCCCCAAGCTTAAGCTCTTCACTCTTCTTGATCTTATTTTATCACCCTTCTCTCTTAATACTTGAAAACTTCCTTCACACCAAACTCAGAATAAACTTCATTAGAGGGGTTAGTGCATCAAATCATAATCTCACTTGGTTCTGTCAAGACACATTATAAACATTAGCTACTGTTTACTAGCCTTATGTGAAGCTCTTCCCCCTTTAAAGAATTTCACTTAAAACTTGTAAAAGAGAGAATGCAAAACTAGACAGAATATGTCAAAACCAGAACAGTCCGTAAAGACGAATTTTTTTCGAGGCACTTACGTCACTCAAATCAGAAAACTCTGAACTAACGAAAGATAGGCAAAAAGCTCAGGCTTCTGCACAAAAAATTGCAGATTAAAATACTGTTTCGTGATTTTTCACGAATTTTTACCGTGAGGCACATAAATCTGTTTTGGACAACAAACTAAACTTTTAGTGCTATCTTGCTATTAGAGGCTCTTCTTGGCACCACAAAATGAAAAATAAAACATACAAAGGAATTATTACAAAAGTAAGCTAATTCCTTGACTCAACAAAATAAACTAACAGAAAAATAAAATGGGTTGCCTCCCATAAGCGCTTTTCTTTAACGCCTTTTAGCTAGGCACAAAACATGAATCAAGTATTATCAAGAGTGGAAACATCAAAATCCTCAAAATTTTCTTCCAAAGTGCAGCTTGTCATAAGAGGGTTTTTGAAAAGCCTTTTGTTATCGAGATCTTGAGAAGAGAATTTAAACAATTATGTGTTATCAATGCATGATTTACTAGCAAGTTCACGAAAAACCTTTTCAGATTCAAAAACATCATGTGGTGTAGATTTCGGTTTTGGACCTTCCGGTACATACATAAATCTTTGTCCTCTACCCACTGGACTTTCTTGCATTTTCGGTTTAATGGAAGAAAAAGTAGCACTTAAAGTATCAATAGCTTCCTCTAACTTGCCAATCCTAAAGGTTTGATTATTTTTTTACAATACTAGTTTCTAAAACAGTAATCCATTTATTGATATTTCCTAGAGATTCATCACATTTACTAGTACTATCAATCAACTTCTCTATTCCATTAATCTTATCCATGTTTGGCAAATTCTTTTCTATAGACTCTAATTTTTCATAACATCTTCCAGAGTAATTTCAATTTTAATACCATTAATAGGTGGAGTTCCAACCAAACTTTCTATGATATTATTTTCTTCCAACGCTAGAGTACCAAGAAAATTACCTCCAGTTAAAGTGTCTAAAACATACCTATATCAACTAGTGACACCAACATAAAAATTGCTAAGAAGGATAGTAGTGGAATATATTTTCATACATCTATGATGAGCATCACTAATTCTATACCAAGCATCTTTTAAACTTTCTCCACCTTGTTGCTTAAAGGAACGAACTTCAACTTCAGGAGTTAAAACATAACGAGTAGAGCTAGACTTGATGACTGAAACAAAAAGTAAAACTAAACAACCGAAATAAGCTAGATGCAGGAATTTAATTTTTTTGTGTTTTTGATTTTTAAAAGCAAACAAGATAAAATAAAATAAACTAAGCAAGACAAAAAGAATGTAATGAGATCGTAAGTGTGAGACTCACCTTGCTGTAGCCTCGTGACTCCCCGGCAACGGCGCCAGAAAATCTGTTTGATGACGTGAAAACACACGTTCGTTGGGAGACCCCAAGAGGAAGGTATGATGTAGTGCAGCAACAATTTTCCCTTGATCTCTACCATGGTTATCGAATCCAGTAGGAGTCAAAAGTGCTTCAGAAGGTTGTCAGTGGCGCCGTTTACGACAACTGACATGGACCTGCACACAATCACAATCAAAGTACTTTGCCCCAACGAAACAGGAAGGTTGTCAATCTTCCCGGCTTGCTGAATACAAAGGATTAAACGTATGGCGTGGAGAATAATAATAAATGCAGAAAGTAACAGAGAATATATGATTGCAGTTGGTGTTTTTGTCAGTGTAAAAGAATGGACCGGGGTCCATAGTTCACTAGTGGTGTCTCTCCATAAAGATAACATGCATGTTGGGTAAACAAATTACAGCTGGGCAACTGACAAATAGTGAGCGCATGACAATGCAATATATGACACGATTGTTTATTGTAGTATTTATTGGGCATTACAACATAATACATGGACCGCTTACCAGCTGCATCCATGCCTAAATAATCCACTTCCGGGATATCATCCGTGTCTCTCGTTAGTATTAAGTTGCTAACAACAAATTATTGCATTAACCAAAGTGTGTAATGTAAACAAATGCATTAGACTTAACAGACGTACCCTTAAGCTAAGCATTAGTTATTTTATCCCTAGTGGCAACGGCACATCCACAACCTTAGATGTTGCTGTCACTCACCAAGATTACTGGAGGCAAGAACCCACTATCGAGTATAAATACCCCTCTTGGAGTCACAAGCATGTACTTCGCCAAGCATCTAATAGCAACGGACAGCATGCAAGAACATAAATAAAAAGTAGATATATTAATAAACAACTTGATCATAACATCACTATTCATCGGATCCCAGCAAACACAACATGTAGCATTACAATAAGATGATCTTGATCATGTTAGGCAGCTCACAAGATCTAAACATGATAGCACAAAGTGGAGACACAACCATCTAGCTACTGCTATGGACCCGTAGTACAAGGATGAACTACTCACGCATCACTCCGGAGGCGGGCATGGCGATGTAGAGCCCTCCGGTGATGATCTCCCTCTCCAGCAGGTGCCGGGAAGAGCTTCAGAACCCTCTGAACTAGGGTTGACGACGGCGGCAGCGACGAACTTTTCGTGGAATAATTCTCGGCTATTTAGGGTTTTCGGGAGGAGATGAATATATAGTCGAAAGGGCGGCGCGTGGGGCCAGCCGAGGGCCCCACACACCACCTCGGCGCGCCAGGCAGGGGGGCCGCGCCCTAGTGGTGTGTCGCTCCCCTGGGTCGCCTCTTCGGGCGCCCTTCGGACTTCGTCTTCGTGTCGGTGAAAAACTGGGCTCCGTTGATTTTCGTCCAATTCCAGAATATTTCCTGACTAGCTTTTCTGAAACGAAAAAATAGCAGAAAACAGGAACTGACACTGTGGCATCTTGTTAATAAGTTAGTCCCAGAAAATGCATTAAAATGCTATGAAGTGTATGTAAAACATGTAACAATAGGTATAAAACAAGCATGGAACACCAGAAATTATAGATACGTTTGAGACGTATCAAGAGTCTGTGTGTGATTCATGTCAGCAGGCCAAGAGTCACCAACTTCCATATCCTATATCCACCAGCGTGTCCACCGCCCCTTTTCAGTTAGTTTTTTCTGATGTTTGGGGTCTTGCCCCCACTTCTGTTGGTCGTCATGATTATTATGTAATCTTTATTGATGATTATAGCAAGTTTACGTGGATATACCTTCTTAAGAAAAAATCTGATGTCTATGTTGCATTTATGAATTTTCAATCTCTTATTGAACGTAAGCTTGATAGAAAAATTCTTACAATTCAATCTGATTGGGGAGGTGAATATGTTAAACTCAATGTTTTTTCAGAAACAAGGCATCTCTCATCATGTTTCTTGTCCTCATGCACACCAGAAAAACGGTTCTGCCGAAAGAAAGCATCGCTATATAGTTGAGGTTGGATTAGCTCTCCTTGCACATGCTCATATGCCTCTAAAATTTTGGGATGAAGCTTTTCTCACCGCCACATATCTTATCAACATGCTTCCCAGCAAAGTTATAAACAATGACACTCCTGTCTACCGTCTTCTAGGAACTCGGCCAAATTATTCATCCCTTCGTGTTTTTGGATGTGCATGTTGGCCGAACCTTCGTCCCTACAATAAACGAAAACTAGCTTTCCGTTCCACTCAATGTGTTTTGCTTGGGTATAGCCCTCGACATAAGGGAGTCAAGTGCCTTGAGATTTCCTCTGGACATGTTTGTATTCTCGCGATATTGTTTTTGACGAGGCTGTTTTTCCGTTCAAAACGCTTCATCCAAATGCTGGTGCCTTGCTTCGAAAAGAAATCCTTTTGCTAGATCAAACTCTTCGAAATTCTGAACATGGTGACGTGCTTATTGATGATCTACATGTGGCTAATGATCCTACCACTAATCTTGTTGCTAGACCTGCTGGTGATGTTGTATAGGTTCTTGGACGAAGAACAGGATAGGATGCTGAGAATTTGAGTCAAAACACACCCAAATCAGGGAACAAAGCACACATGAAATATTTGCCGAAGAGGACACAGACGCAGGACGCCATACTGATTCTCTGGGAGATTTTTCACCGGGCTCTGCACAATCTGCATCGGACCAGACCGTCCCGGATCACGAGCCTGGTTCCACTGCACCTCACGCCACGGCCGAGACACGCGCCCAGCAGACGAGCGACACGTCGCAGTCTCTTGCTAGACGACCACCTGCTACCACACATGCGCGCGGATCATCTGCGCCGTCCTCCAGCCCAAGTTGCACGCGAGCCACGGAACCAGCCACACCGCAGAATACTGGATCCTCTACGTCTCTAGGACAAACCACGTCAGCCAACCACAGCAGTCCGGCAGAATACTGCGCTTGTTCGTCAGGCTGTTGCACCTGCTGCTTCACGGCCGGGCACTCGTGCCTCCAGAGGTATATCTCAGCCCAGAAAATACACGGATGGTACAATTTTTGTTGTTTATCGACAATTGCAGATGAACCAGCTGATTTGAAAGATGCACTTGAAAATACAAATTGGCGAAAAGCTATGGATGAAGAACACGATGCTCTCATGAAAAATAAAACATGGAGATTGGTTCCACAACGGCATGGTGCAAATATTATTGATTGTCGTTGGATCTATAAAATCAAACGAATGTTTGATGGCACAATTGATAGGTACAAGGCTAGACTAGTAGCCAAAGGTTTCAAGCAACGCTATGGTATAGATTATCAAGATACTTTCAGTCCTGTTGTCAAAATTGCAACTGTTCGTCTTGTCTTGGCAATTTCTGTTTCTAGGGATGGAGTTTGCGACAGTTGGATGTGAAGAACGCGTTCTTACACGGTATTCTGGAAGAGGAGTTTTATATGGAACAACCACCGGGTTATGAAGACAAGAGACGACCAAATTATGTTTGCAAACTTGGCAAGGCTCTTTATGGACTAAAACAAGCGCCTCGAGCATGGTACTCCAGGCTCTCTGCTGATGATAAGCTATGGTTTTGTTGCTACAAAATCTGACACCTCTTTGTTCATCTATCACAAGTCCCACATCACCATCTTCATGCTTATTTATGTCGATGATATCATAGTTGCCAGCTCCTCACAAGCCGCAACTGATGCATTGATGAAAGACTTGAACAAGGAATTTTCTTTAAAGGATCTTGGTGATCTTCATTACTTCCTAGGAATTGAAGTTCAGAAGGTCGACAATGGTATAGTTCTTAGTCAAGCAAAATATGTTAGAGACATTATTGCACGTGTTGGGAGGACCCATTGCAAGGGCTCGTCTACTCCATTGTCATCTTCAGAAAAGATCACGGCTAGTGGGGGTGAATTGCTTGGACCAGATGACAGCACCAAATACAGGAGCGTGGTAAGTGCACTACGGTATCTCACTCTTACGAGACCTGATATTTCATACGCAGCCAACAAAGTCTGTCAGTATTTGTATGCTCCCACTACAGTGCATTGGATTGCTGCCAAGCGTATCCTCAGATATGTGAAGCATACAGTTGGTGTCAGTCTAACATTCATGAAATCATATTCTACATTGGTAAGTGTTATCTCAGATGCTGATTGGACAGGTTTTGTAGATGATCGACGGTCAACTGGTGGTTTTGCTGTATTATTTGGACCAAATCTTATCTCTTGGAGTGCAAAGAAGCAAGCCACGGTCTCTAGGTCAAGCACAGAAGCTGAATACAAGTCTGTAGCGAATGCTGAAGTAATATGGGTACAGTCCTTACTTGAAGAACTCGTCATCAAGTTAAGGCAACCGCCATGTCTATGGTGTGATAATTTGGGAGCAACATATTTTCAGCCAATGCAGTGTTTCATGCAAGAGCCAAACACATTGAGATAGACTTTCATTTTGTCAGAGAGCGAGTTATGAGCAAACGGTTAGAAATTCGCTTTATTCCTTCAAAAGATCAAGTCGCAGATGGTTTTACAAAGCCACTCCCAGTCAGCAAGTTTGAAGAGTTTAAGCATAATCTCAACTTGTCCAAATTGTGACTAAGGGAGGGTGTTAGAAAAAGGAATAGTTTCCTGTACCGTAACCTACAAGTATTAGGACTTAGAGTCCGGAACGGCTTGTAAGCTTGCACCGCAATGTGCCTTGTATAAATACATGACAAAGGGGCTCGGGATATTCATCCGAGTAGACCCAATTAATCTACCTGATCGTACGTTTTACAATCCCCACTAGTACAAACTTGACTTTAAAAGACGGGACCTAGAGCCGGTTGGATTAAAAATTAAATCGGCCGTTTGGGAAGAGCTACCTCAAACGGCCATTATTTTGTGTCTGTCTCTAATGTTATCTGCGACGGTGAATATTACCGCCCGTCTCTAATAGGATACACATTGTAGACGGCCAGCACAATTACCCGGCGCGGACATATTGCAGACGGCCAATACTGCCGTGTGTCGCTAATTACATAAGTTCTGAGACGACCAGTAAAATTAACCGGCACTAACATATATATGCAAAAGTAATATATATATATATATGCATTCAAATCATAATTCCGTACGTGCGCTGATTAACATACTAATTTAGTAGGTACTTATATATACAGAAAAGCCAACAAAAATACTACTCAATCTACTATATAAACAGAGCGCGCCCGCCCCAAGGAAAGATCGAACCCGACCAAACGATCGACTAGGTCAAGAAGCTCCATGATTCTTGGCGTGGGAAGGTCAGAGGCGATATCGTCAAGCCCACCCCGGCTAGCCCATCGCTTAACCGCCGTGATCTCACCGCACCCTTTAGCACTGTCGCGAACAGGTTCAGGGCCAAGTCGAAAAAACGGCCTGCAGGAAACCACATTTCCATCCAACACAAGGTGAAAGCACCACCTCCAAGCTCTAAGCGGGTCGTGGCCTCTAATATATGTCTGAACAACTGGGGACCTATAGATTGAACTCATGTCATGGCTTGTCAATTCAACGGCGGAGGCAGGAAAATTGTTTTGGGGGGGCCGGACAAAGAAGACAACTCACAAATGCCAGAAAAAAGCCAAAAAGTGTGACAATATGATGACAAAATATATTTTTCATTAATTATACCACCATTCATTGAATAATTGTCTGAGAACAAAAGGATATACAATTGCATATTACTAGCTAACAAAAATCTAGACAACAGGAGATAGAGCAACCAACTTTTTCAATTGAAGTCCACTCGACGTGGTGCTTCGTCAAACTCATCTATAATTGCATCTGTCGTTATTCCAACGGCAATCTCCTTTTCAATGTATATTACCAAGCAATCTCTTAGGAATCCATCTTCCATTTTATTTCGAATACTTGTTTTCACAAGTTTCATTGCAGAAAAGGCACGCTCACGGTTGCGGTTGAGACCGGCAAAGTAAGAACAAGGCGAATCAATCTGTTCATTAAAAACAAACAAGTTAGTTTTGTAGCAATGATTAAATCAACTAGTATAGGAGCACAGAACATTATATACCTGTCAATCAAGTGATAATCATCATTTTTTCCGGTAGCTGCAAGTTGTTGACAAAGCTCCGACATAGTTTTCAAATTCTGAAACTTCGGGTGTACAAGTATATCATGCTCATAATGCCGCAACTGACATCTAAGATTCTCCCTTTCTTGTTCATCAAAATCAGCGGGGTAGAATTTTGAAGCTAGAGAACACACAGTCTCAATGTCAAATGAACTGAATGAGTTCTTGGGGTCCAATGAAGTGCACATAATGAGAAGCTCTGTGATTTGTTTGTTGAATCTGCAGTTTAATTCTTGTGCTTGCTGATCCACAACTACCATGAAAATATCACACCGGTAATGGTGCTCAACTGTAGTCTCATCCTCTACACGAGAATTAATGAAATCCACATATAACTCACCAAAGTTTGGTGTTTTCACTCCATGTTTCACACAGAACGAAAGCACATCACCTTTAAGCTTGCTCCAACCATTATCTCTCAGCTTTTGAATCAATAATTTTGTAGTCTTTACATCATCCATGGCATTCACAATATCTTGAGACTTTTGATGCAACTTTCTACATAACATATCTGTGATTCCCATCAGTTCTTTCATGACATGCAGAATAAATATGAAGTCAAAAGACATCATCAACTTAACAGCCCCATTAGCCTTTGCTCTTGCTGAAGGTGAAGTACCTGAACCTTTAGAAGTAGCTATGCTTTAAGTACCAAAAATGTAGGCCGATATCGCTTCAAAAGGCTGCAAACAGATTCATAATGAGAACTCCACCTAGTGTCACAAGGCCGATGTAAAGTTCCAACCTGATTAAGCCCACTTCCAGTTTCAAGCTCACCGAGCTCAATGAGATTCTCCATTTCAGCAACTTGATTAGCATGCAGCTCGTCATTTCTTTTACTAGAAGACACAACCGTAGTGATAACAAGAGCAAGATGATCAAAAAAGTTAGCAGCGGCAACAAGAGGTAGCTGCAATTGATGAGCAAAACAATGGACATAATAGGCATAAGGACACTCTTTGAGACGCAACCTATTTCTTTTGATGTCCTCCTCTGTTTGCTTCTCCACTAATTGTTCCACATGACACGCCTTGTTCTTGAGATTGTCATAACATTTTACAGCATAATTATGGGCAGATTTACTATCCTTTCCCATGTGAGTTAAGAATGCACAAGCCTTTCCATCGTTAACCTTCTTCCACTTTCTAAACCCTTCCACTGTGAACTTATCTGAACCTTTCTTTCCAAGTGGCTTCTTATAAAATAGAAAGCATGGAAAACAATAGACTGCATCTTTAATAGGGGAGTATTCTAACCAAGAGAAGGTCTTAAACCAATGGAACTGAAACTTGCGTGGGTGATTTGCTGCACCATCAAGAGGGTATTCATCTTTCTCAAATTGATATGGCCCATGCTTCATATATGCCAAACGAGCCTTTTCTTGATCATTAGGAGGATAATCCCAAATTTGGCACCGCAGCCCTGGATCCCTTTGTACTATCAAAACAGGAGAATCATCATTCCTTCTGTCAACCGGAGGTGGAGGTGGTGCAGCAGCTGCTGTTGGTGTTATTGGTGCTATTAAAATTTCTTCTTCTACATGCTCTGGTTCTTCTAGCTCATCCAAATTAGGGGCAGCAACCGGATCATCACTCCTTCCTTTCTTTCCAAAATAAGAATGCATATTATGCAGTGCTACAGCCTTCCTTTTATCTTTACCCATGATTAATCCTAGAAAAATTAAACACCATCAGCTATGAACATTGACTAATATAATCTACACTATTTGAGGAATTAATAAGACAAACCAAAATCAAATGACACGTATGAAAGGGGAATTGAGGCAGGATACAACCATACAGTAATTGGTAGAAAGCAAATGTCGATCCCAGATCTATTGGAATCAAAATATATACCTGTAAAAATCGGAGGGGGACTGCTGCTGCGCTTGTCCCGGGCGGCCGGCTGCCTAGGTTTGACGGTCTGGCTCGTTGGAGGGCTTGATGGAGGAACCGAGGAAGGCGTCGGCGCGCTGCGGGCTGCGGAGCTGCTGTCGACCATGAACGGAAGCTGGGAGCAGGCAGCAGGGGATGGATCGCAGAATTTGGGGACGAACAGCAGAGGCGTGCGCTCAACACAGGTGCAGAGGAGGGCAGGAGGTGACAAGCAAGGCCCCCAGGCGACGTGTGAGTTCTGTGCTAGTTCTTTCCGATCCCACGTCCATGTTCCTTCTTTTTTTATTCAGAAAATAAGAGCAATGGAAAAAAAGACCACGGGAGTATAGGATGGGAAGGTAGGAAAGTCAACATTATGTATAGGTATTAAAAAAATGTATGCATGTTGGGGGGGGGGGGGGGGGGGGCGGCCCCTGCTGGTCCCCCCCTGCCTCCGCCGTTGTGTCAATTGCGGTACGCTCTAGTTAACCACTGTCATCTACTCCCTCCGTTCCAAATTAATTGACTTCTATTTGTCCACATGTGGATGTATCTATACGTGTAACATGTCTAGATACATCCATGTGTGTACAGATGGAAGTCAATTAATTTGGAACAAAGGGAGTAGCACGTAGGGCTAGTTTCATCATCCTTTGGTTGATGATGCCTAGGCCACACAGTTTCCTGTGCATACACACCGTATTCCACGCCACTAGGAAATGGCATTTGTGTGCATGCGCCCTTTCCACATACCACGAATGATCCTCTCTATGCCTGGAATGGTTTTTGCTAGCATAGAAACATCATGGCAAAGATAGGGACTGCCGAGAGGGTAGAGCGGATCAGGGACAATTATCCACCACAGTTCATCAATGCCACCTCCAGACGGAGAGGCGGTGAGACACATTGTCCACCAGGTACAGGAGCTACGCGGGACCTCGCAACCCGATTCATGTAACACCCATCTGAGAAACCTCCTCCGAGCCACGGATGAGGTGACTTGGTTCTTCTTTGCTCTTTTCATGGATTTTCTTGTAAACCTCTTCTAGATGATACGTGTGTGTTTCATTTGTCATATATAGTATGACTTCAGATTATTGCTTATCTTATGTCATATACATGCTTCATCCTTGTGAAAGTATATCTTGACTCTATGCTCATTGAATAGACTTTGCAGCACATGATTGCGCGTGAGCTTATATTTTTCTTTTTGCTTTCCAAAATATATAGAAAAGAGGGACGCCGGAACTCAGCCATCTCAAAGTATTGGATGAGAAAAGCACCCACAACGCTAGCGCGAGTCCAAGATAGCGGAGGGGGAGCAAATGCACCCCGGCCGCAACCCAATTCATGCCATCATCTAAGAAACCTCCTCCGAGCCACGGATGAGGTGCGTCGAGAACTTGTTGAAGGTTGTGCGCAGACCAGATGCAACACTAAAGTCCTCTAACAAGGTCGAGAAGATACGGAAATCTGCCATCGAAGGACGAAGAAAGGTGACCACTAGGCGCAACTTGCACTACAAGGACCTTTGCCACCGGCTTCGAAAGCGTTCTATGTTGCTACTTGTCATAGGGTTGGAGGTCACGTAACGCCCACGAATGCGTCCACTCCAACGCATCGGTGCGGTGCGTAGCCGGCCTGGCAAGCAGCTGTGATGGGCCTCCGTCAAGCACCCCTCATGCAGGTGAAGTCCTTGGCCTCCACCCTGCCGGACTCCTGAAATGCTGGTCGTGGCTGCCTGAAGTGAGCTTGGGCCAATTCAGGCCTATTAGACTTATTCTCTGTTATGAGCTTCTACAACTCATATGGCGCACAACCCCTATCTCTGGCCGTCTGTTTTCCACGATTGAACTGCCGAGATTTGTTGTTAAATGCGTTGAACGTGTTCAACCTATTCAACGAAAAAATTTGGTCGTTCAATCGCGAAAACGGACGGTCGAGATACGGGTTGCGCGACATATGAGTTCGTGGAATTACAAAAATAATATCAACATTGTAACATGATGGAGAAGAAGTATCACCATAGAAGCTATGCAAGAATTGAATTACACCTGAGGAACCCATTGGTATATGAAAACCGTAGACGCATCCATGGACCATGGCCATAAGAATTACATAATGCTTACAAATCACCATGCTACCCGGTTCACGTATCAATCAATGAAAGGAAATGAAGGAATCACGTACAGATGGTGTACTACAAAAACATAAGAATCAACATCAAATGACCGAATTGATGCTTTTCACTCGTGGGCGTCGTTCCTTTATCGCCATCACACCCAGAAACTCGCCTTGATTGAATCAATCGGTCACAGCCCGTGGAGAAGGGGACAGCCGTGCCGGCTAGCCAGAAGTCACCATCGATGAACGACCCTACCGAGAAGGCGCTGGCCTCCGACTTGTTGCTGATCACGCGGTAACCCTTCCAAGACACCCGCTTGGACGTGCCGGCTCCGGGCCCCGTGTTCTGGTACTCGCCGTAGTAGAGGGTGTCGAGCGCGAAAGTGCCGTCCCACTCGAGCCACCCAGCGGGGTCGACGACGCTGTCTAGCTCCGACTGCATGTACACGGTGCGGGAGTGCTGCTGCCACGGCCTACCCAAGTACGTCCGGAAGCTCGACTGCACGGCGGCGAGGTCAGAGGCGGCGGCCACCTTGCAGTTCTGGATGGAGATGCCCGTGTTCTGGTTCAGGTCCGTCCGGCCCTGCGCCGTGTAGATGTTGCTCTGGTTCGAGAGGAGCACCACGGCGGCGTTGCGAAGACGAAGTCGATGGTGCCGTAGATGTCACACTCCCGGAAGAACTGACGGAGGGAGTGCACGTACAGGGTGTCCTGATAACCCAGGAAGCTGCAACGGTAGAAAGACGAGAGGTCGGCACCAACGCGGAGCGCCACCGCCTGGTGCTTCGATGGGCCGGCAGAGTTCTCGATGGTCAGATCCCTGGCCATGAAGTTGTTGCCCACCACAGCTGCAACATTAACCACGTACAAGAATTTGTTACATGTACACAGTTATCGCCTGTGAGTTTTTTAGATTAGGTAACTAAGTTGGCGTGGTTACTACTTCCTCCGTCCTAGTTGTATGCATTGGTGGGAGAGTTAACTAGTAGCCATTATAGAGGGAAAATTAAATGCAATTGTGCCTAAGAGGTGGGACAAATTGTTTTTGTTATTGTGGCTAATACACCAGGACGGGAGGAAGTACTGTCGCACGGTTAATTATTAAGATTCGGTAACTAGGTTGGCGTGGGTACATTTGGGACAGTGAAGACATCTGGCCTGATCACGCAATTAATTTCGCTATCTTGAAGCCCGAGCTCACGAGTTGGGTCGGAAAACGCCATTGCCCACACCGTGCATGTACATCGCCACATGGAAGCATGCTGCCAATGCTACCCAAAGTACTGTTAGAATCTGTCACGTACATAATATGTATCCCGTACATATACGTACGTGTATCTGTACTCTGTCTATATATATAGATTATGTACCCTAAACACAAACTTGGTATCAGAGCCGCACCTCTCCTCACCCCTTCCGCCGCCGCCATCCTCTCTCTTACGCCGCCGCCGCCGCTAGGGTTTTGCCGACGCCGCCGCAGCCGCGAGGTTTCGTCCTACCGCACGCGCCATGGCGTTCCCAAACACTGCGCGCTGCAGCTCTCTTCCTCCGCGGGCGCAATCTTCCCCGCGATGCCAACCATGGCCGTTCCTGCGCCGACCGTCCGCCTGGATCGCACCAACTTCATCCTATGGCGTGCTCTCATTCTCCCGAACTTCGCGGGAGCTGGTCTTCATGGCTATCTCGACTGCACGGTGGCTGCACCACCGCAGACCGTCACCGAGGGCACGGGCGAGGCAGCTAAGATCGTCCCCAACCCGGCCTATGCTGCTTGGTGGACTCAGGACCAGCACGTCCTCAGCCTTCTCCTCAGGGCAATGGAGGTTCCGATCGCCGCCCAGCTTACCCGCCACCAGACGGCGGCTGCTGTATGGACGGCAGTCCACACCATGTATGGAGCGCAGAACCGCGCCAACGTTCGTCACATCCGGCGGCAGCTTCAGTCGCTGAGGAAGAACGACGCATCGGCCAGCTCGTACATGGACAAGATCAAGGAGCTCGCGGACATGATGTCCGCAGCTGGCTCCCCTCTCTCCGACGAGGAACTCGTCGACCAGATGCTCACCGGCCTCGGCCCGGACTTCAATCCCGTCGCTGCTGCTCTCGGTGTCAACAACGCCGCCATGCCCCTTGCCGAGTTCTACTCCCTCGTGCTCCTACGAGTCACTCATGGCGGGGCAGACCCAGACCGACGCGAGCTGGACTTCGTCGGCCAACGCCGCGATGCGGCCAGGCCAGTTCGGCACTGCCGATCCGTTCGGCGGTCGCTCCGGTGGAGCGCGCCATGCACAGGGCGGCCAGCAGCAGCAGCAGGGGTACGGAGGCCCGGACCGCGCCCCCTCTGCTCAGTATGGTGGACAGGGCGGCCAGGGCTATGGTGGACAGGGCGGCCAGGGCAACGGTCGCCCCCCCGCCAACTACAACTCCGGCGGCCACGCCGCAGCGGCAAGCGCCAGCGCCCCCGGTGCCAGCTTTGTAAGAACTGGGGCACGAGGCCGATCAGTGCAGGAAGTACTTAAACCAGGACTACCACGCGCAGCCCCTCGGTCGGTCAATGCAGCCACGACCAGCTCCGGTGGTAACGGCGCCCACGAGCACTGGCATATGGACACCGGAGCCACCGATCACCTGACGAGTGAGCTGGAACGTCTTCAGGTCCACGAGCGCTATGGCGGGAAGGATCAAGTTCAGGTGGCCAACGGTGCAGGTTTGTCTTATTCGCATGCTGGTCATTCCACCTTAGCCGGTTCATCTCTTAAATTGAACAATATCCTTCATGTCCCGCTTATTAGCAAGCATCTTCTTTCCGTTTTTCGCCTTGTTTCTGATAATGACGTGTTTTGTCGAATTTCATCGTAATTTTTTCTGTGTTAAGGACAAGGTCACACAGCGCACCCTGCTCAGTGTAGAAGCTCTGGCGGTCTCTACCCGATCCCGTTTAGCCACGTGTCATCATCGCCGCGCCATGCCTCTTCTAGTGTTCGGGTCTCATCATCGCAGTGGCATCAGCGTCTTGGTCATCCTTCGAATACTGTAGTTCACAACATTGTTAAACAGCATGAGCTTCCGTGTTTTTCGTCAAATAATTCTGCATCGATTTGTGATGCTTGTCAGTGTGCGAAGAGTCATCAACTGTCCTATTCAGCGTCTAGTCGTGTTTCCACTATGGCTCTTGAATTAATTCATTCTGATGTTTGGGGCCCAGCTATGCATCTTCGGTGGGTTTCAAGTACTATGTCAGTTTTGTTGATGATTTTTCTCGTTATTCTTGGATTTATTACTTAAGCACAAGTCCGACGTTGAGGAAGTTTTCTATGCCTTGCAGGCGCATGTTGAGCGTCTTCTTGACTGCAAGATCAAGGCAGTCCAATCTGATTGGGGGGGGGGGGGGTGAGTATCATAGGCTGAACCGATATTTTCAGCGCACCGGCATAGTTCATCGTGTCTCGTGTCCTCACACCTCCCAGCAAAACGGTATAGCCGAGCGCAAACACCGTCATCTTGTAGAGACCGGTCTCGCTCTACTTGCTCATGCATCCCTTCCGTTGTGTTTTTGGGATGAAGCCTTTTTGACCGCGTGTTATCTCATTAATCGCATGCCTACACGGTTCTTCGCCAGGAAACTCCTCTCTTTTCGTCTTCTTAAAATTCAACCAAACTATTCGTTTCTTCGCACCTTCGGGTGTGCCTGTTGGCCTAGTCTTCGTAAATATAACTCACACAAACTAGATTTCCGCTCTAAGATGTGTGTGTTCCTTGGGTACAGTACCATGCATAAAGGGTACAAATGTTTGGATCGCTCCGCGGGTCGCATTTATGTGTCACGTGATGTTGTGTTTGACGAGAAAGTGTTTCCCTATGCTACACCTGGCGTCACGGTCGATGTGTCCACTTTAGATCCTTTGGTGTCCTATCCATCCACCGAACCGGCTTTGAATGATCACATGCGGAATTATGACTTATCGCACTTGGCTACTAATTCTCCTACGGGAGCTGTTTTTCCTGCGCAGGATCCAGTCATCATCACTTCCCAGCCGGTGATCGACGTCGGCCCCCAGCAGGTGATCGACGTACATGGCCAGCATGGCCTCGGTCCGCGTGCAGCACCCACGGGAGAGCCCGTGTCGGCCGTCTCGCCCCTGGCTTCTGGCCCACTCGGCGCTGAAGCCAACTCGCGCGCATGCGTGACGCCTAGCTGTGTGCCGCACAGCCCGGCCCAGCCCGCGACGGCTAATGCTGGGCCATCCCCAGCCGCGTCGCCCTCCGCTGGGCCCTCATCGCCCCCAGAGTCGCCGTCGCCAGCTGAGACCGCTGCACCTCCTGGTCACGCGATGGTCAGGCGAGTCAATCCCCGTGCCAAGGAGTTCAAAGACGGCACGGTGCGCTACGACCCTCGTCGTCGTGCCTTCTTCGCTGCTCCTGTGTCCCATCGGGATGCTCTTCGTGAACCAGAGTGGCAAGCTGCCATGTCCGAGGAGTATGCAGCGCTATGTCAAACGCAGACTTGGGTTCTAGTTCCGAGGCCTCCGGGAGTCAATGTGGTTGGCAGCAAATGGATTTTCAAGACCAAACACCGACCAGATGGCTCCATCGACAAACACAAAGCTCGGCTGGTTGCTCGTGGCTTCACACAACAGCACGGTATCGACTATGGTGATACTTTCAGCCCGGTTGTCAAACCGGCCACTGTCCGCCTGGTGCTCTCCTTAGCAGTGTCTCGAGGATGGGATCTTCGATAGGTGGATGTCAGTAATGCTTTTTGCATGGTTTCCTATCTGAGGATGTTTACATGCAGCAGCCCCCTGGATTCGAGGATGATCGGTTTCCCTCTCATGTGTGCAAACTCCAGCGATCTATATACGGCCTGAAGCAGTCTCCACGGGCCTGGCATGCTAGGTTTAGTTCCTTCCTGCTTGAGCTTGGCTTCGTCTCCTCCAAGGCCGACACATCCTTGTTCATTTTCTCTCGGGATGGTGTCCAGATCTTCATGCTCGTCTATGTTGATGACATTGTTATCGCTGGTTCTACACCTGAGGTGGCTGATCGGCTCGTGGGATTGATGTCTACGTGTGATTCTATTCTTGTAGACAGTGTTGGGCCTCCAAGAGCAGAGGTTTGTAGAACAGCAGCAAGTTTCCCTTAAGTGAATCACCCAAGGTTTATCGAACTCAGGGAGGTAGAGGTCAAAGATATCCCTCTCAAGCAACCCTGCAATTAAGATACAAGAAGTCTCTTGTGTCCCCAACACACCCAATACACTTGTCAGATGTATAGGTGCACTAGTTCGGCGAAGAGATAGTGAAATACAAGTGATAGGATGATTATAAGTAGTAACTGCAATCTGAAATAAAGATGGCAGCAAGCAAACATGTAGCAGAACTTGATGTAAACGGTGTTTCAATGCTTAGAAACAAGGCCTAGGGATCATACTTTCACTAGTGGACACTCTCAACAATGATCTCATAACTGAATAAGTAAAAGCTACTCTTAAACACTCTCTTGTTGGATAACAAACACCATTCATTGTGTAGGGCTACAAAAGCACACCTCAAGCCGGAGTAAACAAGCGCCACAACGTCATAAAGGAATCACACACGGTGCACACACTGTCACCTTTACACCGTGGAGAGTACCGGAGTTCATATTAAAGTAACCTATAGAGTGCATAATAGATAAAGAGTAACATCTACATATTCAACTAGATTAGCACAACTGAACACAAGTAAATACTGCTCGGGATTATTCTCCTTCTTGATAACACAAGAGTACTACGTGTAGGGCTGCAAAAGCACTCCTCAAAGTCTGAGTAAACAAACACCACAATTCCCAAGAATAAGCCATGATAAATATCTAAATTATTCATAGAGTCACACAAGTACCCACACTGTCACCTTGATACCGTGTTGTCACAACGACTCCAGAAACTAGACAAAATCACTTGAGTAGCATAAACATTATTAATGTATTCAGCGATACTAGCAATACACATGATCACATAAAGATCACACCATGGAGAGAGAGATGAACCACATAGCTACCGGTAGAGCCCTCAGCCTCGGGGGAGAACTACTCCCTCCTCATCATGGGAGTCAGCAGCGGCGATGAAGATGGCGGTGGTGTCGATGGAGATGACTCCGGGGGCAATTCCCCGTCCCGGCAGCGTGCCGGAACAGAGATTCTGTCCCCCGAAACTTGTCGTCGATGGCGGCGGCGCTGCGGAACTCTTCTGGAAATATGACTTGGTTTTTAGGGTTTTCGCGTCTGAGGAATAATAGGCGAAGGGGCAACGTCGGTGGAGGCCGAGGGGCCCACACCACCAGGTGGCGCGGCAGGGGGCCCACCGCGCCGGTGTGGTTTGGCCACCTCGTGCCCTCCTTCGTCTCTCCTTCGGACTCCGTGACGGTGCTGGAAAAATAGGGACGTGGCCTTTTGTTTCGTGCAATTCCGAGAATATTCGCAGAAGTACTTTTCTGAAACCAAAAACAGCAGAAAACAGGGAACTGGCACTGTGGCATCTTGTTAATAGGTTAGTCCCAGAAAATGCATAAAAGTGATATGAAGTGTATATAAAACATGTAGCAATGGTATAATATAAGCATGGAACATCAGAAATTATGGATACGTTGGAGACGTATCAAGCATCCCCAAGCTTAGTTCTACTCGTCCTCGAGTAGGTAAAACGATAACAACAAATAATTTCTGAGGAGACATGCTTTCACACAATCTTGATCAATATATTGCAAGGCTCATGTCATGAATGAAGTGACTCAAAGCAATGATCTATAGTTTGCTAACAAATAGATAAAGAGTAAACAATGAATCATATAAGCAAAAACTTTTCATGAATAGTACTTTCAAGACAAGCATCAAAAAGTTTTGCATAAGAGGTAACTCATAAAGCAATAGATTCAAAGTAAAAGGCATTGAAGCAACACAAAGGATGATTAAGTTTCAGCATTGCTTTCAACTTGTAACATGTATATCTCATGGATAGTTGTCAACATAAAGCAATATAACAAGTGCAATAAGTAAATATGTAAGAATCAATGCACACAAAGTTGACACAAGTGTTTGCTTCTAAGATAGAAAGGAGTAGGTAAACTGACTCAACATAAAGTAAAAGATAGGCCCTTCGCAGAGGGAAGCAGGGATTAAATCATGTGCTAGAGCTTTTTAAGTTTTCGAAAGCATATAGAGAGCACAAAATAAGTATTTGAGAGGTGTTTGTTGTTGTCAACGAATGGTAGTGGGCACTCTAACCCCCTTGTCAACCAGACTTTCAAGAGCGGCTCCCATGAAGGACGTTATCTCTACCAGCAAGGTAGATCATCCCTCTTCTCTTTTGTTTACACATGTATTTTAGTTTCTTTATAGATGACACTCCTCCCAACCTTTTGCTTACACAAGCCATGGCTAACCGAATCCTCGGGTGCCTTCCAACATTCACATACCATGGAGGAGTGTCTATTTGCAAATTAAGTTGCTTACTGATAAATCAGGGCAAAACATGTGAAGAGAATTATTAATGAAAGTTGTAATTAATTGGGGCTGGGCACCCCGTTGCCAGCTCTTTTTGCAAATTATTGGATAAGCGGATGTATATGCCACTAGTCCATTGGTGAAAGTCTGTCAGAAGTAAATGACAAGATTGAAAGATAAAACACCACATACTTCCTCATGAGCTATAAAACATTGACACAAATAAGGAGTAATAAAGTTTTGAATAGTTTAAAGGTAGCACATGAAATATTTACTTGGAATGGCAGGAAATACCACATAGTAGGTAGGTATGGTGGACACAAATGGCATGGGTTTTGGCTCAAGTTTTGGATGCACGAGAAGCATTCCCTCTCAGTACAGAGTTTAGGCTAGCAAGGTTGTTTGAAGCAAACACAAGTATAAACCGGTACAGCAAGAATCACATAAAAACATATTGCAAGTATTATAAGACTCTACACTGTCTTCCTTGTTGCTCAAACATTTTACCAGAAAATATCTAGACCTTAGAGAGAACAAATATGCATCCCAAGTCTCAACAAGCTCTACGGTAGTTCTCCACTACTAGGCTTTAACTACATGATGCAAGAGCTTAAACATGATCTACTTGAGAGCTCAAAACAATTGCAAAGCATCAAATCAAACAAGACAATGATCTACAAGAATGCATATGTCTTTTCCAATACCAACTACTACATGTAGCATTTTCTTTCTTCCAAACAAACACCAATCAATTTATTTAAACATAAACTCTCCAAATGATAATATAATGCAGCAAGAGAGTATTTATAAACAAGTGCTAACAGCTCGAAGAGATGCATGAAAAACAGGAGCTAAAAGCACTGCAGTAGCTAGTTAAGAATACTCAACAAATATAAGTGAAGAACATGAGTATTCACATGAAAAAGCGGAGCGTGTCTCTCTCCCACACAAGGATTGCTAGGATCCGAATTTATTCAAACAAAAACAAAAATAAAAGCACACAGACGCTCCAAGTAAAGCGCATAAGATGTGAAAGAATTAAAATATAGTTTCACTAGAGATGACCTGATAAGTTTTGATGAAGAAGGGGATGCCTTGGGCATCCCCAAGCTTAGACGCTTGAGTCTCTCTGAATATGGTTGGGATGAACCACGGGGGCATCCCCAAGCTTAGGCTTTTCACTCTTCTTGATCACATAATATCACCCTTCTCGCTTGATCCTTGAAAACTTCCTTCACACCAAACTCAAGACAGTTCTCATTAGAGGGTTAGTGCATAATCAAAAATTCTCATATTCTGTAATGATACAATCAATCCCAAAGCTTCTGGACATTAGCTACAGCCACCAATGCTTTGTGGAGCAAAGAAATCCACACAAACACAGTAAAAGAGCGAATGCAAAACAAAAGGCAGAATCTGTCAAAAACAGAACAGTCTGGAATGACGAATTTTTTCGAGGCACTTAAGTTGCTCAGATGGATCTGGCCTAAAATAATGAAAGTTGCGTACATATCTCAGGAATATGCGTGATTTTTTCAGAATTTTTGAATTTTCTACAGGGAGATAAGCTCAAATCGTGACAGCTAAAAATCTGTCACTGCGCAGAAATCCAAATCTTGCATCAACTTTCAATATAGAACTTTACTTGGCACAACAATGCGATAAAATAAAGATACAAAGGAGTTGCTACAGAAGTAACAAAACTCCTTGACTCAAAGAAAAAAAAAATAACAGCAAATAAAAACATGGGTTGTCTCCCATAAGCGCTTTTCTTTAAAGCCTTTTAGCTAGGCATAGTGATTTTTATGATGCCCACATAAAGATGAGAGTTGAAACATAAAAGAGAGCATCAAGAAGCATATATAAAACATGTTTAAATCTAACACTCTTTCTATGCATAGGAGTCTTGTAAGAAAACAAGTCAATGAAGAACAAAGTGACTAGCATAGAAATGCAAAACAAGTGTAACTTCAAAAATTTCAACATAAAGAGAGAAGACTTAATATTATTGTGATATATGAAATCGTGTCTCCCTCTCTCATAAGGACCAGTAGGTCTTAAAGTACCCAGCAAATAAAAGCAAATCAAGAGAAAGCTCAAAACTTCATCATAAAGAGAAGAAATTTAGTAACATGAAGATTTCTATAACCATACTTTCCTCTCTCAAAATAATTTTCAGCGGCATCATGAATAAACTCAACAATATAGCTATCACATAAAGCATTCTTATCATGATCCACATGCATAAAGTATCATTACTCTCCACATAAGCATAATCAATTTTATTAGTAATAGTGAGAGTAAAACTATCACAACCATCATTGTATTCATCATAAATTGCAGGCATAGTATAATCATAATAAACTTTATCCTCCATAGTAGGTGGCACCAAAATACCACTATCATTATAATCATCATAAATTGGAGGCAAAGTATCATCAAAGAAAATTTTCTCCTCAAAACTTGGGGGACTAAAAATATCATATTCATCAAAACCAGCTTCCCCAAGCTTAGAGCTTTGCATAGCATTAGCAATAATGGTGTTCAAAGCATTTATAGTAATAACATTGCTACCATCATGCAAATAATTTTCCATAGGTTTTTTAATTTTCTCTTCAAAAGCATCATGTCCTAATTCAATATAAAGTTCATAAAGATCTCTAATTTTTTTGTTGTTTTCCATTAAGCCTAACTAGTGAAAATAAAAACAAGAAACAAAAAGAAATAATTGCAGAATCTAAAGGAGATACCTTCCAACACTTACCTCCCCGGCAACGGCGCCAGAAAATAGCTTGATGTCTACGTGTGCTTCTATTCTTGTAGACAGTGTTGGGCCTCCAAGAGCAGAGGTTTGTAGAACAGCAGCAAGTTTCCCTTAAGTGAATCACCCAAGGTTTATCGAACTCAGGGAGGTAGAGGTCAAAGATATCCCTCTCAAGCAACCCTGCAATTAAGATACAAGAAGTCTCTTGTGTCCCCAACACACCCAATACACTTGTCAGATGTATAGGTGCACTAGTTCGGCGAAGAGATAGTGAAATACAAGTGATAGGATGATTATAAGTAGTAACTGCAATCTGAAATAAAGATGGCAGCAAGCAAACATGTAGCAGAACTTGATGTAAACGGTGTTTCAATGCTTAGAAACAAGGCCTAGGGATCATACTTTCACTAGTGGACACTCTCAACAATGATCTCATAACTGAATAAGTAAAAGCTACTCTTAAACACTCTCTTGTTGGATAACAAACACCATTCATTGTGTAGGGCTACAAAAGCACACCTCAAGCCGGAGTAAACAAGCCCACAACGTCATAAAGGAATCACACACGGTGCACACACTGTCACCTTTACACCGTGGAGAGTACCGGAGTTCATATTAAAGTAACCTATAGAGTGCATAATAGATAAAGAGTAACATCTACATATTCAACTAGATTAGCACAACTGAACACAAGTAAATACTGCTCGGGATTATTCTCCTTCTTGATAACACAAGAGTACTACGTGTAGGGCTGCAAAAGCACTCCTCAAAGTCTGAGTAAACAAACACCACAGTTCCCAAGAATAAGCCATGATAAATATCTAAATTATTCATAGAGTCACACAAGTACCCACACTGTCACCTTGATACCGTGTTGTCACAACGACTCCAGAAACTAGACAAAATCACTTGAGTAGCATAAACATTATTAATGTATTCAGCGATACTAGCAATACACACGATCACATAAAGATCACACCATGGGAGAGAGAGATGAACCACATAGCTACCGGTAGAGCCCTCAGCCTCGGGGGAGAACTACTCCCTCCTCATCATGGGAGTCAGCAGCGGCGATGAAGATGGCGGTGGTGTCGATGGAGATGACTCCGGGGGCAATTCCCCGTCCCGGCAGCGTGCCGGAACAGAGATTCTGTCCCCCGAAACTTGTCGTCGATGGCGGCGGCGCTGCGGAACTCTTCTGGAAATATGACTTCGTGTTTTAGGGTTTTCGCGTCTGAGGAATAAATAGGCGAAGGGGCAACGTCGGTGGAGGCTCGAGGGGCCCACACCACCAGCTGGCGCGGCAGGGGCCCACCCGCGCCTGGGTGTGGTTTGGCACCTCGGTGCCCTCCTTCGTCTCTCCTTCGGACTCCGTGACGGTGCTGGAAAAATAGGGACGTGGCCTTTTGTTTCGTGCAATTCCGAGAATATTCGCATAAGTACTTTTCTGAAACCAAAAACAGCAGAAAACAGGAAACTGGCACTTCGGCATCTTGTTAATAGGTTAGTCCCAAAAAATGCATAAAAGTGATATGAAGTGTATATAAAACATGTAGCAATTGGTATAATATAAGCATGGAACATCAGAAATTATGGATACGTTGGAGACGTATCAGGGATCTCCGGCTGCACAGTTTCCCATTAAGGACCTCGGTAGGTTGGAGTACTTCCTTGGACTAGAAGCTCCCTATCATTCTGGGGGCATGGCATTGACACAGCGCAAGTATGTGCTCGATCTTCTTCATCGTGTCAACATGGAGAACTGCTCGTCCACTTCTACTCCACTTGATCCTACTAAGTCGTTGGCACGAGAGTCTGGAACCCCCCTTGGTGCTGATGATTCCTTCCGGTACCGCAGTGTGGTGGGTGGTTTGCAGTACTTGGCCCTCACACGTCCTGAAATCTCGTTCGCTGTTAATAAGGTGTGTCAATTCCTCTCGCAGCCAACTAACACTCATTGGGAGGCGGTCAAGCGGATATTGCGATATGTGAAGGGCACAATGGAGACCGGGCTGTAGATTCGCCGCTCTCCCTCTACCGGTATCAGCGTGTTCACTGACGCTGACTGGGCCGGCTGTGTCGATGATCGACGATCCACAGGTGGCTTCGCTGTTTTTGTTGGTTCGAACCTTGTTTGCTGGATTTCGAAGAAACAGCCTACCGTCTCCAGATCAAGCACGGAGGTAGAGTATAAAGCACTGGCAAATGGCGCTGCTGAGGCTATGTGGGTAGAGTCACTACTCAAGGAGCTCGGTGTCAGACAGCAGCGTGCACCCATATTGTGGTGTGATAATCTAGGGGCTACGTACCTGACAGCAAACCCTGTGTTTCATGCTCGTACGAAACACATAGAGATAGACTTCCACTTTGTGAGGGAACGAGTCGCTGCAGGTGCTCTGGAGGTTCGGTTTATCTCCACCAAGGATCAACTGGCTGATGTTTTTACCAAGCCAGCTACTAGACAGATGCTAGACCGATTTAAGACCAATCTAAACCTTGTGTGTAGAAGTTTAGATTGAGGGGAGTGTTAGAATCGGTCATGTACATAATATGTATCCCATACGTATACGTACGTGTATCTGTACTCTGTCTATATATATAGATCATGTGGAGGCTTAGACCCCACGAAACCCTAAACACAAACTAGTACTGTCCTACGCAATATTGTATCTATATACATCCAGTTGTTCTTGTTCAAAATATAAATAAAATCAAATAATAATACAATCCAGGGTTGGAGGCTTGGAGCTAGACAGTGGCGAGCACCTGCCCATCCACTGTATTCCTATATTCAAATACCGTACGCACAGATCGATATGCTGTCCTCAGATCTGTATCAGAGCTCCCTCGATTTACCAAGTGGAACACTTACTTAACTCGCTTTACGGAGTCTACAATGCTACTCTACTTAACGACCGATTTGACGGAATGTAGCAAGCAATATTAGCAAAAGTTTAAGACCGGTAGGTGCGGGCAATGGATGGCTTATTACCGACTGTGGCGGAGTGGAAAGTGGTGGAGCCGTCGACGACGTTGCGGCTGGCTTTGATCACCGTCTTGCCCATGCCGTCGCCGATGAACATGAGATTCTTGTGGTGCTTCGCCACCACCACGTTCTCCATGTACGTGCCGGCCTTGATGTATATCACGTACGTGCTCTTCGAGTTGACTGGGGCCGCCGCGACCGCCGCCGACACCGTCGTGTAAGCCCCGCTCCCGTCCTTGGCCACCACCGCGTTCGCTTTTATGCCCGACGCTGGCGCCTGCATAAGCTGCCGGCCCCGGGCTTCACCCACCGCGGGAACCCCTTCACCATCTGCCCGTAACCCATGAACGGCTGCCGTTCTCGCTGCGCGCCCTCCATCACCGCCGCCGACGTGGACGGCGAAGGCGAGGCCAGCTTCTTGGCCAGGGCGAGCGAGTTGCTGACCATTCGGGCAATGTGGCGGATGCCGGGCTCCACGTGGCGGCGCATCTCGCCGCCCTTCTGGTAGGAGAAGCCCTCGAGGCAGGTCTGCTGGTTGGTGATGGCGGCGGAGAGGACCGTCATGACGTGGTGCACGGTCAGGCGCCTTGTCGCAGAGGGCTGCCGCTCCAGGTCGGAGATGGTGGCCCGGAGCTCTTCCATGGTGGTGTAGAGAAGCTCCTTGCAGTCAGACAGGGCCATGCGGTCGCGCGCGGTGAGGGACCTCTGCCGGAGGAAGGAGGAACAGTTGGCAGACATGGCTGTGACTTGGGTCTCCGTGCGGTTGCAGGTGGTGCCGATGACGACCGGGAGGGTCTTCTTGTGGACGTCCGGAATGGTGGCGAGCGTGGACAGGCAAAGCTCCGGGTACAGCGTGCCGCCGCAGTGCGCGGCCGCCGCGGCCTCCGCAGAGGGATAGAAGGAGACATCGGACGAAGCCGCCGTGGCGGCGGTGAGTGTGAGGATGAGGTGGACAAAGAGATGCATTGGTTTCTCGGATGAGGGTGACATTGTTGCGTGCTACCCGAGCACGACTTTACAAATTACAAAGTGTGGAGAGCTAGAATGTGACTTTGTGAGACTGGAGTGGTGGACGTACTGGCTATATGTATTGCTATACTATGAGGAAGCCTGGAAGGCGAGAATCTTTGCTACCTGGGGCTACCACGTTGCGACTGAATTGATGACCGTCTTCTCCATGTTGTAGCGTTGGATGTTTGTAAGTGTTGTGTTATAAAACTGTCTTCCCCATGCTGTTGCGTTGGATATTAGTAAGTGTTGGCTTATAAAACCGACGGTGAAGATTTAGGTGTCGGCTGAGGAATATTTGCAATGGCATTACATCGCTGGGAGGGATCAACGTACGAGAGGCTGAATAAATCTATTCTGCATGCCTAGCTCATGGTTCACATATTCATACAGCTATTCTGCAGTTCAAAATAGCATTTACAGAGTCTAAACACGCAGTTCTGCAGTTCAATGGAGAACACTGGCGTCAGACATCAGAGCAGAACAGACAGTGCAGCAAGAAAAATAGGCAGATATTTGCACACACACCAATTGCGTTCAGATCAGTTCAATCATATGGCATTTCCAATCATATATATACCAATCTAGGCTTGTGCTATATTGTTTATGAGGTTGGATGGCCAGGCAAAATAACTAGAAGACTTTATGAACTTTCTTTTCCCCTTTCCATTACATGCTCAACGGAAATAACAAGATTCTGACAAGCATTTGGAAATCAAAATCAGAGTATACATGGAGGTTACCACCAATCGACGCACAAATAAGACAAGAATAGCACCTCACAAGGCGGCGACATGCTCAGAAATCAGTCTTACCAAACATGGATTCAAGGAGGGGCACAAGTACGTGCAAGAGGTTTAGCCGCCTAGGGCATACGGCGGCCGCTGAACTCCTCAGTCTCTTGGGGCTCCAGTTGCTCCCCATCAATCTCGTCGTCCACATGCAAATCATCTCCTCTGACTGCATCATCTTCACCCTCACCAACGACTCTGATTGAATTAACAGATGACTGAGGGACCGCGGAGGCGCAGAGGAGTCCCATGGCGGCGCGCTCGATCTGGCCGAGAGCCGGCGCAACAGGAGCTGGACGGAGCGGCGGCGAGAGGAGTTGCACGGGAAGCTGCGACAGAGGGACGACCTCGACCGGGAGGCGCGCGGCTGGGACGGCGGTGGCGGCGCGAGGAGAGAGGGTGGGGGGTGTAGGAGGGGATCGGTGGGTTGATTTCCAAGTTCTAGGGGAAAAGACCTGTGAGAACGAAAGAACGAAAGAGCTAAAAACCAACCCCCCCCCCCCCCCCCGCTTCGCCGCCGCCGGAGGGGGCGCCGGCAAAGCCGCACGCGCCCCCGGGGATGGTGGCTACGGGGCTTTCTTCTTCGATTCGCTCGGTTTTCCGGCGAAATGGCGTGGCGGCGCGGAGGAGCTGCACGGCGCGGAGGTGCAGAGGTGCGGCGGAGCGCGGAGGAGGACGGCCGCCGTCGTCGTGCGGCAGCGAGGCGGTGGGCCGCCCCGGGCTCGATCTGGGCCGGGCGGGCCACGACCGTTTGCGCTGCTGGGAGGCTGGGGCGGCGGCCCCAGGTCCTGGAAGATGGTGCGGTGTTGGCCGCCGGTGGCAGGAGGCGCCACGGTTGACTCCGGCGCGCGACGGCAGGAACCACGACATCCCTCTGCTCGTCTACTACTCCCGGCGCTTTGCGGGCAAATCAAGCTCGGGGCGAAAGCTTCCACCGACTCCGGTCGGTGCCGATGACGGCGGCGCCTTCGGGTGTCGTTCCCCTTCTTGTTTGCGTCATCGTGGAGCTCGGATTCTGTGCGACGCGAGTGGTTCCAAGATCTCCGGGTGAAAATCTAAGCTCCCTCGGAGCGGGCTACGGTGACGGACACGTCACTTTCTTGTTGGAGGCGTCGCCTTGGAGCTCTTGGCCCTCGCGGTGCGTCGGTTTCGCAGCGGCCGGGCGGGATGGCTCTGTGGTTGGGGGAGGCGGATGCCGGGGTGGCGACCTCGGACGGTGGTGGTACGTCGAGGCGGCGGCCTAGATCCCCTCTACAGCGACGGTCCTATGGGGCAGGGCCTTCTCCTAGCGAGGTTTTGAGTGGCGACTTGGTGCTGCGAGGGTAGCAGGTGTGTCGACCCCGCTGGTTCGGCTCCGGGCAATGCGGAGTTTTGATCTGGTTGCTACGCCGGGGCGGCGGCCACGGATTTGGCGCGACGTTTGAGGTCTGCGGGAGGTCGTCTTTAGCGAGGGTAGGAAGGGCTACGAGACGGCTGGATCGTGCGGCATTGTGGCTCGTGTGCGGCTTTGGTCCCGAGTGGTGTAAGTCGGGGCGGCGGCCCGGGGCTGGTGGTGTGTTTTTGGGGCGTTCGGTGGACTAGCGTCGTATGGGCGACGGTCCCCTCGCTTGTGCGATTTTTGGTCCTGTTTTCCTCATAAACAGGGCATTTGTATGGTTTTTGGGTCCGGTCATCCTTATAAACTGGGCCAATTCTTCTTCTATACGAACTGTAGGAACGCCCTGCCCTCTTCGAGAGGTTACTCGAAAAAAATCCAAGTTCTCTCCCGCCCTCTCTTCGGATCTCCCGCATCTTGTCCTCTCGCCGGCGGCGGCCGTCCTCCGCGAAGGAGGCCTTGTAGCGGATGCGGCGAGACTCTGCTATCTCTTTAGGCCGCAGCGACATCGTCGGAGAACCTCGAAACCCTAGGGTGCTTGCCGCGAGTGGGAGGTGTGTGCGGGCGCGTCGCCCACGTAAAGATGTGGGTGCGGGGGAGGGCGGTTTTATAGGTGGAAGACCTGGTTCGAGTATGACGGTTGTTGATCTTGGATGTACACGGTTTCGCATGAAAAGGAAATAACTGTATTCCGTATTTAAGTGTGATGTTAGAGTACTTGCTTGCAAGTTTGTTTTTTGATGTACTCCCCATTTTATCTCTCTTTTTATGACGGTCATAAAAAGAGACTAAAGGAAAAACCGCATGGCAAAACCTATTGAAAAATAGTGTGAGGCAAGAGACTCACTACATTCCATATTTAAAATGAAAAGGACAATGGCTACAAAGACCCCTATTAAAACTAAAGGTTGTGTTGAAAATCTTGAAAGTCGTTGTTTCTAACTATACCTCCTGCATCTTGATACTTCTTGGTGAAAAAAACCGCATGGCAAAACCAAGACAAGTTGAACTAACCTGAAATCTTTGAACCCAATTTGATTGAGAATGTTATATCATTGAAATCACTATGACCAGTACCACTCCCTTGTGAGGCAAGATGTCGAGCCGCTAATTTATTGCAGTACTAATCGAAAAAGTTCGTGAGTAAAAAAATAGTTTGTCGTCACTGCTCAAATAGGTCAAAGTTTCTCGCACTAAATTGTAAGATGTAGAGTGGAAGGTTTATGGGGAAAAACGCATGGTCGTATCGGTCACGACGGGGATAGAGTTGTGAGAAATTTATTGGGTGTGACTTTGTCCCCACCGTCTAAACTGGTCACAAACGATACACAAATCTATCAGATAAAATGTATTACACTCTAGAAGTAAATCCGACCGTATTGTCATCTTATGATACTGAAAGTCCATGAAAGACGAGAGGAAGTAGCACATGCATGGTCAACGGCGGAGGCAGGAAAATTGTTTTGGAGGGGCCGGACAAAGAAGACAACTCACAAATGCCAGAAAAAAAGCCAAAAAGTGTGACAATGTGATGACAAAATATATTTTTCATTAATTATACCACCATTCATTGAATAATTGTCTGAGAACAAAAGGATATACAATTGCATATTACTAGCTAACAAAAATCTAGACAACAGGAGATAGAGCAACCAACTTTTTCAATTGAAGTCCACTCGACGTGGTGCTTCGTCAAACTCATCTATAATTGCATCTGTCGTTATTCCAACGGCAATCTCCTTTTCAATGTATATTACCAAGCAATCTCTTAGGAATCCATCTTCCATTTTATTTCGAATACTTGTTTTCACAAGTTTCATTGCAGAAAATGCACGCTCGCCGGTTGCGGTTGAGACCGGCAAAGTAAGAACATGGTGAATCAATCTGTTCATTAAAAACAAACAAGTTAGTTTTGTAGCAATGCTTAAATCAACTAGTATAGGAGCACAGAACATTATATACCTGTCAATCAAGTGATAATCATCATTTTTTCCGGTAGCTGCAAGTTTTTGACAAAGCTCCGACATAGTTTTCAAATTCTGAAACTTCGGGTGTACAAGTATATCATGCTCATAATGCCGCAACTGACATCTAAGATTCTCCCTTTCTTGTTCATCAAAATCAGCGGGGTAGAATTTTGAAGCTAGAGAACACACAGTCTCAATGTCAAATGAACTGAATGAGTTCTTGGGGTCCAATGAAGTGCACATAATGAGAAGCTCTGTGATTTGTTTGTTGAATCTGCAGTTTAATTCTTGTGCTTGCTGATCCACAACTACCATGAAAATATCACACCGGTAATGGTGCTCAACTGTAGTCTCATCCTCTACACGAGAATTAATGAAATCCACATATAACTCACCAAAGTTTGGTGTTTTCACTCCATGTTTCACACAGAACGAAAGCACATCACCTTTAAGCTTGCTCCAACCATTATCTCTCAGCTTTTGACGGTCTGGCTCGTTGGAGGGCTTGATGGAGGAACCGAGGAAGGCGTCGGCGCGTTGCGGGCTGCGGAGCTGCTGTCGACCATGAACGGAAGCTGGGAGCAGGCAGCAGGGGATGGATCGCAGAATTTGGGGACGAACAGCAGAGGCGTGCGCTCAACACAGGTGCAGAGGAGGGCAGGAGGCGACAAGCAGGGCCCCCAGGCGACGTGTGAGTTCTGTGCTAGTTCTTTCCGATCCCCACGTCCATGTTCCTTCTTTTTTTATTCAGAGAATAAGAGCAATGGAAAAAAAGACCACGGGAGTATAGGATGGGAAGGTAGGAAAGTCAACATTATGTATAGGTATTAAAAAAAATGTATGCATGTTGGGGGGGGGGGGGGCGGGCCCCTGCCTCCGCCGTTGTGCATGGTCCCACTTTCCGGCGATATATAGTCTCTATCTGGTGCGCACCGCAGTGAGCGGCAGAGCGGAGTCCGCCCCGCCGAGGCTGTGGCCTGTCTGGTGCAACCGTCTGCCTTGTGGCGGAGCGACGGGCCGGATCTCGACCGGGCGGGCCTGTTCTTGGCGTCGGTGAAGGAGGTCGGGGTACACGCATCTCCGGCGAGGTGTAGCTGTCGGGTGGAGCTTGGGCGTCGGAGCGGCAGCTCCAGAATGGAGGCGTGGCAGCACTGCATTCCCTAGTTACTTTAGCCATGCAGGCAACGGGGGCGCCGGTGACAGCGCCGGGAGGAGCTTGGGAGCCGAAGCGGCGGCTCCGGGATGGAGGTGTGGTGGCGTTGCGTTGCATGGCTGCCCCGCCCATGCGAGCGGCGGGGCATCGGTGACAATGCAAGTTGGTGGCCACGGCCCTCAGATGTGAGATGTTGATACGTCCAAAACGTATCTATAAGTTTTGATTGTTTCATGTTACTTTTATATCATTGTTGCATGTTTTACCATGGTTCAATATCATTTTGTGGCATTTTTCTGAACTAACATATTAACAAGATGACAAGATGCCAAGTACTAGTTCATGTTTTCTGCTGGTTTTGAGTTTCAGAAAAGTTGTTAAAGAAATATTCTCAGAATCAAATGCCAATTTACAGAGATTTTTTATCAGAGGAAATAACCAGGAGGCAAAAGGGCATCGCGAGGGGAGCATCCAGGTGGGGCCGCGGGCCCACTTGCGAGCCAGAAGTGGGGACGCGAGTCCCACCGTAGCTACGATTCCCCCACCGCCTCGGCCTCCGCATTCGTCTGTAAAATCCCCCTAAACCTAATTTTATTTTGTTGAGTGTTTTTGTTGTGCGACGGTGCTCCAGTCAAACTGTAGCTAGGTTGTGTGGCCGTGGAGTGTGGTTTTCGCTTGGTTACCCCTAAATTAAATGATCATTATGTGGTTTTTGGGTCCGGTTTCTCTTATTACTGGATCAATTCTCTAATTCTATAATGCAATGTGGGACCTCCCTGCCCTTTGGCGAGGTTCCAAAAAAAGGATTATATATCCATTGAATCGCCATTATGCAGGTCTTAAGGGCGCAGCCACCTGGGGAGTGATGTTTGATTGTACAGAAACACACCAATTAACTATAGCTTCATATTTGCTTAATTACAAACAAAGTTATAGCTCGTTCACTATTACTCACTCCATTCCACGTTATAAGCCGTTTTAGCAAGCTATGTTAGCTTGCTAAAACGTCTTATATCAAGGAAAGGAGGGAGTACCTAATATTGAATCTAAAAAGTGGTTGAAGCATATCCCAGTGAGATCTTTTTACAAATCTCTCGTCTAGCAAATCAAGCAGTGAAAATGGGTCATCGATGAGGTAAAAAAATATCGGGGGCTTGTCGCTAGCCGTCACCACAACATTTAATGGAAAATGTCACTATCCGGGACAAAGTTAGTTCCATACGGTTTAAGCGCGGATGAAGGAGTTGACGAAGGTGGGACCGAGGCTGCCCTAGGAGTGAGAGGAGCTGGGCGGGCCTGGATATCACCACCTCCGCAGGGGGAGCGAGAGCGATCGAACGGTGCCCTGTTTTCGGTGCAGCTAGCCTTGGCAATGCATTTGTCCTTAGCCACCGAGTGGCGCCTGCGGTGGCCATTCCAGCCATCATCATCATCGAGAAACATTGTTTTTAGTACCTTGAGGCGTGTGTTCATGCTTCATGGTCGTTGATTCTCCTCCACCTGACAGTTGACACTCTGCTGTACCGCTGGCGCTAGGGAAATTAGCAACAGTTCTGTCCTCAATTTGGACCTCAGGAAGGAGCCCGGCTGTGGGGAAGTTGGGCTGTGCGCCGAAGATTGACCTTTGGTACAACCACTGGCTTGTCCGATCTTGAGCATATATACATGACAAACAAGCCTATACACATTCCTTCAAAACAAATGAAAAACAAAGCCCATACAGATGCAAACCAGGCAGGCAGGCATGGTATGTCTCCGGCCGGCCGTCGCTCCGCCGTACGTCGATCCTAGACCTGCTTGGGCGCGATGACGCCGAGGCGGACGGCGTTAACGTAGCCCCGGGATGACGAGCCCAAACGCGCGGTAGAGCAGCGAGACGTACCGGGCCCTCGCGGTAGTCCCTGCCGGCCCTGACCCAGAGGAAGGCGCCCTTCACCAGGTCCCCCAGCGCGTTCCCGTACATGGACAGCAGGAACCTCGGGTCGAAGTAGTTGGGGTTGGGCGCGTCGCCGGCGAGCACCTTGCCGTCGTTCCACCCGTCGTAGTACACGCACCTCCCACCGTGCGCGTACTCCGCCACCAGCGGGATGTCGAACGGCACCCGCGGCACGATGTCGTACCGGTACACGATCCGGTAGTAGGATGCCGCCGCCGCCGCCTTCTCCACCTCGGCGCGGAAGTACTTGACGAAGGTGTCCTCGCCGACCCGGGGCTGCCCGTAGGTCATCACGGTGCCGAGCCTGGCGAGGATGTCCGTCTCCTTATGCAGCGCGAGGATCGCCGGGAAGACGGCAGCCAGCGCGCCGCCGAGGCTGTGGCCAGTGACCACCAGCCGGGCCTGCGGGTGCTTCTTCAGCTGCTCGCGGATCACCTCCCGGAGCTTGTAGTAGGCGATGGCCTTGCCGATGGGCGCGGCGCCGTTGGGCGCGTCCTTGGGGAAGGCGCGGTTGGCGTCCTTGCCATCCTCCTCCTGGAGGCCTAGGGCCTTGAGGAACCCGGCGTGGACGTGGCCCATGGCGCCCATGCCCAGCCACGACAGGTTCACGTCCGTCGACCAGTCCTGCATGTTGAACGGCTCCGTGCCGCGGAACGCCACCACCACCACGCTCGCGTCCTTGGCGAGGTCAGTGAACACGAACGCCTGCGTCGTATCCTCCTTCAGGAACTCTGCATATACGTCCTAATTTCGTTAACTCCCTCTCCATCATCGAAACAATTAGCTTCACTGATTTCGTGCTAGCTAGCTAATTAAGCTTGGTACTTACTGTTCCAGCCGTTGTAGAACCCCACAAAATTGAACTGCAAATGACGGCGCACACGAATTCAGTATTAGATCGTCCAAGTTGTGTTGTGTGCCACAATAAACATATGTCAACATATTTTTCTAGATGCACACTTGTCTCCACCATGCATACTTGCATAGACACAGATGCATGGGAAATGATTGCATGTGTCTTTGGCTACCCTACTCTCCGCAAAAATAGTCCACTTGTACCCATTCTTATCATTTCATTCGTCCACTTGTATTTCACTTGTCTCCACATGTTTTTTATTAATCCTTCAACGAGAACATGTGCAATTACGGTGTTGATCATCTACAATCTACATTATTATACTATGGATCATATTCACGTGTGTGCATATGTAATTACCTTACAGACGTTCTTGACCACGTTCTCGACGAAGGCGGCGTTCTCGTAGGCGATCTTGGCCGACATGGCAGTGACCTCGAGCATTTGGTACGTCCGCAAGACGAGGGGCGTCGCCGACGTCACGTACCCGCCGCTCTCTAGGTCCGCGACCTCGCCGGAGACGACGAAGTTGAGCAGCTCCAGCTGCCGCATGTCGCTGGCGGACGTCGTAGCCGGCGCCGGCTTCAGCTCCGTCCGCCCGTCGATCATCCCGATAATCGTCCGGAAGTTGGCAGCCTCCCGGCGCGGGATCACCAGCTTAACTGCATGTGCAGCGCTCATATCACACACATGCCATGAAAATTCATCAAGGATCCATCTAGGCATCCAGCAACGCATTCAATTCAGATTGGGTAGTGTTGCTATCATTTATGCGTGCTTCGTTTGATTTAATGACAAGTACCGCCCGGCTATCAATTGAAGGTTGGTACAGGTGCCAAATTCTAGCAACGTTGTATAGCAGCGAGCTGCTTCATTAACCAAACTATACTCGATAATTAAAATGCCAAGATCGATGGCACATATGTCAATCACGGTTTTTCCGTGGTTGACCGATCCATGCATGCATGCCGATAATATGTGTACACATATTTCATGCGTTGATTAGGACATATAACTTAAAAAAAATAGCAAACCCTTGGAAATCATGACAAAGAAGAGAGCGGGTGGTGTGTATTTCGCCTGCTTAAGTGCTTATGCACTCCCTATACTATAACCACATGAAGTTTTACACAATGGCGTAATATCCAAATGCAACTTCTAATGGTGAATATATTGTAGTACATGCTTTAGACTATAGTATATTCACGGTTTTACTTGTTATGAGGATTACACATATATGACACATATATGAACACTTTCTTAAATCAACACAGCCGAAAATATATTATACTAGAGTGGAGATTTCTTACTTCCAGGCTACAATGCTCCCTTCACTTAAATAAATAAAATCATGCTTGCGAGCTTTTAAAAATCTGAAAACAATCCTACATGCCGTTAATAATCACTACGGGAAACGAATCTTTGCTGGGTGCTAAGTATCGGGCACCCGACAAAGATTAACTTTGTCGGGTGCAAAACTAGGGTACACGGCACAAAAAACTCTGCTGAGTTTAGGTACCCCGGCAAAGAAATTGGACACGGCAAAATATTGAAAACACACTCGGCATTGAAAAACACAAGGCAAAGATTTTGCTGGGTATTTGTAGGTCCTCGCCGTGTACATTTTGTACTCAGCAAAGATTTGGGTTCCTGTAGTGAATGTATCGCACAAACTTGCAAATTCTTACGTTGAATTACTTGATAAATGTGTGAATACGAGTACACACTTTCAGATCCCTAGAATATAACCAATTTTGTCATTTTTGTAGCGCATAATACAAAATGTTCTAGGAGGAAGCATCTTTGACTACATCCAGGATAGTTTTAAATTTTTATGATCTTGTAAATATACTTTTAGTTTGTTAAAATAAATGGTAGACACTAGATCTCGGGAGTCAAAGTGATTGTCCCGTAACCATAAAGAAGAAGAAAAATCAGAGCACACACAAACTCATGCGCACGTGATAAAACAAAAATAAAAATGAAAATTGAAAGAAATTGACATACAAAAAACAAAAGAAAAATCATGGGTGGACGAAATATTCACAAACGCCTGAGCACATAGTTAAATCAACGGCATAGCCTAAAATAACACAAAGGTAAATACATGTATGTTAGATTAACACTAAACACACGCATAAACAAGAAATTAGAAATCTGAAAATAATAAGGAATAATACACGCGCGTGTGGAGAGAGAGAGAGAGAGAGAGAGATCGTTGTTTGATCTTTGTAGACAAACTTACCTGTGCAGTCATCCGCCTTCAATACATCGTTCATACGTTAACAACAATCTCTGCTTTATGGTCCATTGCTCATTCACTTACACATAGTTATATTTTGTGATCCATATTAATTAATGAATGGGTGTTGTGATAAATTTTAGTCCAGCATTATCTTAGGTTCGTTCACATAAGAAGATATATATATATCCACATCTTCATCTCAGTTTGTGTAGGCCGTCCATCATTTGCAGTAGACCATTATTAGTTGCGGAATTAAAATCAAGATGCTTATAAGTATATGTAGTGCATGTATTCGTGGATACGTACATCTGACCATGTTCCACAGAAGGCCGAGCAGGCCCCCGTTCATGGCGATGAGGTTGAGGAATAACTCGACGAAGACGCCGAGCCACTTGGCCGGCGTGTTGATGGCGGCGAGGGCCTTCTGGATGACCTCGGTGAGCTTGACGAAGATGTCGCCGGGGGTGATGCCGATGTCGCGGGCCGTCTCGTCGCCGGCGTCGATGAAGGCGTAGCTGGTGATGGGCCGCCGGAGGATCATCATGGACATGATGTCGATGAACCGCACCCTCTCCGACCGGATGATCAGCTTCTCCTCCCCCATCTTGGGTCGGCCAGCAGCAGCTTTTCCGGCCAGCGCCATGTTCGCCGGACGGTCGCGCCTTCCTGGCTAGCTTCGCTTAGCTTAGCTCAGTAGCTACTTGGTGTGTGTTTCAGAGTGGTGGATCAATCAGCTCAAAGGCACACTGATGCACCATGGAGAAGGGTGCCTTTTATAGGGCTTTGGAGGGTGACAGACGGGACCGGGCCGGGCTGGGCTGGGTGTTAAATGATTGATTGGTTAGGTTTAGAAGGGTAGCTAGGTTTTACGTAAGTGGTTAGAGCCGGTGCATGCATGCTAGCTCGCGCGCTAGATAGTGGCAGCAGAGGGTGCAGCACGTGTGGCTGACTGGCTGTGCTCTGTCAGCCGTGGCTCGATCCATCCCCGCCGGCCACGTGTTTGTCGGGACAGTGTGTTTCTACTGGCTCTGGTTGGTGGCAGCAGTCGCATGGCTAGATTCTTCCAGCATGTTGGATACTCGTAAACCGTCAAACCGGACACCAACGGATAGGATTCAAACTAGCAAGCTGGGGAGGCTGAGGGAGCAAAGCAGTGAACAATCTGTTTACCTGCAGTATGTGAACTGCACCTAAGTGTGTGAGAAAAAAAATCAGTCGAACAGTTATAAGATACTGGAAATATCAAGAAAAAACTATGAATGCATATTAATTGTGTATAAACTTACAGTAAAATGTACGCTCCACGTTATCGGTAACTGAATAGTTCCATATGTGATATATCTTCAAGTATTTTAAAAAAGATTGGATGTTCTCATATAATTTTCCATATAACACAGTGCACGGGCCTTCCATATATTGATCTCTCCTAAATATGGGTAGGCGAGAGATGGCGGCGACAGCTTCTAAAGCATGCACATACGATGCGGGCTAATAGTTTGCCAGACAACCGTTTGTGCTCTCGCCTCGCAGCTGAGGGGTTTGTGAGGCCTCCGGTTTACATGATGTACGTTGGTAGGAGGTTATGGCACTTGCCCCGATCAAGATCACCCCCATTATGAATTGTAGGTGTTGCGAGAGAGGTCGTCGGGAAGGTGGCTTTGAATCGATTGTGTATTTTTTTTGTCATACTTTTGTTCAATAATATAATTAAAAGGCTATGTGCATATTTTGATGCATCTTTTGGTTCTACAAAATTTGAACCGGGTCATCTCTCTCTATTTGTGTACAATTGACAGTTATGTTCATCTCCTCACAAACGTAGGAAATTAAAAGGAGATGTTTACTTTTCCCTAGGGGACTCTCCCTTCCCTAGATGACGTTGCGAAAAAAATATTAACCCAAAGTGATCCCATGTTTCTTGTAATTAATGATATGGGGTCATATCAGCTTCCTCTCCACCCACTTTACATCCATGGATTAAGAGAAGCAAAGTGGTCCACATACAAGATATATAGTGAAGATACATTATGATGTCTTCACATTTCACACGCCCTTTTTTTTATCGTGTATGTGTGTTTAATCGGGTCATGTAAATTACTATGTAATGTAGATCGATCTCCAATCATCCGCAGCTTGTTGTCTTGTGAAACACTTTAAACTCATTTGCCATTGTACTTCTCCGTATTTTTTTTTTTCAAATTCATATGGCATACATTATGATCACAAATGCATGTATTTGTCTTGGAAATTAACTACTTCCAGAGGAAATTACCCACTTTGGTATTAGTGCATATTATATTATACATTGCATAGCCGACCTAATATGGGGTTGACTAGATCTAAGATAGTTATTAACCTAGATCAATTCTAGCCAAAGTTGTTCCATCGTAGTTTTTACTTGAAAACAATTTCACCGCATTTGTTATGCTAGTTGAATGTGCCTTCCAAAATAAGATCAACTGGAAACTATCATAATCCATGTTCTCCTACAAATTAAATAGATCGACATGCATCAAGTGTGTGGGGTGTGCTTATTTTAGTATCTTGACTTACAACTACGGAGTATATATATTCTACAGAGTATGTCAATGTAGTCGCTCTAACTTGCTTCCAGGTAAGCGAGGGACTAATTAATCAAGTAATAGTTGTAAGGACTTTTTTCTATTGCGACGAAGTAATAACTGATGATTATTTGTCTCGTTTGTGAGTAGGTTGTCCGTGATGCTACAAATCGATCATGGTCCAAGGCTTACCCATTCCAAGTGGCTTTCAGTCCAGAATATCCATCATATCTGGTCTGAAATGAACTTTCAGCTGTTGGATAGGTTGGAATAATAGTGCTTTCAATTCAAAATGTTTTGCGTCTGTGTAGTAGAGGGACTAGCAGCATGAGCTAGCTAGGCTGTTTCATGTCATTCTCTCGTCGATCGTGCCATGGATCTCTATCCCACGATTCACACGAGCGCACTATATCATGGAGAGAATATTATTTTTAGCTCGATATGGTATATGCGAAATGACATTGTTCTTAAAAAGATTAGCTCATTTCCTAGAGGTTATACGCATGGCTACACAATGAATCCATGTATGGTCACTTCTTTCTCCGGCGGATGAACGAGAGTCGATGAATTCTAGATTCAACCGACTGTACGTCTGTACGGTTATACCATATATATCTTCATTCGGTGTGTCTGGTGTGTGGCTGATTAATAAATTGCACGATGTATATGAGATTTATTTCATGTCTATTCCGCTGGTAGATTTTTGTAGTGAGTAGTGACCCTCTCTCAACCATTACTATAAAACTGCGCATGATGAAAATATTTGAATAAATATGGTTGTGTGCATCGGTTGATGCAGAAACCGGGCATACGCTAGATATATCCCTTATAAGTATTCAAAAATAATATCCCTTCTATTTAAGATTCATCAATGTTGTAGTGTTGCCACGTATCTATGCAAAGATATATTGTATATGATGAACTAATCCTTGTTGTATACCTTACATCAACCTAAGCGTTAGAGAAATAGGGGCTCCCTCCATGCCAAAATGTAGTGCATCCTAGTAATTCTAGAAGTCAAACAGTGTAAAGTTTAACCAAGTATGTAGAAAAATATTGTATCTACAGCGCCAAATATATACAATATATATGATAGTATATTTCATGAATTGTTGACCTCTTTTTCTACCTATTTGGTCAAACTTTACATCAACCTTTGAAAAATCTAAGACTATACTTTGTCAGAGAGGGTATACACGTCTTATGACTCTAATAAGTACCTATTATATTTTGGAGTACCTCAGCTATATATATCAGTCCAGTTAATTACTTTCCTTCCAGTTGGTGAACCACTAGTAGAAAAAGGACCTTTGGTCCGTAGTCCTGTTTGCCATTAGTCCCGGTTCAAGCAAAAACCGGGATCAATGCCAGGCATTGGTCCCGGTTCGAGCTGACAGGGCCCCGTGAGCCATTGGTCCCGGTTCGGATGGGGGTATTAGTCCCGGTTCGTGGCTGGAACCGGGACTAAAAGGGCGAGCCCCTTTAGTCCCGGTTGGTGTCTCAAACCGGGACTAAAGGGTCTATCTTTAGTCCCGGTTTGAATCTCGAACCGGGACTAAAGACATTTTTTTTTTGAAAACAGATCCCACCCCCCCCCCCCCCCCCCCCCCCCCCGTGGATCGCCTTTTTAGTTTTGCAAAAACACAAAGAAAATGCTAAAACCTTCAAAAAATAAAATCCTTTGAGATTTAGTTAGGTTTTAGTGTCTAGTTTGTATAGAAATTTTGAAATATGAATTTTGACCTTTTTTGCAAAAACCAGAAAAAAAAAAGTAAAACGGCCATAACTTTTGCATACGATGTCGAAAAAATGCGTTCAATATATCAAAAAAAAACTAGAGAAAATTTATAGAAATATTTTCATGTTTTAGAAATTGTTATGAAGAGGAAGTGCACTGGAATTTTTTCAAATTCTCAAATTCTCCAAATTTCAAAAGAAAAAAAAGTTATTTCAAGCAGAAGATTTTTTTCTACAAAATCAAAAAAAAATTAAAAAAATCAAAAAATTAAAAAATTTCTACATTAAGATTAGTATTAATTAATCATTGTTGTTTATGTTAATATAGGTTTGGAATTCAAAAAATAATATCATTTGCCATCGTGCAGGAAGATTTAAGTTTTTGCCGGAAATTCAAATTATTTTATTTTTTTAATTTTTTTTGAATTAATAATTGATTTCTGCATAAAGATTAGTATTACTTAATCATTGTTGTTTATGTTAATATAGGTGGATATAGGTTTGGAATTCAAAAAATAATATCATGTGCCATCAAAGTGTAGGGGATAATAAGATTGATAGCATAGTATTATCAAGATGTACTCAATGTCATGTTGGAAGCTAGTTGGGAAGGAACTCAAAAGTTAAGCGTGCTATGTGTGGAGCAGTGTGAGGATGGGTGACCGATCGGGAAGTTTGCCTACAAGTGTGAGGATGGGTGGAGCAGTGTGAGCCTACAAGTGTGAGGATGGGTGGAGCAGTGTGAGATTAGGGATGATTCGAGATTAAACTGACAAATAATTCAAAGATTCAAAATATCGAAAAAAAATTCCAAATTTTTTTTTTCAAAAAAATTCAAAAAAATACACCGGGACCAATGAGTCTCCCCCACGAGCAGCCAGACCAGGCCACGTGGACACCCATTGGTCCCGGTTCGTGGCCCAACCGGGACCAGCATTGGTCCCGATTGGCCAGTCCCGGTTGGGCAACCGGGACTGATAGCCCAACCGAACCGGGACCATAGGGCATTTTTCTACCAGTGAACTAAAGGCATGCACGTTTGGCGCTTAATTTTCATAGCCTGACTAATGTAATTTCCAACATCAATCAATGCTGAAATTGCCATTGTTAAATCATTTGTTACACAAAGTGATTGTGTGTTAGTTCGGTCGAATTTTCAAAATTCCCATAATAGTATGATGTAAACGTTTTTATGGACTATTTCATTTTCAAGAGTGAATATTTCATTTTTCTTGTTTTCACTCAAGGTGTGGTCGCGGTTTGATTGATATTCATCACAGATATATAATATTTTAATATTAAGAATTACAGGGTCTGAACTCTTACTATTAAGCATTAATTAGATCAGGTCGGAACTTTGTATCATCATATATTTATATCTAATCACCATCTCAATGACTAAAAGCAACCGATCGATCAGATCTAGCTAGCTGGTGGTATCCATATATCATTGTCGCCTACTCGCCTTGTCCCATCAGTCTTCAATTTCTTTGCGCACAAATACCGTGTATAATTATTAAATATGGTTGGTACTAGCTGACCGAACGATGTGCGCGCGGCTTGTGAACTAGTGGTCTTTTGTTTAACAGGGGGCGATCCAAAGAGCTAGGTACTGCAGTAGTATTATTTAGCAGTGGGAATATATATATATATATATATATAGGGTGGAACTATTCTACAACCCTTTTAAGAGATTGTAGAATACCTATTCTACAACCCCAAATACTAATTAGTAGCTTATCCCAAACCGGCCCCGAAAAAAGACCTTCTTCCCGTCCGCGCGGGCGACCGAGCGGCGGCGGTAACCGGCGCGAGGGAGCCCGCGACGGAGTCCGACGAACTCCTCGTCCCGGATCCGGCGCCGCCGCCCTGCCCTGCGCTGTGCCTGGAACCAGCGCCGTCGTCCAGCCTCACCGCCCCTGGCCACTTCAACGCGCGGACGCCACGGATTTCTTCCTCCACGTCGGGCACGGCCCTAGTTCCAATCGGTCGCCGCCGTCCAGCGCGTGCTGCCGCTCCCAAGCGCCTCCGGCCGCACGCGGCTGAACTCATTGGACGCGTGGAAGATTAACTTCCTGCGAGCCCAACACATCCCCTCCCCTACCTCGTTGACGGCGGCGTGCAGCCCTGTCCTGCCCACCGCGCCGTCCCAAACCTCCAGTGCCTGCAGGTCTGAACCTGCTCCAGCATTTCTTCCGCTCGTGCGCAATCTAGGGATTCAAGCGCCACCACCGGCTGCTCCTGTGCCCTGATCCGGTCACCACCTGAATCCCCCCACCATGGCCTACTGCTGAACCACGCCCGCACGACCTCCACTTGGAGTCCACCGCGCTCGGCCGGGAAAGTCCATCTCGTTAGTCTCGGGAAGTCACGGCGTACCTGCGTCTCCGCCGTTGCCCTGGGTTCACCACGGTCCGGCACCAGCGACAGCGCAAAGAACACGTTGTTCTGAACCTCCTAGGTGCACGCTCTGAACCTGTCTTGTGCCCGCTCTGAAACTCCAAGTCAATCTCAAAATATTTTTCCAATCTATCGCTTCATTGCTTGATTCAGTGCTGCAAGCTGAGGCACTTCCTTTGCTGCTAGCTGTTTGAACCGTCAAAATGCTGGGAAACTACCTCACGTCCTCCTCCAGAAGTTGATTTGCTTGATCTGCCAACAGAGTCGCGCGGGAGTTAACCGGGCCACGAAGAGCTGTTCACTTTTTCGCCGAACGAAGTTTGCTTCTTATCTGTGTGAAGTTTAGTTACTTTTCTGTTTTCTGGTGAAGTTAACTTCAAAATAAGTTTATTTGCGAAAATTTTCTCAAGTCACTTATGTGACAAGTGAAGTTCTGAAAAAATGATTGTGACCCGAGAAGTTTATTGTGGAAAATTTATGAAGTTAACTTATGTGACGAGCGAAGTTCTGAAAAAATGAAGGTCAACCGAGAAGTTTTTGCGATTTTTTTTCTGAAGTTCACTTTTTGTGATGAGCAAAGTTTCAAAAAAATTATGGTGAACCGAGAAGTTCGTTTGCGAAATTTCTGTGATGTTCACTAATGTGAGAGCGAAGTTCAAAAATATCATGTTCAGCCGCGAATTTCAATTACGAATTTTTTTGTGAAGTTCACTTATCCGACGAGCGAAGTTCAGAAAAAATTATGTGTAGCCAAGAAGTTCATTTGCGAAATTTCTGCGAAGTTCATTTTCCTAACGGGCGAAGTTAACTTACGTGACAGACGAAGTTCAGAAAGGATTGTAGAATAGCTATTCTACAAGTGGTTGTAGAATAGCTGAGACGTATATATATATATATATATATATATATATATATAACATGTAGATACCTCGAATACACATACCCAAGGTTATATGTACCTCCTATATACCCAACATGTGCATACCCGAGTTATATGTGTCATCTACATACCCAAAATGTACTATATTCTATCCAGATGCCCGGGCACCAGGGAGCATCTGTTAATTTACCTATATATATATATATATATATATATATGGCAGGACTAAACAGGAATCTACCTTAAGAGATTCCTATTTAGCTTAAACAGAAACCATTCCTGTTTTGACCCGATCCGTAGAAACTAACCGCACCCCAGCCCCTCGTCTCCTACCTTCCACTCTACACGGTGGCTCCCCAACCGAACCACCACCTACCCCCACCTCTTGAGCCGCCGGACGCCCGGACCCACGCCGGGGTCCCACGTCGCCGCTGCCCTGGCCGGAGGCCCGCGCTGCCGCTGCCTTAGCCGGGGCCCCCTGCGCCGCCGCCCTGGCCGCCCGACGACATCCCTCCTCCGGCCGTCCTCCCTCCACCCCGAGCACCTCCATGGCGCGCGCCACCGGCCTCCCTCCCATAGAGCTGCCGCCGCTCGCCCTCCCTCCACCTGCCACGCCATCGACGCCCTCCCTCCGCCACGCCCCCGGCCACCCCCAGCCGGCGCAGCTCTCTCCACCTCCTGCACACAGCGGCGTGCCCCGTCCACCTGCCCGGCAGGGCGTGGCCCCGGCCAACTCCTTGTCGTCGCCATGCGTCCCCGTCCACCTCCTGCCGGCGCGACTCCCGTCCACGTCCTGCCCGGCGTGCCCCCGGCCACCTCCTGCCCGAAGAAGCGCCGCTGCTCCACCTCCCGCCAGCGCGCGCCCCAACCACCTCCCGTCCGACGAGCTGCCGCTGCTCCATCTCCCTCGCCCGAACCACCTTCTGTGCCGCCGCCGCCTTGGCCGAAGGTCCACGCCGCCGCCACCCTGGCTGGGGTCCCGGTCCGCCTCCGCCCTGGCCGGCGGGCGCGACATTGCCGCCCTGGCCGAGGTCCCATGGCGCCGCCGCTCTGTCCGAGAGCCCGCTCCGCCGATGCCCTGGCCGAGCTGACACCTCCTACCCCATGCACGCTCGCGCCGAAGAGCTCACCCGAGTGTCGTCCCTGCCCCTACCAGCGACCCCAGAGTTTCTACTTCGCCCAGGCTGACAGTTGCGTGCTGGTGCTTCTGCACCAGGAACTCCAAAATCAAGTGAGCAAGCGGAGAACGAAGAAGCTCACTGTTGGAAGCAGTTCGTTTTTCTCGTCAGTAAAGTTCAGTTCGTTTAAGATTGTCAGATGAGTAAAATTGCAGTTCTCTGATACCACATATTATCACTTCATGCGGGGTACCTAGGTAACGGAGAAGGGAGGCAAGAAGACAAGCTCCATGCCATGCTCGAGTTGGTGTTTCAAGCTAGCTATAGTGTGAACTGTATTTTGCTGCTGATGTGAGCCACAGTGGTGGTGTGAACCGCAATTTACTTGACTGTGTTTGTTTGTGTGGGAGTTCACTTGATGAATTTTATGACCTCACCTTGAAGAAAAAAGGTTCACTAAAAAAAAGGTCCACTCAGAATAGCTTAAAAAGTTCACTTGATGATTTTTAAAAAGTTCACTTCGTTCAGCAAAAAAGTTGAGTGAAAGAGTTCACTGAAATAAAGTTTCGGAAAAAAAGTTCTCTTCGATCAAAAAAAAAAGGTTCATTAGCAGTTTAGAAGAAAGTCCACCTCGTTCACTTAAAAAAAAAGGTCCACTCAGAAAAAAGGTTCACTTCAAAAAAACGTCCACTCAGAATAGCTTAAAAAGTTCACTTGATGATTTCTAAAAAGTTCACTTCGTTCAGCAAAAAAGTTGAGTGAAAAAGTTCACTGAAATAAAGTTTCGGAAAAAAAGTTCTCTTCGATCAGAAAAAAGGTTCATTAGCAGTTTAGAAGAAAGTCCACCTCGTTCACAGGAAACAAAGTTCACTTCGTTCAGAAAAAGGGTCCACTTCATGTTCCGTCTGAAGGTTCACATGTCATGCACGAGAAGGTTCACATAGCAGTCGCGAGAAGGTTCAGAAAGTTCCTGTTTAGCTTAAACAGGAATAGGTTCCTTTTTAGCTGAGTTATATATATATATATATATATATATATATATATATATATATATGTAAATTAACAGATGCTCCCTGGTGCCCGGGCACCAAGATGACAAACAGTACATTTTGGGTATGTAGACGACATGTATGTCTCGGGTATGCACATGTTGGGTATATAGGAGGTACACATACCTTTGGGTATGCATATTTGAGGTATCTACATGTTATATATACCATGGGTATGTGTGTCCAATTGTACGTGTACAGATCAGGTATATATATAAATAACTTAGGTATGTGTATATATTAGGTATGCATACCCCATAATATGCATACCCAAAATCACATGTACCACCTACATACCTAAACTATACATACCCAAGGTATATGCATATGTCTACATACCTAAAACTTATCGTATTCCATCCTGGTGCCCATGCTCCTAGGAGCCCCATATATATATATATATAGGTACGAGCTATTCTACAACCGGTTGTAGAATAGCTCCCTACAACCAGTTATGCACTTCCTGCGTGCTTTATCTGTACTGCTATGTTTTTTTTTGGAAGTTCAGGAACTGTATTTTTGACGTAATTATTTAACCGTTTATCCAAATTGAGCAAACGATATACCGTTGAAAAGCTAATGAAAATCCGCATCTTTTTTGTGTAATACGATTTTTGCATATTCGCTATGGTTTTGAAACAAATTTGAGAAATTTGAATCTGTGAAAAATCACAAAAAACGTATTTTTAATCGATTTTCTCAATCACTTATCGGATTTAAGAAAATGATATGCCATTGAAAAGGCAATTCAATTCCGCATCCTTTTGTTTCAGATCATCCTTACAACTTCATTACGGTTTTAAAACAATTTGAACAATACCGAAATCTAAAATATCACAATAAACTTATTTTTTGAATATTTTCTAAACCGTCTGTCGGAATCATGCAAACGATATGCCGTTGGAAAGCTATTGAAAATGCACAACTTTTTTGCTTTGACGGTTTTTTCAAATACATAACCGATTAAAAGTAATTTTGAAAATACTCTATTCTGTAATGAGGATACGGGCGGACGGTATTTCGTCAACAGTTTTTGAACCGCTTGTCAGAATGTTGCAAATAATATGGCAATGAAAGATACCGATGATACACAACTATTTCGTTCACTTTGTTTTCGCAAATACGTTACGGTTTATTATTAATTTCAAAGTTCTAAAAACGGATTACCGGTGTTTTATGAAGGGGGTGGGATCAAATGGATTAAATCAAATATGATTCGTTGTGGGATGCACTACCTAATGAAATTAGAATTATATTAGAACATATGAAGCTATTTATATCAACGTTTAATGCATCTATAGCTCAAATTGTCAAGATAATTATGATTTATTTCCGTCCTAAAAAAACAAAGTATCGTACTTCCCATAATACAAGGTGCACTGCCCATTATAAGCGTGTGTACTGCCGACGGAGTTTCGGTGATTAATGTTCAGTAAAATAACGATAACTTTCTCATACGATGTTCGTTTTACGTTAATTACCGCTCAAAATGCTCGGCTTGAAAAGACACATTTATTAAAGCTACCGGTTTCACCGGTAACGACATTATCAAATATCTATTTCTAAGTCTGTTTTTCTCTCGGTCAAAGTTTGGTCAAACCTATTTTTCCCCTTTAAAAAATTATTTGATAACCCATCCGACCTTTGAATCGAGTGATTCTCTTTCTGTTAGAAAGATGGAGTCGAGATCTATCTAAAAAAATTGAAAAACATGTGTACTTTTTTTGCTACAATGTGTACTTCGGGGAGGAGATACTGCACTTCCGATGATAATTAGTGACATGATACTTCTGCGTGTACTTACTATGAAAAAGAGTAACGGAACTTCCCTCGACACACGAGTGAACTTCCCAGTTTAAGCGCGTGTACTGCTGGCGGGTTTATTTGTGATTAGTTGTGAGTAGTATTCGCTGAAACATGTTCATATCGTATTTTTGTACTTCCCGACAGGGAGGATTGTACTTCTCAGATTTTATATATGTACTTCTATGTGGGATTTTCAAAAAAATGGTGAAGGATTTGAACTTAACAATTTAAAATTGCGTACTTCCCGATACTTCTATGTGTACTTCTCTATGGAGACAGTGCACTTCCGAAATTGGTCCTCTGTACTTCTGAAAATTAGCGATTCTTTTTGCGTTGGAAAGATGGGGTCGAGATCTATTTACAAAATTGAAAAATATGTGTACTTCTTTCTACAACCATGTGTACTTCCACGGAGGAGATACTGCACTTCCGATGTTGATTACTCACATGAAACTTTTGTATGCTTAGGTAATTGAACTTCACTCGACACATGACTGAACTTCCTAATATATGTTCCTGTACTGCCGACGGGTTTATACTTGTACTTCCGGAAAGTGAAGATTGTACTTCTCTGATTTTATATTTGTACTTCTAGGTGGGATTTAAAAAAAACTGGTGAAGGATTTGAACTTGTGTACTCCACGATGCTACCATGTGTAGTTCTCCGCGGGGACCTTCGTACTCCGGAAAAGTAGTGATTCCTTTTGCGTTGGAAAGATGTAGCCATATTAAAATTTTGAGAAAAAATGTGTATTTCCCAGCAACCACTTATATTTCTTTCATGTTTTCTCTGTACTGCTATGATTTTTTGAGAAGTTCATGAACTTTGGTTTTGTTGTAGTTGTTTAACCGTTTATCCAAATCGAACAAATGATGTAACATTGAAAGTCTAATGAAATTCCACATATTTTTTTGTGTAATACCATTTTTGCAAATTTGTTATAGTTTTTAAACAAGTTATAAACACTCGAATTTTTTAAAATCACAAAGAAAGTATTTCTTAAAAAATTGTGTACTTCTCGATAATACCATGTGTACTTCTCGTCGGGGAAAGTGGACTTCCAAAATTGGTCCTCTACACTTTCCGCAGTCTCTGCGTGTATTTACTATATTTTTAAAATATTTTTTCAGAGTTTAGCCTAAACTCCGTACTTCCTAGAGTCACCGTGTGTACAGTGTACTTTTTATATTTTTACTGATGACTTTCTGAATTTCACGTGAACTTTTACACTTCCGACATTGTGTTTGGAGAAAGAAACAAATAAAATGACAAAGCGGAGATTTTTCTCAACTACATGTCTTCTCTTATCTTCTCCTTGCTGCATTGTCTCCTTATTTAATTATGTGCCCACAAATTAAGAGCAGAAACACAATTCGGTGTAAAAGTTGCAACAGCGGAACAAGGGAATTAGTAGCAGGATCTTAGCTTCGTGTGTACTTGCAACATGCGGCGGAGATTCACGCGTCCTGAGCGGCAGACTCGTTGTAGTCTAGCAAGAGTTCAAGCGTTCGCATGACTGTAGCATGAAGCATCCTCCTCCTGCAGGCTCTCGTGCTACAGCAGCTCGAAGCGCCATACGGCGCTCGCCGGAGGAGCAGGACACGCAAACAGTAACACACAAGTGCTCCCCGTTGCCCGTTGTACTTCGTATATATACGGATTGTACTTATTTCTGACAAATAAGTGCACTGCCTGCCGTCCCAAAAACTTTTAGTGCGAAGAGAAACAGATAGACAGAGAAGGAAGAAGCAGATAGATAGGAGAAAAGCACGCGCGGCCATGGCTGGGAGACATCCGGCGGTGAGGGTGGGGACCGTATGCGGAGCTGATGTGACCTGGATCAGTAGCCAACACCATTCCTTCTTCAATCCCGCGCGTGGGTCGTCCTCCATGGCGCAAGCTGCAGCTCCTCTCGCCGAAAGGCGACCATCTCGCAAGGGGATGGGAGCGCGGAAGGCGGCGACGCGTGACTATCGGAGGCGCAGCGAAGTGCGCCGGTGGCCTGGGGAAAGAGGACGCGGCCGTCGGGCGGGAAAGGAGGCGCGGTCGAACTTCGCTGGAGAGAGGTAGTTGGTCGGCGGTCAGATGCGCGCAGGTGAAGCGAGGCAGGCCAACGGCTGCCGGCGGTGTGTGGAAGAAAGCGGCGCCGGCGGCCGAGGGAGCAGGGGCGAGCGGCGGTAGGAAAGCAGGGCGCACGCCGGCCGGGGGCGAGCCGCGAGCAGGCCGGTGGGGCGCGGGCCGCGAGCAAGCCGACGGTGGGCCGGGACCTGGCTGGAGCTTTGGGAGCAGAAGAGGGCGGCGAGCGCGTCGCCGGCGGCCGGAGCCCGAGGTAGTGGGTACACGTGGATCGAATGCGGAGAGGGAGGCAGGTGGGGGTTCGGTCGTGCGATTTCTTCTTCTAGCGGATCCAGTGCACTTCGCCTATAGGGCACCGGCTGTAGAATAACTAATCTACAACCGGTTGTATAATATACCCGCCCTATATATATATATATAATATCTCAACTAAAAAGGAACCTATTCCTGTTTAAGCTAAACAGGAACTTTCTGAACCTTCTCGCGAGTGCTAAGTGAACCTTCTCGCGCATGACATGTGAACCTTCAGACGGAACATGAAGTGAACTTTTTTCCTGAAATTTTTTTGGGACGAGGTGAACTTTTTTCGCAATTGCACATGAACTTTTTTTCTGTACCAAGTGAACTTTCTCGCGCATGACATGTGAACCTTCAGACGGATCATGAAGTGAACTTTTTTTCTGAAATTTTTTTGGGACGAGGTGAACTTTTTTCGCAATTGCACATGAAATTTTTTCTGTACCAAGTGAACCTTCTCGCGCATGACATGTGAACCTTCAGACGGAACATGAAGTGAACTTTTTCCTGAACATTTTTTCGAGACGAGGTGAACTTTTTATCGCAATTGCACATGAACTTTTTTTCTGTACCAAGTGAACCTTCTCGCACATGACATGTGAACCTTCAGACGGAACATGAAGTGGACTTTTTTCGGAGCAGATCAAAGCCAGGAACGGCAGGGTCGCCGCCGGCCGGGCGTGCGGCAGGGGACGTCGGGGTGGCGCAGTAGTTGAAGGTAGGTGCGGGCGCTTGGGGGCACTGGCCGTGGTGAACTGAACTTTAGAAAAAAAAAGCAGTCAACAGACGGTGGAGCACGACAGGCGAGCATCCAAATTGGTAGGCGGTTAACTCCACGGGGCGAGCCAGTAGCTGGGGGCGGGGCAGGCAGCTCACCAGGGCGGGGCACGCCGGGGGAGGAGGCGCGCTGGAGGAGGTTCACCGAGGGAGGGGCGGCGCGCGCCGCTGGAGATCGACGGGTCTGCGGGCGGGCGGGAGGTCGCCGGGGCTGCGCGAGGCAGGAGGTCGCCGCGGTGGGGCCGCGCCGTCCAGGAGGTCGCCGGGGGCGCGCTGGGAAGGAGGTCACCGCGGTGGCGCCGCGCCGGGCAGGAGGTCGCCGGGGGCGCGCCGGGAAGGAGGTGGAGGGAGCCACGCCGGTCAGGGAGGCGCCCCGCCAGGCAGGAGGTGGCCGGGAGGCGCCGCGTCGGGCAGGAGGTGGCCGGAGACGGGCCGGCAGGAGGTCGGGGGCGCGCGGACGCGAGGTGGAGGGAGGGCGTTAGCGGCGCGCGAGGTGGAGGAAGGGCGGCCGGCGGCGCGCCAGGTGGAGGAAGGGCGGCCGGCGGCGCGCGAGGTGGAGGGAGGGCTGCCGGCGGCGGCGCGCTGGTAGGTTGGGCGCCGGCGGCGAGCTGGGAGGGTGGCCGACGGCAGCGCGCCGGGAAGGATGGGGTCACAAGCGTGGTGGGTGGTTGTTTTTTTCTGGTTCGGTCGGGTCGGGAGGTTAGTGGGTCGGATTGGGTTGCACAGATTAGGAATAGTTCCTATATAAGCTAAATAGGAACTCTTAAGGTAGGTTCCTGTTTAGTCCTTCCCTATATATATATATATATATATATACATAATAATAAAAGTATTAAGTCTTCTTCTCGTACGTCGTTAAAAATACTCCTAATTAAAGTTGAACAAAATTACCCACCACTGCCACCCATAAATGAAATACCCTTTCGTTTTTTCCACCCGTGAAAAAAAGGTTCGACAGACAGCCTCACGCAGCGTGGCGTCCCTCATGCAGTCGCGCTCGCGCGCCCAGCGTGGGCCCGTGGGCCTAGGTCCTGGGTGTGGGCCGGCCCAGCAAGACCTATGGCTGATCAGCCAAGATAAATAGTTTTCGTGTGTTCAGGTAACTCATAAGTTTGAGTCCAACACGTACACGGTACAGACGAACCCACCGCCTAGGCCTGCTCCCTATATATAGCAACGATCGGAGGAGAGGCGCACACAACTCGCACGGGCCTGAACTTGGAAACGATCTTGTCGAGACCTGTCGACGATCTCGCCGAAACCGCCGAAAGCTCGAAGGAACGATCTCGCCGGCAAGGGCAAATGGTAAATATATTGCTAATAATGCCGGAGGAGGAGCCGCTGATGCTCGCCAACGCAAAGCTCGTGGCCAAACTCAGCCACCCCGCTGGCGAAGGGGACACGCTCGCGGCGTACCTCACAACATGTCCTTGGAACCCTGCCGGATCGCTGGCCTCACCTTGCCATCGGCATAGATCACAACCGAGCTTCAAAGGAGCTGCGGCCTGCGGGGTGCAGGGGACGCAGATGGCTCCATGCATGGTCCAATTCGTGAGGTTCTCATGTATACGTCCATGGTTCCTAAATTTGATACTAGGGATGCAAGTTGGTGATCCTTGCACGAGCATGCGACGTTTCCTGTCAGACCTACTGCTTTGGATCTGAAAAAAACGACATACTGAGGAGTGGGAATCATATGATGAGAACTATACTGTTTGATCGTGTGACGCTGGCTGCCTGCAAGCAGCCTTCACCGGTTCCACGACCTCCCGCTGGAGCAATGGTCATCGAGTAATGATTTTTTTCTCTCCTGCTGACACTCTAAATTTGATACTAGGATGCAAATGGTGATGGTCTACTGGTGGAGCAGTATTTCTCTGGAAGGATCTTAAATTTCTTGATGTCACAGATAATGTGGAGCACATAAATTCTTAAAGCGTAATCACATTTTTTATAAGTGGGGACAACGTTCAGCAAGTGTGAGTGATTTGTGCTATGTAATTCTCTCCATGCACCAGTCACTAGTAGGAAAAGGGTTATAGGAGATATGGCATTCTGTGGCGCACCATTAATTGGTGCGCCACAGAATTATTTCTGTGGCGCCACAGAAATTTTGGACTTTCTGTGACGCATCTTTTGCCCATGCGCCACAGAAAGTCAGAATTCTGTGACGCATGGGTGGTCATGCGCCACAGAAAGCCAGAATTCTGTGACGCATGGTGCTGGATGCGTCACAGAAAGTTGGGATTCTGTGGCGCACCGCGCCACAGAAAATCTGCGGGTCCCACGTGCAATTATTGGGGAGAGGTGTATCTGGGGATATTCTGTGGCGCACCGCGGCTGGTGCGCCACAAAAATTCAACTTTCTGTGACGCATGGTGCTGGATGCGCCACAGAAAGTTGGGATTCTGTGGCGCACCAGCTACGGTGCGCCACAGAATGTCCACTTTCTGTGACGCATCCAGCACCATGCGCCACAGAAATTTGGCCCACCAGATCTACAAAAAGGTGGCAGCACGCTTTCCCCATGCATGTGACCTTCTTCATCCTCCCATCTAGCTCGAGTTCCTCCTCTCTCCCATGCCATTTTGACCATCCTATTCTCCATCATATGTTGTTAAACCTAATTTTGACCATCCTTTCTCAATACGGGCTTGGGGAGAGCCTCCATATATATTCTCCTCCTCTCTTTTTGTCCACTATTTTCTCTCCATCACCACATACTCTCTCTCATCGATCACGGTCACGTCTCGGCAACGGATCTAGATCTACTAGGTGGGTATTGTTGGATGGATATGTGTATGCATGTTTTGTGTGGCCGGCGATGTGTATGGATGTTTGTTAAAGGCATGAGAAACTTGTCGGCGGGCGGTTTGCACGACGATCGATGTTTATACATGAAGCTTGTGTGTGTTGTGCATGTTGTTGCCTTTTGTTGTTGCGTTGCGCCGGTGTGGTGCATGGATGTTTGCCGAAATGTTGATTCATTTCCATTTCGATAAATTTTTGCACCACATATGTCCTACTTTTAGGGGAAGTCATGCCGAATTTTTTCATCGAACATTTCCGACTTTCCGACTTCCCGCATGAGAAGCTTGTATGTGTGTGTGTGCATGTTGCGGTTAATTAATTCTAATTAATAACACATACTCGTGTGCCCTCTTGACCTACCGCACGTTAGATACCACGTCTGCATCAATGATTGCGCAATTTATCGGGGCGAGTACGAGGACAGAACCACATGTCCGGTGTGCGGCCAAGGACGGTACAAGAGCCGTGGGAAGAAAGTTCCTCGAAAAGTGGTATGGTACTTTCCTATCACTCCCCGTCTGCAGCGGTATTTCGTGGACCCTAAGAAAGCAAAGCTCATGCAATGGCACGCGGAAAGGGAGAAGCCCGATGAAGATCCGGAGAAGGGCAGGATCCTTACACACCCTTCAGACGCTAGCCAGTGGCAAGAGTTGGACGCCGTCGGAAATTTCGGAGGCGACGCAAGGAACGTCAGGCTCGGTATGAGCACCGATGGACTCAATCCGTTCGGCAACCAGAATAGCACGCATAGCACCTGGCCCGTGTTTGTATGGCCTTACAACCCGTGGTTGTGCACGAAGCAAAGGTATATACACATGCGTATTCTCATTCAGGGGCCGAAACAAGCAGGTGTCCACATACATACGTATCTCGCGCTGTTGGAAGAGGAGTTAGCCACGTTGTGGGCGACGCCAGCCCGTACGTGGGATGCCTACACTGGAGATTATTTCCCCATGAGAGCCGCGTTGCTCACGACGGTGCAGGACTATCCTGGTTGGCCAGAGTAATCTGTTTGCTCACTAACCACTGGGATATGCTAGTGTAGTTGTGGTAAACAGCGCATCAGGAATTTTAAACGGTACACAGCCAAATAATTCTGTGGCGCACCGCTTCAAGGGGTGCGTCACAGAATTATTCTGTTCACACTTACATGTGGGCCCTCCCACGGGGCGCGGCCTCACTCGCATCCTCACACAGAAAACTGCTACGCGTCCTCGCCGCGTCCTCGCCGTCCTCGCCGTCGACGAGTGCTCTGGCCGCCCTCGCCGTCCTCGCCGTCGACCTCGTCCTCGCCGCCTCCGCCCCTCCCTCCCCCACGCCGCCTCCGCCCCTCCCTCCCCCTCACCCCCCACGACGCCGTGGACCTCGCCCTCGACCTCCACGACGCCGCCGGCTGCAGGACCTCCATGACGCCGCCGGCTGCAGGACCTCGACGCCGGCTGCCCCTCCACGATGTCGCCGCCCTCTCCCTCCCCTTCCCGATCGAGGTGCATCCCCTTCCCCCTTCCTCCCTCCCCTTCCGAAATCCTGCAGGCAAACTGTTTGACGAAATTCCACTTAGAAAAACTTGTACCGTACTTTGTCTAAACCTCTAAAAATCTACATTCAGTCAAGAATCCAGTAAAATCTTCATACCTTTGATGCTGCAACTTAACCTCCACAAGATCCAAATGATCCTGTTTAAATGTTCCTACTTCATAATATGATCTTTGTCTAAACTGTTAGGATGGTTAGGAATTCTGGTCAATACTCAAATACATCACTACCAGTTTGAAATCTTGCATAGGCGGTATGATCTTTGTCTAAACTGTTAACACCAGTACTATATATACCACAAGTAGTATGGTCGGTATGCAATCAATTATTATTGTTCATAAATAGTAAATACTATATGATGCACAATGTTTGAAAAAAAATAGCACACAAGAAGTCAGTATGCACGGTTCTCAAACCTAGCATTTTGGAACTTCTGCCCTAACTAGTCTAAACCTCTAAAATATGTATCGCACAATCTGACTTGAGAATGTTAAGTAGGTTGTATGTAGACTGTATTGCATTAGTGGCAATTCGGTTTGGAGTTCTATGATATAGAACTTCGATCCGTGCAGTTGTTCTTGTGTAGTGTGTAGTTGTTCTTGTGTGATGTGTGTGCTGTCCACTGATGATCCATTTTTTTGGTTGTATAGGGTGCAGAGTTGCTTGTGTGTGCTAGGCAAGAAGACACCCGTGGAATCGATTTGGTGAGCTCCGGTGACCATGTGTTATGTGATACCACGACCATCGTGTCGTGGTTGTTTGTGATGCTGTTGCCGGCCAGCGATGCCGGCCATTATTTGTGAAATGCTTGTGCAGGTACCCCGTGAGGCCCTTGAGATTGCCGGAACGTCGATTAACTTCCGTTCCGGCAAATTCGGGTACTCCATATGTCCTATTTTTAGCAAAGGTCATGCCAAAAAATTTCGTGAAATTTAGCATGACTTTGCTAAAAATAGGACATATGGGGTATTGCGGCTAATGCATGGGCCGGGGTATCTTAGTACTAAATTAAGTGATGCTTTTGTTATATTTGTTGTACTAACTTTTTTCCTCTTTTTCAATGCAGTGCAAACATGTCCTCCGAGGCCGGCCCTTCTAAGCACATGAGCGTCGAAGAACAAGCTAGAGAAAAGAACATGTCGTTCTGGGAAGTGAACCCGGAGATGGAGGATGCGGAGGCCGCCGAACTGGCTCGTGACGGCGATGGTGACTTTCTGTTAGAGGACACCGACGGAGATGGGGACGCAACCACCACCACCGAGGGCGGCGACCACACGGATGTCGGGGGTGGCGACCACACGGATGGCGGTGGTGGTGGTAACCCGACCGCTAAGAGCTTAAGAAGCAGAGGAAGGACCGGACACCGCAAGCGGTCGGCACGTCACCGACACGTTCACTAAGGTCTCGAAAAGTGGCCAACCCAGGAGCCTAGGAACATCGCAAAAGGGTACGGCATGCAACTAGGGTGCATCCTCCGGGAAACCGTGTCGATCAACACGTATGACCTCAGGACGCGGAGAATGAGGCTTTGCGCACACAACTCCTCAAGAAGCTTCACGAACGATACATTTTCCCGGATGATGGAAACAAAAAGGTGGACTTCGCCATCACGAAGATGAACACCGCCTTGACCAGCTGGAGAGGCCGGGTGAAGGCGAAGATTGAAAAGGGTCTTAGCTGGGAAGAGATCAGTGCCAAAGAGCCGTACATCGACATAGAAGAGTTCGAGGCATTGAAGTTGTCCTTGGCATCTCCGGAGGCTGAAAAATGGACCGAGTGGGGGAAGAAAATGCGGGCACTGAACTTAGGTAACCACCATTTGGGAAGCGGCGGTTACGCAGGAAAAAGCCCGTTTGGGACAAGGAGGATGCCGAGGTTGCGAGACTTGGGAAAGAGAACGTGGCATAAAATCACGGACGAGCAAGTTAGGAACTTTGTTCGGTCCCGCTACTATCTGAAGCCGGGGACGGGGGAATTCGTTACCGACTATAAAGATGTGCTGGATTTCGAGAAAACGCTGGTAAGGAACTTAATTACCGCGGATATCTCAAAGTCCATTTGCGTTGATTTCTACATGGGTTCACGTTTATTTCCTTTGTCCGCAGGAGGCTGAGTTGAAGGCTGAGGCTGAGGCCGGCCCGTCGTCCCAGGAGGCTCAGGCCGGCCCGTGGGACACGACTTTCAACCGGGCGATGAACGTTTACAAGGGGAGGGACAAGTCAAAGCCGCCGACGTCAGCTGGCCGTGTGACCGGCTTTGGTACGCGATGAAGTTCATCGAGTACTACAGCACGGACACCGACAAGAAAAAGGAGAGGAGGAAGCCGGCTAAAGATAAGCCGAGGTTCTCGAGCTAAGGAAGAAGCTGGAGACACTAGAGAAAGAAAAGGTGGACTCCAGCATGGTGGACAAGCTAGTGGCCGAGAAGGTGGACGAGAAGCTCCGGAGTTTGTTACCCCCTGCATTGATGGAGGGGATAGCTGCTTGGCAAGCGGAGGTCAACAGGGGCCGATACACGTGCCCAGCTTCGCCGGCAGCACCTCCAGCAATAACGTGTCGCCGGTCCTGGTGACCCCACCGGTGCCCCCCCGGCCGGAGAATAATGATAATGCGCACGAGCGCCGGAGAATGATAGGCCGGCCGCCGGCACCGGCGCCCTTGTCTCGACATTAGCCGAGCTCGACGCCATCACCAAGGTAACTAATTAGTTAGTCCGCGACATCTTCTATGACTATATATGCCTTTGATGACTGCCATATCTCATGCATGGTGCCCAACATGTGTTGACTCCCAGGACATGCCTTGCATACTCCTGCATAGGGTGGGGCCGGCGGCGAGTTGAAGGAAGTCGCAACGGCCAAGATCATACAACCTTTGACCCGCGATATGCACAACACCCGAATGAGCGAGGTCGTGATGAAAGTCAATGTGAGCGAGGTACTGCCTGAGTTCCGTGACATCGACCCCCCACGCAACCTCCGGGAGCCGAGAAACACATGAAGCTTGGCGAATGCGGGAAGTGGATGATGGAATGGCCGAAGACCCAGATTCGTCTTGGGGATGTTCTTCATGGGGTCAGGCGCACCGGCGGCGCCACCTCGAGGCCCCGGCCCCAGGTCGTTCGGCCCCCGTCGAGGCGGCCACAAAAAGCTGTTGCGGATGAACCGGCGCCACAAGCAGCCGTCGCCACCACCCAGAAGGAACCGCCGGTCGCCGCCACCACCGGCCGGAAGCTACCGCCGGTCGCCCCACCACCGGCCGGAAGCTACCGCCGGTCGTCGCCCACCAACCGCCACAAACAGTTGTTGGGAACGTCTTCACCGCAACCGTCCAAGGTTAGTTCTGACTTTCCGAATTCCCCGACTTTCCGACTTTCCCGACTAACGGATGTGCTATTGTTTATGTTTAGGACAAAGCCGTTGCACCTCAACTTGGTGGCAACGACGACAATGAGGAGGAGGAGGATGTCAACGTCGATGACTACATCAACACTGGCGCCTGCATGGATGGTATGTACATGCCTCTTGTGGATGAAGAACCCTTCCGCGACCACCGCGGTCAACCTGCTCGTCCCACTTCATGCACACAACGCCTGGCCTTCACCGACACGCCTCCGGATGCCGGCGATCATCAAGCTCAACCGGGTAACATTTTCAGCCCTAACACACTGCAGAAACAGTTAAAGCGGGGTTCACTTCACCCCCACAATCCCCAGAGAGAGAAAAAGAAGAAGCAAGGAAGAGAAAAGGATCCTCTGCGAGCCAGCCAGATCCTAAGATCCGGGGTCTTGAAGACACGATTCCACGAGGCTTCCCCCGAGTTCATGAAGCTGGTAAACCTATCTTGTCTGGGGACTTGCTCCGCCTTGCAGAAGGACCCATGATTCTTGCAGAATCTTGTCTTGTATCTAGAGGAGCCCTTCTTAAAGAGAGAACCCGAGTTACCCGGCGTTCGCGGTCAAGGTGCCAAAGAGCTGGTGGACTTCGTCCAGGAAGACCCCGCGGATGTGTTCTTCATAGCGTACGAGGACATCTTCAACCTGTTTCACTCAAACGGCTGGACTATAACATGGTCCGCCTATATGCGCTCGATGCGGCGATGAAGATCAGGAGAGATGATACCCCGTACGTCGCGATAGTGGATCCCTACTACATGCGCGACAGCCATCTGGTGGAAGGATCAAGACACGGGAAACGGCCAAGGAGTACCTCGTAAGGGTCTTCCTGGCCAACAAGAGGAAGAACGCCCTTCTTCTGCCTTACTTTTTCGAGTAAGTACACATCCGCTCGCCACCGTCCTATCTTATGCCTTCTTGTACATTTCTTCCATCGCTGATCCTTTGTCCAACATTCCGCTTCAATTGTGTTGAGCAGGGACAAGTACTGCGCACTCATCTACGTATCCCGAGGTGGTCCGTTGCCACTTATTTGGACTCGGGGAATAAATCGGCAAGCCGAGATCATACACAGATTAAAGGGTGTTCTCGATGACGCTCTCGAGGCCTATGCCAAAAAGGGCGGCCCCTTCCATAAGAACTCGGAATTTTTCACGGAGGACGACAACACACACAAGTTCTTGCATGGGATCCAATTCCATTGCATCAAGCAACTGGATGGCAGCGTGATGGAGGCCTACTACGCCCTCCATCACCTTAAAGCGATTGTCCGGGATTGCGAGAAAACGAAGATTGCATCTAATCTCGCAGAATACTCCAAAACGCGGATGAGCTCACCGATGCTGATTATAGCAAGACTTCCATCGCATCCGGCTGCAGTTAACAACGATCATCCTCGAGGATGTCATTCACGCCTCAGGGTCCTTCCACTTCAACAGAGGTAGGATGTATTATAAAAGATAGCCTTGCTAAGCATTACTAGCTAGTGTGTACTTTTTTGTAGAAGTGCATGTGTAGGGTTATATATTATATATGCTATGCTATGAAACCCAAATAGGATAGCCATATGATTTCCAACCATGACAATTGATTGATCGTCTTGCCTCTCTACTTAGATGAATAAATTATACTCTATGTATATCACTAACCAATATATATCCCAATCCATCTTCAGCGTTATCTCAGAGGGAGATCGCAGAACGACTAGAGGTGTAGAATGACACCAGGGAGTGGAGGACGTTAAAGGGCATTCTACCGTTCCCGGCGCCGCTCAAGAAGAGGAAGCCATGATCATCCATGCTCCCGCGCGTTCTTGCTCACCATCATCGCCGATGTGTACTACATTTGATCATAGTTAGGCGGCGCACACTTGATTTCTAATGTGTAGTGTGAAATGATGAACTTTTGTTTGTATCATGACTAATTGTGTAAACATTCGACACTTTTGTGACTATGTGTATATATGTATCTCGATCGGGCACTAAGTAATATGTGTGATGACATATTGATTAATGTGTTTGTCTGTTTATATACCTGTCAAATATACCTGTATTTCTATATAAACCTGTATAAATCCTATATATACTTATTTGTACAGCAAAATGAAAAATACCTGTATTTCTGTTTCATATTTCTGTGGCGCACACTTTTTTTTGTGGCGCACCACTTTCTGTGGCGCACCAAGGAACAGTGCGCCACAGAATTCCTCTGCATAGGGTGCTGCCGAGCTATTTCTGTGGCGCACCACGCTGGTGCGCCACAGAAAGTTGGCCCTGGGTGCGCCACATAAATAATTTTTGTGGCGAGATTTCTGTGGCGCACCCAGCAAACCCTGGGGGTGCACCACAGAAAGCCAAAAAGGTGCGCCATAGAAAGGGTTTTCCCTACTGGTGAGTATATTGATAACTTTAGTTCATTCTCCGTTCCTTATAGAAAGAGGAAGAAGAAAAAATTATTGAGTTGAATGGCCGGAGAGAACGATGCTGGTAGCATCGGAAGGCAATGACACATTAGATCTGTTCCCCGGCCTCCAGATGATAGGGACGGCACTAATAGGAAATTATTGGTAGAAGGTGGTGACGGTGATGAGGGGAACCACGGTGGTGCCTGCGACGACTAATAAATACTTAAATGGGATGGCATCACGAAACACATATCGTCCGGGAGATTTCTCCAAGGAGCGAAGGTGTAGGGGTGCCTCTTGATTCTTAAGATTTCATTCCGGAATTCCCGTGGCTGGTATTATTTTGGGGCTCTGTCAATACCGGGTAAGAATATAAATACTAAAATGGCAAAACTAAGTGAGTTTTCCGCTATGGACGAAAACATTTTATGGATCTGACTAATATATGAAACGACAAGCGAAGCAGCAAGTTGATTTTTTCCCCGTTGCAACGCACGGGCATGTGTGCTAGTATATAATACATGGATGAACTTAGGAAAAAGAAAATTACAACCAAGTTCTCACTTTTTGCCTGATCTTGGTCGAGGATCACTAGTGCGTATATATCAGGTAATAATAGCACACTTTAAAAATGGACAATCGCACACGATTTGTCAAACCGTAACTACGCAAAGATCGACGATGGTGTGGTCAATCGCACACAATTTGTAAACTGTGTGCGACATCACAAATGTGTTTTCTGTAAAACCCATGTGCGTTGAGAATAGACATCACACACAGTTCTCCCACATTGACGTGTTTGGGATTTGACATGATCGCACATGCACAAAGATCATTAATTAATCCGTGTGTGTGCGGAGTTTGTCGCGGCAGTTTGATTCAACGAAATCGTGTGTTTGTACGAATATCGTGCACATTTTGAATTCATAACAAAAAGTGCGTAGAATCGGTTTCGTAAGAATGTTCACCCAAACAGGAGCCCCGTGACCTAACCAGTTGTGACTTGCTAGCACGCGACAATATCTCTGGGTGGAAAAGAAAGTATAAAGGTTTTTTTTTTAGATTAAAAGGGCCCCGCCCCAGGTTCCATTTATTCATGCAACCTCAATTTGTCGATTTTACAGCGTAACAGTTAAAGCGCTTATTACAGAACTGCCGGCAACGGCAAAGTGAGGACAAAGCTAACACCTCGACGAGAAAACAACAGAAAGAGACACAGCAGAGACTAAAGCCTGAAAAACACTGACTAAACAGGGCTTCACTACTCAGTCCACCGCCAGAGTTGTACCCAGTACGTCTTCTGTCGATGTGTGAGCTCGTAGGAGAATCATCTCCAAGCAATCCGGAGGAGTTCCCCGCAGAGATGGTTGAGTTTCAACAGGTTCATATCCAGCAGTTGCGAATGTTTGTCCAGGCCCAAGATCTTCCAGGATTTGACCGTACAGTGAATTCTTTGGAGTGGGACCTTGATATTTTGCCAGCTTAATCCCTGAAAACACATCTCGTTTCTCAGTTTCCAAATGCACCACATAGTAGCAGATGAAAACATGTTAATAACAGAATTTCTATTTTCACTGATCCACCAACGGGCAACCGATTCAAAGGAGCAACCAATAGAAACACCCAGGCAGTTAGAGATAATCTCCCATATCATTTTAGCTACCACACAGTCAAAAAACAGGTGTGGGATAGTTTCTTCTTCTGCACAGAACAAGCAAGTTTTATCTTCAACATGCCGGCGTTTATTAAGGTTATTCCTAGTTAACAATTTATTGTTGGCCAACAACCACAGAAAAATATGGATTCTTGGGGGAATATGGAGATTCCACACCACAGGAGTGTGAATAGGAACCACACCCCGATTGTTAATAATACCATAACAGGATTTAACAGAATATTGGCCGGAAGGGTGAAACATCCAAATAGGTTTATCTTCCTCATCATTGAGTGATAGGCCTTCTACTAAAGATACCAATTCCAACCACCTTTCATACAGCCGGATAGAGACAGTACGTCTAAAAGAAAATCTCAAAGAAGTGCCATCCCAAGCCTCTGCAACCGTACAGCACTGTTCGTTAACAATAACGTACAAGTCCCAGTACAATGTTGCAAGAGAACAATGACCCATCCAGATATCCTCCCAAAACATCACTTTCCTGCCATTACCCACATTCCAACGGAACCCTATTTTCGCTGCAGAAGCAGCCCACACTACCCCTTTCCAAAAAGGGGAGCATGGGGTAGGTTTTGCGCGTAAAATATTAGGAGACAGATCATATTTATAATCTACAATTTGTCTCCAAATTTTATTTTGATCCATGTGGTATCTTTTAATCCAAGAAGCTAGTAAACAAAGATTAAACTCCCTTAGATTATGATTTCCCAGCCCCCCAAATTCCTTCTTTTGACAAATCATGTCCCAATTCGCAAGATGGTATTTTCGGTCATCTTCCTTATCATTCCAAAAAAAGTGACTCATCTGCGAATTAATAGCACTGATAGCCCATTTAGGGAATTTCAAGAAGGACAGTAAGTACATTGGTATGCTAGCAATATAGGCTTGCAACAAAACCAATCTAGCTCTATAAGAAAGTAATTTTCCCATCCAACCAGAAATTTTCTTGAAAATTTTATCTATCACAGGTTGAAGGTCCTCTTTCCTTAACTTATGAAAATGAAGAGGAACACCCAAGTAGATAAACGGGAACTGCCCTTGTTTACACCCAAAAACTTGAGCAACGAGGTTAGCCTCCTCCTCTGGGACATTAATCGTTAGCAAATCACTCTTGTGGTAATTAATTCTCATACCCGACATATTCTCAAAACAAGTCAGAATCCACTTCAAGTTTCTAGCCATATTAATATCATTCTCAAGAAACAGGATCGTATCATCCGCGTATTGAAGACTAATCACTCCTCCAGGTATAACAAGGGAAAGTAGTCCTCTAATTAAACCATGTGAGGCAGCTTTAAAAAGCATTTTTGTAAACACATCAGCTACCAAATTAAAAAGAATAGGGGATAAAGGATCCCCCTGTTTCAATCCTTTGCCTGCCACAAAATAAGGGCCATTAACATCGTTGATACGAACAAAGAAAGATCCATTTACCAAAATGGATTTAATCCTTGCTCGCCAAACTGGGCCGAACCCCCTCGATTCTAGCATTCTATCCAAGAATTCCCAATCAATCCTATCATAAGCTTTTTCGTAGTCTAGTTTTAAAACCAGACCCGATAGATTTTTCGAATGGACTTCATGAATAACCTCATGTGCCGCAACCACACTTTCCAGAATAAAACGCCCTTTGATAAACGCAGTCTGGTTCTTCGCAATAATTCTATTGGCTACAGGAGAAATCCTGTTAGTCATAGCTTTAGTTATGATTTTTAGACTACAGTTACCCAGACTAATAGGGCGGAATTTCTTCATATCTATTGCGTTAGCTTCTTTAGGAATAAAGGTAATGATAGCATAGTTAAGCCTGGCAACATCAAGCTTACCAGACTCAAAATCCCTGACTAACGCCATAAAGTCATTTTTAATAATGTGCCAGTATGTCTGGTAGAAAAGGAACGGGAATCCATCTGGGCCTGGAGCACCTGCTCCATATGAGCCCATAACAGCTTCATGAATTTCCTTTTCCGAAAAAGGGCTATCAAGCATCTCCATCTCCTCAGCAGTGAGGAGATCTTGATGATCCCAAAAATCAGGCCCTAAATCTTTAGCAATTTCCAACATCCCCATGGTATCCTCTACTAGTCCATTTGGTCCATCAAGGACAGCTAACCGTTTTTTGCGACGTCTTTGACTGGCAATAGCATGGAAATACGCAGTATTGCGATCTCCCTCAACTATATTACGGTCTCTCGACTTCTGCCAGGCTTTAGTCTCCTCAACAGACCAAATACTGTCCAACTCCCTCTTAATTTGTTCCATTCTCTCAATATCAGTGCCAGAGAGCCGGTTTTGTTCAGAAAACACATCAAGGATATCAAACTCTTGCAAAAGAGTTTTCTTCCTTTTTTTCATTTCAGCTTCAATATTAGCATTCCACCCTTTCGTAGTTCTCCTAAAAAGCCTAAGTTTAAATTGCCAAATGTCAATTGCATCAGTGCAATTACATTTAGTATTCCAAATTTTTGTTACCAACTCAGAAAAACCCTCCTTTTTAATCCACCATTTCTCAAAACGATATAATCTAGGAGGTGGGGGTAGATTATCACCAGTATTCAAGAGCAAAGGAGTGTGATCACTACCTGCTCTGGTCAGCGCATTAACCGTGGAAAGCGGAAAATTATTCTGCCAATCAGTAGTAGCGAAGACTCTATCTAAAGTGGCAAGAATCAAGTTATCTTGATTATTTGCCCAGGTATACAGCCGGTTAGCAGTTTTCAATTCAATGAGCGCCCACTTATTAATCCAATCATTAAATAAAAACGACCATTGAGAATTAATATTTCCATTACTTTTTTTCATAGGCAAAGCGAACTAGATTAAAATCTCCTCCAATTAAGGTCGGAAGGCAAGACTTTTCCATGACATCATGCAGCTCAGCAAAAAAATCGAGTTTAAACTCGGCATAAGCAGTCCCGTACACCACAACCAATTGCCAAGCAAGGCCAGTATCGATATTCAGAATATTAACTGCAACAAAATATTTACCAACATGGAAGGAGAGAAGCTCAAAAAGATCTTCTCTCAATCCGACCAAAATACCCCCAGCTGAACCCTTCGCAGGAAGAGAACACCAAGAGAATTTATGTCTCCCAGAAATATAATTAAGAAAACTATCATCAACTTTTTCCTTTTTAGTTTCCTGAATGCCAATAAACTCAAGTTTATGGTCATGAACAATATCAGCTAGAGCTTGTTTGCGACCTAGTTTACCTAGGCCTCTAATATTTAAGAAAGCTCCTATCATGATGATCGTTTTGTTTTTCTATGTTTCCTAGAAATGGTAGTCCACCCATCCGATAAATGTTGATCCACAACATCAGGCAACTGATGGTGTCCAACTATCTGGGTTTTACCATTATCACGAGAATTAACATCAGGTTCATCATCTAAAGAATTGGGGAGAGAAATCTCAGGATTTTCTCCAGCAAATTTTAAATTTCTAGCAAGTTCAGATTCAACTAGATTTTGAATAATATCATGTTTTCAGCACCATCCACACCCAATTCAATACCAATTTGATCAGAAATATGACTAAGAACATCAAGACTAAGGACTGCGAAGGAATTACCTTTGAAACTAGGAGGAATTTCCAGGTTTCTTTTTCTCTGGTAATTTTCTGCCTTCTCAAGAATAGATTGATGTCCATGCTTTCTTGTTGCCATCTTCGGTGTAGCAATCACCGGGCCCCATTTAGATGGAGCTGGGTTAGACAACTTGTCCAGTACAGGGAAAAGATTTCTTCGGATCGAGCCAAATTTGTTCACCATATCCTGATCAAGATTTTCCATCTGCTCATCTTCATTGATATCATTATCAGGTACAGACATTTCATCATCTGATTCTTGGATGTTAAACTTCTCCAGGACCTGGGAGCAGTAAGCTGCATCTTCATTGATATCATAAAGGTTTTTGACATACATTGGCCACAAAGTGACAAAGATGCACAAATTTTCCATCACCAACTTGGCCACCACGGGCCCTTACATTTGACAATGATTAATTATATTTTTCACTTTTCATGTGGACCTATACGCACATCAATAAACATAAACATTTGTACCAATGTTTCTTTTTGGACGAAACCGCAGTCTGGCCTGCTTTTTCATTCCAATTAGAAGAGGGTACAAGACGTACAAAGAACCAAAGGGAAAAAAGGAAACAATGGGGCTGTGAAGCTCCAACTATAACTAATAAACTGAAACAGGATATCAGTCGGGTTCCCTTGGTCTAAACAGCAGATCGGCAACACGAGTTTTGCCGGCCTCCTTCCACAGCCTAGCTAGCCTCATCTAGAATGACAGAGTGTATGTTGTGTAATGGAGCAGCAGCGTTCAGGAAAACTAGCTAGGTGGCCCGCGCAATTGCGCGGCTACCAATGATAATATTTCAACTGTGATATATAATATATGATTTTTCTTCTCAGTTCGAAGATAAAGAAGAAGTGTACATGTATTTTATAAAATGACGACACTCAGTTTGTATAGCTTGGTTACTTTTCTCATGTTTCTACCCTGGTGATATACCATGTGAACTACATTATCTCTAGTACAACCATCTGATTTAATTCCACCAAGATATAAGTGTTTGACTTTTATACATCGGGTAAATTATTTAAGGTTTTGAAGAAAGTACTGTGTGTATTGTTTTTTGAAAAATCCCTTTAATTAGATTTTTGTTGTATGTTTCCAGAAAGTTCCTATTAACATATATTTGATATATACTTGGTATTAATACTTTCCCTTTAGTGAAAAGCATATCGTTGATATTTTCTTAGTTCGTATGCATTAATCCCCGCACTTGACGCTTAATGGGTATGATGTATTTGTTTATTATATAGAATGCTATTCTTCCACGATAAACAAACCATAAGTTTTAGATTATATTTCTTTATTAATCACGTGATCTTACTGGGGCATTTGAAAAAAAATACAAAAAAATTACCTCGTGGTAATTTATGGTGAAAGACTGTGAAGCGAATCTCCTACCGTAACTCTATATCCTTGACATCAATACCATGCATTGTCCCTAGAAGGAAAAAGAGATGCACGCTTAACTGAATTTGGGGCAACAGTGTGATTCCCACATGGTAGATTCGATTTCTTCTCTATTTAAAATGAGTTGAATAATTCCTTGCAGATCCATACTAAGTATATCTTTAATTTCAGTATTTCTGCTACCTTGCAGTTCCAAATTTTGCTATTCTTCTTGATGTCAGGTCGTGCTGAATGGTCAAATATGCCATCATATTGTTTTATCGTGGGCGGTGTGGGGCTATATATGTAAACAGTAAATTCCATGCACAGCCAGTACAATGTGCACATTTCCATGTATCTATGCTTTGCGTGTGTATTTAATTTCGTTTAGCTGTGGGATTACCCTGCCAGGCCAAAATATTGTTTTGTTACTGGCGCTTTCTGTTTATTTGTATTAACTTGGTGCCTAATATTGTTTCATTTGATAAGCAAAGGTAAGTCCAAATATAATGCTTTCCTATTTGTATGGGTAACTTAGTTTTTGTTGTGCCAAACGTATTTCAATTACAATGTAGTAAATGATGCATCATGCAGCCAACCAGCTGCATTTTCTTATAAACTTGGTAATCTATTGTCTGTTCTCAAAATGGATCAAACTTTTCCTGGATCGAGAAATTTTGAAAGCACTGAAAACATGAACTGAAAAAGTTGGAAGTCTACATGCAGATTACAGAGAAGACTATGTTTAATGATGAAAAATTCTCAACGGCATCAGGCAACCATCAATGTTTCACATGCAGAACAAAGTCAGGATCATGCATAGTGCTCGTACGATAGTTCCATCTAATGACCACCCTTGTAGTGCTTTATTGATGCTTAGGCTGATGGTGGTAATTGATATACCGAGAATCTTGGCATGGGAGACAAAAAAAAAATTAACTGATGAAACTGAAAGCATCTACCGTAGATAGTATTAGAGGGATATTAATTACCTACAAAACATCTTTTGCACCATGAGCATTTCTTGAACGCAGCCTCATCACTGCATTAAAATCAATCCATCCATGTCATCTAACTGAGAGAGAGAGAGAGAGATTAATTTGCATACAGGAACGTGAATTGCACAAGTATAGTAGTAGTCCTCTCTAAATCGTGTTTGTAAATACGTTCGATCTTCAACCATTTAGAAAACCACAACCCAGGATACATTGAGAAGTGATATGGACGCAAATATGGCGATGATGAATTTCCCTATCGTCCTCACATTAATTGTAGCAATGGATATATGATCTCCTGACAATTGATTCTTGTTGGTTCCATTATAACTGAAGGAAATGTAGACAATATATGAATACCTAATTACTAATGGGGAATTTCCAGCTCCAAAACAATCTATGAATGTGTAAAAAATGATATCAGTCTTTGGAGATACTCTCATTGTCTTACCTCAGTGACACATGTTTTACATGACACTTTCTATCTTCAGAGTGATCGAAACTTACATCCAATGAGTATCTTAATTAAGAAGAAAATTAAATAGGTCAGATCACAAAAACATAGTAATTTCAACATGGTTCATAAGAAAAACATCTGAAAATAAAATCTCACATTGGTTACTGTAATGCCTAGTTTTATGCTAACCTTGATGGAAGAGATTCCGTTCCAAACTTCCAATGACTAAGCAAAGAAGGAACACTATTTGATCATTGATCTCTTGGGCTCCATCTAGATTTATATATTCTTCACAAAATCCATAATATAAATGAAAGGACCAAACAACAAAAATAAGAACTACTGAGTATTGGTACTATTGCAGTTAGTTCGCGTACCGATAGAAGGAGAATGAAAAGCTGGAAATACTTTTTGTCTGGATGAAAACGATTGGCCCGTATGTATCAACATAATATCAGCGAATATATCTTGTGTCATCCAAAATAAGTAACTCCTAATGCAGCCAGTGAAATAAATCTGTATAAATTGCTTCCATCATCTTGTATCAACAACGATCAATCAGGACCAGAGCTCTCTATCTTGTAGTCGACCTCGGAGGCGGCTGCTTGGATTTTTTTTTTAAAGCAATAGATGGCTGGATATAGAAAAGTAGAAATTAGCGTAGCTTCGTCCTTGTCCAAGTAGGTTACAGCTAGGTTCATGTCGGCAGCTCGTGGGACATGTTTGCTGGTCCAGCTACCTTCCGTTCTGGCATGTAACTTAAATCTATCGGCCATGCACCTATCATAGGTACAGTTATCACTGCATCGTTAAGTTCAGATTCTGCAAATTAGTTTCATAGTGAACGGGTAGATTAATTTAGAAGTAATAAATCTGAGACCAATGGGCAGGAGTAAGTTGGATTACCATTGATTCGGCTTCTCGTCGGCGGCGGCAGCTCAATAATCAATCGGCAGATTAATGTAGAAGATAATAAATATGAGACCAATGGGCAGGAATACGTATAGCACTATCGATCCGGCTTCGTCCGCGTCGGCAGCTCCATAATCAGCTGGATGGAAAATCTGGTCGGTGAATGCATGAACCTGCATGCAAGAGGATGAAAGACAACAGTTAATCGATCTGGAACCGAGATTTAGGTCTCCGTCACCGGCCGCCGTCCTACAGCCGTGGTGGAGCACTTGAGTTTGGCAAAAGAAATCTCCATGCAAGGAAAAACAAATCGGTTTCCCAACCGATAATTATTTGTTGCGGACTCTTTTCTTAACCTAGACCTCTATTAAAAGTGGCTCGGCGTACACGTCTCTTACTTCCGTGTCTTCTTTCTAGTAAAATCTGAGCCGTTATTTTTAGCTGGTTAATCCTAACCATTGGTTATCTTGTACTTTAATTATATAATAGATCCTAGAATTCCTCTCTTTCCATATCGTCCACCAGGTAAGGTGAACGAGAGAGATTCAGCTCTTCCTTTTTGGTTCAGGCACCAAATTTCTGGAGTTGCACAACCAGCTTTCAAGGCTCATAGTCTGCGCATTGGGGGCGAGTTGGAGTGGTAAACCAGCCGTGGTTAGAACCTTGATCCACAAGCGGATGCTGACAGTTCAGGTGGCCAAGAGATGCAGCGCCGTTTCTTGATTGTTGAGGCAGAGGACACAAGATGCATTGTGAGGCCATCCCTTCTTAGCTAGGCAGTCAGCCGTGTGACATTTACCTCGCAGCGCTAGCCAGGCAAAAATTCTGCATTTTAGCGGAGCCTCAATCTTCCAGACCACATCTTGGAAGCAAAAAACATATGGAACCTTCAAACTGCATTGCATACGCTGACGTTGCGTTATATTGCTCGTTCGCTGTCCATCTCCAGGTGACTGTATCAGGGACATCGTGCAATAACAGAATATCCTGGGTCTTGTCGTGGATGAGCAGGAACTGTTGGAGTGCTTCGGCAGTGAGGTTTTGCTTAAAATGCCTAGTCCATTTGAGATTAGTCAGAGCTTGGGCCACCGTCAGATGTCGCTTGGTACAGAATTTAAATAGATCAGGTGCTAGGTCCTTGAAACTACATCTGTCGATCCAAGGATCCAACCAGAAACTGATCCGTTGTCCATTACCAAGCTTGAAATTGACTGCTGCGTTGAAAAGCTTGCGAGCCTTCTCATCGATGTCAATAGGAAGTCCCAACCAAGCCTTGTCAGTGGCTGTCCAGGATTGCCACAGCCAGCGGACACGCAGTGTCGTGGCTTTGCGACTGAGTTCAGTGATTCCCAGTCCACCAAATTCAAGTGGCCTACAGATGGCAGCCCATCGTACAAGACATCGCCCACCGTTGGCAAGCTCGTCATTACTCCAAAGAAAACATCTTCTGAGTTTGTTAATAGCCTTAATGAGCCAGACAGGTGGGTCGATGATTAGCAGCTGGTAGATGTGCATGGCCGAGAGTATGTGTTTGACGAGGAGCAGCCGTGCATCAATGCTGAAGTTTCCTTTGTTTCACCCTTAACTCTTCCTGCAAGTTTATCCAGCGCGGGTTGTAGATCACCTTTGCGCAGGCGTCGGTCAGACAGAGGTAACCCCAAGTATGTGCATGGGAATTGCTGAATTGGGCACAACAAAATAGCTGCTAGAGCACTGACATCCAGATGGTCGCATTGGATTGGGATTATTGAACTCTTGGAGTAATTGGTGATGAGTCCAGAGGCCTCTCCAAAGCAGCTAAGAATGAGCTTGATTGCGTTCAAGTCATGTTCACTAGGTTCAGAGAAAATTACGACATCGTCGGCATACATTGAAATTATGTTCTTAGCTTGCAGGAATCTGTTGGTATGCAGCACATGGCGTCGGTCAGTAAGAGCAAATAAAGCAGGGATGACGTCAGTCGCAATGTCAAACAGCAACGGCGACAAGGGATCGCCCTGGCGCAATCCTCGGCAATGAAAGATGCTGCTAGTTAATTCACCATTGGCGACTATCTTGGTTGATGAAGTGCGCAGCAGGCAAGCAATCCAGTCCCTCCACAAGCCACGAAAGCCTTTAGCCACAAGGATTTCCAGTAAAAATTCCCATGAGAGTGAATCAAATGCCTTCTGAAGGTCCAATTTCAGTAGAAGTGCTGGACTTTTTTTCTGACGTAGTAGCCGTGATTGGGCATGTACAAGAACGAAGTTATCATGAATGGCACGCTTCTTTATGAAGGCACTCTGGCAGGGGCTAACAAGTTCTTGCATTCTGGGCCTTAAGCGCAGCGCTAGGATTTTTGTGAAGAGTTTGCCAAAGAAATGGACCAAGCTAATGGGTCTAAAGTCCCTTGGTTGTGCAGCATCAGGTGATTTCGGCAGCTGGATCATAGTTGCAGAATATAGAAGGTGCAGGTTGCGTGAAGTGCAGTTCTGTAGGGCTTCAATTGCTCGCATGACGTCCAGCTTGACCACTTGCCAACAATTCTTGAAGAAAAGAGCGGTGAACCCATCAGTTCCGGGTGCCTTGTCAGATGGCATGTCCATGATGGCCGCCCTGACCTCCTCTGCAGTGATAGTGGCCTCCTGTTCTGAGAGATCAGTGGGTGTGATTCCCGGAAGAGGCAGGTTGAGAGAGCATTGCCTAGGTCTTGATTCGCCCAGTAACTGATGAAAATAGTTCCAGAGGGCCTCTTCTTTGTCTGTTTGGTCGGTATAAACTGCATTGTTAGCCTCAATGCGGTGGATGAAGCTCTTGCTTCTTCTGGCAGTGGCCTTGGCATGAAAGAAACGTGTGTTGGCATCACCTTCCTTGAGCCATTGAATCCGAGACCGCTGTCGCCATTTGGTTCGCTGAATTGCAGCAATCCCAAGACGATTCATCTTGAGCATTGCTCTGAATTGCCTCTCATCAGGTGTGTGTTGTCTATCCTCCATAGCTTTATCCAGCATAAAGATCAACTCGCTAGAAATCGCCGCCCTAAGCTCGAGGTCCGAGAAGAATTTTGAATTCCAGCTTGAGAGGGCTCTGACTGTGACCGAAAGCCTGACGTGCAGGTTAATGAACGGGTCGACATGAAATTGCACCGAGTTCCAAGCCCCCTGCACCACTTCCATGAAATCATTTCTAGTTACCCAAGCATTTTCAAATCTGAATCGTCTTACAGGTATGAACCCTGCGTCAGTGCTCAACAAGATTGGACAATGATCTGAAATTTCTGATGACAGAGCTTGCAACATGCAGTCTGGGAAAGCAATGTCCCACTCCTGGTTGAAGAGAACCCGATCCAAGTACCAATGTTTCCACTATGTTTCCACTATATTATACATCGCCCGGTAACCCGTGAAAAATCTCTTGCTCTCCCCACTCTCTTCCATTTAGACACGGCATGGAGGCAATGCTCGTGGACATGTAGTATGGCATAAGAGAGCATACTCGGGGTGTGTGGGAGCGACAGACGATCATCCTCGTCCTCTTCTCGTCTTTGATCATATTTGGTGGCGGCGAGGAGGAGGATGTGCTCTGAGAGGCAAGGAGGAGAACGTGGTGCAACATATATGTTTTGGCATTTTAAGGAATCCGCTGGAGTTGCTCTAAGATTCTCCTAAAAGCGCTAATCTGGACCATTTCCCCTTTTTCCTAGAATATCTACCATGCATTAATATAGGTCTCATAGTTCAAAACTTCACATACAACCTAAAGCAGAACTGCCCGTGTCTAACATTTTGGTCTCTCGAGTTTATATATTGAACGGCATCTACCTGGCGGCGACTTTGCGGTTCACACCACCTTTTAGCTAAGTATATAAGCATTCCAAGCTTCACAATTCTCGTCAAAAAGAAAAAAAAATCACGATTACATACTACAACTGTAGCTAACAAAAGAGCTCGCTGCACGAACAAGTCTTTTGTTAGCTAGCACGAGGATCACGCTGCGGCTCCTGCAATTCTGCAAAGGTCACCGTTTGCAGTTTACACTATAAGAACGCGTTAAGCGTACATGCGTTATTGGCAGTCAGGATGCAGGCAAACAGGTCCCTCAAGCTTGATCAACGCGCGCAATGCATGCACATGAGCATCGTCGGTCGATCGTCGCCGATGAATTGATCTTCGTCGTGTTTCGAAGATGATAACAATGGGTGATATGTCGGTTTCCGTAGCTGATTGTCAAGGCATAACAAAATAGAAGAAGAAGGTGGCATCTTGCATAAATATTACAGGACTACTGGTCACTGGATGGTGACAAGTGGAATATGGATCACGATTTGCCATTTAGAATATAAAAGTAAGTGTCACAACTCACAAGACACCACGATTGAAAACTACAGGGATTCTGCATGAATCACGTAAACTGTAGGAGTTTAAGTATCACATGTATATGTATAGTTTGTACTCTATAATAATTTGTATGTATTAGGAGGACTGAGATGTAAAAGACAAGTAGAAGAAATAAAAGAAAGGGAAAACAGAGGAGAAGATAAGCCTCTGTTCTTCACTCCCAGGTTTCTCTCTCCCGCATAAACCTAGTTCCTAATCCCGTGTGATTTGTGGTTAATCTGCTGTGATTACAACATGGTATCAGAGCGGCCGATCCGTGGGCGTGTTTCTGGCTCAGATTTGGTCTGATTTTGCTAGCTTGCCTAGGATTTGGTGGTCGCCGTGGTTGTGGCTGCCTGTGTGTGCTGCTGCCGTCTTCCTCAAGGTCGCCTTTGTGCGGCGTCATTCCTTCGTGCAGTGTCTCTGCCGCCTGTGTGCGCCGCTGCCATCATCGTCAAGGTCGCCTTTGTGTGGCGTCACTGTCGTCGTTCCACCGTCGCGAGCTGCAGTTCGGTCGTGACTTTCTCAGGTACAAATACGTTAGTCTGGTTAGCTGAATCGATTGTGGAGCTGTAGTGCTATTCAGTTTTTTCAAGATTCATTATAGCTGCTCTGGTCATGGGAGAAACCGGTAAAGATTCTGTTATGGAAAAATTTATTGAAAGTATGCAGCGTATCATGTCCCAATTGCTAGAACAAGCACAATCACGACCAAGCAGTAGTTCTGATGTTCAGAAAAACTTGGAGGCTAATCCAGTAAGGTTGACTGGTCCTGGTGACTTTTTTAGTTGGTCTCGTAATGCATTGTTGATTTTAGAATCACATGGCTTGGAGAAATTTCTGAAGGAAGATGAAAAAAAGCCACTGGAAGTTGCACAGGGACAATGGGACCAAAGTCAAAAACGGGTCATTGTGTGGCTGCTTAGTTCGATGGATAAAGCTGTGAGGGAACAAGTTGAAGGTTTTCAGAGTGCTGCCGAGGTCTGGACAAGCATTGAAAAGCAATTTTCGGGGAAGTCGAACAAGATGCAGGTTACCAGAATACTCCATGAATTAAGGCATGTCAAACAAGGACAGAAAACCGTGACCGAGTATGCTGGCGAAATTAAAAAGCTCTTCCGTGACTTGGAGTATTTTAGACCATTCAAGGCACACGATCCCAAAGATGTACAACTTCTCCGAGAATGGTTTGAGCCAATATTGGTAGAAGCCTTCCTTGAAGGATTGAATGATGAGTTCAAACTGTGGTCCCAACTGATACATGCATTGCCTGACCGGCCCACTTTGGATCAGACCATAGCAAGTATACTAGAGGAGGAAACCAGATTGTCAAACCAAATAATTGTGCCAAATATAAATGTTGACACTAGAGCTGCATTGTCTTCTCTCAGTCAAGTTCAACCCACTGGGGAGGGAGATATGGCCAGACAAACGCCATCAGACCTGACTATAAGAAGAAAACCAGAAGTATGTGTGATCATTGTAAAAGACCTGGACATATGAAAAGGGATTGCTTTGAGCTGATTGGTTACCCATCTGGTTGGCAAAAGAGGCCTCAAAATAGACCAGTTAGGGAGGATAATAATGAAAGGAGATTCAACCACAGTCATCTTACTGCTACTACTGGCGAGACTGAGGTGGCTGCTAGAATTCAAGTGCTGGAAGAGTTCAAGGCAAAAATGATGACGGCTACAACACAAAATCCTGAAGTGGCATCCAGTTCTAGTGATACTCAAGGTGCGAATTGCTCGATAAACTCCTGGATCATTGATTTAGGAGCAACTAATCATATGACTGGCTCTTCCAATAATTTTATTACTTATATTATATGCCACGCTCAGGGAAAGATAGGGTGTGTATAGCCGATGGATCTACAGCGCCTATAATGGGATCTGGAACCATTAGTTGTACCCCTTCGTTACCATTGAGTCTAGTGCTGCATGTCCCAAATTTTCCTGTGAACCTTCGGTCAATTAGTTCTATCACAAAAACACTTAACTGCATGGCATGTTTCTACCCTAATTGTTGTATATTTCAGGAGCTAGAATCAGGAAAAATACTTGGGAATGGGAGTGAAAATGATGGGCTGTACTATCTTAACTCTACTTCAGCCCCGCAGGCTCTCAACGCTAAGTATGGTTCGTCAACCAATGAGTTGCTTTTGCTTCATTATAGGCTTGGTCATCTATCATTTCAGTCTATGAGTCGTTTATATCCCTCTCTGTTTAAGGCGTGTTGTAAGGAAAAATTGGTTTGTGAAGTGTGTGAGTTAGCTAAGCACACTAGGTCAAATTATCCAAGTGTTGGAGAGAGAAGACACCTTTTGAAGTAGTACATTCTGATATATGGGGACCATCTGCTGTAACCTCTTTGTCGGGGGACGTTGGTATGTTATTTTCATCGATGGGTTCAGAAGATGTACCTGGCTGTACTTGTTAAAACATAAGTCTGAAGTATTATCTGCGTTTAAGGATTTCTATAGTATGGTGCATAATCAGTACACTACTAGGAAAAGGGTTATAGGGAGGTTGTCATTCTGTGGCGCACCCTTAATTGGTGCGCCACAGAATTATTTCTGTGGCGCATGGATGCTGGTGCGCCACAGAAATCTTGGACTTTCTGTGGCACATCTTTTGCCCATGCGCCACAGAAAGTCAGAATTCTGTGGCGCATGCCCACCCATGCGCCACAGAAAGCCAGACTTCTGTGGGGCATGGGACCCCATGCCCCACAGAAAACCAGTGGGTCCCACGTGCAATTATTGGTCCACGGTCCATCTGGGGACATTCTGTGGCACACCGTGGCTGGTGCGCCACAGCGCGGCGCACCAGCCACGGTGCGCCACAGAATGTCCACTTTCTGTGGCGCACCGAGCTGCGTGCGCCACAGAATGTTGGCCCACCAGAGCTGCAAAAAGGTGGCAACACACTTTCCCCCTGCATGTGACCTTCATCCTCCCATCTAGCTCGAGCTCCTCCTCTCTCCCATGCCATTTTGACCATCCTATTCTCCATTATATGTTGTTAAACCTACTTTGTTTGATATATAATTGGTGAGGGCTTGGGGAGAGCCTCCATATATATTCTCCTCCTCTCTTTTTGTCCACTATTTTCTCTCCATCACCACACACTCTCTCTCATCGATCACGGTCACGTCTCATCAACGGATCTAGATCTACTAGGTGGGTATTGTTGGATGGATATGTGTATGCATGTTTTGTGTGGCCGGCGATGTGTATGGATGTTTGTTAAAGGCATGAGAAACTTGTCGGCGGGCGGTTTGCACGACGATCGATGTTTATACATGAAGCTTGTGTGTGTTGTGTATGTTGTTGCCTTTTGTTGTTGCGTTGCGCCGGCGTGGTGCATGGATGTTTGCCAAAATGTTGATTCATTTCCATTTCGGTAAATTTTTGCACCACATATGTACTACTTTTAGGGGAAGTCATGCCGAATTTTTTTGTCGAACATTTCCGACTTTCCGACTTCTTGCATGACAAGCTTGTATGTGTGTGTGTGCATGTTGCGGTTAATTAATTCTAATTAATAACACATACTCGTGTGCCCTCTTGACCTACCGCACGTTAAATACCACGCCTGCATCAATGATTGCGCAATTTATCGGGGCGAGTACGAGGACAGAACCACATGTCCGGTGTGCGGCCAAGGACGGTACAAGAGTTGTGGGAAGAAAGTTCCTCGAAAAGTGATATGGTACTTTCCTATCACTCCCGTCTGCAGCGGTACTTCGTGGACCCTAAGGAAGCAAAGCTCATGCAATGGCACGCGGAAAGGGTGAAGCCCGAAGAAGATCCGGAGAAGGGCAGGATCCTTACACACCCTTCAGACGCTAGCCAGTGGCAAGAGTTGGACGCCGTCGGAAATTTCGGAGGCGACGCAAGGAATGTCAGGCTCGGTATGAGCACCGATGGACTCAATCCGTTCGGCAACCAGAGTAGCACGCATAGCACCTGGCCCGTGTTTGTATGTCCTTACGACCTTCCCCGTGGTTGTGCACGAAGCAAAGGTATATACACATGAGTATTCTCATTCAGGGGCCGAAACAAGCAGGTGTCCACATACATACGTATCTCGCGCTGTTGGAAGAGGAGTTAGCCACGTTGTGGGCGACGCCAGCCCGTACGTGAGATGCCTACACTGGAGATTATTTCCCCATGAGAGCCGCGTTGCTCACGACGGTGCAGGACTATCCTGGTTGCTCATATGTATCGGCCCAGGTAGGCCACGGATTCTGCACATGTGTCAAGTGCATGGATAACACTAGTACCGAACGACACATCGGAAACGGGCCAAAAACCCCTTCGGCAACGGAGAAAGGGTCCGTGTCCCCGCCTCTGTCACTGATGTGAAGGCCTTCATCGGTAACGGAGGCCAAAAACCGTTTCCGATGAGGTCTCCATTTGGCAACGGTTGTGCGCAGACCTTCGTTTCCTTAGTTTTCCTTCATCAGATACAGAGTTTGCCATCCACCCGTTTGCACTGAGCATTTCTCATATTTCGGTTACAGGATGCCACGTTTACAAATGCCACTAGATACTTAAAATCTCACAGCACAAGCTCAAATACTAAAACGGTAACAGATTTCATTCATATCACAATGTAACTTTACATTTCCATCACAATTTCACCTTTACAATTGCATCACAAGATGTGACAAACATAAGAGGTAAAACGATAACAGATTTCATCTATACTAAGCCTATCATGTCAAAGGACGGAAAGAATATATGATTTCTTCCCTACATCCTTTTCCACAATCCTCGCATGTGTCACTCTAGCTATCTCTTCTTATCTCAACTTCTTGAGAGAAGGATGTATTTTATGCAGTGTACCAAAACGTCACAATAGCGACGGTGGATATGTATGGTGGAGTTTGAAAGGGAACAGCTTGATATCCCTAAATGTAAATAAGGATTTATGTTAGTTCTGACACTACTAGATTGAACAAACAATTTAACACAATAATATGAAGTATACAGTAGTATATAGTGTGTACTGACCTATGTATATAATTGGAGGCCATTATGGGAAAGTCAACAAACACTACTCTCTTGAGTAATGTTCGTTGTTTTTTCTGTGTCTCCGACTTTTTTATGCAGTGTCACCGAAATAGACTCCTGTTTTCACATGGACTAGTTAGCTAAACTATAACTAGTTGCAAGTGCACAATAGGCAAGTTAACTACATCAAGAAATGATCTAGATAGAACTACCGGATGTGAACTGAACTACTATCAACAAGTTAGCGAAATTACAACCGGTTGCAAGTGCACAATAGGCAAGTTAACTACATCAAGAAATGATCTAGATAGAACTACCAGATATGAACTGAACTACTTTCAACAAGTTAGCTAAACTACAACTAGTTGCAAGTGCACAATAGGCAAGTTAACTACATCAAAAAATGATCTAGATAGAACTACCGGATGTGAACTGAACTACTTTCAACAAGTTAGCTAAACTACAACTAGTTGCAAGTGCACAATAGGCAAGTTAACTACATCAAGAAATGATCTAGATAGAACTACCGGATGTGAACTGAACTACTTTCAACAAGTTAGCTAAACTACAACTAGTTGCAAGTGCACAATAGGCAAGTTAACTACATCAAGAAATGATCTAAATAGAACTACCGGATGTGAACTGAACTACTATCAACAAGTAAGCTAAACTACAACTAGTTGCAAGTGCACAATAGGCAAGTTAACTACATCAAGAAATGATCTAGATAGAACTACCGGATGTGGATCTGATACCTTCGTCATGTCGCCGTTGGATCGATCTAGCAGATCCGGAAGTGGTGGAGGCAGAGGAAGCGGACAGAGCGACGACCTCGCCGTGTCGGGCGAGATGGCGAAGACCTCGCCGTGTCGGGGGACATGGCGAACACCTCGCCGTGTCGAGGGACATGGCGAACACCTCACTGTGTCGGGGGAGATGGCGAAGACCTCGCCGTGTCGGGGAGATGGCGAAGACCTCGCCGTGATAGCCGTCGTCTGGGCGGAGACGGCGCCGCCACGGCGCCGGCGATGGCCGCAACGCCAGGAGGCGCCGCCACGAACAGATCTAGCATACTGGGACAGAGTGAGGAAACCAGTGTTAGGTTTTGCTCTGTACGCCCATATATATAGGTAAAACATAGGAAACGGTTCTTTAGACGGACCGTTTCCTTTGTGTTTCTTCCACTGAGGTGTGGGACCTACGCGCCCACTCTGTGGAATTTCTTCTACTCTCTGGAATAATATTTTCCTAATCTCTACTATATGCAGAAAATCACTTATAGGATACTTATATTAATATTAGTGATTACTACATTACATACGCAGTACATATTAATAATAATAAAGTAAATTACAGTTGGAGAATTTATAGAACTACTACTAGCTACTTCTTATTTTTCTTGCGCCCTGCTTCCGCGCAATCCTCGTCCTTCTCACGGCCTCGCTTATTGGGGACCATTGGAGGTGGTGGCGGCAGCGGCAGCATATCGGAGGCGGTGGCTGCGGCTTTCTTCTCCGTCGCCGGGGCTCCCTTCATCGGGACCGGCGCCTCCGCCTCGTCCTCCTCGTCGTCGTCCTCCTCCTCCTTCTCCTCTTCGGTTGACTCGTCATCAGAATCAACCTTTGGCGGGCCCAGCATCAAGGTGGGATCATGGAAGTTGGCGTATTCGTCGTCGCTCGTCTCCGGCGTCGGTCCTTCAACGGACTCGCCGCTGACGGGGGGACTGTCCCGCGGCGACTCAGTGTGCTCCTGTGTGTCGTTGCTGCGAGGCATCTTCGCTAATCAGTAGGAGGGAGCGAGCGAGCAAGAGAGAGAGAGCAGATTCGGTGGCGTCTTGAGCTAGCAAGGATTGGGGTTTCCAAGGAGTAGTGGGCGGTGCCACTACGCCATGGCATTTACTCGCCTCGCTTCGAATTCCAAGAAGATGGAACGTGTCCACATTGGAAACGGACACCCAAAAGTCTCCGTTGCTATAGAGGCACATATCGGAAACGGAACCAGAATTAAGACCGTTGCCAATACTATGGGTAACGGGGTTAATACTTTCTCCGTTACCTATGTTGACAGGCCAGCCGCGGCCCTGGTCAGGTTTGTACGCACTGGCCGCGCGGAAAGCGCGATTCTCCGTCGCCTAACGCCTGCCGTTTCCATAGAGGGGTATCCGATGTGTCGTTCTGTACTAGTGTAAGACCCCGCATCTCCAGCTACCAAGGAAGACCGGGTCTTCCAAAACCGTGTACCCAGGGGCTCGAAGGTGGCTTCGCATGGATCACCCGTGGAGGAAACGCGGTGACCTGTTCAATGGTAAGGACGAGCTCGAAGGACCCCCGATCCCGAGGAGCGGCACATAAATTGACGAGCTGTTGAATAATTGGAAGGAGTGCCCTGCGCCGGGAAAGAAACGACCGAAGGTAGATCCGCTGCTGGGTGTATGGAAAGCGAGGGCTGTTTTCCACAACTTGCCCTACTGGAAGGTCCTCAAGACGCCACATAGCCTCGATATGATGCACATTACGAAGAATGTCACCGAGAGTCTGCTTGGCACTCTTTCCAACATGCGGGAAAAGACCAAGGATGGGACGAAAGCAAGATATGATCTGAAATGGCTTGGTGTCAGGAAAGATCTTCACGCTCCCGATAGCGATGACGATGATGATGATGATCAGACGGAAGGGACTCAAGGTCGCCACAAAAGGGTAAAGAAGAACACTGTGGTGCTTCCCGCTACGTGCTTCACTATGAGTCCGGAGGAGCTCGAGCAATTCTACATGTGTCTCCTAGGAGTCAAATTTCCTCATGGTTACGCGGGGCAGACAAGCAGATATCTGGATGGAACGAAGAAGAGGTTTAGCGGGATGAAGTCTCACGACTGTCACGTGTTGTTGACGCAGATACTTCCCGTTGCGATTCGAGTGATAATGGACGAGCACGTCCGTGATACGCTGCTTGCCCTTTGCAACTTTTTCGACGTCATCAACAGGAAGTCGATCGGCGTGAAGCAGCTCAACAGGCTAGAGGAAGAGATCGTGCTGATACTATGCAAGCTCGAGATTTACTTGCCGCCAGCATTCTTTGATATCTGCGTGCATCTCCTTCTCCATGTCATTGATGACATCAGGCAGCTCGGGCCAACGTTCATGCACTACATGATGCCGTTCGAAAGGATGAACGGTGTCATGAAAGGATACGTCCGCAACAGGTCCCATCCAGATGCAAGCATGGCCAAGGGCTTTCTAACCTACGAGTGCATCTCCTTCTGCCAGAATTATCTAAGCACCGAGAACCAGGATGTTGGTCTGCCCACGAGGAAACACTTCGGCAGGCTCAATGGATATGGTCACCGAGAGGGCACCAGCTCAACCTTTGTCAGCATGAAGGGTCGAAAGGACGACTTCGACAGGGCTCATCGGGTCGCGCTACAACACTTACAGTTGATCGAAACTTGGGTGGAACAGCACAAATGCTTACTCGAGCAACGTTACATCAAACTGGGCCGGCCGAGGAAGAAGGGAGACGTAACCAGAGAGCACAACTCCAGCTTCACGCGTTGGTTCAAGCAAAAGCAACTGCAGCTAGCAAAGAACAAAGCACCATCTACGGAAGATGAAGGACTCATATTCTCCTTATCACGGGGTCCCTCGCACAACGTAAAGACCTATCAGGCGTACGACATCAACGGCTACAGATTCTACACCGAGGAAAAGGAAACAAGTCAGAATGTCAAAACTCAGGAGTAACTATGCTATCCTACGGCGATGAGGAGGCTACTGTCAAGGAAAGATACTTCGGAAGGATTGAGGACATATGGGAGCTCAACTACTGTGGAGAGTTGGTGCCAATGTTCCGTGTAAGATGGTACAAGGACGTCGTCAAATAAGGCCGGTATTTCACCACCATGGTTATACCCGATGCCAAATCGAAGAACGCCTCCGCGAAAAATGAGCCATGGGTACTCGCTAGCCAAGTTGAGCAATGCTTCTTCATTACAGACCCGTCAAAGCCTAGCCGTGTTGTCGTGAGGAGGGGCAAGAGGAGCATCATCGGAATGGAAGGAGGCGCCAGCGAGCAAGACTTGGACAACGAGCCAGAGATCGAGGAGGAATTCGACAAGTTCTTCGACATGCCTACTACTAGTACACAAAGAAGGAAGACCTCCCTACCTACTAAAGGTTGTCCGTTCACGCGAAGAAATCTCAAGGTGACCGGCCTAAAGTTTTCAACCGCGAAGAAGGGAAAGAAGAGAAGTTAGCTCGGAACCGAGACGAAGAAGACTTTTTTTGGTGTATTTAATTTGTATGTGTGTGTGAGACAATGGAAGCATATATATGTATGAATGAACATGTATGAGAGACATTGTGTGTGAGACAATGCAAGAGCATATATATGTATTAAATGAATTGAATATTGTGACATTTTGTGTATTTTGTAACCAAAATTAATCAAAAATATTTTAAGGAAAAAAATTAAAGAAATAAAAAGTGAGACAGCCAGGATTCGAACCTGGCTGTCCAAAGTACAAGTTTTGCCCAGCAAACCATTGGGCTAAGTTACTGTCATTGTTGTAACACGGCAGAATAGGTTTTCAAAAACTCAGGCCTCCTAATCCTGTGGCGCACCCCCGTGGATGCGCCACAGAATATCAGATTTCTGTGGCGCACGCCTTGGCCCATGCGCCACAGAAATAGACTATTCTGTGGCGCATCCCCGGGTTGATGCGCCACAGAAATAGTTTGTACCCACTTACATGTGGGCCCGCACACGCGCTGCCTCCATCTTCCTTCTTTCCCCAAAATCTGCTAAGTCCCCGCGCGAAAACCACCTCTCGCGAAAACCACCTCTTGCCGCCGGCCCTCGCCGCACCACCTCTGGCCGCCCCACCTCTGCGCCCCCCTCGTCGCCGGCGACCTCCCCTGCGCCCCGCCCCCGCCCTCTTCTGCCGGTGGCACTCGGCCTCGGCCTCGTCCGTGTGGCGCTCGGCTCCGTCGGCTCCTCCAAGCCCGGCTGAGTCCGTCGCCGTCGCCTCCTCCAAGCCCGGCCGAGTCCATCGTCGTCGCCTCCTCGTCATGCAGAAACCGCCCTCGACCTCCCCTCCCTCCCCTGCACGAGGTGTGCTTCCCCTCTCTGCCTCCTCCCTCCCCTACCGAAACCCTGCACGCAAAGTGTTTGCGAAAATTCCTAGCTAGGATCAGTGCGAAATTTCTTGCTAATGCTTGTTAGTACATGATTTGTGAAGTGTTACATTATTTGTGAAGTGTTATATGTTTTGTGAAGTTTTATATTTTTTTGCTAATGCTTGTTTGTTCATGAAAAAAAGTTGCTACTGCCACTGTGTTAATTGCCACTATGGTGTACTTATCAAACATAGCAGTTAGTCATTGTGCTAGTGTAGCAATGTAGGTATGTAGTTATCAAAATCTAGCTACATGTGAACTGTCACATTTTGGAATTTTCAAGTAGAAGATGGGCAGAAATAGCAACTTTTTGTAATAGCTAGATGAAGATGATCAGAAAATGAGTAGTACTAGTGTAGCAATGTAGGTATGTAGTTGGAGTAGTGTAGCAATGTAGCACTGTAGTTGGCACTTCTCCTCAATACATCAGCTTTGTATTTTCATAATCAGAGCATGCATTTTTAGTTGCTGCTAGGTGCTTTTGCTGCTAGCTGCTTTTGTGAAATGTGTGTGCTAGATGCTGAATCATGGTTTGGTTTCTTTATTGCAGCACCACGAGGAGCACCTCCACCACGCCGATCTCAGACCCGAGTCTCCCTTCCCTACCCGAGGTCGTTCCTCCCTCTCCCTCGATGTGGATGTGGATGTGGTGATGTATGTGTTGAAGTGATGCTGTTGCCGGCCAGCTATGCCGGTGGGAAATGTTGTTGATGTGATGTTGTTGCCGGCCAGAGATGCCGGCCATTATTTGTGAAATGCTTGTGCAGGTACCCCGTGAGGCCCTTGAGATTGCCGGAACGTCGATTAACTTCCGTTCCGGCAAATTCGGGTACTCCATATGTCCTATTTTTAGCAAATGCCATGCCAAAAAAATTAGTGAAATTTAGCATGACTTTGCTAAAAATAGGACATATGGGGTATTGCGGCTAATGCATGGGCCGGGGTATCTTATTACTAATTTAAGTGATGCTTTTGTTATATTTGTTGTACTAACTTTTTTCCTCTTTTTCAATGCAGTGCAAACATGTCCTCCCAGGCCGGCCCTTCTAAGCACATGAGCGTCAAAGAACAAGCTAGAGAAAAGAACATGTCGTTCTGGGAAGTGAACCCAGAGATGGAAAATGCGGAGGCCGCCGAACTGGCTCGTGACGGCGATGGTGACTTTCTGGTAGAGGATGCCGACGGAGATGGGGACGCAACCACCACCACCGAGGGCGGCGACCACACGGATGTCGGGGGTGGCGACCACACGGATGGCGGTGGTGGTGGTAACCCGACCGCTAAGAAGCTTAAGAAGCAGAGGAAGGACCGGACACCGCAAGCGGTCGGCACCGTCACCGACACGTTCACTAAGGTCTCAAAAAGTGGCCAACCACTGGAGCCTAGGGACGTCGCAAAAGGGTACGGCATGCAACTAGGGTGCATCCTCCGGGAAACCGTGTCGATCAACACGTATGACCTCAGGAGCGCGGAGAATGAGGCTTTGCGCACACACCTCCTCAAGAAGCTTCACGAACGATACATTTTCCCGGAGGATGGAAACAAAAAGGTGGATGGCTTCGCCATCACGAAGATGAACACCGCCTTGACCAGCTAGAGAGGCCGGGTGAAGGCGAAGATTGAAAAGGGTCTTAGCTGGGAAGAGATCAGTGCCAAAGAGCCATACATCGACTTAGAAGAGTTCGAGGCATTGAAGTTGTCCTTGGCATCTCCGAGGCTGAAAAATGGACCGAGTGGGGGAAGAAAATGCGGGCACTGAACTTAGGCAACCACCATTTGGGAAGCGGCGGTTACGCAGGATAAAAGCCTGTTTGGGACAAGGAGGATGCCGAGGTTGCGAGACTTGGGAAAGAGAACCCGTGGCATAAAATCACAGACAAGCAAGTTAAGAACTTTGTTCGGTCCCGCTACTATCTGAAGCCGGGGACGGGGGAATTCGTTACCGACTATAAAGATGTTCTGGATTTCGAGGAAACGCTGGTAAGGAACTTTATTACCACGGATATCTCAAAGTCCATTTGCGTTGATTTCTACATGTGTTCACGTTTATTTCCTTTGTCCGCAGGAGGCTCAGTTGAAGGATGAGGCTGAGGCCGGCCCGTCGTCCCAGGAGGCTCAGGCCGGCCCGTGGGACACGACTTTCAACCGGGCGATGAACGTTTACAAGGGGAGGGACAAGTCAAAGCCGCCGACGTCAGCTGGCCGTGTGACCGGCTTTGGTACGTCGATGAAGTTCATCAAGTACAACAGCACGGACACCGACAAGAGAAAGGAGAGGAGGAAGCCGGCTAAAGATAAAGCCGAGGTTCTCGAACTAAGGAAGAAGCTGGAGACACTAGAGAAAGAAAAGGTGGACTCCACCATGGTGGACAAGCTAGTGGCCGAGAAGGTGGACGAGAAGCTCCAGAGTTTGTTGCCCCCTAGATTGATGGAGGGGTTAGCTGCTTGGCAAGCGGGAGGTCAACAGGGACCGATACACGTGCCCAGCTTCGCCGGCAGAACCTCCAGCAATAACGTGTCGCCGGCCCTGGTGACCCCACCGGTGCCCCCTGTCGTGTCGCCGGTCCTGGTGACCCCACCGGTGCCCCCCGGCCGGAGAATAATGACAATGCGCATGAGCGCCCGGAGAATGATAGGCCGGCTGCCGGCACCGGCGCCCTTGTCTCGACATTAGCCGAGCTCGACGCCATCGACAAGGTAACTAATTAGTTAGTCCGCGACAGCTCCTATGACTATATATGCCTTTGATGACTGCCATATCTCATGCATGGTGCCGAACATGTGTTGACTCCCAGGACATGTCTTGCATACTCCTGCATAGGGTAGGGGCCGGAGGCGAGTTGAAGGAAGTCGCAATGGCCAAGATCATACAACCTTTGACCCGCGATATGCACAACACCCGAATGAGCGAGGACGTGATGAAAGTCAATGTGAGCGAGGTACTGCCTGAGTTCCGTGACATTGACCCCCCCATGCAACCTCAGGGAGCCGAGAAACACATGAAACGATTGTCCGGGATTGCGAGAAAACAAAGATTCCATCTAATCTCGCAGAATACACCAAAATGGCAGATGCTCTCACAAATGCTGATTATAGACAAGATTTCCATCGCATCCGGCTGCAGTTAACAACGATCATCCTCGAGGATGTCATTCACGCCTCAGGGTCCTTCCACTTCTGCGTGGGTAGGATGTATTATAAAAGATAGCCTTGCTAAGCATTACTAGCTAGTGTGTACTTTTTTGTAGAAGTGCATGTGTAGGGTTATATATTATATATATGCTATGCTATGAAACCCAAATAGGATAGCCATATGATTTCCAACCATGACAATTGATTGATCGTCTTGCCTCTCTACTTAGATGAATAAATTCTACTCGATCTATGTATATCACTAACCAATATATATCCCAATCCATCTTCAGCGTTGTCTCAGAGGGAGATCGAAGAACGACTAGAGGCGCAGAATGACACCAGGGAGTGGAGGACGTTAAAGGGCATTCTACCGTTCCCGGCGCCGCTCAAGAAGAGGAATCCATGATCATGCATGCTCCCGCGCGCTCTTGCTCACCATCATCGCCGATGTGTAGTACATTTGATCATAGTTAGGCGGTGAACACTTGATTTGTAACGTGTAGTGTGAAATGATGAACTTTTGTTTGTATCATGACTAATTGTGTAAACATTCGGCACTTTTGTGGCTATGTGTATGTATCTCGGGCACTATGTAATATGTGTGATGACATAGCGATTAATGTGTTTGTCTGTTCATATACCTGTCAAATATACCTATATTTCTGTATAAATCTATATAAATCCTGTATATACATGTATTTGTACAGCAAAATGGAAAAAATACCTGTATTTCTGTTTCATATTTCTGTGGCGCATGGCCTTTTTTTTGTGGCGCACCAAGGAGAAGTGTGCCACAGAATTCCTCTGCATAGAGTGCTGCCGAGCTATTTCTGTGGCGCACCAGGCTGGGTGCGCCACAGAAATAATTTTTGTGGCGAGAATTCTGTGGCGCACCCAGCAAACCTGGGGGTGCGCCACAGAATGCCAAAAAGGTGCGCCACAGAAAGGCCTTTCTGTGTTAGTGACAATGTCAATGTGAAAGTTCTCTGCTCTGATAACGGCACAGAGTATATTAATAAGGAGTTTGATAGTTTCTTATCGGCTAATGGGATTATGCGCCAAACCACATGTGTAAATATAGCTGAGCAGAATGGTGTGGCTGAAAGGAAAAACAGGCACCTGCTAGAGGTAGCCAGATCTCTTATGTTCCTGATGAATGCACCAAAGTTTCTATGGGGAGAAGCTGTGAAAACAGCTGCATATTTGATAAATCGCATTCCCTCAAGGATACTAAACTACAAAACTCCATTGGAGATGTTAACCGGTACTAACCATTTTATTGTGCCACCAAAGATATTTGGGTGTACTTGTTTTGTTCATGATCACAGGAATTCAGCTGGAAAACTTGATCCCCGGGCCATCAAGTGTATCTTTGTAGGATATTCACCTACACAGAAGGGGTACCGGTGTTGGAGTCCTACAGAAAAGAATTTTTTTGTGAGTATGGATGTTACCTTTCATGAAAAGGAACCCTTTTATCCCTTGAAAGATGCAGGTAATGGAGCTAGTAGTAAGGGGGAGAGTTCTAATAATATGCATGGATCAAGTAGCTCGGTGTTTGTGCCAATGATGAACACTATACCATCAAACCATGGAACCGAGGGGGAGCAAAATCAAGACGCGGAAGTGAATACTCATAATATTCATGAGGTATTTGATGATACTCCTGGTCAACAAATTAATATTGACCGTGAAACTTTACCTCTGGATTCTAGAGTGTCAAGTGATGAGCAACTACACGAAGAGTTGACCAATGAAGACGGTGATCAGGTAACACAGGAGGAGATTGGCCACAACAGCGAAGACAGAGGTACCATAAATTCTACAATCTCAAATAATGTACCAGTTAGTAGTCATCCAATTGTCCAGCGAAAGTCTATAAGGAAGAGGGATATACCAGCACGGCTCAAGGACTGTGTAGAATACCAACATGATATTGCAAAATTCGTTTCTTATGAAAGGTGTAGTCCATCCTTTAAGAGTTTTATTGGTTCTCTTGACTCTCAATCAGCCCCTACCGACTGGAGAGAAGTTATATTGGATCCCAAATGGAAGACAGCTATGTTGGAAGAGATGGAGGCATTGGAGAAGAACAACACATGGGAACTAGTTGAGCTACCAAAAGGTAAAGAGCCGGTCGGGTGTAAATGGGTGTATACCGTTAAACATAATCCTGATGGTAAAGTTGATGGGTACAAAGCAAGATTAGTAGTTAAAGGGTATACACAAACATACAGGGTTGACTATGAGGAGACGTTTGCTCCAGTGGCAAAGATGAACACAATAAGAACCTTAATATCATGTGCAGTTAATCTTGACTGGCAATTGCACCAATTAGATGTGAAAAAACGCCTTCTTGCACGGGGATCTACATGAAGAGGTCTATATGCACATACCACCTGGGTTTTCCACAGCTAATACTGAAGGAAAAATGTTGAAACTTAATAGATCCTTATATGGGTTAAAGCAATCACCACGTGCCTGGTTTGATAGATTTAGAAATGCTATACTGAAGCTAAGCTTTAAACAAAGTAATGCAGATCACACCTTGTTCTACAAGAAGAGAGAGAATATGCTTACCATTTTAATAGTTTACGTGGATGACATTGTCATTACAGGAGATGATGGTGTAGGAATTGAGGACTTGAAGTGTAGGGTCGCGTGTAGGCTACACTAGCGCAAATCAAAATTTTCTACCGCAACAACCAAGGAACTGCTGCAGTTATAGATCACGGGATTACCACTAGACGCGCTGTGCCGTGCCGAAGTCGGTGAAGCGAGTCGGGGCAGGGTAGACGTACAATCCTCTCCGATCCAGTCGCTCCCACGAACAGCTCCTCCCGGCGGTTCGTCCAAGTGCTCGTGCAGCACCTCTATCGGTATCCACACGTACGGCGTGGAGGCACCGCTCGCCGGACTGCTAGGTCCGCGCGGGCGGCAGGGGCGTGGTGAGGTGGTGGCTGGGTGGATGTGGTGCGGAAAATGGGCAACCCTAAAACGTCCAGCCTCCCTCCTTATATAGACCTCCCATATTGGGCTGCCTCAACTAAAGCCCATTATGGAGTCTATTCCAGCCCAACTCGGATCCAATCCGAATTATGCCTCCACAACCTTAAGTGTGTGACCCTATAGGTTCACGCACGTTTGGACATGACTCGAGTACACCTACTCGATCAATAGTTGGTAGCGGCTTCTAGCAAAACGTGCCAACTCCCAAACGCGCATAAAGATCTATCGGACGAACCATTACAATGTTTATGCCATTCCCTTTGCCTCACGATATTTGGTCAAGCTCCCAGCTGACCTCTTTCTCGATCCTGTGATTCGGAATCCCGTACTAGGTTAACCATTAACCTTATGTAGCATGGCCATGCATTTCTGGATCCTATCACTCGAGGGGCCCAGAGAAATATCTCTCTCAAGAAGAGAGGGGCAAATCCATCTTGACTGACCATGCCCGCAGCATGTTTCATGACAAACCCGAAGCTACCTTTATGCTACCCTTTCACGGCGTAGTGTTTGATAGCCCCAAAGTAGGTCGATTCACATCTCGTACATGCGACAATCTCAGGTCTAGGGACAAAGCAAACACATCGTGTAGAGAGAGAGCTATGAACGTTTGCTTCATTGTCTCAAGGTGGGTCAGCCCAACTCTATGTTCACAACATAAGTCCACATTATTAGTTTGACATCTCCATGTCTATGACTTGTGAAACATAGTCATCACTAATACATGTGCTAGTCTAATATTCAAGTGTGTCCTCACATGAACTCCGACTAGGGACATATTTAGAATAACCATACAAGTAATGAGTTTCACAACAAGTCCATACTTGCCAATCAATACAAGATTATTCAAGGCACATTATATAAATCATGGATACATTGAAATATCATCATCTCTATGATTGCCTCTTGGGCATATTTCCTACAGTCTCCCACTTGCACTAGAGTCAATCTAGAAGATATCTAATACCCATAGCTCTTGTGTGCTTATCATGATTCTTCTGTGAGAGAGGCTTTGTCAACGGATCAGCCACATTCAGATCCGTATGTATTTTGCATAAGTTTATTTCGCCTCGTTCGATGTACTGCCGAATGAGATGAAACCGCCGCATAAAGTGTTTGGTCTTCTGGTGATTCCTTGGCTCCTTTGCTATCGCAATGGTTCCACTGTTGTCACAGTAGAGATCCAATGGACTGGACGCACTAGGGACAACACCAAGATCAGTAAGGAAATTTTCATCCAAACACTTTCCATGCTAGCTTCTGCCGCAGCATAATACTCGGCCTCCATTGTAGAATGAGCAACCGTATCCTGCTTGGAACTCTTCCAGCTAACCGCCCCACCGTTCAACGTGAACACATAGCCCGATTGCGACTTGGAATCATCCACATCGGTTTGGAAACTAGCATCGGTGTAACCATTTACAACGAGCTCCTCCTCACCTCCGTAAACTAGGAACATATCCTTAGTCCTTTTCAAGTACTTAAGGATATTCTTTACCGCTGTCCAGTGACTTCACCGTAATCAGCTTGGTACTGCTCGTAACACTTAGAGCATAAGAAACATCTGGGCGAGTACAAATCATTGCATACATGAATAGATCCAATTGCCGAAGCGTATGAGATTTTTCATGCGCTCTCGCTCATCAGTAGTCGAAGGACACTGAGTCTTGCTAAGTATACCATGAGACATAGGCAAGAACCCTTTCTTTGCCTCTTCCATGCCGAAACTTTTAGCACTTGTCAAGGTATGTACTCTGGCTTAATCCTATTAGCCTCTTGATCTATCTCTATAGATCTTAATTCCCAGAATATATGCTGCTTCCCTAAGTCCTTCATTGAAAAACTATTCTTCAATGAGGTCTTACGGATTCAAGCATAGGAATGTCATTTCCAATCAAGTATGTCATCCACATACAAGATTAGAAATACGAGCGAGCTCCCACTAACTTTCTTGTAAACACAAGACTCTGATTCGATTTTGGTGAAGCCAAATCCTTGGACTACTTCATCAAAACGAATGTTCCAACTCCGAGATGCTTGCTTCAGTCCATAAATGGACTTCGAAGTTTGCAAACCTTTCCAGCATTTTTAGGATCGACAAAACCCTCGGGCTGCATCATATACACGTCCTCGGCAAGGTTTCCATTCAGGAAAGCCGTCTTGACATCCATTTGCCATATCTCATAGTCAAAATATGCAGCAATAGCTAAATTATCCGAATAGATTTAAGCATCACTACGGGCGAGAAGGTCTCCTCGTAGTCAACTCCTTGAACTTGTCGAAAACCTTTTGCGACAAGTCGAGCTTTATAGATGTGAACATTTCCATCCATATCAATCTTCTTCTTATAGATCCATTTGCACTCGATGGTTATGGCCATCAGGCAGGTCAACCAAGTTCCAAACTTGATTTCATCCATGGAATCTATTTCGGATCTCATGGCACTTTGCCATTTCTCAGAGTCTGGGTCCTCATTGCTTCCGCATAGGTCGAAGGTTCATCATTGTCCAACAATAATATTTCACGCGTATCATTGTCTAACAATAATATTTCTCGCGCGTTGAGCCTTTCTGACCTTCGTAGTGCTGGTGTTCTCTTGCCACGGGTTCCTCAACTCGTTCTGCCATGATGGCATCACTCGTTGAGTCCTCCCCGAGGCTCAACTTGAACTTCATCAAGCTGCACCGTTCTTCCACTTACCTCTTTCTTGAGAAACTCTTTCTCGAGAAAACACCGCTTCGAGCGACAAACACTTTGCCCTCTTCTCGGTTGTAGAAGTAATATCCCAAGGTTTCTTTGGGATATCCTACGAATATGCATTTATCCGACTTGGGTGTGAGCTTGTCCGACTGAAGTCGCTTGACAAACGCATCACACCCCAAATCTTTAGAAAAGACAACTTGGGACTCTTCCCATTCCACATCTCATATGGTGTCTTAACTACGGATTTAGATGGCACCCTGTTTAGTGTGTGAGCTGCTGTTTCTAGAGCGAAACCCCAAAACGATAATGGTAGATCTGACTGGCTCATCATTGATCGAACCATGTCCAACAAAGTTCGATTACGTCGTTCGGACACCCCATTTCTTTGAGGCGTCCGGGCGGCGTAAGTTGTGAAACAATTCCACAACTCTTCAGATGATTGCTAAATTCGTGACTCAAATATTCTCCTCCACGATCTGATCGTAGAGCCTTAATTTTCTTGCCACGTTGATTTTCACTTCATTCTGAAATCTTGAACTTTTCAAAAGTTTCAGACTTATGCTCATTAGGTAGACATATCCATATCTACTAAAGTCATCAGTGAAAGTTATGAAGTAGTGAAAACCACCTCTGCGGTCGTGCTCATTGGTCCACATACATCAGTATGCACGAGTTCCAACAAGTCTGTCGCCCTCTGGAGAACCATTGAAAGGCGACTTGGTCATCTTCCAAGCAAACAAGCTTCGCATGTCTCGTATGATTCAAAATCAAACGAATTTAGAATCCATCAGTATGGAGTTTCTTCATGCGTTTTTCACTTATATGACCCAAACGACAATGCCAAATAGGTGGGATTCAAATCATTAGGCCGAAGCCTTTTAGCACTTATGTTATAACTTGCTCATCATCATGAACATCATCAGGATTCAAAATAAACAACCCATTCACAATGGAAGCAAAAGCCACAAACATATCATTCTTAGAGATTAACAACCATTGTTTTTACTCGCAAATGAATAACCATCTCTCATCAAACATGAAGGAGAAATAATGTTTCGACTTAAAGCTGGAACATAATAACAATTATTCAATTCCATAAAATCCTGAAGGGAGGTGCAGTTGCATGACGCCAACGGACAACGCAGCAACCTTTGCATTATTTCCGACGCGAAGATCAACTTCTCCTTGTCTCACGCTTCTACTCCTTACTAGCCCCTGCATCGATTTGCAAATGTGAGCAACCGATCCGGTATCAAATACCCAAGAGTTAATAATGGAGTCAGCGAGAAAAATGTCTATAACATTAACCACAAGCGTACCTGAGCTAGAAGTCTTACTCCACTCTTCTTCAAGAAAGGTACTTGCTGCAGTTTCTTTCCAGTGTCCAGTCTCATGGCAGTGAAACATTCTGTGTCAGGTTTAGGTCCATCCTTAGGCTTAGGTTTGGCTTGAGATCATCTTTAGCTTTCCTTTCCTTGGCCTTACCATGCTTCTTGAAGCTGGCTTGTTCTGCACAGCCAACACTTGGCCATGCCCTGCACACTTCTTAATGTCACATTCTGCCGTCTTGAGCATCCCACAAGTTCATTAAGGTCCTTCTCCACCCCATGCATATGGTAGTTCGAAATGAAATGCCCATAGCTGGCTGGAAGCGACGCTAAAATGAAATCAGTGGCCAACTCTCGGCCCAATGGAAAACCAAGTTTGTCCAAAGTCTGCGCGTAACCAAGCATCTTGATCACGTGCGGGCCTACTGCTGCTCCTTCAGCTAGCTTGCATTCACCAAAGGCCTTAGCGACATTGAACCTTTCAGTCCTGGCCTGGGTCTGGAACATGTCCTTAAGCGCAACGATCATATCGTACGCTTCCTGACCATCAAACTGCTTTTGAAGGTCGGGTTCCATGCAAGCAAGCATAAGGCAGCTAACCTCAAGAGACTCATCACATGCTCTCTTGTAGGCAGCCCTAATGGCAGCAGTGTCGGTGTCAAGAGGTTCATCTGGTATGGGGTATCCAGAACACTTTCCTTCTTATCAGCCCTGAGAACAATTCTCAGATTCCGGATCCAATCCGAATAGTTTGTTCCAGTTAACTTTTCTTTCTCAAGGATGGAACGCAAAGCAAAAGGGGTGGGTGGTTACGTGCCATTGATCTACAACAGAAAAATGCAAAATACTAAGACAAAAATCCATGATAGAGTAAAACATTAAACAATTTAATATGGTCTACTCCCACTAAAACCAACATCCCTCTGTTGATACTTAGTGATTCAAGATCCACAACGAACAAGTCTCCTAGTGAGCCGGACGCTTCACCGCTAGAAAACAGGTAGTTCGGTAAGCAACACTTTGCTAATCATATCACATATGACTCTTGTTGTTGGGTGACATCTCTATGTCAAAACGCCAACCTTTATGCCCCAAGGCGCTTAACCGTTAAGATTACCTTGTTGAGTAACCAACTCTTATGCGTGTAAGTATCCGATACAAACCATCTAGTCAACGAAAACCGATGGCACCCTACTGTCATAGGCCCACCATCGATCGTAGAAGACATGGGATGGTGCAAGGTTTAGTTGGGGGGCATGAAACTTAACATTTGTGAGGGATCGTTCTACTTCCACGAATCTAACATGCATAGGAGTAAAACAACAGGAATAGCAATCACATAGTTGTGACACAGTATGGCCCGTTTCTCATGGTGATCTCCATCTCCATAGAACCTGTACACCATGATGATCTCCATCTCCATGGTACATGTGCGCCACCCTCCGAGTGATGAGTCCTCCAAGAACTACTACAAGCTATTACACCTAACAGCTAGTAATGTAAATTACATGGTAGATTTGGTCATCACAAGTCGGCACGCAGCCGCAAATTACAATAAGTGACAACACACTTGGCTCCTGCCGTGTTGAACATACTCACGACACGCAGGTCATGAAAATATTACACACATGCATCACATACACATGGGCCATACCGGTCACAAAACACAAATCTGCAAAAATGAATTAGACGTTCTAACGCCGAAAATTGCAACCCCAAAAAACTTTCTTTAGGAATCTAATTTGCCAAATCTAAATTTGACCCTCTTCAATTGATCGGCACTTTATAAAGGAGAAATTGGACAAGGGAGAAATATGTATGCCTTTTGTGAGCTCTTCAAGTCAGTTAGCAGATATCTTGACTAAGGGATTAGCCGAAAAATCCTTTTGTAGCATGTGCAGCAAGATGGGTCTCTATGATGCTTTTGCCCCATCTTGAGAGGGAGTGTAGGAGCTTAAGTATCACATGCATATGTATAGTTTGTACTCTATAATAATTTGTATGTATTAGGAGGACTGAGATGTAAAAGACAAGTAGAAGAAATAAAAGAAAGGGAAAACAGAGGAGAAGATAAGCCTCTGTTCTTCACTCCCAGGTTTCTCTCTGATGCATAAACCTAGTTCCTAATCCCGTGTGATTGTGGTTAATCTGCTGTGATTACAACATAAAATTAATTGATTAACAACTTGAACATATCGTGTGTGCGAACAGATCATCGATCCGCTGCAGTGATGTACTGCTAGCTTCATGATATTGGTCAGCTTGCATGTGCTCCAAGCATGCCACCGGACTGCACACTTGTACAGCACTCTGCGGAACTGAAGGCACTCATCCAAGTGGACAAAAGAGAGACATCCATGAACATGTATCGATGATCGACCGACGTGAACTTGCCAGTAGGATGCGATCCATCTCATGCTACTGCCCTGTGTTCCCTCGGTCAAGGATATCGATCTTGCTATATATACCGCATGGGCCACGCGTAAATGTGCAATTCTTGCAGCATGAACACAATACTAAGAACAAACATCCAGAAACATGGCAGCATGTCTATACAACAAATAATAAATATGCATGTACCATGTCAAATGAACATACGACATAAAAAAAGAAATGCAAAAACAGATAGCATTCGCCATCAACATTCTTTCCCTTGACCTTGCTGTATCGGGTTCTCTAGTAAAGAATCTGCGTTGTGGGAGCCTGCCCGAAGCAGTGTAGAAGTGAGCGAACTTATTCTATCTCCTCGTCCCACCATCTTCCATGAGCTCCAAGCATAGGAGATGTCAATGGTGGTGGGCTCTTATATTCAGATACGACTTGCGAGGTAGTATCACCATTAAGGTGGCTTCGGTAGATCAATATATTTCTTTATAAGGTTTGTTGAATAATATAATAAAAAAATATGTGTGCTTATTTGGAGGCAAAGGATAGGGGTTTAACCTTCATTTCAGAATAAAAATGTATTTGGTGATTTCTTCAATCTTACAGCTATGAAAGATGAGTTTTCAGTGGACAACGATCTGTTCGTGTGTGGTTGCATGCTGTGCTCAATGTTTCAAATCATGCACTCCCGCCGTTCGGATTTAAATACCTCACTTATATGTAGATAGTAGATACGGATGCGCGGACGGAGTAATTTCATGATAAGCATTGCAGTCCGAAGAAAAACAATGATGAAAAAAAAGCTGTTAGCTGATTCTCTCGGGATGGGCTGGGCTGGCCATCTTGAGATCCGAAGCAGACCTAAAAGCCTACAGAAACTGTTACTCATTTAGCTAGCCCAGCAAAAATAGTTCCCTCTCACGGTCTCACCGTTGCTGCAAGAAACCCTCGCAAGTCTCGTGCCAGGAGCCTGAATGCCCGATGTGGGAGTGGAACGCGACCTCGCTCGCCGGCGCTCTCAAATCCGCCGCCGTCCGCCGCTCCGCGCCCCACGTCAAGCCCCTCCACGCAGTCCTCCTTAAGCTCGGCCTCTCAGCGTCCGCCATACTAGCCACCTCGCTCGCTCACCTCGCGCTACGGTGCGGGCTCCCGGGTTACGCCCGCGCGCTGTTCGACGAAATGCCCAGCCGGGACGTGGTCTCCTGGACGTCCCTCATCACCGGCCACGCCCACCAGGGCCTACACAGGGAATCCCTTGCCCTGGTCCGTCGCATGGTGGGATCTGGTGTTGCGCCCAACGGTACACGCTGTCCGGTGGGCTGCTCGCGTGCTCCGGCGTTGGCCAGGCCGCCCTTGCCGTCGGGAAGGAGATTCATGCCAGGGTTGTGAAGATGGTATGTGTGGCCCGGTCGACTCGGTTGTCGAGAATGGGGTTCTTGACATGTACACGAGATGTGGGAGTGTTGACTATGCAAGGAGAGTGTTTGGGGTGATGGTGGCGAAGGACGTTCTCGCGTGGAACTCGATGATGGCTGGGTGTCTCGGCAGTGGGCAAGCTGAGGAGGCTCTGGCGTTATTCGCGTCAATGCTCTCTCGCGGGTTGGCGCGGACGGATTCTCGTATGCCATAGTTGTTGATGCGTGCGGGGAGCTGGCACTGTTGAAGCTGGGGGCGCAGGTGCATGCACGGGTTATTGGTGGCGGATTTGATTTGGATGTAGTTGTGAGGAACTCCTTGGTGGATATGTATGCAAAGTGTGGGTGTGTTGACTCAGCAGAGCTTGTCTTTAAGGGTGCATCATCACTGGACTCTGTTTTGTGGACTACAATGATCTCAGCTTATGGAAAGTCTGGCCGTGCACTAGATGCGGTATCTATGTTCGATAGGATGGAACATTTGGGCATAAGAAGAGATGGGGTAACATATCTTGCGGTTTTGTCAGCTTGTAGCCATGGCGGACTTGTTCGAGAAGGTTGGCGCTACTTCAAGTTTCTGTTTGATGGCCAGAGCTCGGTTAAGCTGCAGCCTGAGCACTATGGTTGTATGGCAGATCTTATTTGCAGGAGAGGTTGCCTAGAAGACGCTCTTGAATTCATTAAGAGTATGCCGTTTGACTCGAGTGTTGCTGCTTGGAGTGCATTACTGAATTCATGTCGAATCTATCGGGATGCTAAGTTGGGTCAGCTTGCAGCGTCCCGTCTACTCGAGCTTGATCCGGAGAACCACAGTAACTGGGTTGCTCTATCAAGTATACATGCATTGGAGGGCGATTGGCATGAGTCCTGGATGATCAGAGAGAGCATGTATAAAGATTGGGGTGAAGAAAGAGCCTGGATGTAGTTGGGTCGAGTTGCATGATGGGTTCATGTGTTTCTAATGGCTGACCATTCTCACCCTGATTTGGTTAATGTACTGCAGACTCTTGATTCTTTGAAGGAAGATATATAGGGGGTTCCTTTAACCCTGCCATTTGGGAGGGGATGAATTTGCCCAACCCATACCCCATTTAAGCACAGATTGCCATGCTCCGTAAACGTTGGGGATTGCCCAATTGTTATGCACTGATCAATGGGTAAGATGGTTACATGAGGATTAGTTCAGAAGCAGAGCACCAGGTGGCCATCCAACGTCTCCATGGTGGATCGTCAGCTCACTGTGGTGTGGCAGGGCACCATATAGATAGTACTCTGGCAGGCCCGTCAACAGGCACGTGCGAACTGTACGCCGGCACAGGTCTCCCAATATTTTGGGGCCCCCAAATCTCCGGCCCATCCACTGATCAACTCGATAATCTGGGTGTTTGTTTGACGCTAGTCCATATCGGTAGGCGAGAACAGTCTGATCAGGAATTGATCTATCGATTGGGGTCGAGAGAACCTTGAAGGAAGATATATAGGGGAGGCCTTTAACGCTGCCATTGGAGAGGGTATGTATTTGCCCAACCCGTACCCAAGTTTATCCATACCCATTTAAGCATTAATTTCCATTCTCGGTAAAAGTTGAGGATTGCTAAATTGTTATGGATTGTTCAATGGGTAAGATGATTACATGAGGATTAGTTCAGAAGCAGAGCACGGATCGGCAACTCGTTTTGATGCGCCTATGTACCTTGGGTGGGTGAGGTGAGAGTTACGGAATGTCTTGCGAGAGGTAGAAGATGAAATATGTTTGCCCAGATCTGAACGGGTATTCTGTCTTCAGATCCTACCGAAACAGCGTGGGTATGGGTTTAGATATGGGTGATGGGTACCCTGCGTCAGCGTTGGGGGCCTTCATACAAACCATAAGATGGACAATTTCTTGTGATGCTCTTTCGCCGGAGCTCCTTGAAATTTTTCTCAGCAGTGTGACATTTGTATAGTTGGTGGTTTTCCTTAGATCAGTGCTATCACATAATGGGAGATAAAAATATGTCCTTGGAGATTTGCCATTACAACAAGAGTATAATTAAGGTACTAGCTTGGCTAACTTACTTATGTGCATTTTATAAAAAATGCTACATGTGGTGGTCTTCATGCTATTTCCTTCAACTCACCATGAAGTTCTCTTGTGTGCTGAATTCTTTATACCATGTTCCTTCAATTTTTTTGACCCTTTCGGAAGAGACCTGAAGTTATGTTTTTAAGGCCAAAAAAGGCCCTGAAAGCTGCCCCCCCCCCCCCCCCCCCCCCCCCCACCACACGTTGTGACGGCGATGCAAGGGTGACCTGGCACATACGTGGAATAATACATAGCATGATGCCTTTTTTGTGACAAGTAGGGTTTCTGTCATGGTCTGTAGCCTTCACATCTGGAGGACTTACCAACGCACTAGCCGCACGTTACTTTGACAAAAAAATAGCTAGATTTCATTGGTAAAAGTAGATAAGGGCCTCGTTGATTAAAATAAATTTCATTGGTCCTATGGATGTGTCTATTTATGATTTAAAGCTCTTGTTTGATCTGTAGGATTGTAAACCATATGAGTTTTTTTCATATGGACAAATTTTCATGCTGTTTCACAGGAAAATTCAGTTAAGTGCAACCTCGAGGAAATTTTTAATTGCTTTGGTGATGACCATAACAAGTACTTAATCATTCAAGAAAGTTCATGCGGTTTTGTAAGATTGGACATGGCATGACATCCAATCTAAGGTTCTTTATCCCTGCGTTTTTCGGCTCATGCGAATCAAATAAGCCCCAAATTTCATGAAAAAGAGTCAAGTATTTACCATTTAAAAATACACGCTGTCACATAACATAAGAAAAACTTGTATTCATAACCGAGCTGTGAGATAAAATAATCCTTCACTCATTGGTCACGTCTTTTCATTCCTAATTTTAAGTATGTTTTGTATGATGTATTTCAGGACAAAATTTTAGCAGGCTTTATATATGGCTGTATGACTGTAAGGGACTGATCTCTGTCATAACACAAGGGACTGATCTCTCTTTTTACTGATCCGTTTTTGTTTTGAAGGAATCGTGGCGGCTTGTTGCCTATATTTTGGATGCTACAATGAGAGCAAAATATAGAAGACAAAAGGATTACAAGAGAATTTTAATTCAAGTGTATATATCTACCCAGGTCAAGTTTCAATCCTAAACTTGTACTCCACTTAAGAAGGGAAAAACCATTTTGCGAAAAAATGCGTTCATGTTTCAGTTCAAACAGTGTTATTTGTTTCTATATATATCAGTCTATGGTATGTCTTGCTAGACATCAGGACACCAACTACACATATGAGATACATATGGCATACCATTTACATTTCCTTCAAAGAGATGAATTCAGGCTGAATAGTTGTGCTTCGCTGGGTGAGGGTCAGACTATGCATCTGAGACTCCTTGTTATAGGTACGTTGTGTTCATATAAGTACTAACCTTCTAAATACACAAAAGAACCATAGCAGGCGTACTTGCAGTGACCTCTTCTCTGTTAGACCCCTCACAGTTCTGCAGAACCTAATTAATTTAATTCCAAAGCATAATATTTTCAACAGCAGAGTTTTGTAATGAAGTGATTGAATATTTATGCAGTCTATAGTGATTTCTTTGTTGACCTTACAATTGATCATATCACAAAATGACTTGCCATTTAAATTATATGAGAGGAACTACTGTGGAAAAGAACACCTATTGTATGTTAAGAATAAATGCTTGTTCATGTATTACTTATAAGCAGCTTGGTAGCTAATTATATTCTCAAGAACTATAGTTAACTTCAAACTCAGAGGCTGAAATCAATAATTTGACCATATATGTGCCAGTACCAGGCGACAGACAAGTAATTTAAATGTGTTGGGCAACTGAAGCATCGAGAAGTACATATATCTTCAAACTCAAGCGTAAACTGAAACTATCACCAAGCAAGATGCAAGTCAGGTAAATGTGTTCGTCAGTTGAAACAACTAAATGAACACTCCAGCAGTCATCCACTAGGAAATTGAGACTCTTTTTGTCATAAAATTAAATTTCTCATTATGAATTAAACTTTATTCCGTGTCATTAAATGGGCACATCAATGATTCCTTATTGCAGTTTACGTGATTGAAAAGGAGAAATTGGCAATGCAGTACATGGTCTATGGTTGTGTCTTGTACTCTTGTTTCCGCTCAGTGTGTTAATTAGTTTTCTTCATGTTCTTGAGGGCTCAACATCCCCATGGTCCTGTACATACTTGCCATGTTCCCGGGTTGGTGGGGTCGTGGGACGGGAACAAGGGTGTCGAGGTGTGCCCTCGCAATTCACATGGTTGCTATACCTAGGGTTGATTGTGTGGTAGAGAACGCGTAGTATCAGTGGAATCGACGGCTGACAAGCTGGATTTACCCAGGTTCAGGGCCCTCGAGTGAGGTAAAACCCCTACTTCCTGCTTGTCTGTATTTATGGTATGAATATGAGGGTTACAAGAGTTCGACGAGCTGCTGATCTCGTCGAGGTTTTGGTGGCTATGGATTCCTTGCCCTGATCGATCACCCTCCCAGCCTTTATATAGGAGGCTGGGTCTCGGGAAACATAACCAACCAAGATTACATGTATGGAAAGTCTTAACCGACTATAACTTGATCTAACTTGGAAAACACTCTTCGTCTCGGTCCTTCCTTCGTGGGCTTCGATTAATCCTTGGTCTTCTTTGATCATTACGTGCACCAGGTACCCTTACGCTGGGGTACCCGCAGAGTATAACCTCGTCATTAGCCCCCGAGTACTTGCTTGACTCGAAGAATCGAGCATGTGCTCCCTTCATCGTGCACGTCATAGTCTTCTGAGATTGTTCTTCTGACCCGATGTAGTTCTTCAAGCTCTAATTTGTTTTGATTGTATGTGTATGCTAACCGAGGGATATTGACATAGTAGGCCTGATTCACTCGAATATCGAGCTCAGTTAACTGCTTACTTGAGCAAAACCTTACTAGTCTTCAGTCAGACTCGAGTCCCCGGACTTGAGCCTAGAACGCAGTCGAAATTTTTTGCCTAGGGATATTGACATAGTAGGCCCGATTCACTCGAATATCGAGCTCAGTTAACTGCACATTTGGGCGAAACCATACTAGCCTTCAATCAGGTTCGAGTCCCCGGACTCGAAGCTGGAACACTTTTAAAACTTTTGCCTAGGGATATTGACATAGTAGGCCTGATTCACTCGAAAATCAAGCTCAGTTAACCGCACATTTGGGCGAAAGCATACTAGCCTTCAATCAGGTTCGAGTCCTCGGACTCGAAGCTGGAACACTTTTGAAACTTTTTCCTAGAGATATTGGCATAGTAGGCCAGATTCACTCGAAAATCGAGCTCAGTTAACCGCACATTTGGGCGAAACCATACTAGCCTTCAATCAGGTCCGAGTCCCCGGACTCGAAGCTGGAACATACTGGACAGACTCGACTCAGGCCGTTGTAGGTCTTACTGATTCGTTCTGCAGTTTAACTTTTTGATACCTAACGCGTCCGTCAGGATTTTCATCATGTCTGTTGACACGGAAAAATTCAAGGGAAAACACTGTTGGAGCGTCCCTCGGCCCAGCTCGATTGCTCAGCGGGTCTTACCTTTGCATTTGCGTATGCAGCATCCGAAACATCCGCGATTGGCGTAGTCCAGGAATTTATGAAGTATGATTCTAAGATTTCGAAGTATTTTAATGCATTTAATCGAGTCTGTAGTTGAGTGAGTTTCTTACCTTCTTTTGAGAATCTATGGGAGCGCGACAGCGCTCCCATGGGAGTAGCCCCCGAGATTGTGCTTTATTGCTTTGCAATGGAGGATAATCTCAAAAATCCCCTTACTCTGCATATGCTAATCGAAGAAATTTGTGCCGTAATTCTATCGGGTGCACGACAGTGCTCCCGATGGGAGTAGCCCCCGAGATTATGCTGTATTACTTGTAAATGGAGGATAATCTCAATCATTTTCTTGAGCATCTTCAGTCGAAGAATTTTTGAATACGCTCCCGATGGGAGTAATATGACTTAGTCGAAGGAACGGTCGAGTGACCAATTTTGCTTTTAAGGACTTGTCACACCCGAACTAAATAAGGCAATCGATTGACCAATATTCGTTGGACAGATTCGAATATATTTTTGAACAAATGCTTCAAATGACATAAGGGATGACGTTTATTTCGACTGGATTCCTGACACGCGTGGCGTGCATTATGCTGCGATGGATGGGACGTAACACATAGGTGGGCCCATTTGTGCAGAGCTGACCGAAGACGGTGCCGTTTGGACTTGATTTGACCAGACAGGCCCACTTTTTCCAGAGGCATGATGATGGCTCCTCTTTTTGCGTGCGTAGTGGGCGGAGTGGCCGGCGACGGTTGCCCTCTGCGTTTGCCACGTGTACGGTCAGATTGCATGCGTAACGCACGATTTAGATCTGAATGGCTGTGATTGCTTTTTGATTTATGGTAAATAGGGGAACAGCGTGACATTGTCTTTACCTGCCATTTGCTCTGCGCGCCGCCCCTGTTCCATCTTCTTCCTCGCGCTCTTCCTCCATTGCTCCTGCACTAGAGCTTTACGCGCTCCACCGCCTGCTCGTTGACAATGAAGAAAGTGGCGGGCAATAAACGTCCTGCCTCGACTGCTGCTGCCGCGCCCGATGCGGCGGCGATGAAGGGGAAGAAGACTGCGGCTGGCGCATCTGCGGCCGCCGTCGACCTCAAGAAGACCAATGGCGATTGGATGAAATCCACCATGAAGGAGGCACAGCTGGACAAGCTGCGCGAGGACGGGTTGTTGCCACCCTCGGACCAGCTCTTCGCCCGCGCACCTTCGCCCAAGGAGGTACTTCCCGAGCCTCGCGCTAACGAGCGCGTCTGTTTCGCGGAGTTTTTGCCTAGGGGTTTCTCGCTCCCCCTCCATGATTTTGTGCGAGGTTTGCTTTTTGCCTACGGGGTGCAGATCCATGATCTCACCCCGAACGGTATTCTGCACATTGCGTGTTTCATCACGCTGTGCGAGTGTTTTTTGGGAGTTGCTCCGAGTTGGGCATTATGGAAGTCTATCTTCATGGTCCGGCCCAACAACCGAGGCGGCCGAACCTATCCAGTCGGGGCCTGCAGATCCAAGTGCGCAGCGACACCCGATACTTCGCCCTGAAGCCAGTCGACTCGGCGCAGGGGTGGAGGAAAAGGTGGTTCTATGTGCGAGTCGACCAGGATGGGGCCCCAGCATTTTCGACTGCTGGTATAGCAGCGAGGACGAAGGCCTGGGACCATGAGCTGTCGACTGAAGAAATGGCGGAAACAGCGCCTTTGCTGGAGACGATTGGTGGACTGCTCAACAGCATCACGGGTGTGCATCTTATTGCCACTTTTGTGAAGATGCGGGTGTGGCCGCTCCGCGTTCGTGCCCACCCAATGTGGGAGTACGAAGGTCCCCTCGACTCCACTCGGATGAGCAAGGAGGAGCTGTCTAGGAGTGAACTGGTGACACATGTGCGGTCCATCACCAGTACAAAACAAAGCGAGCCCTGCAATGTCGACTGCCCAGTCGATCCTTATGGGGCTGAAAAGCCTTTGCCAGAGGTTAGTGAATCTTTCGAGTCTATGATCTCCTGTTTTTGTTATCCTTCTGTGCATCTTTTTCACTTTCGATTGCTATATTTTGTATGCAGGGCCACTCGACTACCTCAACCTTTCCTCCTCTTCCCGAAGATGGCCCAACTTATGAAACTGAGGTGACAGTAGAAGCGAAGGGAGGGGATGAATCGCCTCTACCTTCGGCTACCGCTTCACCCTCGAAGAGGTTGAAGAGGAAGGGGTAGAGGAAGCACAGGGCAAGGAGCCTACCGCGACTGAGGATGTTAGCGAGGTTCCTGCTCGCAAGCGCCGTCGGGCAGCCCAAGTTATGTCTTCTTCCACGAGCTCACCCGCGAAGGAATCGGATGTGAGGGATGATGGAAACTCAGGTTCGTCTCCTATGACCACAGCTGCTCCCTTGGACGTGAGTCCTTTGAGCTCGGCTCCTCCTCCTCCTCAATCGGGTGGGGAGCTACTTTTTGGAGGCCCAAACTTTGAAGAGCTCGACACTGATGATGAAGAAGAGCACAGGTTTGCTCCTTTTTGTACTACAATTTTTGTGAGTTGAGTACTGTTTCTTATGTTGTATGTCGTTTGGTCACTCGCAGTGCTGAGACTGCGCGACCTCCAACCCCTCCAACCGAGAGAGCTTCGACTCCAGATCAGCCTGAAGCTTCTCCTGCTGCGGCTGAGGTTGTGCAATCAGTAGCCACGGCCACTTCCATTGAGGCCGCCAAGATTGCGAGTACGTCGACTCCGCAAATTGGGACGTCTGCTGCCAAGCCTGCGCCTTGGTTGGAACACGTAAGTGTCTTTTGTCGAGTCTTCCTTCTGGGACTATTTGTGTATAGCTTATGTTGGTTTCGTGTGCGTGCAGCCTTTTACCTCAACCTGGTGGAATCGGGTAAAGCATTTGTCCAGGTTGAACAGGAGAGGGATAATCTGCGCACTGTTATGGAGCAGCTCACCCGTAAGTGTGTTGTGTTTCTGTATGTCTTTGCTTTGTCGGCTGTGAATGACATCTGGCTATCAATCTCAGGTGACAAGGCGTCTGCTGAGTCCCGGGTTAAAGAGCTAGAAGATGCACTCGCCAAGGAGCGCGCGGAGTCGAAGAAGGCCTTGGATGACGCCAAGAACTCCTCTGCGCTGTGTGAGAAAGATTTTGCTGAGCGCTTGGCTAGCCTCACCCGAGACGTGGGCGGTAAGTTGAGTTTGCCACTTTTATCCCTTCTTTTGGCACTGAAGGTTGTGTAAAAGTTTGAGTTCTGTCTGATTTTTGCAGGAGCTGTTGGCGCACGCTAGGTGTAGACCAGTCGAGTGGCGATTTGTCCCTTGACCGCGCTATAGGCGATTTGGACGTCGTCTCCACCCAAGCCAAGGATGCACTCGTCAAGTCTACGAGCACCCTCGGCGCCGTGTTCAAGGACGTGTTTCCGTCTAGCCAACCTCCTTCGACTGTGGATGGCTTCGCCGACGTCCTGGGCCCGGGAACTTCGACTATGTCGAACTTTGCTCGCGCTTTGACGGTACGCGGCTCAGAGACCACCCTCAAACTCCTTTTAGGTCATGGGATAGAGGGTGACTTCAAAGCCGCTCTGTCTGACTTTCCTCGCAAGCCGGGCGGGAAGCTGGTGTCCCTTAAGCATGTGAACGAGCCAGCCGCAAAGTTGGCTGAAACATTTATGGCTACCATGGAACGCCGGGCAGCAGAGGTCGCCGCCCGTGCGAGTAGGGCTAGGTCGGAGTCGATGTCTGAGAAGTAGGGTAGCCGCGCCTTGTTATGCCTTGTAATTAAACTTATGATCATGCGAGTGTGCATGTGCTTTTGCTACCTTTGTATGAATATAATTTCCTCATTATGATCCTGCTTGTAAGGCTGTATGTTGTTGCTCGTCTGAGCTTTGTGACTAGTTTCTCATGAAACTTTTATGGTGCTTGGAACAGAAACGGCCAGCCGCCACTTCATCCAGTTCATCGCGGCATCGTGCCCCTACTCGATCTCGAGCTCAGGTGGCAAACGATGCCGCAGTAATACGTTATATGAAGGCTCGACTCGCAAAACAGGAGCAAGAGCTGGCGAGTGTCCGAAGTGAGCTGGATAGGATGAGGGCAAGGCCTGCTTTACCTACCCAACGGGAGGAGTATGTGCTTGGCGAGATGGAGATTGTGAACAGACAGCTCGAGTGTAAGCATGACTGCCTTGATCTTGTGAGTTCACAGCCTGTTCCTTTTTGTTCACCCAACTTGTGTTGTTGCAGGTTTTGTTCAAGATTTCCAGGCGGAGCAGGCTCGCGTGGATGAGCAGTTGAATAATGCGACTGACGAACCCACGACTGGCCGCCAGCACTTTCGATTGGACAAGCACCGAGCACGCATACTCGCGACTCTGCAAGATCGGGTGTGGCGGAGCACTATGTTGCTTGAATTATGCAGGTCGGCCTTCAGTCGAATCAACCAGACGCTTTTCCCGACTGGGCCGCAACCTCAAGGAATCCATGCTTTGCTCGGGCTTTTTCGGAGTGCAGGTCCCATTCGGGACTTTATCACCCAGAAGCTTGTGGATGGGGCCAACGCAACAATGGCGTATCTCCGAAGCCAACGCCCGAATTTGCAACTTCGTCCACCCGTGCCTGGATCGTCTTTATCCCAATCGGATTTGGACGATACAGTCGAACATGCGAGGACGTTGGTTGAGTGTTATAATGCTCAACTTATGGGCCCTGTTCTCCCAGTCAAAGGCGAACCAGAAGATTAGGGTATTTATGTATAGGGAGCAGCCCCCGAGTGTAAATTTGCCACTTGCACGTAGTGCTTATTTGTTTATATGTATGTATGCAGCCCCCGAGTGTATCGAGTGGGGTTTATGAGAAATTACTTAACATGGAACATGAATTACACAGCCCCCGAGTCCTCGAGTGAGGCTATGAGTTTTATGAGAGTTGAAGCTCCAACTTATGCCTGCAGGCTCAGCCCCCGAGTAATTGATCTGGGTTGAGCAACTTTTTCTTTTATGTATTGAGTTTTATGATCCAGCCCCGAGTATTCGAGTGTGGCTTGGGTTTTATGCTCGAGCCCCAAGTGTTTGAGTGGGGTAAACAATAAAAGGCATATATGAGAAATATGGAGGAACATGTATCTTTATTCGAAATATGTGTTCGACCAGCAAGCCGCCTCATTAAAAACCTTCCAGTCCCCTTAGGTACCCTGGTAAGGGAAAAGAGTGCGTCTGAAACCTGCTGGTTCTTCCGACATTATGCGCTATTACATATCTATGCATAGAACTGACGCAGATGCGCCCCTCTATGCACTAGTGTGACTTGACGACATGTTGATCGTCCTTGAAGATTCAGTCGGGTGCCCCTCGTGCTTCATCGCGTCGTTGATGGCTTTGAGCTCTTATCGATTGCCATCTTCTTGCTTTCTGGTAGAGGTGTACGGTCATTGGAGACCTCAAGCTCGGCGAGTGATTGCTCCATCCCGTACATCTCTGAGATTTTACTGAAGTCACGGTCACATGAATCTGACCTTTGAAAGTTCCCGTTGATCGTGATGACTCCTTTTGGTCCTGGCATTTTGAGCTTGAGGTAGGCGTAGTGTGGGACGGCCATGAATCGAGCGAAAGTGGGGCGCCCGAGTATTGCATGGTATTGTGACTTCCAATCGACCACTTCGAACTCAATCGACTCGGTTCTGAAGTGAGTAGGATCTCCAAACGTAACATCGAGTTGTATGGTGCCTTCTGGGAGCACTGCTTTGCCTGGGACGATACCGTGGAAGGTACTTGTGGACTTTGGCAGATTTTCGACTGATTTGTTCATTCTGCGTAGCGTATCTGCAAAGATTATGTTGAGGCCGCTACCTCCGTCCATGAAGACCTTGGTCATGGCGTAGCCTCCGATTTGGGCGTCGAGTACCAAAGCTGCATGCCCTGGTCGATATACTGCGGGTGGATGATCCTCTCGATTGAAGACAATCGGAGTTTCTGATCCTTTCAAAAAATCTGTGATAGCTGGGGGTGCCATGACCGCCATATTGACATGTCGAGTGTGTAACTTTGCTCTCTATTGGAGGGACGTCCTCGCTGGATCATGTTCATCTGCCCGCGAGTTACGGGATATTTTTGTTCATCTCCTTGCTGCATCTGGTGCACGGCTGCTGCCATTTGTGTTCCCGTAACGGGTTGTGCTGGCACCATGTACACTGGCGTCGGTTGCGCTGGTGTTGGTGCAGGATACACCTGAGTAGGCTGTGTTTGCGGTGGTATGGAATATACCTGTGCTTGTTGTACTTGTTGCGGCGCTGGATATGCCTGAACAGGCTGTGCTTGTGATGCAGTCGACGGAGTCTGCACTAGTTGAGGAGGTGCACGTCCATCTTTTGCAGTCGCAGTATATGTTCAATCGCAAGTTGATCGAATTCCCTGCAATTTCTCAGCGAGTGGTTAGAGCGAAGCTTACCATCGTCCCCTTTATAAAGATGGAATCTGCAATAATCATCCATCCTTTCTTCGATTGAGCGCTCAGGATCTTTGTCTGCTCGCCTGCGCCACTCTGGCCTTCTGTAGCTATCGCGGTCGTCGCGTCTGTGGTCTCGACTGTCACGTCGATCGTCTGTGCGATGGTCTCGATTACCTCGGCGGTCGTCCGTACGATGATCTCGATTATCACGATGATCGTCGGGTCGTCTGTCAGTTTGGTCGCGGCTGTCCCTTGGCTGGACAAAGCCTGCTGCGATGAAGTTTGGATGGTCATCGTCGTGATAACGATGCTTGCGTTTGCGCCTTCGATCATCTCTGTAGCTATCTCTGCGGTCTCGACTGCCACCCTCGTGATTTTCATGTGAGGGTACGGGTCGAGTGCCTCGTACGGAGTCTTCTCCATCTGCCCACTTTGTTGCGAGTACCATGAGTGCCGCCATTGTCTTTGGATCTTCTCGACCAAGTGTTTCTTTGAAGTCTTCTCTCCAGAGTCCGTTTTTGAAGGCGTCGATTGCCCTATCTTCTGATACGTTGCCTACTGAGTTACGGATGGTGGTCCACCGCCGTATGTACGATCTCAGAGATTCATCTGACTTTTGCTTGCAGGTCCGGAGCTCCTCGAAAGTTTTGGGGCGCTCACATAGAGGCTCGAAGTATTTGATGAAATCACCTTTGAAGTGCTCCCACGAATCGTAGTATGATTCGGGTAGCGATTTGAGCCAATCGCGAGCTGTTCCTTCCATCATGAGTTGTATGTATTGCATAGCTGTGGTTGTGGTACCGCGCTGACATCCACAGCCAGCCTGTAATCTTCTAACCAGCCTGATGGCTCCTGTTTGCAGTTGAACTTTGGCGTGGTAGCTAGCGAAAACTTCTTGGGCATACGAGCCTCCCGGATCCGTCGAGTGAAGCATAGCGCTCCACATGGCCCGATTTCTGCTTCCGAGTCTGAGCTGCTGCTGTATGACCTCCTCGAGTGGCTCCTGCTGGATCGATGATGATGAGCTTTTTCGACTGCTCCTTCCCGAGGACTTCGACTGCGTCGGTCTCGATCTGTGCTCTCCTTGGAGTCGCTTGCGGTTGCTGTATGGCTTTTGCTGCTATTGCCAGTTGTTTGTACAGTTGGAGGTGCTGATCCCTCTTTGGGTCTCCTGCAGGAGGTTCGATTGTTCTTAGATAGGTGCCTAGCGTCATCAGCGCCCCGGCTGGCTCAGTAGGTATGGGGACTCCTTCCGCGTCGACTGCCATAAAGGCTGGGTTTAGGTTTCGAGTGACCGCTGCACGATCTGCGTCTCCGAGGTTTATGAATCGTGACCTATTCGCGGGGTCGTTTCTGCCTGTTGAACTCATAGACAATGCTCTTCGTCGAGCACTCGATATGCTGGCTTGCTTTTTGCGTTCTTCGAGTACCGCTCGGTAGTTCTTCAACCGTATCGATTCTTGCCACTGGAAGTATTGTAAGGTCAATACCTCTTCCGGAGTTGCGTTTGCTGGTAGCATTGTGCAGCTTTCGATTACTTTGCTCACTTTTTCCGCCATCTCTGCGGTGATGGTCAGCGTGGTTGTTCCGTCAGGCATGGTGACTGTGCAAGGGTATTCTGTAGGTCGACGGCATGTTGCAGCTGCTGATGTTTCTGCTGTACTCGCGGTGTATACCTGATACGGTACCACCCGATCTTCCTCCCATGTGCTGCTAATGCGCATTATGGATTCGGCGTCGTCATCCAGGCTCATGTTGGAGTTGCTTTGCTTGCTGGGGTTTCTGTCGCAATCGAGTAGATCTTCGAGTGCTTTGTCCAGGCTATCTGCGTCGCAGGTGAATATCTCGTGGCTGGCACGGATTTCTGGGCCGTTGAGATCGGCGAGGTATATGTTGTCATCTATGTTCTCCTCGTTCCCCGCGACGTTGTTGCAGTCGACGATGTTGTCGAGTGACTCGATTGAGTTGTTTGGGCGGTAGCAGATTCGATCTCGCTTCTTCCAAATCTTTTTGCCACCTCGTCACGGAACTCTTGCGAGTTCATGGACGTTGCAGAGTCACTTGGCGATTGGATCGGGACGATCTGTGACGATGTCGCGGCCAAGATGGATGGTGTTGCAGTCGAAGCGTTGTCGAGTGTCTCCGTGTCGAGTGTCTCCATGTCGAGTGGATCTAACAGGTCCTGCACACCATCTTTATCGACAAAGAAGTTAAATTCTCCAACTGTAATATCCAAACCTGATTCGAGTCCAGCAAAGGCTTGTTGAGCCTCCATCGAGTGCGGCGTGAGCCTCCTTGGAGATTTTGGCGAGTGATCGCTTTTTGAATTGATGCTGGTCGATCTTGCCGGCGAGTTGCCGTTTGCAGCGGTGGTCGGTGATTTGCTTTTTGATGATGTAGTAGGTGAGTTACCTTGTGCAGATGCGATCGCGGGTGGCGCTTGATGATGAAACCGGCGAAACCGTGAGCCCAATACTACCTTTCCCACAGACGGCGCCAATTGTCGAGGTGTGCCCTCGGCAATTCCCATGGTTGCTATACCTAGGGTTGATTGTGTGGTAGAGAACGCGTAGTATCGGTGGAATCGACGGCTGACAAGCTGGATTTACCCAGGTTCAGGGCCCTCGAGTGAGGTAAAACCCCTACTTCCTGCTTGTCTGTATTTATGGTATGAATATGAGGTTACAAGGTTCGACGAGCTGCTGATCTCGTCGAGGTTTTGGTGGCTATGGATTCCTTGCCCTGATCGATCACCCTCCCAGCCTTTATATAGGAGGCTGGGTCTCGGGAAACATAACCGACCAAGGTTACATGTATGGAAAGTGTTAACCGACTATAACTTGATCTAACTTGGAAAGCACTCTTCGTCTCGGGCCTTCCTTCGTGGGTTTCGATTAATCCTTGGGCTTCTTTGATCATTACGTGCACCAGGTACCCTACAGAGTACCCGCAGAGTATAACCTCGTCAAAGGGTCGAGAGTTGGAGTGGAAAAAATACGGAACAACGGGAGCATATATCTCTCGAACGACGCGACCCAGACAGTTTTGGGACAATGAACCCAGTACTATATGTTGGGTCGAGGGACATAAACCTCTTAGTAGGGTCGATGAAACCAGGATGATAATGGATTGAGTAATGCAACACTCTCCAATTTGGATCAATGACCCCAGAACGATATGGGCCGAAGATCACGATCTCGACGAGCATAGATGGATGAAATTGATAAATAGTGGTATTTAACTTAAGTTTACACCAAGAGTACTTAACCAAGTATTTGCCTTAACACAGATATTCAAAATTATAATTAACCAAAGTACCAAACAAGCCAACATACTGAGTAAAATGATGGATAGAAGCACTTCAACAACAACATTCGAGCGACTCATGTGTTTTAGGTATCACCAACTCACAATGTACCATAAAAAAATCAGAACTTTAGTGATCAGTTAAAATATAGACAGATGAGTCAATACGTTTTTAGAGTTCAGATTTATATTACCATATTACCGGCTACTTCATAGTGTTTCCAGTCTTCTGAACAGCTGATTAATCAACAATTATGTTATCCTCCAAGTTAGTCTAAAACAGTTGCTAAAACTTCAAGCTTGACTCCTCCAATTAGCTATTATCAGGATCAACATCCCACTTATAATGTGGACCTGAATTGTAACTCTCAAAAAACCTTCTCTTAAGCCTCTCGTTTGCCTGAATAAAGACAAGCTTTCGGTTGTCTTTGCATCCACCTTGTTCCTCTTTATACTATATACAAGAGTACTCCAATCTCTCGCGGAGGGCTACAGATTGGCTAGAACAAAACTTTCTTTGTTACCTCATTTATATTAGTAGTTTGTGAGCGATGGTTAAACCACCAGTCTATGTCATTCATCATTGCGGCATCAGATTGAACAACCGCCAAAGGGTAACATACATTTTATAGAAAAGTGTTATATTCCTCAAGTAAAGATCATACTGTCTTTTATCTTTTGTAATTTTACTAAAAACTCCTATAACCGCTGGCATAACCTCATGATCACAATTAGCATCTTTTGTTTCGCCACCACAAGAGCAGGAGTTTCAAGATAAACTTGATTATAGTACCCTGCAGAACCTTAGCATTCGTTGTTTCCCCAAAGTTCCTAATGATGACCATGAGGTTATGCCAGGTGTTATAGAAGCTCGTAATAGAGTTGCAGAAGATAAAAAAAGAGCGTGCTCTTTTACGTAAATAATTTTGTTATAATGAAAAATGTATGTACGCATTGACGGCTGTTCAAGTTGATGCAAGAACGATGAATGTCATAGACTGTTGGGTTAATTATAGTTCACAAACTCCAAATTTAAAGGAGACAACAAAGAAAGTTTTAATCCAGCAAAATCAGTGGCCCTCTGGCGAAAGAAATTGGAGTACATACTATAAAAAGGAACAAGCTGCATAGAAATACAACTGATAAGCTTGTCTTTATTCCCCAAGACGAGAGGCTTAACAGAAGATTTTCTCGGGCTACAATTCAGGTCCACATTATAAGTGGGACGTTCTTGGTAATAGCTTCTTGGAGGAGTCAAGCTTGAAGCTTGAGCAGCTGCGTTTGGGCTAGCTTGGAGGATAACATAATTGTTGATGAATCAGCTGAACCACCACGGAAAATTCAGAAGACTGGAAACACTAGGAAGTGGCTCGTAATATAAATCTGAACTCAATAATGTATTGACTCCTCTGTAATGATCACTAAAGTTCTGTTTTGCTTGAAGATACATGGTGAGTTGGTGAATGGTGATACCTGTAACACATGAGTTACTCGAATGCTGCTGTTTAAGTGCTTCTGCCCGTTAGTTTACTCAATTTGTTTGCTTGTGTTGGTTCATTATACTTTCAAATATCTGTGTTTTTGAGTCAAATATTTTCTTAAGTACTCTTGGTGTATACTTTTATTAAATACCATTGTTTATCAGTTTCATCCATCTAGGCTATAGTCGTTATCGCGCTTCTCGGCCCATATCATTCCGGGTCACTGATCCAAATTGGAGAGGGTTGTGTTCCTTGATCCATTTGTATCGTCCCAGAGTTCATCAACCCAACTAAGGGAGGTTCACGTTCCTCTACCTAATGTATTCTACCGAACAATCATTCGAGAGATTTATGCCCCCCCCCCCCCCCCCCCCCCCCCCCCCCCCCCGATGTCACCTATTTCTGCCTGCCTCCGTCCCTTGTTCCAGTCCCTCGACCCTGGAACATAGCAACAATGATGCGTTCTCCTTGAAGAAGATGATCTTGATGTGGCCAACTGTGCAGGTTGAAGGTCGTAGAGGCAGCAAACACGGAGATCATTCCGAAACGCTTCAGATTGAGAATTTTGAGGCACCATGTTGAAGGCGGCAGCAGGCGGACCGCCAGTTTACGAGGCACTGACTCCCAGGGCAGAGTTCTTGCTGCACCAGAGCAAGCCATGCCAGACTTTATCGAATTGGCGATCACCTGCAGTTGCAACTAGAGCACCATCAGGATGCTGATGGACATGATAGGAAAAATCGATCACACCATGACTAGGTGGCCACTTTTGGTATCAATCACGCGCTCCAGGTGGATAACTTGCTCTGGAGGTGGTCAACAATCTGCATGAAGACGTAAGCTGCTGGCTCGAATACAGAATCACAGTCAAAGGGATGCCATGGTAAGACACCAGGAATTATAGGACTGGACAGGCCAGGGTAGTGGCGACCATGGGAACTTCCTCAGGGGACAACAGGTCGGCATTGCCGAGTACTTCGCATAATTGGTGCAAAGGCCAGAGGCGTGGCCGAATATGTCCAAAAGGACATGGATGGTGCTGAGCTTGACTGTGGGCTGAAGATGAAGTAAGCTACCAAACTGGAGTGGGTGCCAAACTGGAGTAAGCTATAGCCAACAATTATCAACACTAATATTCTTACCCTCAGATCAAGTATAATAATGGATTATAAGCCGTTTATAAAAAAACTTTTATTTATGTGGAGCAGATAGAAAATGACCAATACAAGAAGGAGGCTCTTACCTGAGCCAATCTTTACAGAAACTCTGAGGTAAAAAAACTAAATGATCCATTCCAATGAACAAGGCATAATATTTTTTTTCGATTTTCGCCAAAATTTAAGGCGCAGGGTGCAGTTTAGCACGTTTCTACCAAAACTACCCCTTTCGGCTGTGTCTTTGGACCTAAAAAATCGGGAAAGAGCAATTGATTGTGGCGCTGCGCATTGGCCATGCATGGTGCAAATCTGTATATTATGAACTCCATTTCGAAATGTATCTGGTGATATTTCTTTGGTGTCGTAAATGTTTCTACGTTTTTCGATAAAGTTGATGAAAATTTAAAAAGTTAGACTGGCCATAAAAATTGAACGGAGGGAGTATATATCGTCTCATTCCCTGAGTACGAACGACGGTCAACGGAAGGAGACAAAAGGTCGGTGGAGAACTTTAGGCCTGTTTACTCCGGCTAATTTTTTTTTAATAATACATTTTTTTAATTAAATTCGAAAAATATTACGAAAAATGGCGAAATTCCAAAAATAATACACCTTCGGTCAGGGCTGGGCCGATAAGTGCCTGTCGGCCAGGGCTGGGCCGATAAGTGCCTGTCGGCTCTGGCTTAGCCGATTGCTTTGCATGGCGGGCCAGGCCTGCGGCCGACAGGGCTTTCTTCGTCACGTGGCACCTAATCGGCCAGGTCTCCGCCGACGAGGCTCTAATCGGCCCAAGCCTGGCCGACAGGGCGCAGAATAAGGATCGACCGAGCTTCTTCTTCCTCCCGTGCTCTCTCTTCCTTTCTTCCTCCTTTCTTCTTCCAGCAGCTCCCTGCGCGCCGATCTGTCCATCCAGCCAGCAAATCTTCCTGCATGTAGTGTTAGAGTGTTAAGACAGCTTAGATACACATATGGGTTAGGTTTTGTGCAATTTCGTGTTGTTTGGTTAGAGCAATGGTGTAGTTTAGGTGGAGGTTAGTGTAGGGTGGTGGTGGTGGTGCAGCGTGGTGGTGGTGGTGCAGCGGTGGTGGTGACGGTGGTTGTCCATTGAATCGGCACGCTTCAAGGGTATGCATTTTTTTTGGCTAATTAGGATTTACTGTTAATTATGTACGCATTAGTGTTAAGGTGGTAGTGTGATATTGATATTGCGCTACTAATATTAAGTACATAGATGTTGCCGGTTATAACAGTAAATTGGTGTCACATTAGTGTGCAACATTCAATTAGTGTGGATCAATGTTTTTAAATTAGAGTATGTTCTTATCTGTCATAAGTGTGGATCAGTGTTTTAAATTTAGAGTTTGATTTCATCTGTAATTAGTCTGTAATTTAGTCTTTTAATTTAGCTACGCGAAGATATGGAACAAGTATACTTGATCAGTCCGGATGTGGATCAAAACCATCGCGCAAGGATATTACAGGAGCGTAGCCTCGAGCCTCTAATAACTCGAGGACCGAGGGAATATTGGCAGATACACCCTGCTTGGGAGGAGAGGTACATGCCTAATTGATTTTTGCGTGTCATATATTATCTGCATTAATTTTCTTGTTCGCTACGTATATATGATTACGAATTTATATTTGTTTGCTGAACATGCAGGTTGAAGTGGGCTGGACTTTTACCTTTCGCGCGTCTAGTAGAGGCCACTGATGAGTCTTCATGCATGGTGATAGACAACTGTCTTCTCACATGCTTAGTGGACAGATGGAGGCCCGAGACCCACACGTTTCACTTTCGATGGGGTGAGATGGCTCCTACTCTCGAGGATGTATCTTTCTTGCTTGGGCTGCCGTTGGCGGGTCAGCCCATAGGGCCGTTGCAGGCCCCAGAAAATTGGGAGCACGAGATGTCACTTCGCTTTCAGGGTATAAACCCCAATGCTGGAGTGTTTAAGTCAGAGAATCACGGACCTAAACTTGGATGGTTACTGGATTTTCAGGTACGCACTGTTTAATTTACATGCATCAATTTATATACAGAATGCAATGTTTCCCATGCATCGTTTCATTTCACTGACAGAATTTATTTTGAAATGTACAGATACATAAGTTTCCTGCTGGCATTCCGCTGAATGCTACACAAATCACTAGGAGCCTTGAAGCATATATCTTGTGGCTTATGGGGAAGGTGATGTTCACGGAGAACCATGTCACCACTATTAGCAAGAGGTACATCCCTATTGCTTTCGAGATCGCGAGTGCTACTGCGCCAAAACACATTACACAGAGGAGTTGGGGATCAGCTGTATTAGCGGCTACTTACCGAGCTATGTGCAACGGGTGCCATCTACTGTCGGATACAGCATCCATACTTGGATGTCCCTTGTTGTTGCAGCTTTGGTCATGGGAGAGGTTCCCAATTGGACGACCAGACGTGCGTGCACACGAGGCTTTCCCAGTGGATGCGTTTTTTGATGCTGATCACATAGACATGCCTACTTTTGGTTTTATCTGGACACGTCGTCAGGTATGTCTAATCTACATATTTATCACAATTGTTATATTTTTGCCGACTTGCAATAAATTTTGTGTCGTGCAGAGACGCTTTGCTCATTCGCAGATGAGGAACTGCTACCAGCCATTCAACGAGCAGTTCGACATTCTGAGTTCGGGAGCGGTAATCTGGCGACCGTACACGCAAGCAAAAAAGGAGGCTATATACCCGGGTGGTATGTCTGACCTGTGCACGAGAGATCGCGCGTACTGGATGACAAAATCAAAAATTGTCTTTGATATCTGCGTGGAGGAGATGGCCCAGCAGCGGGTTATGAGGCAATTTGGTCTACGACAACAGGCACTTCCTCTGTCGACAGAGGAACATGTCCCACCTAACATCCACGGGTATGTTTAATTACGCATTGTTTATTTACGCATTATTCAATTACGCATCCACAGAGGAATTGTCTAACACTTACTACTACTGTAGGCTCACAAGAAAGGGAACTAATAGGAGCGCACTATCGTGGATGCGGAGGGTTGGCAGCTACGTTGCAGAGTGGGAAACTGCGACGACACGAGTCTGGCAGGAGGACCTCGTGTTTGATCCTGACCTATTCAATTCGTACCTGCAAATTTACATGACCTCAACCCGGATACGCATTACGTATGTCGAGCATCCTGAGCTTACACCGGCTCCTACTACGTGGGATATGTATCCGTCCCAGTCTACTGCAGGCTCCAGACAGTACGCGGTAAGAGATTAGTTAATTCTTACAAATTTTGCAAAATTATGTACAACTTTCTGATAACGATGCAAATTACAGGCTGAATTGACTTACCAGCTACAGACGGAGGTGTCCGATTACAGACGTTCCCTATCGTCTGGCCCTCTATTGGACCGGCCGCACCATCAGTCCTGGGTGCAGCGCTTCGAGCAGAGGCTGCGAGGTATCTACCAGGCTATCACGTGCACACGTGCGTCTGACGTCGATCACCGCCAAGCAGCACAACGCCCACCACGTCATCCCCCGCAACGGCCACAGCCACAGCCGCAGCCGCAGGTGACGCCTCAGGATCGACATCAACCACGACCTCGTATGACGTCGCACAGAGCACCCTCTCCTGACCAGGCTGGAGGCTCGACGTCGCAGCCGTCGCCCAGAGCACCCTCTCCTGACCAGGCTGGAGGCTCGCATTGGCAGCAGCAGTTTAGTCCCACGACAGGCTATCAGCTTCGACAACCTCCGCAGCCACATGGTAAGTACCTTGTAAATTTGTATTCACCACGCTAAATGCTACGTACTTCTTTCTTAATGTTGTATTGCATCCAGGAAATCGTCGGTCTACGTCCGCTCAGCAGTCATCTGGATCCGCATGGGAGAGTGAGCACGACAGTGGGACCATACCTGAAGTACGCACAGAACTGGACAATTGGATGGGTATGTACAATACTCCTCCACCCTACCCCACACAGGAGACGCAGGATGATGATGATGCTGGATCACTGATTCCTGGACGTGCGGTTGTGCCACCCAACAGGCTGGGTTGGACTCCGCCAGATCCAAACCTTGCCAGACCTCCGCGCATGCGCAGACGTCGTCCATGAGACTTCCGGTATATGTGGTCGATGCCGTGGTCAGTGATATCTTTGGGTCATATTCGTATTTCGATTTGTATGTGAGACATATATGTATTTCGATTTGTATGTGAGACATATATGTACGAGACATATTATTATGTATGTACGAGACATATCCTTCCACATTGCATCGATACATTAATCTAACATGCAAGCACAACTCTCCGTTACAACTTCAGTAGTTGTACGTACATATATGTCTCACATATAACTCAACGATAACTAATTCTAATCACGTGGAGGTAACTGAGTACGAAAGTAATTCTAATCAACGACTTCACTTCCCTCTGCCACGTGTTCGTGATGGAGGCATGAAGTCATCATCACTATTTTCATCGGCGACAGCCTTCGATGCGCCAACACTCTTAAACTTACGTCTACGTTTCCCTCGTTTAGGAGGCATGAAATCATCATCACTGTCAGCTTTGGCCTTTGATATAGCCTTCTTCACGTCATCAGCGTACAATGCATTCTGTGGACGGCCATCAGGACAAGCGCCAAAAAGAGCTTCCATCCAACCAAAATGAGGGATCTCTTTGTTCAGAAAGTGTGCGTCTGCGGGCCAGCGCTGCACAAGAACAATAGCAGAGGAAAATATTTCAGACAAATAACATTAAATTCTAACAAATAAAACTTTCGTACTCAGTTACCTCCACGTGAAATGCATAAGCCTCCCGTGAAAAATGGATTATCTTTGACTTAGGAGTCATAGGCATGTCCCGTAGACCCGCCTCAATATCTTTTAGCTCATACACTCTCTGCCACTTCCACCGCCACCCATCAATTTCATCTAAAATTTCATCGGGGGTCATATGCGGGATTTTGTATTTTTTGGCTATAGTTTCTCCCAGCTCACGAAGGTTGCCCGTCTCACTAACTAGCTCCCTATAACAGCTCTTCGGCCTACCTTCCCTAATACTACCATCAGTCCATCTTACGGCTTCATACAGAACACACCATGACCTATTTTCCAAACTAGGACCCGAACTACCAGACATCCTTCCTATGCGACTAAGAAAATCACCACGCACCGCACGCCTCCATCACAACGTCTGCTGGGGTATATATAAGCTCACCCGGGAGAATAAGAGCGGGAGAAAAATGGCGGGAGGAAATGGGCGGGAGAACATGGCGGGAGAAGATGGCGGGAGAAAAAGGGCGGGAGGAGAATGGCGGGACAAAATGGGCGGGAGAAGATGGCGGGAGAAAAATGGCGGGAGGAGAATGGCGGGACAAAATGGGCGGGAGAAGATGGCGGGAACGATGTGGAAAAACATACATGCAGAAGTCGGCCCAGCTTAAGCCGACTGGACCTGGTCGGCTGGGCCTAGGCCGACAGAAGCTTGTCGGCCCAATACTAGCCGACAGGTCGCTCTGACATGTGCAGGGATCGGCCGACAGGCATTTCGGCCCAGCCCTGGCCGACAGGCACTTATCGGCCCAGCCCTGGCCGAAGGTGTATTATTTTTGGAATTTCGCCATTTTTCGTAATATTTTTCGAATTTAATTAAAAAATTGTATTATTAAAAAGAAATAGCTTTACTCCGTCGGTGCCCTGATAAAAAAGACTAGATCATTTAGGCGCGCGTTGCCGCGCCCGTCAATTAGGTAAATAGATTATTAGAAATTGATAGAAGTTTGTTCTAAGCTGCAAAATTGTTTATCGTACATGATGTTGCAAAAAACTTGTCAACGGAAATTCAGAAGCTGCAAAAAAGATTGTTAAATCCAAATTTAAAATGGTTATCGACTTAATATCAAGCAGAAAATCCATATCATCAGAGACCTCTAAAACAGGTAAGGTAAAGGAATCTATCTATTATATACTAAAAGCAAAATGAGTTAGTTTTTCGAGACACCACGTTAAGCCACATCATTTAAATTAATTCTAATAGTTAGATCTAAAATATACGGCCAAGATACATCAAGAGATTTGTGTTACGTAACCTCAATTTTTAGCCTGACACGTTCCAATCTTGATATACCAACAATAAGACGTGGATTAAAAAAAATTAGGCACCAGCCGAACAGGTACGTAATACACATAGGCCAATAGCACTAGCGAACGACTGGCTGGGCTTATCCAATCCAGAAGAAAAAAAATGACGGCATGTCAAGGTGCTCTCCAAAAAAAAAAAAAAACTGCGTTCAAACAAAAGAACGTTTAGCACATCTACGTCACCATCAGACCCACCATTTTTTTTTCTTTCTTTCAGCTTTCTCTGAAACATAAATCCCAACCGTATGATCAGCAATTTGTTTCTGTTGTTCTGTAGGATCGGATTTGGCACGTCAAACTGTTCAGTGCAAAAAAAGATTAGCGTGTCGGTCCGTACTCAATATGAAACAAAAAATTCGTGCATCTGACTTAATATATGAGGGGTTTAAAAGTTAAAAAAAAAAGAATATGTGGTACACGTGAAACAACTAGGAAATTAACCACTACTTTTTTTCATAAACGGAAATTGCTTCCGTAGTAGTAGTTGAGTATACTAATATATTTGTGTCACTATATGAGTGGACCAAAAATGCCAAGATAATTACATGTTTTCTTCCTAAGAACAGATTGCGGATATTGACGTACACACGAGTAAACTGCCACCATCATATGTACACACACTCACAGATAGTCTACTAAGAACCAGAGTTGTCGAGCTCCGATATTGGCGAAGTCAACACTATCGACGGCAACGTTGATTGTCGTTGAAAAGATAATCGGTTTTAGCGAGACACACATGATGCAAAAAACATGGGTTCGGAACAAGCACCTTTCTACCCATCTAACCACACATTGGTTCTCCAAAAAATATTACAGTTCTAATTTATTAAGTACAAAACCTACACATACATAATAAAATTTTGACGATTAGGTTTGAAATTTAACTCTTGAAAAACATTCTTTTGAAATCTGCACATCTCACGCTGATAAGACTAAAACTTCAAAAGTTCTAGCGGACATAAGAAGCACCCAATATTCATGAATTTCAGTTTAACTATAAAAACTTCCTTCCCGATTATCTATTTTGTTACCTCTAAGCATATAGACCATATGGGCACATCACATTGATAACATAGCTAACACTTGAAATAATCAGATTATTCTCCAAATAATTTATTTTGTATGGTAAAATCATAGACAACTTGAAAAAAACAGAGATAACAAAAATTCCTATAAAATCGCCAGCCTTTTTATTCTCGGTTTGTTGGATCCTTTTTTATACAATTTGTCGACCCTAAGTAATATATATTCATAAGTACCGCCACCAATACATTGCCAGGAGACAATATTTAAATATTAATATTAAAAAATCGAGACGTGCACATAGTAGGGATGAAATAAGACCTAGAACCGAGAGCGATCACAAAAATATAGGTATAACATGGAATTCTAATGAAAATCACAGCTGTCATATGTTTTTTATCATTGAGGGACAATCTCCATTCTAGCCATACTACCGCACAATAGTTCTCTAAAATATGTACATTTCTAAGTATCATTTCAAAACATAAAAGAGCATATGAAAATTAAATATTGTGTATACCCAAAAACAATATATCCAGGGCCCATAAATTAAAGATATTGCCGACACATGTGATATACTATTTACTATCTCATTTTTTGGTGTTAGAGCCGTACTATTTCTTCTCACATAATGTGATATCCATAAAACACAAAAAAAAATCATTTATGGGAAACTTTTAATATACTGAAGACGATGCATTTGAAACTCTTACTGTTATCTCAATCATAATTGTTTTAACTATATATATAATACCGACATTAACCTCACCAACTAATCTAACATCAGATAGTAAATAGAGTTCTTTTTACCAATATAATATCAGACAAAACAACATATATGGGTGTTTATAGAAACAACGCAATAATTCGGCCTAGAAATTACTGTTGTTCGATGATACTACGTATATGGATATTGTCATATTTAAATTTGTGGCAGTAGAGACATATTAGTTCTTAGTACATAATGTTATATCGATGAAAACACAATTTAGTTCCTTGGAGCCTTTAGTATATTATAGACAATGCCCCCGCATTTGCGAGGGCCGCCTTGCTAGTTACATTACAAAAGATGTAATGTGGAATCGTGTATGTTGCTATCAGGAATATCTATTATATTATTAAAACAACAAAGAATCAACGGTCTAGATTAGTTATGCAAAATCAAGTAATGAGCAATGGCCCAGATTAATTTCGTAATGTCCGGTCGGCAGCAGCGTTAATTTAGAGATATGCACATATACAGTATCCTCCTTCCTCACGTCCAGGCCATCACTGTGTAACCAAACACGAGATCTTCTCCGGATCAAAAAGAAGGAAAGTAATAATAACGTATTTAAAGCAAAATATTTCTCAATCCGATCACCTCATCGTGATCCTGATGGTTCAAGATCGGATCGCCCTGCAGCTTATATGTGGACAGTCATGTCGGCCTTGAACAGCCCATGAAATTCCTGGAGCGCATCGATGAATCCGGTTGGAGAGGAGATCGCATGATTGTTGTCGAGACGTCAAACATGGTGACGGTGTTGTCCAGCCAGAGCGAGATGTCCAGCACCTTCAAACACCTTGTCCTTCTAGGATTTGGGAGAGTTGACCTAGATCTACACTTTCACCAAAGCGATTTGATTTCCATATCCATTCCTTAGAGGAACTTGTGAATCTTGGGTTCATTGGAACCCTAGACGGTCGTTGGTCGTTCTTGTGGCTTTGGAAGCCGCGGGGACTAGCCGGGAGCGTCCAATTGAGTTCTGGAGACATGCCCCGGCCTTGTGATTCTTGTGGCTTTGGGGGCCGCGGGAATTTGGTGAGAGCCTCCAATTCGGTTGTAGAGTGTGTCTCATCCTTGTAAAGGTTTGTTGCCGACCTCGAGGGCATCATATAGTGGCTCGTGGAACTCCTCATTGGAGGATAACACGAGGGAGATACGGTGTGCCATATCACAGCTATTCGGGGATCACTTGTGACCCCGCACCGCTCCAACGAAGACGTAGCTTCCATTGGGAAGTGAACTTCGGGAATCATTTCCGTGTCACTGTGTGCTTATCCTTTTTATCTACCTTTACTTGTATTGCTAGCTTATCTTGTTTAGTATATCTCGTTAGCTAGTTTATTGCTCATCATATAGGATTGTTCACCTAGTTGCATATCTAGAGAACTTATATTTGAGCAATTCCCTAACTTGTTGAAAAGAAAATTAAAATTGGTAGTTGCATATTCACCCCCCCTCTAGTCAACCTACTCGATCCTTTCACTTGGCTCTTACGGTGAGAAATCCAATCTAAACCTACTATCATCATCACGTGAGTCTTACCAAATAACCAACCATTAGGTCGATCAATCAGTGCAGAAACAATCAGCAGTAGATGACAATCAACCTGGTCGTCAACATTGTCAGCTAATCGATTCCCCAACAGGAAAAACGGAACCAACTTCAAATAATCCATATACGAATATAGACCAGAAACAACCCCAGGCTCTTTTTTCGATAAAGAACCCCAAGCTCTTGAATTGACAGCACCTGCAAGTCTGCAGCCAAAAAAACAGATCTAGTACAAGTCTGAACTGAAGAGATGAAAAAATCTACAGAACGCTTCAAGATGGCGGAGCAACCTAGTGGAGAACCGTTCCTTCTAGTGTGTATTGCCGGAGGAAGAACACGAGAAGGATACAGTAGGTATGGAAAGGGCGTATATAGGCATGCAAACCTGTAACGCCACCGCTGGTCGCCGGCTAGTGGCGTTCCCTCAATTCCCATTAATGGCTAGTGGACGAAGTCCAATCGCCCTAGGCTCTCCGTTTCCCACATCACCAGGCGAGGCCTCGTTGCTCCGGATTTTCTCTCCAAATCGAATCGTCGAGGAAGTAAATAAGACTTAAAGAGGGGAATGAATGCTGGTTTTGATTGGCGCAGCTCCACCACCACTAATGTCTTGCAGTAACGGCAGATTAACTTGTGTTGCTTCGGTGGAGAATCCAATCGAATGTCTTGCAGTAACGGCAGATTAACTTGTGTTGCTTCGGCGGAGAATCCAATCGCCTTGCTCGCGCCGCTCGCCCCCTTCTCTGCCTCGCGTTTTTTCCCTCCCATGAAGATCGATTCGCTTGCTTATTTTTTTAAGGAGGAAGATCGACTTGCTGGCTTAGTGGGTTCACTGCAGACATGAGAAACCTCAACTACTTGGGCTTTTAGTGGATTTTTTAAAGCCCAATTAACCACATTAGTCCAATTTGATGTCCAGAATAGATGCCCTCAGGGACTTTCGGCCCACTTTGGGTACTGCTGGAGATCTGACAGCCACAAATGGACAGAGATCGCAATCCGACGGTGAGGAGGGTAGAGTGCGTGAGAGAGCTCCTATGTGTCTCGGTTATAATGTCCCTAATACTAGATCCCCGGAAACTCCAAAGTGAGCTGGAGCTCGCCTGCTCCCTTTCCCTCGCGCAATTCTGGCCACAAGTTTCTCTCAGTGACGTCGTAACCAGAGGCGTATAATGTGGAGTAATCCGAACGCAGAATACGCCCCAACCACCTTTGGAGGATGATTCTTATGGCATGGATCTTGGACAGAGTGGGGTCGGCGCTGGGTGACTATTGACCGGGACAGTTGGGGACATGGTGTTAAGGGCATCTCCAGCCATCCCCCAGAGCCCCCAGAGGCCTTTTTAGCGCCGACGCTAACGAAAATCCACCAGTCGCCCCAAGAAGTCGATTTAGCGCTGGTTAGCGCCGCTTTTAGCGCCGGCGAACCCAGCCCAAACCCAGCCTGCAAGGTTCGGCCTGGGAGGCAAAAGACGTCCGCGGGCCAGGCTTGTCGGCGAGGAAAGGCGATTTCCCTCAATAATTTGGCCCCTTCTCTCCATAATTTGGCCCCTTCCCTCAATTTCTCCCCACATATATACCTCTCCCCTCCCCGATCCCGCCATTTTCCCACAGATCTGGCCGCCATGGCTCCCGCCCGATTCACAGGACCCCGCGCCGTCGCCGTCCCCGCGTGCTCCGCCACCTCCATGATCGGCAAGAAGCCGCGGAAGCCGAGAGCGCCGAAGGAGAAGCCGGTGGGCATGACCAACGCCTAGTGGATCACCGAGAAAGCGCGCCGGGAGGCGGACAACCTCCAGCGACGGACGAGGGAGAAGGCGCAGCGGCAGAGGGAGCTGGCCGCGCACTTGGCCGCGGAGGCCGAGACCCAGGACGTCGACGAGGAAGAAGAGGAAGAGGAGGTGGAGGCGCTGGATGAGCTGCCAACTCCGGCTGCGTCTGTGGCGCCGCCGGCCAAGCGGAGGCCCGGCTTCTCTCCTCATCCCCATCTTCAATTCGCCGGTAGAGCCAAACCGCCATCGCCTCGCCATCGCCGTCGCCGCACTACTACTCCCCTGGGTACGCCGATGTTGATCCCCATGGTGGCTTCAACCCCAACGTCACCTTCCCCCACCATCCGCCGATGATGTACGTCGGCGGCTCACCGGGCTACGCAACTTCGCCGTCGCTCCGCCGTGCCCTCCCCTTCGCCGCGCCGTCCCTGCTAGGCGGGATGCCCCAGGACAGCGCCTTCATGGATGAGATCATCACCACCGGCTCGGTGGCGGCGGCGGCATGCCCGGGCTTCCTCTCGCAGGGCGGTGTGGATTTCTTCTCGCAGGGCGGCGGGGATTACGGCCAAGGTGTGTCTGCCGCCGGCGTCGGCACGGTGGAGGCGGATGCGGAGGCGGAAGAAGAGGATGAGACGGTGCCTGCAGCTGCGGAGGGAGCAGAAGGCCCGTCCAAGGATGGCGGCATGGGCGGCCGCCGTCCTAGGAAGAGGTCCAAGGCGGCGACGAAGCCGCCGGCCGAGCCGCGCATCAAGTGGACGTGCAGGGAGGATATCCTCCTCGCCGAGTCATGGAAGGTGGTCAGCTGCGACCCGATCATCGGCGCGAACCAGGCCCTGGACAGCTACTGGAAGCGCATCAAGATGGAGTACGATGAGCGCCGGATGATCGACCCCGACTACGCGTCGTGCGTCACGGAGTGCGGCCAGAAGGCCATGGCCAACCATGGGCAGAACATCCAGGCCGCCTGCAACAAGTGGCACGGCATACAGGAGGAGGTCACGCACAGGCCGAAGAGCGGCGCCAACCGGGAGATGGAGGTGAGAATTTCCGCCGTGATTCCTTTCTTTGCGCCGCCATGTAGCTCATTGGTGCCGGTCCCGTCGCCATGTAGATCGCCCGGATGTTCGAGGCGTACAAGGAGGACGAGAAGACCGACTTCAAGTGGCTCCACGTCTTCGTCGCCATCGAGGGGTGCGAGAAGTGGGCCGAAACACGCCGTACGCTAGGCAAGGGCAAGGATTACGTGCCGGACGCAGCGGCTGCTGGTGCGTCTGATGGCCGTCCACCGATGGGCCACAAGAAAGCCAAGGCGGCGAGGGACGCCGCACCGGCAGCGGCAAAGCTCCAGGCGTCCATCCAGACTTGCATCGCCGACGCCCAGGTCAACGCCGGCAAGAGGGAGGAGGTCGCCGCGAAGAGGTGGTCGGCACTCATGGCCAACTCCAAGGTCAAGATCGAGCTCCTCAGGACCGGCACCGTGGCGAAGAAGAGGAACCACGACCTCGCCTTCCTCACGGGGGCCGATCCGGACGCGATGGACCCCGAGTTGAGGACATGGTACATGGCGCAGCGCCGTCTCATCCTCAGCGACATCAGCCCAGCTCCCGCCCTGACCCCGACGGACACGAGCTACGCCACCCCGACGGACACTACCGACGACACCCCGACGGACACTACCGACGACACCCCGACGGATACGACCTACGACAGTCCGACGAGCTCAGCAGTCCAGCCGAGACGCCGCCAGCCCAGCCTACGTCCACGACGCCGACCACGCCCATCGACCTGGACGCCGAGACTGCAGCGACGGCCATCGACCTGGAGGATGCCGCGCCCGTCGTCGACCTCGAGGCCGCCGCGACTGCCACTCCGACCACCACGCCTATCGTCGACGTCGTCTCTGACGCCGCGGCGTCGCCGGCCGCTATCTGATCTGTGCATCAGCAGAATGACGAATGTGGCCGTGGATCGCCTGACTGTGGCTTGATCGAGACTATTTGATCGCCCAACTGTGGCGTTTTTTTGTAATATGACTGCCCAACTATGGTTGCTGTGATCGCCGAACTCGGGCTATTTTTTGAGGGCGGGAAGAAGAAAGTTCAAATTTATGGGCCATGTGTTTTTCTGGGCCGCCGAACGGCTAGTGAGTTCGCGCCCCCCCCCCCCCAGGTTTTGGAGACGGCCGGCGCTAACGCTAAAAAGCGCTGCATCAAAACCTGGGGGGGGGGGGGGGGGGGGGGGCGAACGACTAGAGATGCCCTAATGCAGCTATCCTCTACCGACGATGGAGCAAACCGAGAAAACGGATTGAAAATCACACTGTATGTCTTAATTTCAGCTAGCATGTGGGCTTAATGGAGCTACCTCTATGTGATTATCAGTTTATGAATCAGTTTTTTTTCTTTCTTTGAGCTGCTGTCAGCCATTCTTTCTAATAATCTGGCAACGAAGCTACAGCGTTCACGTTTTCAAGCAGCAGCACGTTTTACTTAATTAGGCACCCAACGCACTTACGCACATGAGGTTTGAACTTCCCGAAATTCTGGACTACATTTCTAACCATAATTAAGTGGTAGTTAGACTACTCAGGCTGTGCTACAGGATAAACCTTCTTCATGACCAGTCGGACTGCTGACACGCATTAAACCTCAATAACTAACTACCTCGTACGGCCTTTTATTTCGTTGCTCCAAACCTACCATCCTCTACCGTGTATACCGGCCTGTATATCAATATATATAGCTAATAGATCAAATAGCATTCAATGCACCAACCGGGCAGGCATCACACACAAAATTATCAGGAGCAAGCGAGCTCCGGTGCACATCGTCCGCCTCCAAAAGTATATATTCTCTGGAAGGGAACATATAGAAAGATAAGAAGAAGAACCGTGCGAGTAGTATTGCCTATGGTATTCTGATCTTTTTTAATTTTGTCAACTGACAAGATTATGTAGTACACGCGCGTATAACAAGACACGAGCAAGATGGCAATAGTTTATGAATGGTGGGTATCAGGATGTTAGAACATGGTTTGATTTAGCTCGCTAGTCTTCGTATATGTGGTTCCAGTCGCTGATGATGTCCTCGCGGCGAAGCCCACATCACGGACTACCGACTGGTCTCCTATAATTAGAACTCAGTTTAGCAATTAAAATTAACTTGTCCAGGCTGGTTAGGCTAGACCGCGCGAGCTTCATGTCGGAGGTCCTGAGTTAGAATCTCCACCAAAATTACTCTCTAAAAAAGAATGTCCACCAAAACAACACTTTTTATTTATTTGTTTCTCCAACTGACAGGTGGGACCAGAATAATTAGTCAAATAATCTACCACATAGACTGCACTAATTAGTGCCACGGTCAATCGGTCAACTGTATGCCAGCTAAGCAAAATACGTATGTTAAATTGTACTAGTGACCATACTGAACCCCTTCAATAATTTCCATGACCGTATTTAGGATATCGGAATCTCAATGACCAAAGTGAGACAACGGCTCAACTTCAGTGACTAACGCTGAATTTTTCTCTTTCACAAGTGTCCAAGTATGTGCCCTCAACGAGTAAGTTACCATTTGTGTTGTCGGGCTACCTGGTGCTGCAGAACGACTTCACCACCCGTGTGCACAAGTACAAGAAATGAAACAGTTGGGTAACTCAAATCTTCTGGCCTGATCTACCACCATGCTATTTTCCATCTTGGCCTTGAGTTCCCAATCCTCACTTACCTCACACTTTCACAACCAAGCGCTTAAGATTCCGCGCCAAGGTTCAGCGCAGCAACCCCGTTTCGGCTCAACGGACCTTATGAATGTCGTTGCCGATGAGTTGTTGTATACTTGGTATCACTCCATACTAGTACACGGGTCTGCAAGATTAGCAACGTATTCACATTTTTTTTTCAAGAATTTGGCGTTTTCTAATTTCAGAATGTTGCATCAACGTGATACAAGTAAATAGAGTTCACGTCGCCTCTGCATATGCTGGATGCACACAACCATCAAAACACATTACATCAAAATAAGGAAAATACATAGTCATGTACAACTAATAGTCATGTACAACTAATACGAAGATTAAGTGGATGGAGGACCAATCCGAAGACTACAAAGTCCGCTATTGTGGGTAAAAATATTCTTAGCAACTTGCTCAACTGCGTATACACCACCGCAAAAAATTCACGGTGTTATGTCGCTGAAGAAGAACCACGAAAAAATCAATGTGTGTACTATTAGATAACCTGCAAAGGATATTAATTTGTGCTAGTAAACATGTCATTTCTAGTTTTCTAAATAGCCATAGCACTTAAATAATGACTACCACTCACACCTAAACCTCACAGCTAAACGAGGATTCTAAACTTGTGATCACTATAAGCATGTGTCGCTGCCAAAAAGGCGCGTTATGCAAAGGACAAGTATGTCGCTACAAAATAGACTAATAATATGCTAGATAGTTCGTTCTGTCAGGATTCAATATTATTAGCCATATAGTATCGGCTTTTCAAGAAAACCGGTTTTTGGGCATCTAGGCATGGTTTATGTCATGGTGAGTATAGGTGTTCTTATTTCTAGTTTGGGCTCATCACATGTTTACTGTGGGCTTAGATGTTGATACACGTGCCTACTTCACCGCAGCTAGCTGCAGATCATACATGTACCCACTAGATCAAAATCTTTAGTTGGATCGCTAACATGTTGGGAGGTTCGATACAATACAAAATACCCATCTTAATTATTTGTTGTGTTTCATAAGTAAAGAGAGAATAGTCATACCCTTAATTTGGTGTATCAAAACTATGATTGAATGAAAAGATGGGGGTGGATTTGCTACTTATATATGGGGGTGCGTAACTGCGTACCCACCCCCAATAAACATCGATGAATTCATATAAATCAACTTGCTTTCCTAGTAGAAGTTGGATTTATGGTGTATCAAAGCGATGCAAGCCAAAAAAGATCTACACATGCACATGGCCGCTGCATGTTCACTCGCTAAGACCAACTCCATCTCGCCGCTATATAAAACTGGCATATGCTTGTCTTGTTTTGAAGTCAAGGGAGTCCATCCATCGACAAATTAACAGGAGATAGGAGGTGACTTTTACAGATTCTCCTCTAGGGTTTGGTTCATATGGCGAGCGCTGTGCATTTTTTATTTATTCTATGCATAGCACTCTGTCATCTAGGTATGGGAAGCATCGGGTGGTCAAAATATATTTTTTGACGAAAGGATTGGACACGTCGGCACACTAGCTCTACCGCATACAACGGTCCAACAACTGCTGCTGGGTAATGTGCGTCCTGTATTTGGAGCCTACCAAGAGTAAAAGTGAAATCTCGCATCATGTATACATGCAGGTGCACTGTGGCTATGGCCGCTCGAAGAAGGATAGATGCTGCTCCGGTGTCGGCTCGAGCAATTATTGTGGTTGTCGGTTCTTTTAGGCTCCTCTAAAATATAAGACTCTTCATGTTTATTTTGATACGGAGTGAGCAACTCCAGTGCACTAGTAGAGAACATACCTTTAATACCAGTCTTAGTGGTTGTGCAACCGGTATTAAAGGGTCGGCACTAAAGGTGTACCCCTTTAGTACCGGTATAAACTAAAACCGGTACTAAAGGGTCTCCACGTGGGCGAACAGCCGCGCGCGCAGCTGAGGACATTTAGTACCGGTTTGTAATACAAACCGGTACTAAAGGTTCCTGCATTTTTTTGCCTCCCGCTTATTTTTTCAAGGGGGGTTTTTGTTTTTGGTTTTTTTCCTTTTCGATTATTTTTCGGGGTTTTGGAGGAGATCGCGTATAAAGTACTCACTACACATACAAAGTACTCATTATACACATACAAAGTACTCATTAAATACATACAAAGTACTCTCGTTTAAATATAATTAAAGTACTCGTAATTACAATGGAGATCACCGCTAGCTATTCCATGCGTGGAGGGGGTCTGTCGACAAAGTAGAATTCACTGAGTTCATCTATGACATGCGTAAGAAGAAATCCCGCCAATTTCTCCGCAATAGCTTTTATGCGGTTGTGTGGTAGGAGCTAGCCCCGCTTCCTTGCCATCTTAAAGGAGATCAAATCAGTTATGATCGAAACTAAACACAATTGATGGTAGCAAAATAAAAGTTGTGTATGATGTTTACGTACCTCTCGATTTCTCACACTATTGACTCTCTCATTGACCAGCGTGTGAATGTACTCGCAAACGTAGTATCCACATAGTTCCGTCCCCTGTGGTTGTCGTAGACACCACTATATATATACAAGAATATAATTTAATCAAATAATAATCAAGAGAAAGATAATGGTATTAGAAAGATACACGTAGTAGTACTTACTAAGTTAGACTTGAACTCCAGCTTTTCTGGCCATTCACCGCGTTCTTCCGCTTTGAACTTTCTGTAAACCCTGTCCGGAAAAGAAAATGAATTGAGTAGTATCCAAATAGTTCCGTCCCCTGTGGTTGTCGCAACGCTCGTAGGCCAAATTCCTCCTCTTTGTACTCATCCCACACACGTACGCCTTCGTCAGACCACAACTGTAAAAGTTCGTCAACTAATGACCTCAGATACACATCAATGTCGTTGCCGGGTTGCTTTGGGCCTTAGATAAGCACTGGCATCATAATGTACTTTTGCTTCATGCACAACCAAGGAGGAAGGTTATAGATACATAGAGTCACGGGCCGGGTGCTATGACTGCTGCTCTGCTCCCCAAACGGATTCAAGCCATCTGTACTTAGACCAAATCTTAAGTTCCTTGCGTCAGCTGCAAATTCCCCAAACGCACTGTCGATATTTCTCCACTGAGACCCATCAGCGGGGTGTCTCAGCATCTCGTATTCCTTACGGTCTTCTTTGTGCCATCGCAACAACTTGGCATGCTCTTTGTTTCGGAACAAACGTTTCAACCGTGGTATTATAGGAGCATACCACATCACCTTCGCGGGAACCCTCTTACTGGGGCTCGGCTCGCCCTCAACAATATCACCTGGGTCATCTCGCCCGATCTTATACCGCAATGCACCGCATACCGGGCATGCATTCAAATTCTCGTACTTCTCGCCACAGTAGAGGATGCAGTCATTGATGCATGCATGTATCTTCTCCCCCTCTAATCCTAGAGGGCAGACAATCTTCTTTGCTTCGTATGTACTGTGCGACAATTCATTATTCCTTGGAAGACTCTTCTTAAATATTTGTAGCAACTCCTGAAATGCCTTGTCAGATATTCCATTCTTTGCCTTCCACTGCAGCAATTCCAGGGTGGTACCCAGCTTTTTCTGGCATCTTCACAATTTGGGTACAACAATTTTTTGTGATCCTCTAACATGCGCTCCAACTTCGACCACTCGTTTTCACTTCCGCACTTCATCTGTTCATCAAGAATGACCTGACGAAGATCATCATCATCGGACTGATCAACAATGACCTCGAGCTCAACTTCGTCTTCCCCCATTGTAGTATCACCGTGTTCAGAGGAAACATGATAGTTGTCATCATCCTCTTCTTCAGGGTCTTCCATTATAACCCCTCTTTCTCCATGCTTGGTCCAACAAAAATAATTGGGCATGAAGCCTTGTCGCAACAAGTGGGAGTGTATGGTTCTTACGCTCGGGTAATTCCTCGTATTCCGACATTCATCACATGGACAAATCATAAAATCATTCTTCAGCTTGTTCAACTTAATCACATCGAGAAAACGATGCATGCCATCAATGAACTCGGGCAAGCGTCGATCACCGTACATCCATTCTCGGCTCATCTGCATTACATAAATACATCAAAAACCATGACACCAGCTAAATAATGAATAGAGATACGTGACCAAATTAATTAATACAAGTTCGTCATCACATTAAAATCAAAGTAGAGTAGTGCTCAAATGTAATACATAGTTCGCACGAAACATACATCAATCGAAACTAACATACAACTATCTAAAGAATTTAAATCCAACAACAAATGCGATCATAATCGCAACCAAGGTAACTAATGAACCAACAACATAATGATACCAAGTCTCTTGACTAATGGCATATTTTCTAATCTTTTTAAGCTTGACGCGCATTGCATCCATCTTCCTCTCGTAAGCAGCGACGACGTCGGCAAGCTCGAGCCCGTGAGCATCATCGATTTCGGCAATCTTCAAATCCAATTCCATCTTCTCGTCTAGGCATTGGAGATGAAGATCTTCACTTATCTTCAATTTTGCTCTCAAATCGTTGTTTTCTTTTTTTAAATACTCCACAATAGGGTCGGCCGGAATTTCCGGTTCAACTACCTCCTAAATAAAAATATATCTACGTCAAGTTGGTCGGCATGATTGTTATAAACACGAAACAAAATAAATAGTTAAAAAGATATACCACATCCGAATCATAGACAGGACGAGGTCCGACGGGGACGGATATCAAAACCATGACACTATATATATATATATATATATATCAAAACATAAGAATATTATACAAGAATTAATTATGCATTTAAATCATATAACTAACAATTTTTTAAATAAAAGATAAAAAAAGAGGCTCACCGAGGTGGTGTCGGCGACGGAGCGGCGCGGCGATCGACGGCGGTGAGGATCAGGGGACGGGACGAACTATATAAAACCACAAATTATACTTTAATTTGAGCTCAAAATGCATATAAAACAAATGAAATCCCTAACTTAGCCATTTCATCAAACACCTTGCAAGCACCACCAAAATCAAACTTGCTAAACTTGCACAAAAATGAGCTAAACTTGAAATGCCGGAAGAGAAGATGAAGAAGTTGCTAGCCCTTGTATAGGGTGCCACCAATCTTGACAAATGTTGGAGAAAAATGGGGTGAACTAGAGCTTGGGAGAGCTTGGGAAGAGAGGAAAAATGGAGTTGGGTCGAGTTGGTTGAAATGGAGCTGGCTCGGGGTGGAAGAAGCACATATAGGCAGGCCCTTTAGTACCGGTTGGTATTAGCAACCGGTACTAAAGGCCACCCTTTAGTACCGGTTGTTAATAACAACCGGTACTAAAGGGTCACGCTGCGGGGCCCCGGCTGGCACACGAACCCAGCCGGTGCTAATGCCCCCTTTAGTACCGGTTTTTGTGCAACCGGTACAAAAGGGGGCGCACCAATGCCTCCTTTTCTACTAGTGGTGTTTGTTGGTTTTATGTTATATCTTACAGTTGTTTCCTCACTTTACACCGCTATCCCCGCTTTGCGGGTTCAACTTTTTTTTTGGCTCAAACAGGCAACGCATGTGGGGCTTGCCCGAATACATTTTCTCTCCGCCGTTAGATCAAGACCGTATAAAGCGTTCTGGGTGATCGTTTAGGGTTCGCACAATGATCTCTTCGCCGTGATTTAGGTTGCTCCGTCGTTAAGGTTTAAAATTCAGGCGAGCATTTAGCTCGCGAACTCGACGAAAGTATGTGCGACTCTTCCATCCACGGCCGCGGTAGGAGCGGCGGAGGTCATGGTGCCCCTGGTAGTCGCGGCGGAGACGGTGGCGGTGACGAACTGACGACACCCTGCATCCGATAGAGTTCGATCCACCGTGTGACTAGAATCAGGGTTTCAATTCATATCCGTTGTGGTCAAAACTATGGTGCTTGTTCGTTTCAATGCGTGAACCTTTTGTGATGAACTGCCACATGATCTCGCTAAAGAAAGTCTGAGCTAGATGGAAGATATAGAGACTTCTTTCATGTCCAGCCCAGGTTTTCAAAGCTGAACAGTTAGCTTTTTCTCTAAACTTGCTGCTGGTTGTATGGAGCCATCCATGCTACCTTCAAATCTGTTCTCTAGACCTTCAACTTCTTTTGAACTATGAATCTGTTCATGTTTTTTCAGAAAACCTAGGGGTGTTCACACTTTTTTTTCGCCTATGCTCTTCTCAAGGCCAAGCTAGGTCTCTTTCCTGAAATGAGTAATGTTGAGCACCTAACATGTTAATCTAACTGGAATACATGACAACTTGAAGAGAGAGCCATGCTATGACATACTATTATGAAAGGTATAAATGTTACTGTCCTGAATTTTGGAAGGTGGATGGAACAACAATTATGAAAACAAATGGTTTTGCAGAAAGTTGGTGTCACTGTACTAGCTCAGTACCAAGGCTAATGTACATACGCCACCATATAAATTAACCTATCGCGTGCAATTTACGGTAGTCGCTAAATTTGAGAAAATATCAGAGAGCAAGAAAGTGAACAAAGTAGAAGAGAGTAGTTGATAGGGCTATGCTCCAATTCCGCCGAAGTATTGTAAATCTGTTACACATGAATTATGTGGATATGTATGTAGATGCAATTGGCACAATATAAATTGTTAGACTAATATGTCACGGAACGTGACATATCTCCTAAACCCCAAAACTGAGGAGAATCGTTATTGTTGTGATCTCCCGTTTAGGGTTAGGGTTTGTAATATTTGTCTATATATTAAAAAGCAATGGAACCGACCCATCGTGGTCTATTCTACCCAAAACCCTAAACTTACATGGTATCAGATAGGTTCTGATCTTCTCCCTAGCTTCCGCTCCCTCCACCCTCCCGACGGCGCGCCTGCCTCGGTCCAGCCGCCGCCGCCCCTCCTCTCCTCCTTCCACCAGCGGCCGCCGCGTCCCTCTTCCCTCACCCATGGCGCCCCCCGAGCCGCACCCCAACGCCCACCTCTAGGCCCAAGCGACGGTCATCCAGAACATCCGCTCCCTCGTCCCCGTCGTGCTCGATCTCAAGGTCCCGTCCCTTCCCAAGTGGCCGACGTTCTTCAACATCGCCGTCACCACCTACGCGCTGGAAGACCACCTCACCACCGCCACCCCTCCGGCCGACGCCACATGGCTCCGCCTCGACGCCACCGTGCTCCGCTGGCTATACGGTTCCATGACCATGGACATCGTTGACCTCGTCATGACCACGGACGCCACTGCCTACACGGTCTAGAACGTCGTCGCAGCCCTCTTCAATGACAACAAGAAAACTCGTGAGATCTACCTCTCCGAGGAATTCAGCAACATCAAGCAAGAGGATTGGACGATCGCCGACTATCTTCATCTCCAGAAGACTGCCGCCGATGCTCTGGCCGAAGTCGGCGCCCTGTGTCCGACACGGATCTCGTGACCAACGTGATCAAGGGCCTGCACCAAAACTACGACGGCATCGCCGATCTCGCCCTGCTGCTCAAGCCGTACCCGACGTTCCTCGAGTTCAGGAGCATGTTGCTGCTGCGGGAGTTGAAGACGAACCGGCGCTCCATCGCCTCCTCTCCCACGGCCTTCGTCGCCGCCAAGAGCGGCTCCACCAGCAGCACTCCCGCTCTTGCCGCCCCTCTGCTGCGTCAGGCGCCCAGCCATGGAGGGCTCCGGCACCCACCAACCACGGCGGCTCCAGCTACGGCCGCGGCTACAAGGGCAAGAAGCCCTACTACGGCGCCAAGACCACCGGCGCCGGCCCCTCCATGCCCACCCCGTTCAATCCCTGGACCGGGGCCATCCAGATGTGGCCCATGCAGCAGCCTCACGGCGGAAACGCGAGCGGCATCCTCAGTGCAGGACCTCGCCCGCCACCTCGCCCCCACGCCTACATGGCCGCCACTCCACCTGCGCCGGCTTCCTACTACCACGGCCCTCCCGGAGGTTTCTACCACGGCCCTGGCTACCCCGGCACCGGCTACCACAGCGCGGGCTACCCCGCCACGCCACGCGCTCCTTCTCCGACATGGGACCTGGCTGCCCTAGCGCAGCAGTTCAACTCCATGACTCTGCAGCTCCCACAGCAGGAGTGGATCATGGACACCGGTGCCACGGCACACCTCTCTCCGACCCGGTACCCTCTCCTCTCTCTCTTCCCACCCTAGGTATTCTCATGTCGTAGTTGGAGACGGTTCCACCCTCCCCGTCTCTTCTTCTGGTCATGTTTCTTTTCCCTCTTGTTCTAGTAATCATCCACTTCACTTAAACCATGTCCTAGTCACTCCACGTATTGTTAAAAATCTTATTTCTGTTCGCCAATTCACTACCGATAACAACTGTTCTGTCGAGTTTGACCCTCTCGGTATTTCTGTGAAGGACCTTCCCACCCGGCGTGAGATCCTTCGGTGCAGTAGTACGGGGAGCTCTATCCACTGTCGCAGCCCCTGCCGCCTCGCGCCTTCCCAGCCATCACCACCACTCCGGACGTTTGGCACCGCCGCCTTGGACACCCAGGACATGATGCTTTCCGTCGCCTCGTTCACCATGTTTCTCTTCCATGTAGCAAACAAATAAACGATAGTTCTCTATGTAATGCTTGTCAATTAGGTCGTCATGTTCGTTTGCCTTTTTCTGCATCCACTAGTCGCACTTCTCGTCCTTTTGAATTAATACATTGTGATCTTTGGACCTCTCCAATTTTAAGTGTCTCGGGTAATAAATATTTCCTTGTCATTCTTGATGATTTTACACACTTCTTATGGACTTTTCCTTTACGCCAAAAATCGGATGCCTACGCCACTCTCTCTTCGTTTCATGCATTCGTTCGGACTCAGTTTGATTTAGCAGTTAAGGCCATCCAATGCGACAATGGTCGTGAGTTCGACAACAGCAAGCTTCACACCCTTGCCGCCACACACGGCATCCACATCCGTTTTCATGTCCATACACCTCGCCCCAGAACGGTAAAGCCGAACGCATCATACGCACGGTCAATGACATTGTGCGCTCTCTCCTATTTCAGGCTCATCTCCCACCTCGTTTTTGGGCCGAGGCTCTATCCACCGCCACCCACGTTCTTAACCGTCTTCCCAGTAAGGTCATTGGTGGCTCTAGGTTAATAGTGCCAGAAACAATTGCTTGTACGTCACACGTCAGTTGGGAACCCCAAGAGGAAGGTATGATGAGTGCAGCAGTAAGTTTTCCCTCAGTATGAAACCAAGGTTTAATCGACCAGTAGGAAAACGAGGTTTGCTTCGAAGGTGTTGGTGAGGAGTGTAGTGCGGCGCAACACCAGGGATTCCGGTGCCAACGTGGAACCTGCACAACACAATCAAACTACTTTGCCCCAACTTAACAGTGAGGTTGTCAATCTCACCGGCTTGCTGAAAACAAAGGGTTAAACGTATCGAATGGAAATGATGTTTGTTTGCATAAAACAGTAGAGAACAATGATTGCAGTAGATTGTATTTCAGATGTAAAAGAATGGACCGGGGTCCACAGTTCACTAGTGGTGTCTCTCCAATAAGATAACTAACATGCTGGGTAAACAAATTACAGCTGGGCAATTGACAATTGATAAGTGCATATAACATGCATGTGTGAGCTGTGGTGTCTACTATGAGATTCATTTGGGCATTACGACAAAGTACATAGACCGCTATCCAGCATGCATCTATGCCTAAATAGTCCACTTTCCGGTTAACATCCGTACCCCTTCCAGTATTAAGTTGCAAGCAACAGACAATTGCATTAAGTAATGTGCGTAATGTAAACAATACATTCATCCTTGAATAAAGCATTGCTGTTTTACCCCTAGTGGCAACAACACATCTACAACCTTAGAACTTGCTGTCACTATCCCAGGTTAAATAGAGGTTGAACCCAACTATCATGCATAAATACCCCCTCTTGGAGTTACAAGTATTCACGTGGCCAAGGCTTCAACAAGTAACGGAGAGCATGCAAGATCACAAATGACATAGACATGATAATATAATATTCAGCTCCACATAGGTATCAATATAAGTCAGATCCCAGCAAACACAACATGTAGCATTACAATAAGATGATCTTGATCATGATAGGCAGCTCACAAGATCTAAACATGATGGCACAAGTGGAGAAGACAACCATCTAGCTACTGCTATGGACCCATAGTCCAAGGATGAACTACTCACGCATCACTCCGGAGGCGGGCATGGCGATGTAGAGCCCTCCGGTGATGATTCCCCTCTCCGGCAGGGTGCCGGGAAGAGCTTCAGAACCCCCCGAGTTAGGGTTGACGACGGCGGCGGCAGCGAATATGTTCTGGATGAAAGGCTCGGTGTTTTAGGGTTTTCGCGTCTCGGGGAATAAATAGGCGAAGGGGCGATGTCGGCGGACCCCCGAGGGGCCCAAACCACCTGGCGCGGCTGTGGGCCCAGCCGCGCCTAGGTGGTTTGGCCACCTCGTGGCACTCTTCGTCTCTCCTTCGGACTCCGTGTACGTGCTGGAAAAATAGGGACCTGGCCTTTTGTTTCGTGCAATTCCGAGAATATTTCCAGAAGTAACTTTCTGAAACCAAAAACAGCAGAAAACAGGGAACTGGCACTGTGGCATCTTGTTAATAGGTTAGTCCCAGAAAATGCATAAAAGTGATACGAAGTGTATATAAAACATGTAGCAAATGGTATAATATAAGCATGGAACAGCAGAAATTATGGATACGTTGGAGACGTATCAAGCATCCCCAAGCTTAGTTCTACTCGTCCTCGAGTAGGTAAAACGATAACAACAAACAATCTTGATCAATATATTGCAAGGCTCATGTCATGAATGAAGTGACTCAAAGCAATGATCTATAGTTTGCTAACAAATAGATAAAGAGTAAACAATGAATCATATAAGCAAAAACTTTTCATGAATAGTACTTTCAAGACAAGTATCAAAAAGTTTTGCATAAGAGGTAACTCATAAAGCAATAGATTCAAAGTAAAAGGCATTGAAGCAACACAAAGGATGATTAAGTTTCAGCATTTGCTTTCAACTTGTAACATGTATATCTCATGGATAGTTGTCAACATAAAGCAATATAACAAGTGCAATAAGTAAATATGTAAGAATCAATGCACACAAAGTTGACACAAGTGTTTGCTTCTAAGATAGAAAGGAGTAGGTAAACTGACTCAACATAAAGTAAAAGATAGGCCCTTCGCAGAGGGAAGCAGGGATTAAATCATGTGCTAGAGCTTTTTAAGTTTTCGAAAGCATATAGAGAGCACAAAATAAGTATTTGAGAGGTGTTTGTTGTTGTCAACGAATGGTAGTGGGCACTCTAACCCCCTTGTCAACCAGACTTTCAAAGAGCGGCTCCCATGAAGGACGTTATTTCTACCAGCAAGGTAGATCATCCCTCTTCTCTTTTGTTTACACATGTATTTTAGTTTCTTTATAGATGACACTCCTCCCAACCTTTTGCTTACACAAGCCATGGCTAACCGAATCCTCGGGTGCCTTCCAACATTCACATACCATGGAGGAGTGTCTATTGCAAAATTAAGTTGCTTACTGATAAATCAGGGCAAAACATGTGAAGAGAATTATTAATGAAAGTTGTAATTAATTGGGGCTGGGCACCCCGTTGCCAGCTCTTTTTGCAAATTATTGGATAAGCGGATGTATATGCCACTAGTCCATTGGTGAAAGTCTGTCAGAAGTAAATGACAAGATTGAAAGATAAAACACCACATACTTCCTCATGAGCTATAAAACATTGACACAAATAAGGAGTAATAAAGTTTTGAATAGTTTAAAGGTAGCACATGAAATATTTACTTGGAATGGCAGGAAATACCACATAGTAGGTAGGTATGGTGGACACAAATGGCATGGGTTTTGGCTCAAGTTTTGGATGCACGAGAAGCATTCCCTCTCAGTACAGAGTTTAGGCTAGCAAGGTTGTTTGAAGCAAACACAAGTATAAACCGGTACAGCAAGAATCACATAAAAACATATTGCAAGTATTATAAGACTCTACACTGTCTTCCTTGTTGCTCAAACATTTTACCAGAAAATATCTAGACCTTAGAGAGAACAAATATGCATCCAAGTCTCAACAAGCTCTACGGTAGTTCTCCACTACTAGGCTTTAACTACATGATGCAAGAGCTTAAACATGATCTACTTGAGAGCTCAAAACAATTGCAAAGCATCAAATCAAAACAAGACAATGATCTACAAGAATGCATATGTCTTTTCCAATACCAACTACTACATGTAGCATTTTCTTTCTTCCAAACAAACACCAATAATTTATTTAAACATAAACTCTCCAAATGATAATATAATGCAGCAAGAGAGTATTTATAAACAAGTGCTAACAGCTCGAAGAGATGCATGAAAAACAGGAGCTAAAAGCACTGCAGTAGCTAGTTAAGAATACTCAACAAATATAAGTGAAGAACATGAGTATTCACATGAAAAAGCGGAGCGTGTCTCTCTCCCACACAAGGATTGCTAGGATCCGAATTTATTCAAACAAAAACAAAAATAAAAACACACAGACGCTCCAAGTAAAGCGCATAAGATGTGAAAGAATTAAAATATAGTTTCACTAGAGATGACCTGATAAGTTTGTTGATGAAGAAGGGGATGCCTTGGGCATCCCCAAGCTTAGACGCTTGAGTCTCTCTGAATATGGTTGGGATGAACCACGGGGGCATCCCCAAGCTTAGGCTTTTCACTCTTCTTGATCACATAATATCACCCTTCTCGCTTGATCCTTGAAAACTTCCTTCACACCAAACTCAAGACAGTTCTCATTAGAGGGTTAGTGCATAATCAAAAATTCTCATATTCTGTAATGATACAATCAATCCCAAAGCTTCTGGACATTAGCTACAGCCACCAATGCTTTGTGGAGCAAAGAAATCCACACAAACACAGTAAAAGAGCGAATGCAAAACAAAAGGCAGAATCTGTCAAAAACAGAACAGTCTGGAATGACGAATTTTTTCGAGGCACTTAAGTTGCTCAGATGGATCTGGCCTAAAATAATGAAAGTTGCGTACATATCTCAGGAATATGCGTGATTTTTCTCAGAATTTTTTGAATTTTCTACAGGGAGATAAGCTCAAATCCGTGACAGCTAAAAATCTGTCACTGCGCAGAAATCCAAATCTTGCATCAACTTTCAATATAGAACTTTACTTGGCACAACATTGCGATAAAATAAAGATACAAAGGAGTTGCTACAGAAGTAACAAAAATCCTTGACTCAAAGAAAACAAAAATAACAGCAAATAAAAACGATGGGTTGTCTCCCATAAGCGCTTTTCTTTAACGCCTTTCAGCTAGGCGCAGAAAGTGAAAATCAAGTGTTGTCAAGAGAAGAAGCATCAACATCATAACTTGCTCTAACAATAGAGTCAAAAGGTAACTTCATTCTCTTCCTAGGGAAGTGTTCCATACCTTTCTTGAGAGGAAATTGGTACCTTATATTACCTTCTTTCATATCAATGATGGCACCAACAGTTCGAAGAAAAGGTCTTCCCAAAACAATAGGACAAGATGCATTGCATTCAATATCCATAACAATAAAATCAACGGGGACAAGGTTATCTTTTACCGTAATAAAAACATCATTAACTCGCCCCAAAGGTTTCTTCATAGCATTATCAGCGAGAAAAACATCCAAATAACAATGTTCCAAAGGTGGCAAATCAAGAATATCATAAAGCTTCTTGGGCAAAACTGAAACACTTGCACCAAGATCACACAAGGCATTGCAATAAAAATCATTCACCTTTACCTTAATGATGGGTTCCCAACCATCTTCTAATTTCTAGGAATAGAAGCTTTAAGTTTCAACTTCTCCTCCCTAGCTTGCAAAAGAGCATTTGTAATATGCTTTGTAAAAGCCAAATTAATTGTGCTAGCATTGGGACTTCTAGCTAATTTTTGCAAGAACATAATAACTTCAGAGATGTTACAATCATCAAAATCAAAATCATTATTGTCAATGGTGGTGGAACCATTGTCTCCAATAGTTTGAAAAATTTCAGCACTTTTATCAGAAAAAGTTTCAGCAGTTTTAGGCAATTTCAAACGCTTTGCAGAAGTAGTAGAGACATTATCAACACCAATAACATTACCATCAATAGTAGGAGGTTTACTAGCATGTGAAACATTAGCATTACTAGTGGTGGTGATAGTACAAACTCTAACTATACTATTCTCTTTTTCAAGTTCTTCCTCTTTTTCCCACCTAGCATGCAATTCAGCCAACATCCTAATATTATTATCAATTCGAACTTGGATGGCATTTGCTGTAGCAAATGACTTAATATCTTTAACTTCATTAGGCATAACTTTCAGTTTTAGAATTTCAACATCATGAGCAAGACTATCAACTTTAGAGACAAGATCATCAATTTTTTCAAACTTTTCCTCAACAGTTTTATTGAAAGCTTTTTGTGTGCTAATAAATTCTTTAAGCATAGCTTCAAGATCAGAGGACACACTTCTATTGTTGCTGTAGGAATTACCATAAGAATTACCATAACCATTTGAAGGATAAGGCTTATAATTGTTGCTACCAAAATTATTCCTATAAGCATTGTTGTTGAAGTTGTTGTTTTTAATGAAGTTTACATCAACATGCTCTTCTTGAGCAACCAATGAAGCTAAAGGAACATTATTAGGATCAACATGAGATCTACCATTCACAAGCATAGACATAATAGCATCAATCTTATCACTCAAAGAGGAGGTTTCTTCAACAGAATTTACCTTCTTACCTTGAGGAGCTCTTTCGGTGTGCCATTCGGAATAGTTGATCATCATATCATCAAGTAGCTTTGTTGCTGCACCTAAAGTGATGGACATAAAGGTTCCTCCAGAGGCTGAATCCAATAAGTTCCTTGAGGAAAAATTTAATCCTGCATAAAAGGTTTGGATGATCATCCAAGTAGTCAGTCCATGAGTGGGACAATTCTTCACCAAAGATTTCATTCTTTCCCAAGCTTGAGCAACATGTTCATTATCAAGTTGTTTAAAATTCATAATGCTACTTCTCAAGGATATAATCTTAGCAGGAGGATAATATTTCCCTATGAAAGCATCTTTGCATTTTGTCCAAGAATCAATACTATTTCTAGGCAAAGAAAGCAACCATTCTTTAGCTCTTCCTCTCAAGGAGAAAGGAAAAAGTTTCAGTTTTATAATATCCCCATCCATATCCTTATACTTTTGCATTTCACAAAGTTCAACAAAGTTATTAAGATGGGCAGCAGCATCATCAGTACTAACACCAGAAAATTGCTCTTTCATAACAAGATTTAATAGAGCAGGTTTAATTTCATAAAATTCTGCTTAGAAGCAGGTGGAGCAATAGGAGTGCATATGAAATCATTGTTGTTTGTGCTAGTGAAGTCACACAACTTAGTGTTCTCAGGAGTATTCATTTTGAAAAACAAAATTAACTGAATAAACAAGTAACTAATTTTTTTGTGTTTTTGATATAAGAAAGCAAACAAAACAAAATAAAAATAAACTAGCAAGACAAGTAACTAATTTTTTTTGTTTTTGATAAAGAGAGCAAACAAAACTAAATAAAAATAAACTAAGCAAGACAAATAACAAAGTAAAGAGATTGGGTGTGAGAGACTCCCCTTGCAGAAGCAATTCTGTTTTCCCCGGCAACGGCGCCAGAAAACGTTGTTGGTGGCTCTAGGTTAATAGTGCCAGAAACAATTGCTTGTACGTCACACGTCAGTTGGGAACCCCAAGAGGAAGGTATGATGAGTGCAGCAGTAAGTTTTCCCTCAGTATGAAACCAAGGTTTAATCGGACCAGTAGGAAAACGAGGTTTGCTTCGAAGGTGTTGGTGGAGGAGTGTAGTGCGGCGCAACACCAGGGATTCCGGTGCCAACGTGGAACCTGCACAGCACAATCAAACTACTTTGCCCCAACTTAACAGTGAGGTTGTCAATCTCACCGGCTTGCTGAAAACAAAGGGTTAAACGTATCGAATGGAAGATGATGTTTGTTTGCATAAAACAGTAGAGAACAATGATTGCAGTAGATTGTATTTCAGATGTAAAAGAATGGACCGGGGTCCACAGTTCACTAGTGGTGTCTCTCCAATAAGATAACTAACATGCTGGGTAAACAAATTACAGCTGGGCAATTGACAATTGATAAGTGCATATAACATGCATGTGTGAGCTGTGGTGTCTACTATGAGATTCATTTGGGCATTACGACAAAGTACATAGACCGCTATCCAGCATGCATCTATGCCTAAATAGTCCACTTTCCGGTTAACATCCGTACCCCTTCCAGTATTAAGTTGCAAGCAACAGACAATTGCATTAAGTAATGTGCGTAATGTAAACAATACATTCATCCTTGAATAAAGCATTGCTGTTTTACCCCTAGTGGCAACAACACATCTACAACCTTAGAACTTGCTGTCACTATCCCAGGTTAAATAGAGGTTGAACCCAACTATCATGCATAAATACCCCCTCTTGGAGTTACAAGTATTCACGTGGCCAAGCTTCAACAAGTAACGGAGAGCATGCAAGATCACAAATGACATAGACATGATAATATAATATTCAGCTCCACATAGGTATCAATATAAGTCAGATCCCAGCAAACACAACATGTAGCATTACAATAAGATGATCTTGATCATGATAGGCAGCTCACAAGATCTAAACATGATGGCACAAGTGGAGAAGACAACCATCTAGCTACTGCTATGGACCCATAGTCCAAGGATGAACTACTCACGCATCACTCCGGAGGCGGGCATGGCGATGTAGAGCCCTCCGGTGATGATTCCCCTCTCCGGCAGGGTGCCGGGAAGAGCTTCAGGAACCCCCCGAGTTAGGGTTGACGACGGCGGCGGCAGCGAATATGTTCTGGATGAAAGGCTCGGTGTTTTAGGGTTTTCGCGTCTCGGGGAATAAATAGGCGAAGGGGCGATGTCGGCGGACCCCCGAGGGGCCCAAACCACCTGGTGGCGCGGCTGTGGGCCCAGCCGCGCCTAGGTGTGGTTTGGCCACCTCCTGGCACATCTTCGTCTCTCCTTCGGACTCCGTGATGTGCTGGAAAAATAGGGACCTGGCCTTTTGTTTCGTGCAATTCCGAGAATATTTCCAGAAGTAACTTTCTGAAACCAAAAACAGCAGAAAACAGGGAACTGGCACTGTGGCATCTTGTTAATAGGTTAGTCCCAGAAAATGCATAAAAGTGATACGAAGTGTATATAAAACATGTAGCAAATGGTATAATATAAGCATGGAACAGCAGAAATTATAGATACGTTGGAGACGTATCAGCCATCACCGCACCATCCCCCTATTTTGCCCTTTACGACACCCACCCAGACTACTCCGCCTTGCGCGTCTTCGGATGCCTTTGCTACCCTAATACAGCCGCTACTATGCCACATAAACTGTCGCCTCGTTCCACCGCGTGTGTTTTTCTCGGTTATTCCCCTCATCATAAGGGGTATCGATGCATGGATCTCACCTCTCACCGCATAATTATCTCGCGCCATGTCGTCTTTGATGAGATGACCTTCCCCTTTGCCACCCCGGAACCCCCCACCGCTGCCACCTATGAGTTTCTTGACGACCCCCTCCCATTAGTTGTTCCCCCCACACCTATCCCCATCCAGAATGCGCCCCCCTCTCCACCTCCTTCTCTGCCCCCGGCTCCCTCTCCGCCACCGGCTCCACCCTCGCCGCCCGCGCCCGCTCATCGCACGCGCAGCACCTCCGGTATCACTCGGGGTCCCCGTGAGCGGCTTAACCTGCATGTTTCCTCTGTCAGCAGGTATTCAACGGTTCCTACCTCAGCTCGGGCTGCTCTCAAGGATCCCAATTGGCTTGACGCCATGACCGCCGAGTATCGCGCTCTTCTCGGCAACAACACTTGGGACCTCGTACCACCACCCTCGAACGCCAACATCGTCTCCGGCAAGTGGGTATTCCGCCACAAGCTCAAGCCTGACGGCTCTCTCGACCGCTATAAAGCCCGTTGGGTGCTTCGCGGTTTCTCTCAGCAGCAAGGCGTGGACTTCGACGAGACGTTCAGCCCGGTTGTCAAACCGGCCACGGTGCGCGTCATCCTCTCCACCGCGCTCTCCCTTAATTGGGAGACTCGTCAGCTTGATGTCAAGAACGCGTTCCTTCACGGCACTCTCGCCGAAGTCGTCTACTGCCGTCAACCCACGGGCTTCATCGACTCCACTCGCCCCGATCACGTGTGCCGGCTGAACCGTTTTCTGTACGGTCTCAAGCAGGCCCCTCATGCGTGGTACCAGCGCTTCGCGACATTCATCACCTCGACTGGCTTCACATGTTCGCGCTCGGACACCTCGCTGTTCGTCCTCCGGTGCGCGGAAGGCATGGCCTTTCTGCTTCTCTACGTCGATGACATCGTGCTCACCGCTTCCTCGACCGGCCTGCTCGACAGGATCACGGCCTCCCTCAGCTCCGAGTTTGCCATGACCGACATGGGCAGCCTCCACTACTTCCTCGGCATCGCGGTCTCCCGCAACTCCTCCGGCATGCATCTCTCGCAAGCCAAGTACGCCGCCGAGATTCTGGACAAGGCCGACATGACAGGCTGCACACCTGCCTCGACGCCCGTCGATACGGCGCCCAAGCTCGCCACCACCGCCGGCCCTCCCGTGGACGACCCCACCGAGTATCGAAGTCTTGCTAGGGCTCTGCAATACCTCACCTTCACGCGCCCCGACATTGCCTATGCAGTCCAGCAAGTGTGTCTCCATATGCACGACCCTCGCGCTCCACATCTTGCGGCCATCAAGCGCATCTTGCGGTATGTCAAGGGCACGATCTCTCACGGACTCCAAGCTCTACTCGTCATCACCGGAATCCATGATCACCTACACCGACGCCGACTGGGCTGGCTGTCCCGACACCCGCCGTTCTACGTCGGGATTCTGCGTGTACCTCGGTGACAACCTTGTCTCTTGGTCCTCCAAGCGGCAACACACGGTCTCCCGCTCCAGTGCCGAAGCTGAGTATCGCGCTGTCGCAAACGCCGTCGCTGAGGCGAGTTGGATTCGGCAACTCCTACATGAGCTTCATCGCCCGTCTCCACCCGCTACGGTTGTGTTCTGCGACAACGTCAGCGCCGTCTACATGTCCACAAACCCCGTCCAGCATCAGCGCACCAAGCACATCGAGATTGATCTCCACTTCGTTCGCGATCGTGTTGCCTTGGGTCAGATTCGTGTGCTCCATGTTCCCTCGTCTCGCCAGTTCGCCGACATCTTGACGAAGGGACTACCATCACCGTTGTTTCTGGATTTTCGGTCCAGTCTCAACGTCCGTCCTCCTCCCGTTGCGACTGCGGGGGAGTGTTAGACTAATAGGAGAATCGTTATTGTTGTGATCTCCCGTTTAGGGTTAGGGTTTGTAATATTTGTCTATATATTAACAAGCAATGGAACCGACCCATCGTGGTCTATTCTACCCAAAACCCTAAACTTACATAAATGAGCATGGGAGGCCACAGGATAGATGGTTTCTATGGGAGGCCCCAGCCAACTTTACCGTCCTAATGGTGCAGCCCACCAGACACAGCCCCCTTGAGGATTGGCGACTACGAATGTGGGAAAGATTCAGAGCAAAGACGAGGAAGAACTTCGATGCTTGGATCATCCTCACAGCTTGGAGCCTATGGAAGAAAGGAATGCTTGGGCATTCGGCGACGTGGATCGCCATATACCACTAACCCGACAGATAATATCCATCAAGGAGGAATTTTCACAATGGTGCATTGCCAGGAGAAGTGTCTCGGGTGTGTTTGAACTCAGAGTAGGAGAGTACGCTTGTGCTTGAGGTGGGTGGGTCTTACTGTCGCGTGTGTGCTGACAGTCCAAATTATGTAAATATTTCTATCCTGTATAAAAAGTATGGTACGCCTAGGCGTACCCTCGAAAAAAAAACGTTACCCTCCTAATCTACGTCTAATCCGCAGCCAACAGTTCAGAGTGCACAAAGGCAAAAGGCTCTCAGCTCTTGTCAGTTTATAGAGTAGCAGTAAGAAACGGAACAACATAGCAGCAAACAACAATCATTTTGATTCAGTTTATTTGAACAGATTGTAGCAACAAAAAATCAAGAGCTGAGAATACTCATGAGTCATGAGCAGACTATAAAAACAAATATAAAACAGATTACACAGTAACGTATTATGCAATCAAAGTTGAACAATTCTATAGCATTTGACACCGAATCCTGTAGTATTTGACATTGTAGCAATAACATCCAAATGCTACAGCAAGAAATGACAATATTGAGTGATCATTTCAGTACACAAAGTCAGGCCATTTATCTTGTACAATTAGGCCAAAAGAGACCATGGTTAACCCCTAAAATACTGTAGTTAGCCCTGTCTTTATCAGGCCATTCCTCTTCCTCTTTCTTCTTCCCTTCATCTCTATCTTCGCCCTTGACCGAAAATAAATGTTTGACAGCATTCAACATAATGTGCAAGGTGCACAACCTGTAATACGATTTCACACTCCAGTGTCGCAAAATTATTCATTCTTACTAGGCTTATTTCCGTTATCATGCAAGACCAGGACACAATAAATTTATCATGTGCATAACATCATCACAATGTTGATAAATAAGTAACTCAATATTGTAGAATGCGACTCTCAAAGTGTACATAGACTCTGAAACAAATAATACAGATTCACCCCGACGGAGACACTGATTGCCTTGTACACTACAAAATTAGGTGCTATTACACGCTCAACTGGAAGCTCGTTGACATAATAGCTGAACAGTGTGGAGTTGCACATAGACAACCTCGGTTTTCAATCATGTATTAAGTCTGTTAAGTAAATTTATACCATGGTGTAGTGAAGGTGGGTGCGCGAGGAGCTGTCGTCCGTGTGTCAGCAGTGCACCTCTGTGGATGCCACCCTTCGACACACCATGGGCATCATCAAATGGCGTCACCTCTATTATCATAGCCCTCGCCACCGCCTTCACCTCGTCGACCAACAGGGCAGCCATGTCTATCCGCCAAGGCGCCAACCACCGAGAAGATACACGGATGGCACCGCACTGCTCCTTCGAAAGGTCCGGAGGGGCAGATGTCCTCTCGAGTGCCAACCTCGAGGTGGGGGCAAGGAGGGTGTTGAAGTGCTCCGCAAAGCATGCCTGAGCGATGCTTGTACAACACACGTACCAGAATGCTCAGAGCAGATAGAAGGCAACCGGCAAAAAGAGGAATATGAGGGCAACAAGGAATATACAAACCATAGGAAATCCCTAGCGATTAGAGCCGGTAACAGCCAAGATCAGGGGAACTAAAAAATAAATAAATAAAACGGGTGCGTGTCAAGACAGGAAAACAGACGGCAGGGGACTAAATTCAGAAGTGACTGGAATGACTCGGTAACTGGGGCATGGAGATAGAAAGATATCGACGTGCTTTTATATAAGTAGATCAGTACCACAGTACCTTATGTAGATTGCGCAAACTGCAACACATATGAGACTCCCATTTGAACATACTGGGAGGAACGCAAGATATATACTCACTCATTATGTTAGCGAAGCCAAAGTAACTAATCTTCAGAAACGACTTACCCGTCCATCTCTGCATCCAAGCTCAGCTGCCTCTGTTCGCCCACGAACCACCCGGGCTCCTTCCGGTGCAGCCGCCACTGGACACCCCACGCACCGCCACTGCCCTCCTCCTCCTCTGTCCGAGCCTCAGCGCTGCATGCTGCGGCGCCAGGCACGACGGGAATTTAGGAGCGGCGGGGGAAGCAGGATGACGAACAAGGGCCCGTCCTGCGCGCGCACATGCAGCGATTGTGGGCCAGCCCGCCGTGGATATGGCCTTTCGGAGTGAAGCATTTGCTCAACAATCGCACGTATTAAGACATGCTAGTTTGTTCATTGCAAGCTTCACTACTTTGGTGTTTCCATTTTGTTTGGCAGCAGAACAAAGTAAACTCCATGCTGAAGCACTAGATCTTGAAGGTACTACACTATCAATGAAATGCTCTGCTTCCTTGAACATTCCAGCATGGCCCAAAATCTCAATCATATGGGAGTAATGCCCTTCTGAAGGTTGTATTTTGTAAACCTCGGTCATGGACACAAAGAATTGGAAGGCTTCAGTTACAAGTCCAATTTCTGCACAGGCCTTCAGCACAGACAAGAATGCAAGCGAAGTTGGTATTTTCTCTGTTCTTAACATCTGCACAAACAGGTCAATGGCTGCCTCCGGACAGCCATTTTCTAAATGAGCTATGATTACTGAGGTCCAAGAAGATGCACTCTTGTCAGACATATATCTGAAAGCATCCAATGCATGCTTGAGGCTACCGCACTCAGAGTACATGTCCACAAGTTGATTACTGATGCATGGTTTAGAAGCAAGGCCACGTTTTGTAAGGTAGGCATGTGACTGAAGCCCTTCACGAAGGAGTTCTAATTTTCCACAAGATTTCAAGATGTGCAATGCAGTCGGGTAGTCAAGAACCCCACCAGAACGTTGGATAACACGGAAGAGATTAAGTACTCCAATATGATCATCATCCTGAGCTAATGTTTTAACTAGTGCACCCCAAGAAATCTCATGGTTTGAGAGTGATAAGCACAAGTTAAGAGCCTGTCGGAACTGGCCTTCTCTTAAGTAAAATCTTATTAGATTTTGAACAACCGAAGAATTGCTTCCAAAACCATTTCTGATGATGTTGCCATGAATCTCCATGCCACCGACGACATCCCCAAGAGCCATACATGCTGTAAGTACAGAGGTATAAGTGAATTCATTAGCTTGCACATGCTCCAACTGCATCCTCCTAAACAAATGCATTGCTCTTTCAAACTGGCCATTTAAACAGTTGCCTGAGATTACTGCAGACCATGCAGCTGTACCAGGATCCCTGGTTGTTGAGAATAGAAGATGTGATTCCTCTAACGAACCACATTTAGCATACATGTCGACCAGTGAACTAGTGACAAAGGGATCTGAATTCATGTTAAACTTCAAAATGTAGGTGTGTAACATCCTTCCTGCTGCTAAATCCAGAGCAGAAGCACATAACCTCAAACTACTGGCCACAATGAACTGATCCAGCTTTCCCTGAACCAGCAAATAGTATCTTAGCATTCTCATAGGTATCATACGACTTCTCTTATGAAGACTGGCCAAGTTGACATACATATCCATGAGAGCACTCATAACATGCCTATCTGAGTCCAGACCAGCCCTAATGAGATAGCCATGTATTTCCATGCCATAATCAAAAGCACCTGTTCTTGTAACAACATGCAAAATACTGCCCAACGTAAACTCGTCGCATTCCGAGCATTCAAACATCATAGTACGGAAGTGAGACAAAGCCTGAGCATCACACATATTATCTGCGTAGCACTGGATGATGGTATTGGAAGAGACCAAATCCTTGTCATCCATATCATCAAACACTTTACGCATCAGCTCCAGTTCCATGGACCTTCCATAGAACTCGATCAAGCAGTTCTCCAGGAACCCACTTTTAGAGAACCCTGACTTGATGATGCAGCAATGCAGTGATGTCCTAAACTTCGATTGGCCATACTAGAAGCTGCCCTGAGCGCAACCGATAAGCTGAACGCGTCACACCCAATACTGTCACGGCTCATCTTCAAGAACAACATCAGCGCCTCGGCATGGCATCCATTTTCAGTGTAGCCGCTGAGCATGGAGGTCCAAGAAACAAATCAGGCGACGCAATGTCATCGAACACCTTCTCTGCGCAACCCAGTGAGCCGCAGCTGGCATACATGGTGAGGAGGCCGTTGGCACAAAGAGGTCAGACCCTACGTAGCCCATCTTGGCAGCGGTAGAGTGGACCTGCCTCCCAAACCTGAGGTTTCCAACTGCCGCACAAGCGCGTAGCACGACCGAGAAGACAAACCCGTCTGGGCTCAGAGAAGAAGAATGCATCATGCGGAGGAGCAGCGCGAGCGCCTCGGACGCGGGACCGTGGGTGGCGTACCCGGACATTATGGCGGTCCAGGCGACAAGGGACCTGTCGAGCGGCGGCATTGACTCGAACACCTGCCGCGCGGGCTGCATTCGGCCGGCGCGCGCATGGGAGCGGAGCAGCGAGTGCTGCGTCGTGGCGGGAGAGGCATTTGGGATGGTTTTCACGGGCTTGTGTGGGGTGGCGTGGGTGACGGTTCTGGAGATAGAGGAGGAGCGAGGGAGAGAGGGAGGAGGGAGCGCCATTGGGGACGCTCCGTGAGCGGGGAGGAATCGAATGGAGTGGCCAGGAAGAAGAAGAAGTGGGAATGGGATAAGGGCGTGTCTGGCCGATTTACCCTATAAGGTCAGACATTAGAGGAGTCACTGAAGGGCAAGCCGCGCGATGCCGCGCCCAATGTATATTAGAGTATAACATGTATTTAATATTATGTACAATAAATAAATGTATTATCTATAAACCTATGTGTTTCTATTTTATCATCTTGATTGTCTAGTAATGGTATTTTTTGCTGTTACATTGACAAACCTAATTCACTTCACGCGAAACATTATAGGTACAAATATATATAAGCTACTGATATTATGGCTAGGTTTTGAAATAATAAAAATCATTCTAATTAAATAATATTTGCACATGCAAAGACATTTAACTATCTTATACGTGAAAATGTTGCTTAATAATTGAGGGAACCGTTTTTTGTACCCAAAAGATAAAAAAAAAAAAATTAGTATTTGAAATTCCAAGACATTCCCAAAAGTTAGAAGAAATACCATTAGACCCGTAGATAAATTGTCTTGATTTACCACTACCATGTTGTGAAACAAAACCGAAAAATTGCATGGTATTTTTCTAAGGACGTTGTTTAGGAAAATTATAATAGATTGAGAATTAGCAAAAAAAACTTATAGAAAACATCGTTGATGCAACGCTCGTCTTCTCGCCCAGCTGCTCCAGGGAGAACTCTAGATTCAGGTCTCCCATATCGGACGATGAGAATTGCATTGACAGGCACGTCCATAGCAGCAAGTCTCGATGGCGTAGTGCAGCGGGTCCTCGATGGCGGACTGTGCTGATGGCCGCAAGCAGGAGGGTGGCGTTGTCTCGCGTCGTCGCGAATGACATGCCAGGCAAGGTCAATGTGTTGATCTCTTTAAACATGGGTCGACTGAAGAGTGAGGTAGCAACGTTTAGTGCGTACACAGACTGTGCGTACTTTACTAGATCGGTTTAGGTTCTCGGCTCGCCGTTGGTTGTTTTTTCGAGTCATCTGATTTAAATGACGTGTATTGGTGTGATGTTAGGGCACTTGGCAGCGATCAGGATCATTCCATAACATATTTTTGGCATTGCGAAAAAATGACTTTGATCGCTTGATATTTTTTTTGTGAGACTTAGTTGAATGATATAATTAAAAAATTGTATGCTCATCTTTATGCCTTGCAGATTCATGGCAGGAGGCAGGAGCATAACCTATATGGAGGATTTTCAATATAAATGGATGGAAAAAATAGGGTGTACGCCTAAGTGCTTGTTAAAAATATATCTCTTTGTGCAACTGGCAACACAATTGTTGAACGACCCGAGACCAGATATCAGGTAAAAACACTTTTTTACGACCTGAAACGTGGAACCACAAGCACCAAGCAGTATATATTTTAGGACAAAAATTTCACAACCTGAAAGTGCGGCCACAAGTAAGATTAGATCTTTTTGGTGCTCTACCTTTTATCATAACCTGACAAATGGGGCCACAAAGTAGAGCTATCGATTTGCACAGACTAAAAAGTGGGGCCACAATTTAGAATATATCTTAATTTTTTTAGGTAGCTAAAACGTGGGCCATAAACAATAAGAGCTATATACTTTTATATTTCTTTATTACAACCTGACAAGTGGGGCCACGCTTAAGGAGAAACCTCTATTCCTAGGGAGCTTAGTATTCTTAGAGATTCTTCTAACTTAATGGTGTAAACGGATCGGCCTCTACCATATCATTTAATATATTTTTCTCGGATTCGGATATAGTTAACGGTTGCGTGCTGAGAGCGGATAGATATAATCACATATTCGAAGGAGCGAATTTGGGACGGAAATAAAATTAGTCGGATCGATATGCGCGCAATGCATATCATCAACTCATATAATAAAAAATAACAGCTCAACAACGTAATAATCTAACAAAGATGTACTCCATAGTCTGTACAATGACCATACAAGGAAGTCGTCAACACATGAGTTCCACAACTCACTAACTAAAATTTTGCACTATTAGTTTAGACATTTCGGTACAAAGTCGGATTATTCAGATTATAACCATACGATAATCATAACTATTTTACATACCATATCCTATGTCGTATTCGTTGTTCAGTTCGGAATCGGACATCCTTATCAGGCAAATTCTTGGAACCGGATATGGATTCTTTACAACGGATTCGGCGACGAATTCGGTGTTGAAATTATCCTATTCGGTTACACACCTATTAGAGCTCACTCTAGCTAGATCGCGAATAAATCCAACCCGAAAACTCGTATCGGAGGCACCGAAACTGATTTTACCGGTTGCAAATATGTCCGGCAAAAGAGGAACTTAGTACTATTAATTTCAAAAACTAGTGCAAGAGCATTTCCTTAGTGAGATCATGCGACAGTTCTTCACAAAAGGTTCACACATCGAGACGAACAAGCACCATTGTTTTGAAGACAACATATATGAACCAGAAACCCTATCGCTAGTCACAGGATGGATCCAACTCTATCGGATGCAAGGTGTCATTACTGCCACCACCTCCGTCGCGACTACTGGGGTCACCACGACGTCCGCCGCGACTAACGGGGCCACCACGGCCTCCGCCGCTCCAACCGCGGACGCGGATGGAAGAGTTGGCCATCTTTTAACCGAATTTGCGAGCTAAATGCGCGCCTGACTTTTTGCCCCTAACGACTGAGCAACCTAAATCGCGGCGGTGGGATAGGGGTGCAAACCCTAAACGATCATCGGAACGATTTATACAGTTGTGGCGCAGCCGCTTATTAGGTGGCTGGGAAAAATGATTTCGGGCCAGCCCCATAAGCGGTGCCTATTTGGGCCACAAAAAAAGGCCGAACCCATGATATGTCTGAAACGTATCTATAATTTTTGATGTTCCATGTTTATATTATGCCAATTGCTACATGTTTTACATACACTTTATATCATTTTTATACATTTTCCGGGGCTAACCTACTAACAAGATGCCACAATGTCTGTTCCTGTTTTTTGCATTTTTTGTATTCCAGAAAAGTTGTTCTGGAAATATTCTCGGAATTGAACGAAATCAATATCGAAGGTCCTATTTTCACCGACACGTTCACGGAGTCCAGAGGGGAGACGGAGAAGCGCCACGAGGCAGCCTCCAACAGCCTCGGCGCGGCAGAGATGGGGCCCGTGTCGAGGGTGTGTGTGGGCCCCTCGGGTGCCCTCAGCCGCCGCCCTTTCGCCTATATATTCCCCCCGAAGCAAAAACCCTAAAGACCCGAGTCATATTCCACGAAAAGTTCCAGAGCCGCCGTCGTCGTCAACCCTAGCTCGAGAGGTTCAGAACCTCTTCCCGGCACCCTGCCGGAGAGGGGAATCATCACCGGAGGGCTCTACATCACCATGCCCGCCTCCAGAGTGATGCGTGAGTAGTTCATCCTTGGACTACGGTCCACAACAGTAGCTAGATGGTTGTCTCTCCTCCTTGTGCTATCATGTTTAAATATTGTGAGCTGACTGACATGATCAAGATCATCTTATTGTAATGCTATATGTTGTGTTTGCTGGGATCCGATGGATATTGAATATTATGCCTAGTTGATTATCATTATTTCTCATATGTTATCTATGTCTTGCATGCTTTCCGTTACAAGTAGATGCTTTGACCAAGTAGATGCTTGTAACTCCAAGAGTTAGTATTTATGGTAGATAGTGGGTTCAGTCTCCAGTAATCTGGGAGAGTGACATCAACTTCTAAGGTTGTGGATGTGATATTGCCACTAGGATAACCTAACAATGCTATGTCCAAGGTCATATGTGTTGTTTACATTATGCACATTACTTAATGCAATTATCTGTTGCTTGCAACTTAATACCAACGGGGCACTCGGATGACAACCTGACGGTGGATTATTAGTCATAGATGCAGTTGGATAACGGTCTATGTATTTTGTCGTAATGCACACATATATATCATAGTAATCATCATGTCATGTATTTGCATTGTCATGCGCTCAATATTCTATCAATTGCCCAGCTGTAATTTGTTTACCCAGCATATCATCTATCTTATGGAGAGACACCACTAGTGAACTGTGGATCCCGGTCCATTCTTTTACATCTGATAAAACAACCTACTGCAATCATTGTTCTCTTTTACTCTCTGCAATTAAACATCATTTTCCACACCACACATTTAATCATTTATTTTCAGCAAGCCGGTGAGATTGACAACCTCACTGTTTCGTTGGAGCAAACTAGTTTGATTGTCTTGTGTGCTGGTCCACGTTGGTGATCGAGTAAACGGCGCCACCAACAACCTAAAGACAAGCTTCTACTCCTACTAGTTCGATAAACCTTGGTTTCATACTGAGGGAAACTTGCTGCTGCACTGCTTCAAACCTTCCTCTTGGGGTCTCCCAACGAACTGAGAATTCACGCATCAAGCCGCATATCGGCTGGAATTTTCTTAAAAGGAGACATTATTCAGGTTCTGCTAGAGTTAGTGTTACTCCTCAATACTGTACCGAGACGATCCTTAAAAAATATACGAGAAGACAATGCACATTCAATGTATTAAAGCATAAGCTAACCGATATTAAGAGGGAGGACTTCAGGATCGCACCATGGAATAATAAGAAAAAACACGGAAAACAGTACGTAAAAGTTAATCCTAAAATTAAGAATCAAGTTATTACTTGAAAAATTCCTAAACTATGAGCTGCTTCTTATAAAAAAACATAATAAATTTAATAATAGACAAAAATCTTTTACACAAATACTCACTCCGTTCTGAATTAATCGACTCAGATTTAGTACAACTTGTAATAAATCTGAGTTAATTAATTCTTGTACTAAATCTGAGTTAATTAATGCAGAACGGAGGAGTAGTTACTAAAGCTTTTTGAATAGCACTCCCTACGACTGATCGTGTAATCCAATAAAGCATATCACCTTAACCAATTCCCACTAGTTTGAAACAGGCACCACTTTATTAAAAAAAAAAAAGGGACATGATAGAGCATCACCAGTATATCCTGCTTCGAGCGACCATCGTCAGAGAGCGCCTGCATGTATGTATACATGATGCTAGATTTCACTTTTAGTCTTGGTGGGCTCCAAATAGGCAAATACCCGATACACATTATCTACCAGCAGTTGTGGGACCACTAAACCAGCAGTTGTGGGACCTCTAAACGAGGTAGAGCTAGTGTGTCGACGTGTCCAACCCTTTTGTCAAATATTATATCTTGACCACCCGATGCTTCCCATACCTAAATGAAATAGAGGCATACTGGCATGCATAGAACAAAAAAATGCAGAGTGCTCGCTATATTGTTGCAGGCTCACTTTGAACCAACAACACTAGAGGATAATCAGTGAAATTTACCCCCTAATCCCCTATCTCTTTGTAATTTCATCCACCCTCGTCCACAGGCACTAATGCTTCGTGCAGTGAATCAATATTATCAAAAAAAAAAAAGTAGTCTATGGATGGACTCCCTTGATTTCAAAACAAGACAAGCACATGCTAGTTTTATATAGCCGCGATATGGAGTCGGTCTTAATTAATAGCGAGTGAATACTAGTTAATGTTCTGAACCTATTCCGTCCGTATGCAATAAGTCAACGGTTGCACCTATAGAGTAAAGTCAACATAGAGTTAAGTTTGGTGAAAAAATTGAATTTGAAACCACTTTTGTACACCATAAATCCAGCTTCTACTAGGAAAGCAAGCACGAATTTGATTTATATGGTTTCATCAATGTTTTGTTGGAGGTGGGTTAAATTAACTAATTCAACTTATCCCTTTACTATAAAACATCATACGGTAAGATAAGGACAAGGCTGGCTCACTTGGAAAAGGCAGATGAGACTCTGATACCAACTTTATACTTCTAACGAGCATATGCCTTCCACAGAGAGTGCGGAGAGTTGAGAAGTAGCAAATTCACTCTCATCTTTTAATTCAATCATAGTTTGGATCACTAAATTAAGGGTATGACTTTTTTCTCTTTACTTATGAACACATCAAATAAGATGGGTGTTTTGTATTGTATCGAACCTCCCAGCATGGTAGAGATCCAACTAAAGATTTTGATTCTAGTGGGCACAACTATGATCTGGTAGATACGGTGAAGTAGGCATGTTTGTATCACAATCTAAGCCCAACATAAACATATGGTGAGCCTAAACAAGAAATCCAAGAACACCTATACTTACCATGACATAAAACCATTCCTAGATACTCGAAAACCAGTTTTCTTGAAGAAGTCGATAATATATGGCTAATAATACCGAATCCTGGCAGAATGAACTATCTAGCAGATTAGTCTTTTGTTGTGACATACTTGTCCTTTGTAACACGCCTTTTTGGGAGCCACACATGCTTATAGTGATCACAATTTTGGAATCCCCATTTTGGTGTGAGTGGTAGTAACTATTTAAGTGCTATATATGGCTATGTAGAAAACTACAAACGAGATGTTGTTTACTAGCACAAATTAATATCCTTTGCAGGTTATCTAATAGTACACGCATGGACTTCATTCGTGGTTCTTCTTCAGCGACATAACACCCCGTGAATTGTTTACAGTGGTCTGTTCGTAGTTGGAGCAAGTTGCTAAGAATATTTTTACCCACAATAGCTGACTTTGTACTTTTCGGATTGATCCTCCATACACTTAACCTTCGTACTAGTTGTGCATGACTATGTATTTTCCTTATTTTCTGTGTAATGTGTTTTGATGGTTGCGTGCATCCAGCATATGCAGAGGCGACGTGAAATCTATTTACTTGTATCTCGTTGATTCAACATTCTGAAATTAGAAAACGCCAACTTCTTGAAAAAAAGATGTGAATACGTTCCTAATCTTGCAGACCCATGTACTAGTATCGAGTGATACTAAGTATACAACTCATTGGCAACGAGATTCATAAGGCCCGTCGAGAGTAATCGCGTTGTAATTATTTCGGTCACAAAAAAATGCTTTTGTGCAATCTTCTCCTTAATTAGTATATGGGGCAAGGTTTTTGCCCCTCGTTTCGAAAATAAGGTCCATAGAACCGCAACGGGGTTGCTGCGCTGAACTTTGGCTACCGAATCTTTCATCGCTTGGTTTGTGAAAGTACGGGGTGAGTGACGATTGGGAACTCAAGGTCTAAGATGGAAAATAGCATGGTGGTTGGTCAGGCCAGAATATTGGAGTTACCCAACTGTTTCGTTTCTTGTACATGTGCACACCGGTGGTGAAGTCATTCCGCAGCACGAGGTAGCCCGGCAACACAAATTGTAACTTACTCATTGAGGGCACGTACTTCAAAACTTAGAGCATCTCCAATAGCCTTTGCAAAATGGATTTGTAAAAAGAGGTGATAGCAAGAGGAGAGAGAGGGTTTACAAAGCCAGCACAATTTTTGCTTTTACACCCTTTGCATAACCGGATTGCAAAATCCTGTGCACACCACAATGACATGTGGGGTCCCTTCGTCAGTCAACCAAATCAGTGTACATCATCTTCCTCACACAGAGCTTTGACCGGCGGACTAAGCACTCACACGCGGAGGCAGGGCAGCGTGCCGCCGGAGACGAGGCGGGGTGGGGCCGTAGAAGAGGCGGGGCGGCGCCCTACATGCGGCAGGGCGGCGCCGGAGACGCTCGCGGAAGCGGGGCATGGCCGGAGACCCTCGCGGAGGCGGGGACGGGCCGGAGATGCGCATGGAGGCAGGCAGGGCGACTCGGACGGGGCGACGAACGACGGCCATGCGAGCACCTGGGAGACGCGCGGTGGCTACCTGCACCGGCGCCGGCGTCCATCGGCCGGCGGCTAGGCGGCCATGGGGTGGCTCGATTTGGCGGCGGTGAGGCTCCGGCGGCCCGGAAATGATGGGCGGGGCCGTCGGGAGGCTCGGAGCACCTGTCGGAGGCCGCGGTGAGGCCGAACGGCGATGGGGGGACGGTGGGGCGGTGACCGGCGGCGGCAGCTCGGTGGTGAAATTTCACCCGTGCGGTCGTTGCTCACTCCCGTGGTGCTTTTCCAGTTATACAAAGTGTTTCTTGGCTTTGCAAATATGCAAAGGGAGGGTGCCATTTTAGCAAGCTTTGTAAATTTTTGTGGTAGGGGACCACTTAAACAAATGCTGCTGGAGCACCGTTTTTGGGTCGGATTTGTATATTTTCAGTTTTTACAAATCCTGAACAAATATGCAAAGGCTACTGGAGATGCTCTTAGAAGAACTTTCACGAGGAAGGGCGCAGCTCACTGTGGTAGGTCTGTGGGAAGTTGCCAGAGGACCAGTCGGTAATCTGTGGTGTGGGCTTCGTCGTGAGGACATTATCAACGATTGGATCCACGGCTAGGAAGACCACCAAGCTGAGCCAAACCATGTTCTAACATCCTGATACCTACCATTCATACACTACTTCCGTCTTGCTCATGTCTTGTTCTACGTGTACTAGTACATAATCTTGTCAGTTGACATTAAAAACGATCACAATACCATAGGCAATACTACTCGCATGGTTCTTCTTTGTCTTATCTTTCTATGATTCCATCCAGAGAAGATATGCTTTTGGTGCTATTTATATAGCCTGGATCTAGTATCATTTTTTTTATCAGGCGTGAACACAGTAAAGAGGCGTAAAGTTCTTCACCAACCTTTTGTCGGGTTCGTACTCAGGGAATGAGACGGTATATACTCCCTCGGTTCAACTTTTGTGATAGGTCTAACTTTTTAAAATTTGATCAACTTTATCGAAAAACGTATAAACATTTATGACACTAAAGAATTAACACCAGATTTGATGTAATATTTGTTACAACTCATTTCAATAAAGTTAGTCAAATTAATAATGTTTGACTTAGGACAAAATCTAGAATCACACTTACTTGTGGACATAGGCAGTACAAATGATGTTAGATGAATAACATATACAATATAGTTGACTATGAAATACTCCCTGTGTTCCTACACGTATAAGATGGTTTAGCTTTTTACAGTTTTTTTTGTAAGCATCTTGACATATTTTAGTGTGTACATTCACTCATTTTAGTTCGTATTTAGTCCATATTTTAATATCTACACCATCTTATAATTAGGAACGGAGGGAGTATATTGTTTTTCTCATTTAATGGTTTTTGTTAGGAGCACATGTAGAGTTTAGTGCTTGCATGAGAGCACATAATTTCTCTTTTTTCTTGTCTCTCACATCCATATAGGAGAAAATACCATGAAAACGGGCATGTAGATTATTATTATTCTTGTTCTTACACTTCTCATGGTGGTGGTAACAAATGTGGTAAGATTAAGGATATAATAATATTGCCAGAAGACAACTATATATGACTACCATGTTACACAGAGACAACAGTACAATCACTCATATGATATGGTTTGCTATGAGATTGACTATTAGGTCAATCATTTTTTTACCATTTCTCTTTTCCTCATTCCTACCATTTAGTCTTTAATTTTACCTAGGAGTTTGTGTAGAGATTGTCTCAGGTAAGAGCCTCCTTCTTGTGTTTTCATTTACTCTCTCCTCCACATAAATATTTTTTTTGCATAAACGGTCTTATAATCCATTAGTATACTTGCTCTAAGAGGAAGAATAATAGTGTACATAATTGTTGGTGCCCACAGCGGTGCGGTCGCGGGGGGGGGGTACCTGGGATGGTGGGTTTGTACTCCGCCGTGCACCAGAGAGAGGAACGACGCGGCGGGCTAAGGAGACGTCCCATATTAAGAACAAAAGTTTCTTCTAATATGGCGTCATATGTAATTTCTTCTTCTTGGATGTCAGATATAGTCCCAACACTTTAGGGCAAAGGGACACAACTCGAGAAAATTACAAGTTTTAGGGTGGTTGACATTTTTAATAACCGTCCATCCACCACGATCTAACGGTGTTCAGATAGTCGGAACCAGACTGACGGAACCGACTGGTTCCGCGGAACTGAAAATTGTGTGGGTCTGGAACCAAAATTATGTGGGACCAGGTACCAAAACTATGGGGACGGTACCAAATTATGTGGGACCATAATTTTGTTTTAATTAAGAACGCATAGCATTCCTTCATTTGTCCGACTTTTCTTTCTCTCCTCACTTCATCAAAACATCATGTGGTGCCTTCTCCCACACCGATTATTTTCCTGCACCGATATCTTCCAATTTTTCTTTGCCGGTTTTCTCTCTCTTTCTTACGCTCGCCACTCCCGAGCGCAACATTTGCCCCTGCAGCCACTCCTCTCGGGTCATCGAGTGTTCTCTCCCTAGCGAAAATTTTGGAGGCGCGCCGCTCGACCCCGTACACCACCACCAGCCACGCCCCACCAGGCACACCTCTGCCTACCATTTCCAACCAGGTGCAACCCGACCCCGATGGCCCACGCGCAAAAGGTTCCCCCCTCCCTCCATCCTCTCGCCGCCACCACCGCCGCCTCGAGCAGTGGCCGGAGATCGCCACACTTTGGGGCAGCGCCGACCAACCAAGCTGCGCTACCAGAGTGCAGGCATCACAGAAGGCCGTGGCCCTGGTTGCTGCTGCTGAAGACCATCATAGGAGGGACACCACCACCAACCCGGAGTACACCCGTTGCCTTCCCGTCATCGCTGCCGACGAAGACCACAAGAAGGCGGCAAGATAAAGCAAGATATGCCCTAGCCTATTATGCAAGATAAATCAGGCTTGTAATGGCCTTCGTCCTCCTTTTCCTTCTCATAGCACAAGATTTCACTCTTATGATAATTAGTATTTAGACTAGATAGTTGTTCGAAAGAGAGGATGAGCTTCACTTTAATAACTTTATCCAAGTCATATTGCATCAAGATAATTATCGTCCACATATTGGACAATTGACAGTCCACCCTCGACTAGTGCTGCTGATGATGGCCAAGATATTGACAACTATGTTGCGGAACTGCATGACTTAGTTTTTTAGGATTTAAAAGGTATTTATTGTATGCACTATCAAATAAAAATAAATTATATATGTTCAGTCAAATGAATCTCCGGTCATATTTCACCTATTATGATTCGTGACAGAATCATAAACATATGTCGGAAAATGGTTATATACACTTGGATGTACGTACTCCTACGTTCAATATACCACATAGATGAACCGACTATATCCCATCTCATTTTAGTATACTTCATTATTTAATTGTAGATACCCCAAACTAAGTTTTGTGAAAAGTAATTTGCATCTATATACATTATATTACTTACACATGTACTGTTTTTCTGTACTCCTGTAATATTTTGTTCATACTACTTGTATTGCGGTATCTTAATGTTTTAATGAAGTATATAAAAATAATGAAGATGTAGTATAATATACTCGTATATATGTAAGATATATTTAATCTTGGAGTATGCACACACAAGAGTATAGAATAGGAGTTTAACATACATCTATATATACGATTATCTCCAGCTTGCATTCTCGTGATGAAACAAGAATAATCGTGAATACCCGGTTTCAATTTGCAATTTTGGAATAAAAAGTCAGATGTGATCGACGCAGGTGGGCACATGTGTTCTGAAGCTGAAATAAATTCAACATGATCATCAACCAATGGTTCTAAAAGTGTGGTCTCTATGCTAGCGTTGATTACAATCCAAGTTACCCTCCGCTGTGTTCTTACTATGGTTCCATTTATCCTATATATAATGAAACTTACACCTGTGCCTATAGGCCGGCTTATGTTTATGCATGTGCAAAGAGCGAGGGGACAGTGTAGCATATCTAATCGCTTAAGAAGGTAGATTCATCTGAACAGTACACCAAAAATGTAGTAAATGGTTTGCAGCCGATCAGACTTAAGGGCACACTTCTTAACTCCAGTGCAATGACCCTTGGTCCGTGAGGAGAACATGGCACACTTGAGGGCGCTTATTTCAGATGACTCGATTGGGTAGAGACCTCCTCTACACCTGCCGCGAAGCAGCGTTTTTTTCGACACCAGATCCTTAATAAAAAAATAGTGGGGATGAAATTCAATGAATACTCCATTATCAACAGCAAGTTTGTGAATGGTAAATCTTTGGATATTTCAGGAACATGGAGGAAATTTTTTAGAACAAGATTTCTGGCAGCAGTGTTAATCGTACTATGACCAGTATGAGTGATGTGCAAACCTGATCCGTTGCCGACTTGGACGCGGTCGTTGCCGTGGTAGGAGTCACGCATGTGGAGGCGATCTAGGTCACCGGTGATGTGATCCGTCGCCCCGGAGTCCATGTACCAGTTGGGGTCAACCTGGTAGGACGTGGATGCATGGTTGGCGAAGTGGTGCTGCTCCTCCTCTCCGCCGTAGGCGTGGTCGTAGCGGCTGTAGCAGCGAAGGGCGACATGGCCGACCTTGTTGCAGATCTGGCATACGGGGCGAGGTGCCCCATTGCCGCAGCCGAAACCGCCGCGTCCTCCTTGTCCACGGCCACGGCCTCCATCACCGTTGCCGCGTCCTCCTTGTCCACGGCCACGGCCACCATCGCCGTTGCCGCGTCCTCCTGGGTGCCCGACCTGGCCACCATGTCCGGCCTGGCCACCATGTCCAGCTTGGCCGCCACCGCGGCCGTGATTGCCGCGGCGAGTGAAGTTCGCCGAGGAGCCGATGCCGTAGTCCGAGTCCTGGATATCATGACGATGCTCGTAAGCAAGCAAATGGGCATATACCTCATCGAGGGTGAGGTCGTCCTTGACGCTGAGCGACGTGACGAGCGAGTCGTAGTGCGACCCGAGCCCGGCGAGGATGTACGTGATGATCTCCTCCTCGCGAAGTGGCTGCCCGATAGCAGCGAGGGTGTCCGCCAGTGTCTTCATGTGGCGGAAGTAGTCAGCCGCCGCGACGCCCTTCTTCTTGGCGGCGGTCAGCTGCGTGCGGATTTGAATCACCCGCGCACGCGATCTGGACAAGAACATGCGTTCCAGAGTGAGCCAAGCGGCGCGCGCCGTGGGCGCGCTCATGATGTGCGCGAGCACCTCCTCCGTGACGGTGGAGAGGAATCCGCCGAGCACCGTCTAGTCGTGAACGTACCAGGTCGCGTACTCCGGGTTGACGGTGACGGTGCGGCCGCCTGCAGCGGTCGTGGAGGCGATCGTCTCATCTGGCGCCTCGATGGATCCGTCGATGTAGCCAAGCAGCGAGTGCCCGCGGAGGTGCGTGATCATCTGGGCTTGCCACAGCAGGAAGTTGGTGTGGTTCAGACGGACCGTCACGGCAGAGTTCACCGACGACGCCATGGTGGATGAGGAAGACATGAGTCGTGGGAAGCTCTGATACCATGTAAATTAACTAGAGAAGATGGGAAAGGCGAGATGGCCAACAGGCTCATCTACGATCTCTTTATATAGAACTGAGGCTTACAATCGTGGAGTACAAGTCACGTACAAGATAAACATCCCTACGGTTAGTATCTACAGCTGGCTAGTTATCTAGCTAACAACCTTACGAGCTAACAAACTAACAACCGGGATGGATACAGAGATGGATATAGATACTAACTGTTTAACAAAATGCAAGTTTTAATTTTCTGTTTCCCTTGATTTGTTGTAACGTAGATGAAGAAAAAGGGGGTTGTTGGCAGTAGCATAGCTGCGATGTGGGAAAAGGCTTCAAAGACAAGGAAAACTGATGAATCATCCACACCAAATCAGACAGCAGCTGCATCAAGTGATATTCATCTTGAGAGCAATTTGCAAATGGTGGTATGGTAAGAACCAGAGAGTAGAGGAGAAACCTCAACACCTCATGTGGAAGTAGAAGATGATGAATCTATTGATGAAGATGATGAACCAATGCAAATAGATTTAGAGGCACTTGAACATGATCCTGGGAAGCGGATTCCCATCTCATTTTATGATGTCAATGACCAAGATAAAGTGAGAAGGAGATATATTGAGATGGGGCCATGTCAACCAAAGAGTCATAAGTTTGTGTTTACAAATGAAGGTGGAAGTGAGCGTCGTTTTTGTCATGCTTGGTTTAAAGAATTCTCATGATTGAGTATAATGTGGAACAAGATAGAGCTTTCTGCTTCGTTTGCTATTTGTTCAAGGATAAAGGAAGATGTCCTGGTGGAGATGCTTTTGTGAATAAAGGATTTAATAATTGGAACATGAAGGTGAGGTTGACGAAAAATTTAGGGGTGAATACCCAGTGTCAATTTCCTGGCGCCGCCACAGCCACAAAAAGGTAGAAGTACTAACAAACAAGAGTGAGTGGAAAATACGAAGATCTCGATGAAAAAAGTGAGCCGTCGCATGGTTTTAGAGAAAGAGACCGATTATGCATTTTCAGATTCTCTACTGTCCTTGGAATTTGTATGGGAAAGTCATACCTAAACATCAAATGAAGTGCTAATGTCAGCAATGGGCACGTGTTTGCCCAAAAGCTGGTCCACGGAGGAAGCTTCAGTTTCCCTGTAATCATAAGCATTCAGGATTAGCCGACAAGCTGTCGAGTTGGTCGGACAGAGACCATGGACGCGGACGGGGCGCCTGACGCGGCGCGACGGCGGCGGCGGCTAACTCTGCCGCCCCATGGCCTGTCGCCGGCGATGGAAGCCCACTCCCCGGCTTCCGGTTCCTGCTTCTCCTGCCTTCTCGAGGGGGACGAAGACTGCCGATCGGAGGTCCCGTTTGAATCGAAAATGGAAGTTCTGGACGAGGAAGAAGATGGAGCCGGCCAACAGGTCGGCTGGACGACGGTGACGAGAAAAGGCCGGCGATCCGACGAGGAGCTCCAACAGGAATTCTGGAATGAGATCGGTTTCCCGACACCGGCGTCTCGGACGTGGGAGAGGCGCTCCGCCTCGCCATCCTCGGCGGAGACGGTACCGGAGCTGGGGATGCCGAAGTGTTCATCGTCGGGGAAGAAAGCCAAAGGAGCTCGAGGCGGCAGCACCTCGCCGCCAGCGGCGTCCTTGGGCGCGGCCAGTACGGATGGGATGGCGTGGCCCCATGCCGTGGCCACGGATCACGCCGATGGCCGTTCTGGGCCAGTTCTTGCCGCCAATGCCGGTGGCCGGAGGCGAGGTAGACTGCAGCACAGCGGCGGCGCCGCTCGATCCAGCGGAGGCGGATCACGTCGGGGAGGCGGTCAAGGAAATTCAAACGGAGCTGACAGCTGGGCCCAGCCCGCAGGTCGATCCTGACCGCCCATCCCCCTGGGAGCACCTGATCCGTCGATTCGCTGGACTCTGGAAGCCCATCAGCTCGATCGTTTCGGCCCCCAGCGCCGCCATCGCGTCTTCCTCCTGTCCCGTCGTGCCGCCGCCGTCGTCCCCTCCGCAGGTCTCCCCTCCACACCTGCCTATGCCGCGGCGCCTACTTGGTCCCCGCGCCCCCTCTCACGCTCGTTCGCCGAGGTCGCGGCGTCGCCGCCGGTGGCCATGGCAGGGCAAGGAGGCTCGGGGGGACAGCAGGGTCGTGGCTCTCAAGGATCGAACCTGCCCTGCGCCTAGCTGCCACTGACCAGTCCGCCGATGCTCTTCGGCCGTCTCGCTGGTTCGGGTACGGGGGTGGCAATGGCAAGCGCGGCGGCCTCGGTGCGTCCTCCAGGGAGGAACGTCGGGCCTGTGCGCGCTGCAGCGGCGCCGGCAGCCGCGCCGGCGGTGCGCCCCGTGGCGGTTCCCAGCGCCGGCTCCAGCTGCGCCACCGGTGATCAACCCGACGGCTGTCACGACGGTGCCGTTCGTCGTCGGCACGACTGTTCCTAAAAAGAAAAGCAAAAAGAAAAAGAAGCCGACGCCCGTTGCTGCTGCGAGTCAAGTCTGGCCAATGCCGGGCTGGGGCTGCTGCACCAGCCACGGCTGCCCCGGTGGATGCTAATGCGGCCGCTGCGGTGACTAATGCGGCGAAAAGGAAGCGATGCGCTACTTGTCAGATTGACTCCCACGGCACAAAGGAGTGTTCTATGATAGTTACTGCTACTTCTGCGATAGGGTGGTGCACCCGACGCTCCGGTGAACAATCCTCAGGGTGCCGAAGCCGTATGCTGGGATGGCGGGCATCGGATGTGAGGACACTATGTTCAGCCACTTGCCGGACGGTGTCTTTCGACCGCAGCTGGCTTCTAGTACCACCCCGGTGGCTGTGGTGACGGTGACTGGGGATCCAGTGTCGACAGAAGTGGTTCAGTCTATGCTAGCTCGCTATTGTCCGTTGCAGACTGCATGGCGCTGGGAGGCCATTCCGCACACTAAGTACAAGGATGACTCTTACTTGGTCAATTTTCCTTCTACGGCGGATTTGGAGAGGATGAATGGGTCTGAACTTGGGGTGCCAAAACAGAATACGGTGATTTCCATCGACATATGGAAGCCGGAGGATGTTGAGCCTACAGCGGAATTGACTCCAACTTGGGTGCGTGTGGCTGGGGTGCCAAACTCAGCGCGTCATTTTCTGGGTCTTTGGGCTGTGGGAACTCTCATTGGGAAGACCTTGGATGTAGACTTATTGTCTCTCCGGCGTCATAACGTGGCTAGGATCTTGGTGGCCATCCGCAACCCCAATCTGTTCGAGACTAGAGAGGTGAAATCCGATGCCTTCCTGCTACTTAAGGGGTACTCCTTTTGGTTCACCAAGGAGGCGGCGGACTATGTCGCTGATCCAGACTTTGTGCCCTTCATATGGAAGCGGAATGAGAAGGACGATGATGCAAAGGGCCTAGAGGAGAAGGCCACGGACGAGACTCCAATGGCCGAGCCACCCAACACCACAGATGGAGAGACTAACATGCCTCAAACTAATGCTTCAGGCCTGGAGGTGCGACTTTGGGGTTGATGGCGGAGGCGGGAGGGGCACCGATCATGGCGGTGACTCCGTTCAACAAAAACCCGCAAACGCCGCGGGGAAAGGAGATTGTGGCGCAGCAGTTTGAGTCAACAAATAATCAGAATGATGCTGGTGCGATGGTTCTGGACATGGTGGGCGATTCTGGGAGCTGCAGCGTTCAGGTGCTGTCTCGGGCCAGTGAGCTGGGCTACTCACTGTCGCCCGGGGCGAAGGACTGTGGCGCTGGCCTGGCTTGCCCACAGGCTGCAGCTGTTGGGCTCGAGAAGCCAGCCCAAGACAAGGCGGGCAGGCCACCCCCTGCCGGGCCGGGTGCGCCTGCTGGCTCCCTGCCGCCCATGGCGGGCGAGGTGGCGCAGGCTAGGCTGCCGGGCCAAGCAGCCGGTCCACCTGCTGCTGGCGATGGGCTGCAAGCGGGGCTGTAGATCGCTGCTGCTGTCGATGCAGCTGCTGTCGTCTCGCCGGATGTGCAGCTGCACTCGACCGTGACCACGCAGCAGGTCTTCTCCCCGGTACCTACTGCTACATCGGAGCCGGAAAGCTACTCGACACGGGAGGAGGGTTCCACTTCACCATCACCCTCCCATGTGTCGACACCGCTGAGGAGGAGCGACAGGCACGTCGTGGCTGTGGACGGGTCATCCGCCACGAATGAGGACTCCATGGCGAGGGCGATGAGGCGCAAGGCGGTGCAAAACCTGGACACCAATGGTATACACCAATCCCCAAAGTCATTCCTTCCATTTTCAAATTCAAGTATTTCTGATAAATTGAATAGGGTAGGTTTCTCTTTGGGTAGTAATGTTGAAAAAATTGCTATGTCGACTAATGCACTAAGACGATTGGAATATGACCGGTTAACAGTCACACCAAAAGTCTCGTGCAAGTCGGATACTACTCACATGGATGAGGAAGAGCAACATGACACAATTGATGTCCAGCTCCTCTCACATCTAGTGGGCGATGTATCGGAGGGTGGTTTAGACGAGGCGGTGCTTAGCTCATTATATGATCTCAAAGCATCTGACCGCAAGTCCAAAGCCGACTCCAATAAGAAAAAAATAACACGCCACGGAAAAAGGCGAAGTTCTCCACATCTCCAATTGTTTCCTAATGAATGGCTTCTTCAAGAACAGCAGAGGTCTTCGTGACTTGGCTAAACATGCTAGTATTGCTGATGCTATTCGGGATCATCGTTTGGATTTTGTGGGAATTTCCGAGATGGGTAAACGGGACTACTCAGTGAGCCTACTCAACCGCTTGTCGGGTGGGGTAGAGTTCACTTGGAGGTCTCGTCCGCCCGTGGTCGGTCTGGGGGCATTTTAGTAGGCGTCAGAACAGAGACCATGGATGTATTGGCTAGTTCGGAAGGTGACTTTCATATTAAGGTTCACATCCGTAACAAGGCTGACAACTTCACATGGACTCTAGTCGCTGTATATGGTGCTGCCCAAGATGAGCATAAACCTGCTTTTCTCAGAGAGTTGGTGAACCTAGCAAAAGATAACCCATATCCTGTAATTATAGGGGGTGATTTTAACTTGCTTAGGTTTCCACATGAGAAGAGTAGAGGCAGATTTGACAACAGATGGCCTCTCTTATTCAATGCTGTTATTGACAGTCTTAGTTTAAGAGAAGTCTCTATGGTTGGGACGCAATTTACTTGGGCTAATAGCCTCCCAGAGCCAACATACGAGAAGCTGGACCGTGTATTGATGGATTCGGATTGGGAAATAAAATACCCACTGGTCTCAGTACGGGTCCTCGAACGTATAGAGGCATTGTCAGATCATGCTCCCATACTCCTAACCACGGGAACACCTAACCCATTGTGCAAACGCCAATTCAAATTTGAATTGGGCTGGCTGCATAGGGATGGGTTTTTCGATATGGTAAAGAGGGTGTGGGAAAGGCCGGTACCTGGTCTAACTCCAATCCAAAGGTGGAACAAAAAATAAGCGCATTGCGCAAACACCTGAATGGATGGGTGAGACATATGGTTGGGCAATTAAAAAACGAAAAGCTCGGTTGTCATCTATTATAGATGAACTTGAGGCTGCTGCGGAAGTTAGACCCCTATCATCGCATGAGATCGACTTAAAAAATCGTTCAAACACTGAGATGGCGGGTCTTCTTCGTGAAGAGAGCTCAAATGGTACCAACGATCAAAGGCCCAATTTATTCTGGAAGGAGATGCGAATACGAGATACTTTCATAGTCTTGCTAATGGAAGACATAGAAAGAAACTCATTCACTCCTTAAACCAGGAGGAGGGTACGATTGAAGGCCATGAGCAATTGAAATCCTACATCACGAAGTACTATAAAAATCTATTTGGAGAGCCGGACGCAGATAATTTCTCGCTGGACGAAACCCAAACAGATGATATCCCGCAGGTTTCCAATGAGGAAAACGCCCAGCTGACCGCTCCTTTCTCTATGGAGGAGGTGAAGAAGGCGGTATTCCAAATGGAACACAACAAAGCACCGGGTCCGGATGGTTTCCCCGCAGAGTTTTATCAAACTTTCTGGGACATAATCCAAGCGGACTTGCTCGCGATGTTTCAGGATTTACATGCTAGACATCTTGAGTTGTTTCGCCTAAATTTCGGTGAGATAATTTTGTTGCCAAAGGTTAATGGAGCAGAAAGGATTCAGCAATATAGACCTATCTGTCTTCTTAACGTTAGCTTCAAGATTTTCACTAAAACCGCTACTATTAGGCTTAACTCGGTGGCTGATCATGTTGTGAGGCCCACTCAGACGGCGTTTATGTAAGGTCGCAATATCCTTGATGGAGTTGTGATTTTACATGAAACAGTTCATGAGATGCATCGGAAAAAACTCAATGGAGTCATCCTAAAAATTGACTTCGAAAAGGCGTATGATAAAGTCAAGTGGTCTTTCTTGCAACAAACACTCAGAATGAAAGGTTTTTCAGCTGAGTGGCGCGCAATGATTCATAATTTCGTTTCCGGAGGAAGTGTCGCCATCAAAGTCAATGACGATGTTGGTAGAAACTTCCAGACGAAAAAGGGATTACGACAATGCGATCCATTATCACCTATATTGTTTAATATAGTTGCTGATATGTTAGCCATAATCATTGAGCGGGCAAAATCCGATGGGCAAATTGTTGGCGTGGTACCGCATCTAGTTGATGGCGGATTATACATTCTGCAATACGCTGACGATACAATTCTTTTTATGGAACATGATATGAAGAAGGCGAGAAATCTGAAATTAATATTATCAGCGTTCGAGCAACTTTCCGGTCTAAAAATCAACTTCCATAAAAGTGAAGTGTTTTGTTTTGGCGACGCCCAAGAGGAGGTTTCCCAATATGCCGAATTGTTTGGCTGTGGGCTCGGCCAGTTTCCAATTAACTATCTTGGCATCCCAATTCACTTTAAGAGGCTAACGATAGCTCAATGAAAACATGTTGAGGAACGACTACAAAAAAGGCTAAGTAGCTGGAAAGGAAAACTATTATCCTTAGGAGAAGATTGGTACTCATAAATTCAGTCCTCACTAATATGGTGCTGTATATGATATCTTTCTTTCAACTATCAAAGGGAGTCTTGCATCGATTGGATTACTTTCGATCCAGATTCTTTTGGCAAGGGGATAGTGAGAAAAAGAAATACCGGCTGGCAAAATGGGATGTAGTGTGCCGCCCTAAGGACCATGGTGGTCTTGGGATTCATGACCTTCAGGTCAAGAATAGAGCTCTTCTTGGTAAGTGGCTTTTTAAGCTACTGACGGAAGAGGGGGTGTGGCAAACCCTCCTTAGGAACAAGTACATAGGCTCAAGTGCGATATCACAGGTTTCTTGGAAATCCGGTGATTCCCATTTCTGGGCGGGTCTAATGGCGACGAAGAAATTCTTCTTCCCATATGGCTCCTTCTCTATTAAGGATGGGTCTGAGATAAGGTTCTGGGAGGATACATGGTTGGGTACTACCCCACTCCGAGAACAATATCCAGCGCTATATGGTATAGTCCAAGGACGTCACAAGAGCGATACACTTGCTCAGGAATTGGTTGATAATCAACCCACTGTGACGTTTCGTAGAGATCTTGTTGGACCCAGGCTGGCATCTTGACATGAGTTGCTCCAGCGACTCGCTTCTGTCAATTTGTCTCAAGGGACCGATGAGTTTCGGTGGAATTTACGCAAGTGCGGCAAATTCTCCGTGGACTCTATGTATACCGCACTCGTTCAGCCGGATGTGCCAGTTAATAATAATAAGAAAATCTGGAAGATGAAGATTCCACTTAAAAACAAAGTTTTCGCGTGGTATCTTCGTCGAGGAGTAATTCTTACAAAAGACAACCTTGCAAAATGCAATTGGCATGGGAGTAAACAGTGTGTTTTCTGTCATAAAGACGAGACAATCAAACACCTGTTCTTCGAGTGCAAGTTTGCTAGTTCTATATGGTCCATCATCCAAATAGGTTCTACTATTTATCCACCTACAAGCATTGCTAATATTTTTGGCAACTGGCTGAATGGAGTGGATAATAGGTTCAAACAACTTATTAAGGTAGCAGCGCTTGCCGTAATATGGTCGCTTTGGCTATGTAGAAATGACAAGGTTTTCTCTGATAAAAATTGCTCTCTTATGCAGGTTATCTACCGGACTACTGCTACACTCCGTTCGTGGTCTCAGTTGCAACGTGTGGGGCATCGAGACCTGTTTATGGAGGTCTGTACAAGACTGGAGGATACGGCGAGAGACTTTTTATCCCTACATGGATGGCAACATAATTTGCGGATCGGCCCTCCAACACCATAGGCGTTTTTACAATTTCTCATTTTGATATGTACTTGCCTTGTTATTCTTTTTGCTAGTACTTGAGACTTTTTGGCTGTGTGCATCTTATTTATGTAGAGGCTGGGTGTAATGCTTAAACTCTTTTAAGTAATAAAGACTCCCTTTATCTAAAATAAGCATTCAGCTAGGTAAAGGGAAAAGTTGTGGCCGCACTGTGTAGGCGTCGGTGTGCCTACCAGGCAGGTCTGAACTCCATTTGCTGATTGCTCTCGCTTCTGTTGTCATTTACGGCAGCAAGATTTCTGCTTCCCTTTAAGTGTTATGTCAAGATTTCGGTCGTCCCAAATGTACTTCATGGTGTCAGACGCCGAACTAACCGCACGGTTGCACTTCGAAAGCCGTAGGAGTGCCATGCCCTTCTTCAAAGCAGCAGAGCAACGAAGACGCAAGAGACAGAGTGGAGGAGGAGGCAGACCTTTGGCGATCCGCTGGGCGGCCAAGCACTGCTAGCTTGCTTCGACGACCAAGGGAACCAGATTGATGACCTTTTGATCCCTTTTCTTAGCAGTAGTTTTATAAGAGCTTACTCCCTCCGTTTTTAAATATAAGATGTTTTAGCTATTTCATATGTTGTCTACATGCATATTAAAGTGAGTGAACATGAACACTAAAATATGTCTACATACATTAGTATGCATATGAATGTTGATAAATGCTAAAACATCTTATATTAAAAAATGGAGGGACTAGATTAGTGATTTCGGTTTTGCTTTGTGATCTTGCTTTTTTCTCCTTTGCTTGTTTACCTCTGTTCTTTTCTGTCTCTCTTTCTACAATCAATGAAATAGCAGAACTCTGCTTTTTCCGTCAAAAAAAGACCGAGCGGGCAAAGAAGTGAGTAGCGCGAGCTCAATGGGCCGCCAGCTTACGTGCCAAGCAGCAACGTCCCATCGACCAGGGAACGAATGAGGACAGATGCGTCACTGTTCGTTGAGCAGTTACAGGGAGGCGGCATGTTGTAAACCAGCCACACTGTATGACAAAAGCGATTCAAACACTATCGAACCGGTTTTACGCATTGTGGGCATCGGTTCAAATGGCCAAACTTAAAAAAGCGAATCAAGAACTTGGTTCGCTTCCTACCTTTTAATTAGCATTTCTTACCTTGGCACACGGCAAGAGTATGACAGAGGGTGGCTGCTGTTGAGTAAAAGGATCGATGCAAGCAGGAAAGAGAGAGCATTATATATTGTATTGTAGGTCCCACATAAATTGTTGAATCGCTTTGCACATTGTGGTAAATTACTACCGGTTCCTAAATCTGACATCTTTTTGCTTGAATCGGCTCAGCAGTGTAGGTGGTCATTGTTGTTTTATGGTGTTCCAAATTCCAGCGGTAGTACCGCTGGGTTAAGCGGTACTACCGCTCGAGAGCTGCCGCCACCGCTACCGCCAGAATGGCCGTCTGACGCACTTGTCCGGTACCGACTGGTACCGCTGGCGGTGCCGCCGCCGGTACCGCTGAGGTGGGAAGAGACGAACCAGCCCACCCCAGCGGTAGTACCGCTGGGTTAAGCGGTACTACCGCCGAGGTGGGATTGATTCCGGGTTGGACTGCAGCCGACCTAGGGTTTGATGCTTCTATTTATTCCTCTTGTAAGCCGCCGTTTTGGGGTAAGCCACACATTGTAAACCCACGGCGTTTGTAACCTCACCCGATATAGTGAAGTATTGCTGGCTGGCGCCCGTGGTTTTTTTTCCTCTCCTTTGTTTGGAGAGGTTTTCCACGTTAAATCTCGTGTCCCCTTTGGTTTGATCGTTCCGCTCTTCGTCGTTTCTTTGCTATCGTTTCAACAAGTGGTATCAGAGCCCTGTTTCAGATCTGTTTTCAGATTAGGGTTTTGGATGGCATCGATGAAGTTCGATCTACCGGCGCTGGACTACAAGACGAGATTTTCGCTGTGGCAGGTCAAGATGCGTGCGATCCTCGCACAGTCCAATGATCTTGACGAGGCGCTGGAGAAATTCGGCGACAAGGATGCGGCGGCATGGACCGCCGATGAGAAGCGGAAAGACCGTAAGGCTTTATCGCTTATTCAACTTCATCTATCTAATGATATTCTGCAAGAAGTACTCCAGGAGAAAACCGCAGCGGCACTGTGGGCTAAGCTGGAGTCGATCTGCATGTCCAAAGATCTCACCAGCAAGATGCATGTGAAGATGAAGTTGTTCACGCACAAGTTGCAAGAAGGTGGTTCGGTAATGAATCACTTATCGATCTTTAAGGAGATCGTTTCTGACCTAGTGTCGATGGAGGTAAAGTACGATGATGAAGATCTAGCACTTTTACTTCTATGCTCGCTGCCAAATTCCTTTGCAAATTTTCGTGATACCATACTGTTAAGCCGTGATGAACTAACCACCGCGGAAGTATATGAGGCCCTGCTTGCCAGGGAAAAGATGAAAGGTATGGTACAGAAAGAGAGTCGTCGTCCTCCAAGGGCGATGCTTTGCAGGTCCGAGGGAGGCCTGAGCAGCGAGATAACCACTACCACAACAACAACAGAGATAAGAGCAAGGGTGACAGAAGTCGCTCAAAGTCCAAAGGACGAGACAAGTTCTGCAGGTATTGTAAGAAATCTAATCATGTCATTGATGATTGTTGGAAGTTGCAGAACAAGGAGAAAAGAAAAGGTACTTACCAACCGAAAAATAATGAAGGTAATAATACCGGTGAGGCTGATGTTGTTGATGGTAGTTCTGATGGCGATGCCTAGCTGTTTTAGCTGCATGTGTTTCTCGTCAGGATGAATGGATTCTAGATACTGCATGTTCTTTTCATATTTGCTGTAACAAAGATTGGTTCAGTTCTTATGAGTTAGTGCAGACTGGAGATTTCGTGCGTGTGGGAACGACCACAATGTAACATTGTTGGTGTTGGTCGTTCAGGTCAAGACACATGACGGTATGACACGCACGTTGACGGGAGTGAAACACATACCAACCATGGCAAGAAATTTGATCTCGCTCAGTACCCTTGACTGTGACGGGTACAAGTACGGCGGAATAACTCCTAAAGGTATCAAAAGGTTCTCTCATAGTTATGGTTGGTGATATGAATTCTGCTAAGTTATATGTTCTTAGAGGTAGCACGTTATCTGGTACTGTTGCTGCTGTTTCTCATGATGACGCTAGTAAAACTAACCTTTGGCATAAGCGTCTTGGACATATGAGTGAACTTGGTATGGCAGAATTGATCAAGAGAGACTTGCTGCAAGGATGCAGTTTGGGTAAGATGCAGTTCTGTGAACACTGCATTTTCGGTAAGCACACAAGAGTTAAGTTTAATGCTTCTGTCCACACCACCAAAGGTACACTTGATTATGTACATGCTGATGTTTGGGGGCCATCTCGTAAGCCCTCTTATGGTGGTGCTCGTTATATGCTTACCATTATTGATGATTACTCTAGAAGAGTTTGGCCTTATTTCATGAAAAATAAGGATGATACGTTTGCTGCTTTTAAAGAGTGGAAAGCTATGATTGAAAGGCAAACAGAAAGGAAGGTGAAATTACTTCGTAATGACAATGGTGACGAATTTTGTTCGAATGCCTTTAATGATTATTGCAGGAAAGAAGGCATTGTCAGGCACCTCACCATCCCGTACACGCCTCAGCAGAATGGTGTAGCGGAGCGGATGAACAGGACCATCATCTCCAAGGCTCACTGCATGATCTCCAACGCTCGCATGAGTAAGCGTTTTTGGGCTGAGGCGGCTGCCACCGCCTGCTACTTGATAAACAGGTCACCATCTATTCCCCTCGACAAGAAAACTCCCATCGAGGTATGGTCAGGTACTCCTGCTGATTATTCACAACTTAAAGTTTTCGGCTGCACTGCTTATGCTCATGTTGATAATGGAAAGTTAGAGCCGAGAGCTATTAAGTGTGTGTTCATTGGTTATGGTTCGGGTGTAAAAGGATACAAGTTGTGGAATCCCGAAACTAAAAAGGCTTTTATGAGCAGGAGTGTTGTTTTCAATGAATCTGTTATGTACTTTGATAAGTTGTCCTCAGATGTTTTGCCAGATTTTTCTGAGGAGCAAGTTCGTGTCGAGGTGGAGCACTCTGTTGAAAATGAAAATGTCACTGTTGACAATGATGGTGCTGCTACTTCAGATGATTCTGATCCTGATTCTGCTGGTTCTGATGATTCTGATTCTTCTGATTCTGATAATAATAATGTTCAGAACTCACCCCCTGTTTTGCAGCCACAACAGTCTATTGCTGCTCGTAGGAACAGGAGGAACTGTGGTCCTCGACCACGTTTAATTGAAGAGTGTAACATTGTTGATTATGCTCTGAGTTGTGCAGAACAGCTGGAGCACGGACATGAGCCGTCCACCTATACTGAAGCTATTGGTTCCGGTGACCGCGAGAAGTGGCTTGCTGCTATGCAAGAAGAAATGCAGTCACTCGATAAGAATGGCACATGGGAAGTTGTGCGCTTGCCTAAGAAAAAGAAGGCAGTCCGTTGTAAGTGGATCTTCAAGAGAAAGGAGGGTTTATCTCCTAGCGAGCCTCCGAGTTTAAGGCAAGGTTAGTTGCAAAAGGATTCAGTCAAATTCCAGGTGTTGATTATAATGATGTTTTCTCTCCAGTTGTGAAGCATAGTTCAATTCGTACATTCTTTGGTATTGTTGCTATGCGTGATCTTGAGATTGAGCAGTTAGATGTAAAGACTGCGTTTCTGCATGGAGAGTTAGAGGAGGAGATATACATGGACCAGCCAGAAGGGTTCATAGTGCCTGGTAAGGAGGATCTTGTGTGTAAGTTGAAAAGGTCCTTATACGGTTTGAAACAATCTCCTCGTCAGTGGTATAAAAGGTTTGATTCTTTTATGTTGTCACATGGCTTTAAGAGGTTTGAATTTGATAGCTGTGTGTACATTAAGTTTGTTAATGGATCACCTATATACCTGTTATTATATGTTGATTGCTGCCAAGAGCAAGAAAGATATCGCTGCTCTCAAGTCACAGTTGAGTAGCGAGTTTGAGATGAAGGATCTTGGTGCTGCTAAGAAAATTCTAGGTATGGAGATTACCCGTGACAGAAATTCTGGTTTGTTGTTTCTTAGTCAGCAAAATTATATTAAGAAAGTTCTTCATCGTTTTAACATGCATGATGCAAAGTCTGTTAGTACTCCTATTGCTCCTCATTTAAGTTGTCAGCTGAACAATGTCCTAGTACGGATGAGGATTTTGAGTACATGTCTAGAGTTCCGTATTCTAGTGCTGTTGGTTCTTTAATGTATGCCATGGTTTGCTCACGTCCAGATTTATCATATGCTATGAGTTTGGTTAGTAGATATATGGCTAATCCTGGTAAAGAACATTGGAAGGCTGTTCAGTGGATTTTGAGGTACCTTCATGGCACATCCAATGCTTGCCTCAAGTTCGGCAAGACTGATGAGGGACTCGCAGGCTATGTGGATTCAGATTTTGCTGCCGATTTGGATAAGAGGAGATCCCTCACAGGTTATGTGTTCACGCTTGGTGGTTGTGCCGTGAGTTGGAGGGCAACGTTACAATCTGTTGTTGCCCAGTCTACCACTGAAGCAGAGTACATGGCTATTGCTGAAGCATGTAAAGAATCGGTTTGGCTGAAAGGTTTGTTTGCTGAGCTTTGTGGAGATGATACTTGCATTAACCTGTTTTGTGATAGTCAGAGTGCTATTTACCTTACTAAGGATCAGATGTTCCATGAGAGAACAAAGCACATTGACGTCAAATACCATTATGTGCGTGATGTTGTTGCAAAAGGTAAACTTAAGGTATGCAAGATAAGTACTCATGATAATCCTGCTGATATGATGACAAAGTCAGTTCCTGTTACTAAGTTCGAGCTTTGCTCGGCCTTAGTTGGTATCACTGTCTAGCCCAAGAGGCTATTTGGCGCCGAAGGTGTTTCTTTGTTGTTTTCAGGGTGAAGGTTCTCTTTCATGCTACAAGATGGAATTTGTCTCAAGGTGGAGTGTTGTTTTATGGTGTTCCAAATTCCAGCGGTAGTACCGCTGGGTTAAGCGGTACTACCGCTCGAGAGCTGCCGCCACCGCTACCGCCAGAATGGCCGTCTGACGCACTTGTCCGGTACCGACTAGTACCGCTGGCGGTACCGCCGCCGGTACCGCTGAGGTGGGAAGAGACGAACCAGCCCACCCCAGCGGTAGTACCGCTGGGTTAAGCGGTACTACCGCCGAGGTGGGATTGATTCCGGGTTGGACTGCAACCGACCTAGGGTTTGATGCTTCTATTTATTCCTCTTGTAAGCCGCCGTTTTGGGATAAGCCACACATTGTAAACCCACGGCGTTTGTAACCTCACCCGATATAGTGAAGTATTGCTGGCTGGCGCCCGTGGTTTTTTCCTCTCCTTTGTTTGGAGAGGTTTTCCACGTTAAAATCTCGTGTCCCCTTTGGTTTGATCGTTCCGCTCTTCATCGTTTCTTTGCTATCGTTTCCAACAGTCATCCTAAGCTGATCCGTTTCCGCAAAAACTTTTTTTTTCCTCTCACGAACCAGATCGAGAGGTTCTTCTGAAATCGGCATGACGCCAAGAATTATTTAGAATGCCAAGCAACATATTTATGTAATTGAGTTGACACCTCAAATGTGGTAATCAGTGCTAGCAATACAGTCGAAAACTTCCGCAATTTTTAATCTAGCAAGTTAGGGAGAGCGCATCCTGTGGTCATTCGACGGAAGGAGCGTGTGATGGTTCGGATATCCAGTAAAATTCCACTCATGACTTCCTCTCTCGCGACGGAGGCTGGACATAAAACGACGGTTGGATAGTGTGAGGTGGCGGTAGACAGATTCGGTTACAAATGGGGCAACCTCCTGTGATTTTCAAATTCCATATATAAGTCTCGATCTATGTACTTCTACGAGACACAATCATGGTGGCAGCGGCAAATTCATGCCTGGATCAGGTGTAGTCCTACATCACGGTGATGAAATCGCAAGGCGCGATGATCGCGACGACGCTCGAGGTGATGAACAAAACGATCTTGGCAATGGGGACCGAGATGTTGTTTGTCGACAACTCCATGGATGCTCTCAGCAAACTAGCAGCCGCCCTCACGGAGTGCCTAAAACACACGTTCGTGGCAACTTTCCTGACGCACTTTTCGCGTGTGAGCAAACAACACATTCTCGGCAAAATCATGTACTAAAACTGCGTTTTTCTCAAAGGATATGTGCTGCTTTATCAAGGGTTTACATCATCTTTTTATGAAAACTGTGGTCAAGCGTACCCTTGGACCTCGGGTGCTTCCGTGTTAATATAGGCCATAACCCTGGCTAGGGATTACAAGGTTGTTACAACCGCATGGGCTTGAGTTACAAGTAAAGAGGATTCGGTTTATATCTCCACTGATCCTGTACAACGAACTACAACAAACTATGCTTCTAGAATGTCTACACAATGTACTACGTGACAGCAAGGATATATTTCAACATCCCCCTCAATCACAACTTATCTAAGTTGAGATTGCGCCGAAAAGCTTCCAGCTGCTTGACAGAAAGTGGCTTAGTAAACCATCAGCAACTTCATCTCCCGTGGGTATGAATCTAACATTCAAGAGCTTGTTTGCGACCCTTTCTCGAACAAAGTGATAGTCCCAATGTGCTTAGTCCTAGCATGAAACACAGGATTAGCCGACAAGTACATTGCTCCCAAATTATCACACCATAACGTGGCAGCTTCAGGATGCTTAACACCAAGTTCCTTCAACAGTGTTTGCACCCAAATGACTTCTGCAGTTGCATTGGCTAAAGACTTGTATTCAGCCTCTGTACTCGATCTTGATACCATAGCTTGTTTCCGTGCACTCCACGATATAAGATTACAGCCAAGAAACACTGCAAACCCACCGGTTGATCTCCTATAATCAGGGCACCCGACCCAATCCGCATCAGAGAATGCGCTGACAAGAGCAGAATCTGACTTGACTAACTTCAGTCCATGTGCCGAAGTAAACTGCAAATACCTCAAAATTCTTTTCACAGCTGACCAATGCAAGGTAGTTGGTGCATGCAGAAATTAACACACTTTATTAACAGAAAAGGAAATATCCGGTCTAGTAAGAGTCAAATATTGCAAAGCACCAACAATACTCCTATACTTATTGGAATTTTCACCACCAAGCGGCACACCTTGTGTCAATGATAATTTTTTCTGAGGTTGATAATGGAGTAGTGACCGGTTTACACCCCTTCATACCAACTCTTTTTAACACATCTCCAATATATTTTTCCTGAGACAATATAATACCATTGTTTACCTTCTTACCTCAATTCCCAGAAAGTACTGAAGGTTTCCAAGATCCTTAAAAGCAAAATCTGCCCTCAAGTCATGGAGAAGTGCATCAACAGCAGCAGGTGATGAGCTTGTGACAATGATATCATCAACATAAATAAGCATGAACATGACTATATCATTTTTCCTATAAAAGAACAACGAGGTATCTGCCTTTGAAGGAACAAAGCCAAGTGATTGCAATTTTTCTGACAACCTAGAGTACCATGCCCGTGGGGCTTGCTTCAACCCATATAATGCCTTATCCAACTTACACACTGAATACGGCTCTGCTGGGTTCTCATACCCTGGTGGTTGTCTCATGAAGACCTCCTCTTCCAGAATGCCATGAAGAAACGCATTATGCACATCTAGTTGTCGCATACCAATTGTGTGACACAGCAATAGATAAAATCAATCTAATAGTAGCTGCCTTAACTACATGACTAAATGTGTCCTCATAGTCTATCCCATACCTTTGCTTGAAGCCCTTAGCTACAAGTCTTGCTTTGTACCTATCAATGGTACCATCAGATTTTCTCTTCACCTTGTACACCCACTTGCAATCAATGATGTTGCTGCCTCTTTTTGCCGGAACCAAGTGCCAGGTTTTATTTCTCATAAGCGCAGAGTATTCTTCATCCATAGCTCCACGCCACTCGCTATCATCCATTGCTTCACGAAGATTTTCAGGTTCTCCTGTGCTGCAAAAACTTCCCCAACGTATACATCCATCAGTGTATTTTAAGGTTTGGTTATACCACTTTGTGACCTTGTATGTGCCCGTGGCGGAGGTGGAGCTAAATCTGCAGTAACATCAACCGCAGAGGATCCTGGAGCAGATCCCGGAGCTGACCCAGCGGTCACATCGTCGCTGGAGCCTCCCGATCCAAGAGATTCTGTCGAGGATCTCGTCTGCACCAACGAAGATTCGACACGTGTCGGGGACCGCGTCACGCCCGAGGACGCGCGCGTGCGCGAGCCTGCCTCCGCAGAGGGCGAGCCCACTTGTGGCCCAGCATGGCCACGTGGTGCAGTGCGACCGGCTGATGCAGGCCGACCAGGTGGGCTCTCCGATCCCGATGCGAATTCGTCTTCAGCGTTCGTGCGCGCAGACTGCGATGGATCAGGCGAATCTGCCTCGTGTCCAGCGCCGCCCAGATCCTCTGTGGCCGCTGTGGACTGCATAAAATCTGAATTTTCCTGCACACTTGATTCTGAATTTTGATCATTAGTGTTAGAAACAGACATATGATCAACATGCAAATCACCCCCATGATCAAAAGGAGGAGGATTAAGGAGTGTGGGTGGAAGAAGGAGGACTTCTGCTCGAAGTTGGTCACCAGAATTAGGGTGTAACTCGGAAAAGGGAAAAATGGATTCGTGAAAAACGACATCACGAGAAACATATACCCGTCCCGTTGACACATCTAGGCACTTGTATCCTTTGTGCTGTCCACTATATCCGAGAAAAACACAACGTTTAGAACGGAATTCAAGCTTGTGCTTGTTGTAAGGTCGAAGGTTAGGCCAAACCGCACATCCAAAAATGCGTAAAAAGGAATAATCAGGCTTAGCATGACAAAGCCTTTCCATGGGAGTTTGAGACTGAATAACCTTACTAGGAATGCGGTTAATAAGATAGACAGATGTGAGAAACGCCTCATCCCAGAATTTAAGTGGCATGGATGCATGGGCTAAAAGAGACAAGCCTACTTCGACTATATGTCTATGTTTTCGTTCTGCGGAACCGTTCTGTTGGTGTGCATATGGACATGATACATGATGAGAGATGCCAATGCGCTCAAAAAAGGAATTTAACTTTTGATACTCGCCACCCCAATCGGTTTGCATGGCATGAATTTTCTTATCAAATTGGCGTTCAACTAGTTGTTGAAAATCATGAAACTTCTGAAAAACATCAGATTTGTTTCGAAGCAAATAAATCCAGGTAAACTTGCTAAAATCATCAATGAAACTAACATAATATTTGTTCCTGCCAACAGAGGTTGGGGCAGGTCCCCATACATCCGAAAAAATAAGCTCAAAAGGAGTTGTAGAAACACTAGTAGAACTAGGGTATGGTAGCTGATGGCTCTTGGCCCTTTGACATGCATCACAAACTGACTCATGACTTTTATTGGAGCAAAACAAATTATTCTCCTTGAGAATTTTATTGACTATGGTAAAAGATGGGTGACCTAGACGTCTATGCCAGTGGGAAGAGGATGGTCGGCTAGCACCGAGGACAAGTCTTCCATGAGTGGACGCCGTGCTTGGGAGAGGATAGAGGCCACCTCTACTCCTGGCGTGGAGCAGCACCTTCCCCGTTCGCTGATCCTTAACAGAGAAAAAATCAGGCCAAGTTTCAATGTAAGCACAATTGTCATGAGCAAGTTTGTGAGCAGAAATAAGATTTTTGGATGCTTGAGGAACATGAAGAATGTTCTTCAGATGGAGAGGACGATCATGTGTATGAAGTTGCGTGTGACCAATATGCATTATTTCCATACCTGACCCACTCGCCGTGTGCACCTGATCAGTGCCATTGTAGCGGTCATGAAAAGAGAGCTTCTCCAGCTCGCCGGTGATGTGGTCCGTCGCCCCGGTGTCCATGTACCAGTTGGTGTCGACACCGTACGAGGTTGATGCAGAGTTTGCAGACTTCTCCTCGTTCAGAAGAGGAGACTTGAAGTCCTTCTCGAACCTCTTCCAGCACCAAAGCGCCGTGTGTCCAGTCTTGCCATAGATCTGACACATCGGCCTTGGTGGCTCAAGGTTAATAGTGCCAGAAACAATTGCTTGTACGTCACACGTCAGTTGGGAACCCCAAGAGGAAGGTATGATGAGTGCAGCAGTAAGTTTTCCCTCAGTATGAAACCAAGGTTTAATCGACCAGTAGGAAAACGAGGTTTGCTTCGAAGGTGTTGGTGGAGGAGTGTAGTGCGGCGCAACACCAGGGATTCCGGTGCCAACGTGGAACCTGCACAACACAATCAAACTACTTTGCCCCAACTTAACAGTGAGGTTGTCAATCTCACCGGCTTGCTGAAAACAAAGGGTTAAACGTATCGAATGGAAGATGATGTTTGTTTGCATAAAACAGTAGAGAACAATGATTGCAGTAGATTGTATTTCAGATGTAAAAGAATGGACCGGGGTCCACAGTTCACTAGTGGTGTCTCTCCAATAAGATAACTAACATGCTGGGTAAACAAATTACAGCTGGGCAATTGACAATTGATAAGTGCATATAACATGCATGTGTGAGCTGTGGTGTCTACTATGAGATTCATTTGGGCATTACGACAAAGTACATAGACCGCTATCCAGCATGCATCTATGCCTAAATAGTCCACTTTCCGGTTAACATCCGTACCCCTTCCAGTATTAAGTTGCAAGCAACAGACAATTGCATTAAGTAATGTGCGTAATGTAAACAATACATTCATCCTTGAATAAAGCATTGCTGTTTTACCCCTAGTGGCAACAACACATCTACAACCTTAGAACTTGCTGTCACTATCCCAGGTTAAATAGAGGTTGAACCCAACTATCATGCATAAATACCCCCTCTTGGAGTTACAAGTATTCACGTGGCCAAGGCTTCAACAAGTAACGGAGAGCATGCAAGATCACAAATGACATAGACATGATAATATAATATTCAGCTCCACATAGGTATCAATATAAGTCAGATCCCAGCAAACACAACATGTAGCATTACAATAAGATGATCTTGATCATGATAGGCAGCTCACAAGATCTAAACATGATGGCACAAGTGGAGAAGACAACCATCTAGCTACTGCTATGGACCCATAGTCCAAGGATGAACTACTCACGCATCACTCCGGAGGCGGGCATGGCGATGTAGAGCCCTCCGGTGATGATTCCCCTCTCCGGCAGGGTGCCGGGAAGAGCTTCAGAACCCCCCGAGTTAGGGTTGACGACGGCGGCGGCGAATATGTTCTGGATGAAAGGCTCGGTGTTTTAGGGTTTTCGCGTCTCGGGGAATAAATAGGCGAAGGGGCGATGTCGGCGGACCCCCGAGGGGCCCAAACCACCAGGCGCGGCTGTGGGCCCAGCCGCGCCACCTGTGGTTTGGCCACCTCGTGGCTTCTTCGTCTCTCCTTCGGACTCCGTGTACGTGCTGGAAAAATAGGGACTGGCCTTTTGTTTCGTGCAATTCCGAGAATATTTCCAGAAGTAACTTTCTGAAACCAAAAACAGCAGAAAACAGGGAACTGGCACTGTGGCATCTTGTTAATAGGTTAGTCCCAGAAAATGCATAAAAGTGATACGAAGTGTATATAAAACATGTAGCAAATGGTATAATATAAGCATGGAACAGCAGAAATTATGGATACGTTGGAGACGTATCAAGCATCCCCAAGCTTAGTTCTACTCGTCCTCGAGTAGGTAAAACGATAACAACAAATAATTTCTGAGGAGACATGCTTTCACACAATCTTGATCAATATATTGCAAGGCTCATGTCATGAATGAAGTGACTCAAAGCAATGATCTATAGTTTGCTAACAAATAGATAAAGAGTAAACAATGAATCATATAAGCAAAAACTTTTCATGAATAGTACTTTCAAGACAAGCATCAAAAAGTTTTGCATAAGAGGTAACTCATAAAGCAATAGATTCAAAGTAAAAGGCATTGAAGCAACACAAAGGATGATTAAGTTTCAGCATTTGCTTTCAACTTGTAACATGTATATCTCATGGATAGTTGTCAACATAAAGCAATATAACAAGTGCAATAAGTAAATATGTAAGAATCAATGCACACAAAGTTGACACAAGTGTTTGCTTCTAAGATAGAAAGGAGTAGGTAAACTGACTCAACATAAAGTAAAAGATAGGCCCTTCGCAGAGGGAAGCAGGGATTAAATCATGTGCTAGAGCTTTTTAAGTTTTCGAAAGCATATAGAGAGCACAAAATAAGTATTTGAGAGGTGTTTGTTGTTGTCAACGAATGGTAGTGGGCACTCTAACCCCCTTGTCAACCAGACTTTCAAAGAGCGGCTCCCATGAAGGACGTTATTTCTACCAGCAAGGTAGATCATCCCTCTTCTCTTTTGTTTACACATGTATTTTAGTTTCTTTATAGATGACACTCCTCCCAACCTTTTGCTTACACAAGCCATGGCTAACCGAATCCTCGGGTGCCTTCCAACATTCACATACCATGGAGGAGTGTCTATTGCAAAATTAAGTTGCTTACTGATAAATCAGGGCAAAACATGTGAAGAGAATTATTAATGAAAGTTGTAATTAATTGGGGCTGGGCACCCCGTTGCCAGCTCTTTTTGCAAATTATTGGATAAGCGGATGTATATGCCACTAGTCCATTGGTGAAAGTCTGTCAGAAGTAAATGACAAGATTGAAAGATAAAACACCACATACTTCCTCATGAGCTATAAAACATTGACACAAATAAGGAGTAATAAAGTTTTGAATAGTTTAAAGGTAGCACATGAAATATTTACTTGGAATGGCAGGAAATACCACATAGTAGGTAGGTATGGTGGACACAAATGGCATGGGTTTTGGCTCAAGTTTTGGATGCACGAGAAGCATTCCCTCTCAGTACAGAGTTTAGGCTAGCAAGGTTGTTTGAAGCAAACACAAGTATAAACCGGTACAGCAAGAATCACATAAAAACATATTGCAAGTATTATAAGACTCTACACTGTCTTCCTTGTTGCTCAAACATTTTACCAGAAAATATCTAGACCTTAGAGAGAACAAATATGCATCCCAAGTCTCAACAAGCTCTACGGTAGTTCTCCACTACTAGGCTTTAACTACATGATGCAAGAGCTTAAACATGATCTACTTGAGAGCTCAAAACAATTGCAAAGCATCAAATCAAAACAAGACAATGATCTACAAGAATGCATATGTCTTTTCCAATACCAACTACTACATGTAGCATTTTCTTTCTTCCAAACAAACACCAATAATTTATTTAAACATAAACTCTCCAAATGATAATATAATGCAGCAAGAGAGTATTTATAAACAAGTGCTAACAGCTCGAAGAGATGCATGAAAAACAGGAGCTAAAAGCACTGCAGTAGCTAGTTAAGAATACTCAACAAATATAAGTGAAGAACATGAGTATTCACATGAAAAAGCGGAGCGTGTCTCTCTCCCACACAAGGATTGCTAGGATCCGAATTTATTCAAACAAAAACAAAAATAAAAACACACAGACGCTCCAAGTAAAGCGCATAAGATGTGAAAGAATTAAAATATAGTTTCACTAGAGATGACCTGATAAGTTTGTTGATGAAGAAGGGGATGCCTTGGGCATCCCCAAGCTTAGACGCTTGAGTCTCTCTGAATATGGTTGGGATGAACCACGGGGGCATCCCCAAGCTTAGGCTTTTCACTCTTCTTGATCACATAATATCACCCTTCTCGCTTGATCCTTGAAAACTTCCTTCACACCAAACTCAAGACAGTTCTCATTAGAGGGTTAGTGCATAATCAAAAATTCTCATATTCTGTAATGATACAATCAATCCCAAAGCTTCTGGACATTAGCTACAGCCACCAATGCTTTGTGGAGCAAAGAAATCCACACAAACACAGTAAAAGAGCGAATGCAAAACAAAAGGCAGAATCTGTCAAAAACAGAACAGTCTGGAATGACGAATTTTTTCGAGGCACTTAAGTTGCTCAGATGGATCTGGCCTAAAATAATGAAAGTTGCGTACATATCTCAGGAATATGCGTGATTTTTCTCAGAATTTTTTGAATTTTCTACAGGGAGATAAGCTCAAATCCGTGACAGCTAAAAATCTGTCACTGCGCAGAAATCCAAATCTTGCATCAACTTTCAATATAGAACTTTACTTGGCACAACATTGCGATAAAATAAAGATACAAAGGAGTTGCTACAGAAGTAACAAAAATCCTTGACTCAAAGAAAACAAAAATAACAGCAAATAAAAACGATGGGTTGTCTCCCATAAGCGCTTTTCTTTAACGCCTTTCAGCTAGGCGCAGAAAGTGAAAATCAAGTGTTGTCAAGAGAAGAAGCATCAACATCATAACTTGCTCTAACAATAGAGTCAAAAGGTAACTTCATTCTCTTCCTAGGGAAGTGTTCCATACCTTTCTTGAGAGGAAATTGGTACCTTATATTACCTTCTTTCATATCAATGATGGCACCAACAGTTCGAAGAAAAGGTCTTCCCAAAACAATAGGACAAGATGCATTGCATTCAATATCCATAACAATAAAATCAACGGGGACAAGGTTATCTTTTACCGTAATAAAAACATCATTAACTCGCCCCAAAGGTTTCTTCATAGCATTATCAGCGAGAAAAACATCCAAATAACAATGTTCCAAAGGTGGCAAATCAAGAATATCATAAAGCTTCTTGGGCAAAACTGAAACACTTGCACCAAGATCACACAAGGCATTGCAATAAAAATCATTCACCTTTACCTTAATGATGGGTTCCCAACCATCTTCTAATTTCTAGGAATAGAAGCTTTAAGTTTCAACTTCTCCTCCCTAGCTTGCAAAAGAGCATTTGTAATATGCTTTGTAAAAGCCAAATTAATAGTGCTAGCATTGGGACTTCTAGCTAATTTTTGCAAGAACATAATAACTTCAGAGATGTTACAATCATCAAAATCAAAATCATTATTGTCAATGGTGGTGGAACCATTGTCTCCAATAGTTTGAAAAATTTCAGCACTTTTATCAGAAAAAGTTTCAGCAGTTTTAGGCAATTTCAAACGCTTTGCAGAAGTAGTAGAGACATTATCAACACCAATAACATTACCATCAATAGTAGGAGGTTTACTAGCATGTGAAACATTAGCATTACTAGTGGTGGTGATAGTACAAACTCTAACTATACTATTCTCTTTTTCAAGTTCTTCCTCTTTTTCCCACCTAGCATGCAATTCAGCCAACATCCTAATATTATTATCAATTCGAACTTGGATGGCATTTGCTGTAGCAAATGACTTAATATCTTTAACTTCATTAGGCATAACTTTCAGTTTTAGAATTTCAACATCATGAGCAAGACTATCAACTTTAGAGACAAGATCATCAATTTTTTCAAACTTTTCCTCAACAGTTTTATTGAAAGCTTTTTGTGTGCTAATAAATTCTTTAAGCATAGCTTCAAGATCAGAGGACACACTTCTATTGTTGCTGTAGGAATTACCATAAGAATTGCCATAACCATTTGAAGGATAAGGCTTATAATTGTTGCTACCAAAATTATTCCTATAAGCATTGTTGTTGAAGTTGTTGTTTTTAATGAAGTTTACATCAACATGCTCTTCTTGAGCAACCAATGAAGCTAAAGGAACATTATTAGGATCAACATGAGATCTACCATTCACAAGCATAGACATAATAGCATCAATCTTATCACTCAAAGAGGAGGTTTCTTCAACAGAATTTACCTTCTTACCTTGAGGAGCTCTTTCGGTGTGCCATTCGGAATAGTTGATCATCATATCATCAAGTAGCTTTGTTGCTGCACCTAAAGTGATGGACATAAAGGTTCCTCCAGAGGCTGAATCCAATAAGTTCCTTGAGGAAAAATTTAATCCTGCATAAAAGGTTTGGATGATCATCCAAGTAGTCAGTCCATGAGTGGGACAATTCTTCACCAAAGATTTCATTCTTTCCCAAGCTTGAGCAACATGTTCATTATCAAGTTGTTTAAAATTCATAATGCTACTTCTCAAGGATATAATCTTAGCAGGAGGATAATATTTCCCTATGAAAGCATCTTTGCATTTTGTCCAAGAATTAATACTATTTCTAGGCAAAGAAAGCAACCATTCTTTAGCTCTTCCTCTCAAGGAGAAAGGAAAAAGTTTCAGTTTTATAATATCCCCATCCATATCCTTATACTTTTGCATTTCACAAAGTTCAACAAAGTTATTAAGATGGGCAGCAGCATCATCAGTACTAACACCAGAAAATTGCTCTTTCATAACAAGATTTAATAGAGCAGGTTTAATTTCATAAAATTCTGCTTAGAAGCAGGTGGAGCAATAGGAGTGCATATGAAATCATTGTTGTTTGTGCTAGTGAAGTCACACAACTTAGTGTTCTCAGGAGTATTCATTTTGAAAAACAAAATTAAACTGAATTAAACAAGTAACTAATTTTTTTGTGTTTTTGATATAGAGAAAGCAAACAAAACAAAATAAAAATAAACTAGGCAAGACAAGTAACTAATTTTTTTGTGTTTTTGATATAGAGAAAGCAAACAAACAAAATAAAAATAAACTAAGCAAGACAAATAACAAAGTAAAGAGATTGGGTGTGAGAGACTCCCCTTGCAGAAGCAATTCTGTTTTCCCCGGCAACGGCGCCAGAAAACGTTGTTGGTGGCTCTAGGTTAATAGTGCCAGAAACAATTGCTTGTACGTCACACGTCAGTTGGGAACCCCAAGAGGAAGGTATGATGAGTGCAGCAGTAAGTTTTCCCTCAGTATGAAACCAAGGTTTAATCGGACCAGTAGGAAAACGAGGTTTGCTTCGAAGGTGTTGGTGGAGGAGTGTAGTGCGGCGCAACACCAGGGATTCCGGTGCCAACGTGGAACCTGCACAGCACAATCAAACTACTTTGCCCCAACTTAACAGTGAGGTTGTCAATCTCACCGGCTTGCTGAAAACAAAGGGTTAAACGTATCGAATGGAAATGATGTTTGTTTGCATAAAACAGTAGAGAACAATGATTGCAGTAGATTGTATTTCAGATGTAAAAGAATGGACCGGGGTCCACAGTTCACTAGTGGTGTCTCTCCAATAAGATAACTAACATGCTGGGTAAACAAATTACAGCTGGGCAATTGACAATTGATAAGTGCATATAACATGCATGTGTGAGCTGTGGTGTCTACTATGAGATTCATTTGGGCATTACGACAAAGTACATAGACCGCTATCCAGCATGCATCTATGCCTAAATAGTCCACTTTCCGGTTAACATCCGTACCCCTTCCAGTATTAAGTTGCAAGCAACAGACAATTGCATTAAGTAATGTGCGTAATGTAAACAATACATTCATCCTTGAATAAAGCATTGCTGTTTTACCCCTAGTGGCAACAACACATCTACAACCTTAGAACTTGCTGTCACTATCCCAGGTTAAATAGAGGTTGAACCCAACTATCATGCATAAATACCCCCTCTTGGAGTTACAAGTATTCACGTGGCCAAGGCTTCAACAAGTAACGGAGAGCATGCAAGATCACAAATGACATAGACATGATAATATAATATTCAGCTCCACATAGGTATCAATATAAGTCAGATCCCAGCAAACACAACATGTAGCATTACAATAAGATGATCTTGATCATGATAGGCAGCTCACAAGATCTAAACATGATGGCACAAGTGGAGAAGACAACCATCTAGCTACTGCTATGGACCCATAGTCCAAGGATGAACTACTCACGCATCACTCCGGAGGCGGGCATGGCGATGTAGAGCCCTCCGGTGATGATTCCCCTCTCCGGCAGGGTGCCGGGAAGAGCTTCAGGAACCCCCCGAGTTAGGGTTGACGACGACGGCGGCAGCGAATATGTTCTGGATGAAAGGCTCGGTGTTTTAGGGTTTTCGCGTCTCGGGGAATAAATAGGCGAAGGGGCGATGTCGGCGGACCCCCGAGGGGCCCAAACCACCTCCAGGCGCGGCTGTGGGCCCAGCCGCGCCACTGTGGTTTGGCCACCTCGTGGCACTCTTCGTCTCTCCTTCGGACTCCGTGTACGTGCTGGAAAAATAGGGACCTGGCCTTTTGTTTCGTGCAATTCCGAGAATATTTCCAGAAGTAACTTTCTGAAACCAAAAACAGCAGAAAACAGGGAACTGGCACTGTGGCATCTTGTTAATAGGTTAGTCCCAGAAAATGCATAAAAGTGATACGAAGTGTATATAAAACATGTAGCAAATGGTATAATATAAGCATGGAACAGCAGAAATTATGGATACGTTGGAGACGTATCAGGCCTCCACTAGTACAGAACGACACATCGGAAACGGGCCAAAAACCCCTTCGCAACGGAGAAAGGGTCCGTGTCCCCGCCTCTGTCACTGATGTGAAGGCCTTCATCGGTAACGGAGGCCAAAAAACCGTTTCCGATGAGGTCTCCATTTGGCAACGGTTGTGCGCAGACCTCCGTTTTCTTAGTTTTCCTTCATCAGATACGGAGTTTGCCATCCACCCGTTTGCATTGAGCATTTCTCATATTTCTATTACAGGATGCCACGTTTACAAATGCCACTAGATACTTAAAATCTCACAGCACAAGCTCAAATACTAAAACGGTAACAGATTTCATTCATATCACAATGTAACTTTACATTTCCATCACAATTTCACCTTTACAATTGCATCACAAGATGTGACAAACATAAGAGGTAAAACGATAACAGATTTCATCTATACTAAGCCTATCATGTCAAAGGACGGAAAGAATATATGATTTCTTCCCTACATCCTTTTCCACAATCCTCGCAGGTGTCACTCTACCTATCTCTTCTTATCTCAACTTCTTGAGAGAAGGATGTTGAAGCTTTGGACCCTATACATTAGTAAATAGAGTTACAATTGTTAAATACATATGCTAAAACAAATACACTATGAATTTAAGCAAACTGAAACGATATCTTACCTATGTCTTGAGGTGGCTCTTATTGATGAACCGAGCAGCCAACACACGGCTTGTCAACAAGATATTGCGATGTCAGCAGCTTCATAGGATGCCTGACAACGATCATCATTTCCATGGAGGCCACCACCGGCTCTAGATTTTTTATGCAGTGTCACCGAAATCTAATCTAATACATCACCGATGTGACATTTCGGCGACACTGTATAAAACACTCTTACTTAAAAAAATATTTTATGCAGTGTACCAAAACGTCACAATAGCGACGGTGGATATGTATGGTGGAGTTTGAAAGGGAACAGCTTGATATCACTAAATGTAAATAAGGATTTATGTTAGTTCTGACACTACTAGATAGAACAAACAATTTAACACAATAATATGAAGTATATAGTGTGTACTGACCTGTGTATATAATTGGAGGCCATTATGGGAAAGTCAACAAACACTACTCTCTTGAGTAATGTTCGTTGTTTGTTCTGTGTCTCCGACTTTTTTATGCAGTGTCACCGAAATAGACTCCTGTTTTCACATGGACTAGTTAGCTAAACTACAACCGGTTGCAAGTGCACAATAGGCAAGTTAACTACATCAAGAAATGATCTAGATAGAACTACCGGATGTGAACTGAACTATTTTCAACAAGTTAGCTAAACTACAACTAGTTGCAAGTGCACAATAGGCAAGTTAACTATATCAAGAAATGATCTAGATAGAACTACCGGATGTGAACTGAACTACTTTCAACAAGTTAGCTAAACTACAACTAGTTGCAAGTGCACAATAGGCAAGTTAACTACATCAAGAACTGATCTAGATAGAACTACCGGATGTGAACTGAACTACTTTCAACAAGTTAGCTAAACTACAACTAGTTGTAAGTGCACAATAGGCAAGTTAACTACATCAAGAACTGATCTAGATAGAACTACCGGATGTGAACTGAACTACTATCAACAAGTAAGCTAAACTACAACTTGTTGCAAGTGCACAATAGGCAAGTTAACTACATCAAGAAATGATCTAGATAGAACTACCGGATGTGGATCTGATACCTTCTTCACGTCGCCGTTGGATCGATCTAGCAGATCCGGAAGTGGTGGAGGCAGAGGAAGCGGACAGAGCGACGACCTCGCCGTGTCGAGCGAGATGGCGAAGACCTCGCCGTGTCGGGGGACATGGCGAACACGTCGCCGTGTCGGGGGAGATGGCGAAGACCTCGCCGTGATAGCCGTCGTCTGGGCGGAGACGGCGCCGCCACGGCGCCGGCGATGGCTGCAACGCCAGGAGGCGCCGCCATGAACAGATCTAGCATACTGGGACAGAGTGAGGAAACGAGTGTTAGGTTTTGCTCTGTACGCCCATATATATAGGTAAAACATAGGAAACGGTTCTTTAGAAGGACCGTTTCCTTTGTGTTTCTTCCACTGAGGTGTGGGACCTACGCGCCCACTCTGTAGAATTTCTTCTACTCTCTGGAATAATATTTTCCTAATCTCTACTATATGGAGAAAACCACTTATAGGATACTTATATTAATATTAGTGATTACTACATTACATACGCAGTACATATTAATAATAATAAAGTAAATTACAGTTGGAGAACTTATAGAACTACTACTAGCTACTTCTTGTTTTTCTTGCGCCCTGCTTCCGCGCAATCCTCGTCCTTCTCACGGCCTCGCTTATTGGGGGCCATTGGAGGTGGTGGCGGCGGCAGCATATCGGAGGCGGTGGCGGCGGCTTTCTTCTCCGTCGCCGGGGCTCCCTTCTTCGGGACCGGCGCCTCCGACTCGTCCTCCTCGTCGTCCTCCTCCTCCTCCTCCTTCTTCTCCTCTTCGGTTGACTCGTCATCAGAATCAACCTTCGGCGGGCCCAGCATCAAGGTGGGATCATGGAAGTTGGCGTATTCGTCGTCGCTCGTCTCCGGCGTCGGTCCTTCAACGGACTCGCCGCTGACGGGGGACTGTCCCGCGGCGACTCAGTGTGCTCCTGTGTCGTTGCTGCGAGGCATCTTCGCTAATCAGTAGGAGGGAGCGAGCGAGCGAGAGAGAGAGAGAGCAGATTCGGTGGCGTCTTGAGCTAGCAAGGATTGGGGTTTTCAAGGAGTAGTGGGCGGTGCCTCTACGCCATGGCATTTACTCGCCTTGCTTCGAATTCCAAGATAGAACGTGTCCACATTGGAAACGGACACCCAAAACTCTCCGTTGCTATAGAGGCACATATCGGAAACGGAGCCAGAATTAAGACCATTGCCAATATAATAGGTGACGGAGATTGGAAAGGGTCCGTTGCCAATGTAGGCGGGCCTAGTCAGGTTTGTACGCACCGGCCGCGCGGAAAGCGCGATTCTCCGTCGCCTAAAGCCTGCCGTTTCCATAGAGGGGTATCCGATGTGTCGTTCTGTACTAGTGCTCGATCATTGCCTTGGGTTGATACTGCCTCCGGTGTATGGGTTGCGCGGCTGCTGGTTGTTGAAGAAGTTGGCGCGGCCATCATTGCCACGCCCGCCTCCCCCGGAGGTGCTACCGCCGCCACGGTTGCTGGGGAAGCCACGCCCGCCCTTGGACGCCAGGTTGATGGAGCTGCCTGAGCCGCCAAACTGCGACCCAGGGTTCTATGCCTCCAGCCTGCCCTCAGCGACCAGAAGCTCGGCGAAGAGGTCGTTGATGGTCAGGGGAGTGCCAGAACGTGCTGCAGCAGAGATCGCGGACACGAACGGATTGTAGTCCGCGTCAAGCCCTGCAAGGATGTATGAAATCAGGTCATCATCATCTACCTTTTTTCCTGCAGCAGCCATCTCGTCCGCGATTCCCTTCATCTTGGTGAAGAACGCGGTGGCGGTGAGGTCGCCCTTCTTGGTGTTGGAGAGGAGGGCGCGAAGCTGGATGTGGCGAGCCCGGGACTGCGACGAGTACATCTGCCCGATCGCCTTCCACAGCTCCGATGAGGCGGTGATGTCCACCACCTGAGCCAGCACGTCGCGAGAGAGCGACGACAACAGATAGCCTAGAACCTGCTGGTCGTGGGCCAGCCACAGACCGTAGGCTGGGTTCGCCTTCTTCACGGTCTTGCCATCCGAGGTCACCTCCACCTCTTGAGCCGGCGCAGCAGCTTGGCCATCAAGGTAGCCCATGAGCTGCGCGCCGCGGATTGCCAGCAGGACTTGCGCCTTCCATAGCAGGAAGTTGTCCCGGGTCAGCTTCTCGTTCACGGATGGCCGAGAGCAGATGAGGTGGGTGCCATGGACGAGGACGAAGCTTGCGACATAGCTAGATTGGTTTAGGAAGAGCTAGGCTCTGATACCATATGAAAACTGTGGTCAAGCGTACCCTTGGACCTCGGGTGCTTCCGTGTTAATATAGGCCATAACCCTGGCTAGGGATTACAAGGTTGTTACAACCGCATGGGCTTGAGTTACAAGTAAAGAGGATTCGGTTTATATCTCCACCGATCCTGTACAACGAACTACAACAAACTATGCTTCTAGAATGTCTACACAATGTACTACGTGACAGCGAGGATATATTTCAACACTTTTCACATGCACACCCAGATATAAAACCATGCCACACCAGCTAGGAAGCACCTTCAATGTTGGTCTGGTAGTACTGAACTAAATTTGTGCGGATTGAGTAAGTGGGGGAGAAAGAAAGTAGGAGTATGAATTTTACTTTAAGAGACCGTAACCGATTGTTCTGACAGGTTAAAGATCATAACAATTTCCCATCGACATAATAAGCCAGAAAATAAAAAGGCTGATAGAGTATATCTTGGACAACTCTTTCTGCATGCGAGGCGTCCTATATAATCCTTCTCGTAGCATGGGCATGGCCAAAAATCAGAAGTTATACCTCTGTATTACCTGTCGTATATGTACGTACGTGTTGAATAGTCTGGTGAGAGATGGGAACAAAGACGTATCGGGACACTGAGTTGTTTGTGCATATGAGTTGTTTGAGAGTAAGATCCTGCAAGTATAGCTTTTTTTTTTCTGTATGAGGATGATACACCAACATTTGACTGAATCTGATCCAGTCATGTGGAGGAGGATGCTTACCCAGGACGTTCGTACCCAAGGTTTTCCTGGGGAGTGTATCACGTGAAAATGCAACAGATTCTGCAAATCTGAAAATCGCGACCGACACCGTCACATCATGTATCAACGGTTGGATTTTGGCACCCCATCCCACCTTGTCTGTTTTGCAAAAGTCCCCTTGAATCACAGCATCTTCTCACTCTCCCGTCCTCCCCTAACAACGTGCAGTTCTCTGTCCCCATTTCTGAAAACAACACATCTCTCTCCCTCCTGACTTGGCTGTACCCGTGTTCTGCGCCCCCGGATCCGTTTGCCAGGAGACTAAACTCTCTGATCCGTTGTACGCAGCTCCCACGAACGGCCTCTGTGTACCGCGTGGAAACGAGCTCTGTTTTTTTGCTGATTTGTTTCCAAATCGGATCTGAAGAAACAAAGCTATTGTTGTTCGTGTGCTAAGAGAGTAAAAAGCACCAAAGGAGAAAGCCACATTCGGTTGTGTCTTGAATGAAAATAATTTTTATGATCCATTTCAGAGGGTATAGATCCTGATTTGTTCCAGTGATTGAAAAGGACATGATGTTTTCCTTATGACTAGGAGATGGCCGAGCGCGGCGGCGGCGATTCCCGCGCGGCCGCGGCGTCCTGGGAAGCGGCGCTCGAGGAGGAGGGACAGGCGGCGACGGCGAACCTCCCTGTGTACCTGGATCCGTGCGGGGAGGTGCGCACCGGCGGGGATGTGCGGCGGCGCGGCGGCGGCCTCGCGGGCCGTCGCGGGAGAGAGAGGAAGAAGAGGGAGTTGAGTTCTGCCGTCGATTTTGCAAAAAAGTCCGTGGATTTTTCGAAAATTGCGAGTAGGTCCTTTGCGGGCGTTTTTTCGCAAAACTGCCGCGCCAAGTAATACTGTAGCAGCGTGATTTTAAAGCGCATCTGGGCCGTCCGTGCTGTCGATCGGACGACCAGAATTTTTCGGGCGACGTGGCTAGCGCGAGAAGGAGTGAATCACACGTACTTTATATATTAAGGCATGTTCCTTACACGAACTCGGTTGATTGTATATGTAGATGACTTTTGGTGATGCAAATCTAAATTTTAGAAGGTAATAAGAAGGCTGGGGCTCACGCCCTTTGCTAAAAAAAGAAGGTAATAAGAACACTGCTGAAAATGTAAGATCAAAATTGCTTGTTCATTATCTGGGTGGAGTTCTACGGAAGCCATGTGAAATGTGAGATAGCATATTTAGAGGGGGCTTTCTAGAAAAATACTGGAGCGATGCTGGTGGAATTACAGACTTCAATCTGGCCATTGGTACATGATCTAAGGGCTACGGAGAGAAATTTGCAGATTTTCAGAACTTGTGCCATTTGCACCTGATACGTCCCCGTTTCCTAGCACATTATCTTCCGTCAAACAACAATTGCATTCGTGTACTCTATTTTCCAAGAACACGGAGTAGTTTGTTTGTAGTCTTATATGCTCATACCAAACTAAGAACTTACCGCTGAATTCATTTGGGCTACTCTTACCGTTGACTCAGTGAGGTCTTCACTAAATATCAAGAATTCAAGAGTACTCTAATTTGCATGTCCTTTCCACCAGGCATTAGAGGAAGAGCTTTTGTATGCTCATGTCTCTTTCAGTCGAGAAGTAAATTGACTTATATATGTTGATATATATCAAGACCACTACATAAAGGATTTAGAGAACGAGAGATCATATTCTTCTCTTATCAATCAACCGGTGAAATATTAACTGACCGTGGGGTTTTTTTAGGATGAAACAACTTATGTTTCTCGATTGTCTAGAGTCATAGTGCCCTACAGAGAAAATTATTACTGCGCGGGGACTGATAATTTTATTTCTTGTCGTTGGAAACGAAGAGTGACGAGTTGATTTTTTTTAGATCAAAATTGACATCCCAAGATTTGCTAACGAGGTTTGGTGAGCAAGCCTACACCTGGGAGTTTGAATATAGAATACCATATTTATTCTAGTTTATTATTAACACAAATTGGTAGAATCCACTTCTGAAACTACCAGTTTGCCGTGTATCAAGAATGCACATCAAACATTAAAAAAGGCATCGAAAAAGGCTTTCCTGGGTGCTGCCTTTGCGAGACACTAGAGATAACGACCTCGCTTTTGCGAGGGCCACTTTGGTAGTTATGGTGAATTAGAATATATAGCCAATTAAATCAAAATGTATTTCAGTGAAGAAATTTATAGTATTCCACTATGTGATGTAGTTATGTACATACTTCCTTGTCATAATCAGTTTATGTCGTCTCGTGCCACTGACATACAAAAAGTATAATACCTCTGATCCATATTAATTGTCGCTGAATTAGAATTGTGGGAGTATCTTTTAGCAAATATTTTAGATTAACCAAACTGTCTTCGTTATCTGGGTTCAAAGGCTCGAAGTCTTCCTTTTGCAACTAAATAACTAAGTTCGAGTTGGTTATAGTACTGAATTGAAAAGGATATGTGCTCCTTTATCAAAGGTTTACATCCTCCCTTCACATGCACGCCACGATCTAAAACACTGCCACGGAAGATATGAAACACCTTCAAGCTAGCTCAGTCTAGTACTGAATGTGTGCGGCTTGAGTAGGCAAGGGAGAGATGAAAGTAGTCCCTCCGGTCCGTAATAAGTGTCGCTTTATATATGCGAGTTGTACTTGCTGAGCTGAAATCCCACCGTCACTTAATAAGGAGTGGAGGGAGTACCAATTTTTCTTTAAGAGACGGAAACCGATTGTTCGGACAGGTTAAAGACCAGACTCTCCCATGGATGTAAACCAGACAATAAAAAACGCTGATAGAGTATATCAGTAGGACGACTACTTTTTCCATGCGAGGCGCTATATAATCTCCCGTAGTATGGGCATGGCCAAATATCACAAGTTCTATCTCTGTAGCTATTTTTATTGGCCTCTCGTATATATTCGTATGTGTGGAATAGTTATGTGAGAGGTCGGAACAAGAGGTATTGGGACACAGACTTGTTTGTGCATATGAGTAGTCTGAGCGTAAGATCATGCAAGTACAACTTCTCTTCAGTATGGAGATGACACACCAAGATTTGACGGACTCTGATCCATATATGTGGTGGAAGATGCTTACCAAGAAGTTCGTATAGAAGGTTTTCCTGTCACGTTCGCTTGGTTCAAAGCACGACATCGTTCAAGGAATCTCCAACGGGCCACCTGCAAAGTACCACATTGTTCAATACATCTGCAGCTGGCCCGGCTGCAGAACCACCCTGCTTGTTTGCTTGCCTGCAGCTCGAAACTTGCATAGCGCGCTTCTTAAAGCACCCTTGGGCCAGGCCCAGTGGCAACGGCCGAATCGGCCGTTTCCTTGAGCCAGGCTGCGGGTGGCTGACCTAGAGAACGCCGCGCCGCCCAGCTACAGGACGCGGAGATGGCGCGAGCGGGGAAAATCAGGCGGGAGGATTTCGGTCACCGCCCGCCAAAAATCACCAGTCTATTTAGCTTACCTCCAAATCGAGTCCCGCCATTTGTTCCATTCGAGCTCTTGCAATGGCGGCTGGAGCGCTTTGTGTGACGGCGAAGGCGACTTCGACGGCGACCTCCACGGAGGTGCTGACCTCGACGGCGAACTCGCCGGAGACCTCCACCGCCTCCACGGCGACCTCTGGCATGAAGGCGGCGGGCAAGATGCAGATGCAGCCGTTGGATGTAAGATTTTCTGAACCTTATGCTTGTTCGTACCGAGATCTGTTGCTCGTACCTTCGATCTGTTGTTCTTGCACATGTAGACCACGAATCCAAGTTGCTTAGGGTCCATACCTTCGATCTGTTGTTCTTGCACATGTAGCCCACGAATCCAAGTTGCTTAGGGTACATACCGTTGATCTGTTCTGCTTTCACATGTAGACCATGAATCCAAGTTTCTTAGGGTCCATACCGTTGATCTGTACTTAGATTGCACATGTAGACCATGAATCCAAGTTGCTTGTCCATACCGTTGATCCGTACGTAGATTGCTCCTGTTTCGTGGATCAGGTTCGCGGTAAGAAGAGAGTGCCTCTGCAAGCGCTATGCGAGAATGCACTGCCCGAGATGTTCGACATGAACCAGCTAGCTTCCAAGCCTCTTGACGTACTGCCTCTCAATGCACTCCCTATGGATTCAGTGACTGACTCAGATGTGTAATCTGACATGACTGCCAAGGGGAGTAACAAGAGAGTGCACTCTCAGATGACTAGTGCAGGTACTCCGAGGCTGACAATGCAATGGACAGCTCCTCTATCCCTGTTTGTTCTGAACAGGGTAGTGGAGCTAGTGGACCAGGGGATCCACTTTGACAAATGCTTCAAGGATCGGTACATCAGGAAGGTCAGCGATGCTATTCTTGAGTTCACTGGTCTGACTATCACCAGCACTCAAATCTACAACCATCTGAGGAGGTGGAGAATCAGGTGGGCTAGGATTAACGAACTGAAGCGCATGCCTGGAGTAGTTTGGTATGAAACCAGCACGACTCTGATGATACATGATGATGTTAAGCTGCTTCATCACCTTCTGGTTTGCTTGCTGTTTTCCATTCAACCCAACTGTTGTACTCTTTTGTTCATTGCCAGCTTCAAATACTATGTGCACTAACGATTTGAAATGCCATTCTAGAACTTCCCCAAGGACGAGGAGCTACTCAACCATCCAATTACCAACTTCGCTCAAATGAAGGCCATCTTTAAGGTGAGGACAGTGCATCCGCGACGCATGTACGCTCCAGCGTTGATCATCAAGGCAATGGACTTCCTGGCGGACAACGCAGAGGAGCAGCTCAAGTACTCCAGCATGAGCAAGCCGAGGTGTGCCTGGCTTAGGGCTTACCTGCGTGGCCAGTGCGTGGATGCATTCTACGATGAGTAGACTTCGGTAAAGTGGTCTGTAATATGTAGGAGGAGGTATATATTAACCCCTCCGTTGACGAACTTCAGATGCAGCATGACCTTCTGTTTGTGCTGCGTAGACATGTTTCTGAACTCGGGATCCTATTATGCTATGCTATGCTATGGTTTGTGCTCCATTATTTGTCAGGTAACATCACCATAGGTGAAAGAGGTAGTCATAAGCAGTTTCTTTGCATAAAACCAAACATAGGCATAGTTGCATATGGTCATGCAATGATGTAACCAAACAACCACAACAAATTGCCTAGCCCATGCGGCGTTCTTTGCTGCAGGCTACCAAACAAACCCACCAATAGATCTCGGGGCTGTTTTCCTTCGGCCATGCCCGCTGGAGCCTGCCCCCAGCGAGGTGGGAAACCCCTGCAGGCTACCAAACGCGCCCGAAGTGGTCAATTTGATCCGTTTGACTTGTGAGGCGGACAAAGCGCAGAGCCTCATATCCGCCCCTCTTCCGTGTGAGGCTGGATACTGCACCAAACGGTAGCACTCATTTGATCCGAGGCCGGCATTTTCCCCCATTTTATCTATTTCGGTCATTATACAACATGTAGTCTACAATTAATCAAACTTACATAGTTCACAATAATTGAACAACATAGTTCAAAGTTAAATTATCATAGTTCACAATCGAATAAAAGGAGAGCAGATACCTAGTTGTTTCCTACATGAGGCTACATATATTCAACCAAATCATTTTGAAGTTGATTCTGAGTTGCCCCGATCACGGATCTAATTATGCACATGAAGAAACTGTTGAAATGTTGTTGGTCAAGGCCCGACGTCAATTTTCGCAAAAAAAAAAGGCCCGGCGTCAATCAAATCACCATGATATTCCCACCCTTTGCTTATGGATGCTATTCATGACACTCATTCTCAATTATCATGTTGTGCATAGTCACACAACCAGTTGTCACCTCTCAATTTATTCGTCTCAAATCTCAACTCCATGAGAAAGCTGGTAGCTGCGTCCCCAACTCCCCATAAGGCAGTACAGCAAGTAAACATTGGTGTGATTTCGGCAGTATTTATTTACATATGAGAGGCGTTACGAGAATTAATCTCACTGCACTTGTACTACTAACAAGTGACTCTCCAGCCTTTCCGTCTTGTGCTGAGGATGAAGATGTCAACCACTTGCTGCTCAAGTGCCACCGTGCGCAAGAAGTTTGGGACATCCTCCCACCTATTGCGCCGACCCCTCTGCCCCCCTCCGTTGAGCTCATCTGGGAGGCCCTCGCACCCGACAGGGGCAACATCACGATTCTCTCCGCGGTCTTCTGGAACATCTGGAAGCGTAGAAACTCCCTCGTCTTCAACGCTGTTGATGAACCGCGCAGTGTAACAGCAAATAAATGAATATCGATGTGCTTCTCTGGACGCATAGATGTCGTGACCCGACGGCAAAAGACTCTTTTATATTGGTGTAATCTCTTTGACCCCCCCCCCCCCCCCCCCCCCCCTGAACACCGGATGCTGGCTTACTAAGTTTCTTCTTCTCACACCCCTCTTATGTAATTCTAGCTTGTAAAGCTTTGGTTGTTTCATAATAAAAGTTTAGGCTGGCCGAGGCCCGCCGTAGTTCTAGTAAAAAAAAACAAGGGATCGAGTATTTGAGTGTAGTAAGGTAGCTAGCATCAGAACCACAGAGAATTTATGTGTCACGCCATGATGAACAACATGAATATATAGCCAAATAAATCGAAATGTAGTTCAGTGGATAAATTTCATATTATTACACTACGTGATGTTGTGAAGAGTACGTACTTGTCAGATTTAAATTATGTTTCGTGTTACCGAAGATGTATGCCTTTCAGCAAATAGTTTCGATTTAAATGAACCAAAGTGTCTTCCCAATCTGGGTCTCTATAAGTCTTCCTTTCGTGGCAGCTATTAGGGGCATTATAACCGAGACAAACATGAGCTCTCTCACGGTCCGTGCCGAACTGGGCATTTCCGACCGTTAGATCTCGCCGCACCTATGTTTCTGGCCGTCCGATTTTCAGCGAATTCCGCACGGGCCAGCTGTCCGTAGGGGAAGCTTTTCTGGGCATCAAATTGGCCTGCTCTGGTTTATTGGGCCAGAAAACGCACTAGAGCCCATTTATTTAGTTACTGGACCGAGCTGAAATCAACGAGTGGGAGATACCATATGTACTTAATAAGAATCTAAGATCGATACGAAAAAAATACGGGAGGTGAACCATTCAGGCCGCCGCCGATTCAGGTCGATGGGGAAAACCAGAGGATGCCAATGCGATGCGGTGAGCGGCAGCACTAGGCGAAGCGCCCGGACACTCGACCTCCACTCGAATCTCATCGACTTGGGCCGGTCAATGGAGCGGCACGCCCATCCGGCCTTCAGCACCTGATACGGCGCTCGACCTCCTCTCGTAACTGATGCTGATGAGCTGATGTGGTGCCCGTGATTGATCTTTGATGGCCGTGTTAATTTTCAGTTGCTGAAAATTATTAATGGCAGCCATCGTGCGTAAATCGTCCGCGGCTACTGATGACGGTACGTTACACATGCCTCGGCTGCCCAATATAGTCTGTTGCCTCAAATTGTCTCCATACTACTTTTACTTGAGCACAACTTCTATGGTTTTCTGCTGCGTTGGTTTTCTCTCGTGCGAAATCCTAGTTTTCACATTTTAATTGTCATCTGAAATCAAAGTTGTGCTCATCTTGGTTCAGCTGTTTTCATTCCGTTAAATCTTGGAGTTTGTTCACCTCAGTAGTTGCAATGGCTGTCTGCAAGGTAAGTTATTATATTACTTCATATATTTCCTTCAAAGTATGTCTGTTAACAATGTTTGCCATAGGTAGAACTAGAACTATGTCATGTTAATTCTTGTCGTTGGCTATGCAGAGGAAGGTGAGTCTGTCGACGGAGGAGCAGATGACGTGGACTATGCAGCGATCTTGTGCGAAGCAGAGACGCGCATCGGCCTAGGCGGGGATCTTCTCGAGGATGCAGAGGGAGATCGCACTGGCGTTGCCAAAGACGGCGGCAAACTCGGCCATCACCACGGTGTCCCGCGTATGATTCTCTTTTATCTCAGCGGGATGCTTGTTTTCTTTGACAACCACCAAAGTTATCTGAAGTCTGAAGAGGCAAGCAAAGTTCTCCTATAGAAGTGTTCTATTATTTATTTTTGACCTGGTTAAGGCTGCATCGTTGGACATGATAATCTTCAGTTAACTAACACCAAGGAAAAATGAAGTGATCTTTTTATGACAGTTTTTTTATTATGGAACTTTACTGTTTCTTCATTGAGTTCTCTTATTTTCAGGCTCTAGAATGCAGAAATATATAATTCCAACAGGGGTATAATTTGCTTGTTAAGAGGAAAGAAGAATAATTTGCTTGTTAAGAGGAAAGAAGAATGGAGAGATATCTTTCTCTACCTCATGTAGACAAATTCAGTTGACACTACATACAATCTGGCCCATAGTCTGAATCTGTTTTCCCCCTTATCTTATGTGTATGTGAAGGAAAGCCTACACATGGGAACAAAGATTTCGAGCCATCTGCTTGAAAGAACGTAAATCTGGTACAGCTGAAATATAGGTGTAACGTTAGTCTGAAGGGAACCAGATATTTCATATATTTCTAAAACTCAAGGCAATAGGTTCATTTATAAAATCTAAATTTCCAACTTAACAATATATTCAACTTGATAAGTCAAATAGGTGCCATGTATATTACCATGTAGTTTCAGAAGGATGCCAAGGTAGCAACAGGGCAGCAGATTATTTCTTGCACAACACATGATTTTGGATTCCTGAAAACTTCATTTAATATTTCATTTGACCTCTTAGTGGTATTTACCATGTCCTTCTAATACTCACAATCTGTCCTTTTAATACATTTTTCTTCCCCTCAGCTGCTGATTTAAGTGACTGAATGTAAACTAATGTATACATTACATAACTGGCATTTGATTTTATCTATGCGACAAGCAATCTCTCACCAATTGTGATTAAACCTGATAAGTTAGCCACAAGCAAGCTATTTCCCCCCTGCTCCAGACAATTACCAAAGTACAGAGGAGGAACGATGACTGAGCCCCGCTCCCGCGACGCGGGAGGCGACGCAGCCGGCGACGCCCCTCCGCCGTCCCCCTCCACCGCTGCCGCCCCCGGCGAGCCCACCACCACCACCATACCTTCCCAGTCCCTCCAGCCTCCAGCCCAAACGCCCCCCACCACTCCGGTGGCCGGCGACCACTCCTCCGCCGCCGCGCCCTCTCCTGCTGCGTCTTCGGCGCCCTCCTTCGACCTGGTCCCTGTGCCCCTCGGGACCCCCTCCTCCATCAACGTGGTGGCCTCCGATGTTGGCTGCGCCATTACGGAGCCGCGGCAGGGATTCCTCGCTTCCTCAACTCCGGCGGCGCTACGGCTGGACCCGCGTGCTCTGCCCGCCCCCTTCTCCACGCCTGGCGATGCTTTCCTCCAATTCACGCTCGAGAACTTCTCTACCCTGGTGTGCTCGTCGATCGCACCGGGTTCTGCGCTGCTCTCGCCGTCGCCGGTTTGGATGACGGCCATGCAAGGTGACCTCGTTCCACCCTCCCTCTCCTTCATTTGTGCATTGCTTAGATTTTGGCTTGGTTCCCCGTGCGAGCAGCTTGTTGTCGATCTTGTTGAGGTCGGTTTGTTTCGTTTGCTCGTTGCATCGCGCCCCCTTGCTTCTTTCCTTGCCTCGCTCGGCGGCCTCCGCCATGGCCGCGTCCTGCTGCTGTTCTCCCTCTCGCCTAGCCCGCCCCCGTCCGACGTGGCTCGGGTGGCCCCTGCGCTGCTGCCTGACGCGGGCGCTGACGTGCGCTTGAGTCAACAGTCAACCGCTGATCCCCTCGTGGCAGCGGTGACCTCGGTCGTGCCCGTGAATGCGGTGACCTCAGTCGTGGGCCCTTCCCTCGTGGGCCGTCCGACCCTGTCGCCTCCTGGCCCCTCTGCGCTCGCTCTGCTCTCCGAGCCTCAGCCCGTGGATGCTGATGTGGCTCCCCCGTCGTCTTCCTCTGGGTCTCCTGCAGCTGCATCGGGTTCCCCTCCTTTCCGTAGATGGCAACCGCTTTGCCTCTGTCTCCTGGATCCCGGCCTGCTACCCTCCCCCCATGGCCCTCTTCCCTGGTTTGAGCTTCCGCCCCGTGACCCACCCCCTCTCGCCTCTGATTCCGCCTTCCCTCCTCTCCCCCCGACGTCTGCCCCCTTCCTCTTTTGGCTCCCCTTCCTCCCTCTGGTCAACATTCCCTGCTCGGCCTCCCTGATGCTGCTGCAATGGCGTCTGCCCCTCCCCTCCCTTCCTTCTTGGAGATGGCGTGCTCCCCCTCTAAACCCTCTCCTCCCCGCCCCAGGGCTACCTCCTCCTCCACTCGACCCCTCCATCCCGGTGTGCTTTCGTTGCCTCTCCACCAAGCACTTCCGCCGTGCCTGCCGGGACCCCGTTCGCTGCCGGCGCTGCCGCTGCTCTGGCCACATCCGTAAGAACTGCCGGGCTGTGTTCGACTCCCCCGCCTCCTCGCACCCTCCCTCCTCTTACATCCCCTCTACCTCTGGTTTCAAATCCATCATGAACTCGCTCCGTTGCCTTGGCTGAGGCTGCTGCTGTGGTGGCTGCTCAGGAGGTGCCGAGCTCCCCTTCGACTCCCGCTGCTGCCTCGACGTCGACTTCTGTCAAGATGCTGCCTCCCACTGGACCCGTGGCCATCGCTGAGTCTGAGGAGGAGGAGGACCCCGAGGAAAGGGTGTCCTGGCACACCTCCGACAACAGCTCGATCCCCGCTGCTTCGGCGCCCTCGGTCCCCTCCGAGGTGCCGGAAGAGGAGGAGCTAGATGAGGAGCTGCAAGCTCCAGTCCTCCCCGACATGTACCTGGGCGATTCCGAGGACTTTGAGATGCCCCAGCGCCCCGACTACCTCGATGTGTACTTCCCTTTTGTCCCCATGCCACACTACGACAACTTGGCCTTCGCCTACCTCCACCCTCCTCATGCCTCACCCGCCCCCGTCATCCACCATGCCGCGCTCGTTGACTGTGGTCCCAACAGAGTCACTCTCCTGTCCTCTTCCCGCGGCGCTAAGCTTGCCGTCTTTGCCTCGGCCTTTGATAGGGAGAATGCCGTGCTCAACGGACCCTATCTCGGCCGGGAATCCTCTATCCACTTCGAGCGCCACGATGAATCCGACAACCGTTTCCTTTTTGAGCATGAGTCTTTCACCGCCCTCTTCATCGAGGACTTTCCCCTCGAGCACTGGTTCTGTGAGCACATCCTCGACACCTCCATCCCCTACGCCCACCCCCACCACATCGACCCCATTTGCCTCTCTGGGCTTGACTATACTGCTGTGCTCGTTACAGTCAAGGCGGAAATGTTGTCCGACATCCCGTTTTCCCTCAACTTCAAAAACCATTGCAGCTCTGGCTCGGTGGGAAAAGTGACCATCATTGCTTCCGAGGACATTCACGGCTCGACCCCGTCCTCTAGCCCGAGCTCTCCTTCTGCTGGGTCCCTCGACAACGACTACGAGCCTATGTACGAGGAGGTGGAGATTGTTGGCGATATGGGGGTCGGCGACATCCTGGCCGCCATGGGCATGCCGCCTCCCGCACCTGCCGCGGATGCTGCTCCTAGCGCTGCCCCTGCTGCTTCCCTCCTGGACCGTGCTCTCGCAGCCGCGCCGCCCGCCTCGCTCGTCCGCGGCGAGCCGCTATGCTCGAAGCCTAAGCAGGTCATCGTCAAGCTGCACCTTGGCTACTTCGACATCTTCGTGCTCGGCTCGCTCGGCGAACGCGCGTTCTTCCGCATCCCTATGCGTCGGGCAACTGCCACCTCTGGCTGTGAGGGCCTCATGACAGTGAACCTTGCCACGGCTTCCGTGGGCACCATCCACTCCATCGCCACTGTCAGCGAGGCGCGCAGCTTGGTGCTCACGGTCGACGTTATGGCATGTGGCAACCCTCTCCACGCTTTGGACGATGTCAGCCTCGACTTCGCCTCCTCCCTGCTCCTTGGCCTGGGCACTGCCGCTGAGCCGGCGACTGCTGCTGCTTCGGTTGTGCCGATGCCTGAACCGCTTGTTGAGCTGCCGCTCGACGTCGGGCTCGGTGCTGCGCCTGAACCGCTGCCGGAGCCTTTTTTGCGGCCCCGACCCTTGACTCGTCGGCCCTGGAGGACGGCACGCTGCGCCGCCGCTTCAGTGCGCGGCTCGCTCGAGCTGAACCAGCAAAGCAGTTGTCCATGCTTGACCGTGCTAAGCTGCGCAAGGCTGCCCGCCTTGAAGGGGAAGGTAAACTGGGCAATTCCTCTCGCGGATCCCTTCCGTTTGATGATCTTCTAGTCATTGCTCTTGACACACATGCTCCTCTTTCCCCAGTTGACATTGGGGAGCTGGCCGACGCCTGCGGGATCGACCACGGCGACCTCCTCTCTTCTCCTACGGCGGCTGCTGCGGTGCCATGATGCAACATCTCTCAGTTCAGCCCTCCTGGGCCTCTCACTTGGACCTTGCGCCGGTCCTCGCCACCTGCTCCATTGGGCCTGCTACCCTCTTGGGCCTGTCCACGCTTGGCTGATGCTGGCTCGACAACGTGGGCCTGATCTGCCCAGCGGCCACTTTGAGCTTATTTCCCTTTTATCACGAGAACCTTAATTTTATTCGAGCCTGCGTGCTCCCCTGATTTGGGAACTTATTTGCTGGATGGTGTTCCATCCTTGGTCTGTAAAACTATTGAACCCGCTGTTTTCTTTATCTAATCATGTTAGTTAAGCTCCCCTTCTCCTCTTGGAACACCCGTGGCCTTGCTGATCGTTTCAAATGTGATGATGTCAAAAGCGCTCTCTCCATCTCTCCTCTATCTGTTCTCTGCATCCAGGAGTCCAAACTCGAGTGCATTCCATCCTTCAAGGCCTCCACCTTTCTTCCCCCTTCCTTGCGTTCCTTTGTTTTCAAGCCATCTGTTGGTGCCTCCGGTGGAATTGTCACAGCATGGGACGCACGTCTTCTCGACCTCGTCTCGCACACCATTAATGACTTTTCGGTTACGACGGTTTTCTCTTTTCGTCTTGACAATCTTAAATTCGCTATTATCAACATCTATGGACCTTGCGACCACGGCTCCAAGCAAACCTTCCTCGACTCCCTCGCCGGGGATTTCGCCAACCTTTTTGGCCCGATTGCCTTGCTTGGAGATTTCAATTTGACTCGCTCGCCTGATGATCGCTCCAACGACAATTTTAACCAAGCAGAGGCTGCTTTGTTCAACGACTCCATTAACTCCCTCGGCCTCATTGAGCTTCCTCTCCTTGATCGCCGCTACACTTGGTCTAACATGCAATCTACTCCCATCTTAGTGCGGCTCGATAGGGTGTTCTTTAACCCTTGTTGGAGCTTCGCCTTCCCAGACTCGACGCTTTCGTCGGACACCAGAGCGGTCTCGGACCACATTCCGATTCGTATGGATGCGTCTTCTAAAGCACCCCGCAGCACCATTTTCCTCTTCAACAATTCTTGGCTCGCTCACCATCATTTCCTCGAGCTGGTTTCGGCCAACTGGGAGAGCGTACCGGACGGCCATGCCGGTAAAATCAACATCTCTTGTCTTTGCCTTCGCCTCAAGCGGATTCGGGCCGCTGCCAAGACTTGGGCCAAAAAAGCTAAGCAGCCCGCTGTCCTGGACTTCAACTGTCGGGCTGTCATCGATCTTCTCGATCACCTCGAGGAGCGACGTACCCTGCCGCCTCCGGAGTTCCATCTTCGTAACCTGGCTCGCTCCACTCTGCAATCTCTGGTGGCCGCGTATGCTGCATACTGGAGGCAGCGGGCTAAGATCAGGCACTGCACCTTAGGGGATGAGAACTCGCGGTACTTCCACCTCTGTGCTTCCGCTCGCCTTCAGAAAAACCAAATCAAAATGGTTTCCGCCCCGGACGGCTCCCCCCTCTACTCCCACAATGACAAAGCCTTTCGGCTCACTGCCTACTACCGCAACTTGTTGGGCTCAAGCGTTGCCAGCTCCTTCTCCTTCGACCTAAGCTTGGTAGTCTCCTCCACCACCCTCCTGCACTCCCAAGCCGCTGCTCTTGCACAACCTTTCACGTTAGATGAGATCTGCGCTGCTGTCCTTTCCATGAAGGACGACTCTAGCCCCGGCCGGACGGCTTCGGTCCGCTTTTCTTTAAGAAATTCTAGGATCTCACAAAAGGGTGTTTGTTCTCCGTCATGTCGGATTTTCTCAGTCACCAAGTGGACCTTCGCCCCCATCAACAAGTCCTATATTGTTCTTCTCCCTAAAAAGGCAGATGCCCATGCCCCTGAAAACTTCCGGCCCATCTCACTTCAAAACACCTGCATGAAAGTAGCGACCAAATGTCTCACTATTCGCCTCAAACCTTTTATGCCCTTCCTGGTCCACCAGGATCAAACTGGCTTCATCTCTGGCCGCTCGATTGCCGAAAATTTTGTCTATGCCGCTGACATCGTCCAAGCTTGCCACAAGCGTTCGGCTCCCGCCATGGTTTTTAAGCTTGACTTCCGGAAAGCTTTTGACTCCATCAGTTGGGAGGCTCTCGATACAATTCTTCTCGCCAAAGGTTTTCCCCAGAACTAGCGTGACTGCGTCAAGTCCATCAACTCTTCCAGCCATACCGCTGTGCTTCTCAATGGCAAACCTTGCAGCTGGATTCAATGTCGTCGAGGCCTCCGTCAGGGGGATCCCCTCTCTCCTTTTCTTTTCAACTCGTTTGCTGACGTACTTCAGCACCTTATCCTCCAGGCCTCCCACGACGGCCTCCTCCCCCACCCTCTTGTGGATGACCTCCCCTGCCCCGTCCTCCAATACGCTGACGACACGCTCATCATTCTTCGCGCGGTGTCGACTACGTTTCTACCCTAAAATCCATCCTTACCGCCTTCTCCGACGCTACTTGGCTACACATCAATTTCCACAAAAGCACCTTCGTTCCGATTCATGTTAGTCCTGCCGAGGCTCAGGACATGGCCGCTGCCTTTGGCTGCTCTGTCGCGTCCTTCCCCAAGTTTACTTAGGTCTTCCTCACTCCACCCACAAATTCCGCGCGGCTGATCTTGCCCCTATTATTTCCCGCTGTGACAATTACCTTGCTGGTTGGCGAGGTCGATGCACACCGATTGGGGGTCTGCTCATTCTGGTAAACTCCGTCCTCTCCGCCCTCCTCTCTCACGCCATGGCTGCCGGAATCCTTTCCATTGGCACCATCGAAGCCATTGACAAGCGTCGGCGCGCCTTCCTTTGGACCGGCAAGGACACTTGCAATGGCAGCAACTGTAAAGTCGCTTGGAAAGATGTTTGCACCCCCAAGTCGAAAGGGGGGTTGGGTGTTCTCTGCTTGACCTCGCAAAACTCCTCCCTCCTTTCCAAATTCTTGTCCAAAATTCACAACGGCTCCACTGCGCCGTGGGCATCTTGGTTCCGTCGTCAATACGGGTGGCATGCTTCTCGGGATCTCGGAGACTCTCATCACCTTGACACCCCCATTTGGAAAGACATTGTTTCCACCCTCCCTTCGTTCCGCGACAACTCCACGGTCTCCATCAGGTCCGGCCAACTCACCTCCTTCTGGTTCGACCGCTGGACTGGACCTAACACCCTTGCCGAGATCTTCCCTGCCCTTGCCTCCCACGCCTCCCGCCCGCACATTTCCGTCCACTTGGTTCTCACGTCCAACCTCTCCACTTATCTCGCCCCTCGCCTCTCCAATGTCGCTTCTGCGGAGTTGACTTCTGTCCGATGCCTCCTCACTTCTTTCTTCACCGACCCAACGAAACACGACGCTCGCCTCAACCGCTTCACCAACAAAGCTGCCTCAAACAGGGATACCTATGCTAATTTTTTTAGGCACTTGCCAAATGATGAGTTTGCAGGTGCGGTGTGGTTCAATGTCGCCCCTAACAACTGCAGGATTTTCAACTGGCTAGTCCACCGCCGCCGTATCGCCACCAACCTACGCCGCTTCCGTCACTCTCTCGCCACCTCGCCCTCCTGCCCCTCTTGTTCTGAAGACGAAGATGTCAATCACCTCCTCCTCGGGTGCCCCCGCGCCAGAGAGGTTTGGAACGCCCTACCACCGTGTACCACTAGCCCTTTACCTCCTTCCATCGAGGAGACTTGGGGTGCCCTACCTCTCAATTCGGCAAAGCTTACCATCATTGCGGCCATCGATCATTTGGAACATTTGGAAAAGACGCAACTCGCTCGTCTTTGAAGCTCAAGACGTCCCACCCGAGATCACGGCTCGGAAATGTGTTGATGATGTGAGGCTTTGGACCCACCGCTGCCGTAACCTAGCTACTAAAGACTTCCTTCTTTCCTGGTGTAATAATTTTGAGCCACCTTGAGCTCCGGATGTAATTTTTACTCTCTCTTGCTCTCCCAACTTCTGTAATTGAGTCTGTAACAACTTTGGCTGTTCATATATAAAGTTCAGGCTGGCCTAAGGCCCGCCGTAGTTCGAGTCAAAAAAAAAGTTACCGAAGTACATAGCTAATGTGTATGAACAACAAAGGAGACTCATTTCAGCTCTCACGACGAAGAAAAGGCTTTGGAGCCAAGTCGAGACAACTTGCAGCCTGCAGCCACACATGTGGATATTCTCAAGGTAGCGCCATTGAAAAGAAAAAAAAACTTCTTCGATATTAATATAAGGCAAAACTTTTATCCTGTTAAAAAAAATAGTAATCGGTCAGAAGGAATTCACTCACTTCGCTCATGATACTCGGTCGAGTTCCCTTTTCCTATTTTCTTGAGGCCAAATATGTGCTGTGATTAAGGTATCCTCAGTTTTTGTAGACATGACACAAATGATCTATGTGCTGGTGTAATCCCCAATTACCCATGAACTGGGTGTTGTAGAAATTAAAATTCATGTCTGCTAGACCAAAATGTATTATTTTTGTACGGATAATCATTGCTCGTCTGATGTCATAAGTGCATTAAGATTGTTCAGAATTTCTTTGAAATTTATACTGTCCAAATATTCCATGTATTTGTGCGACCTTATTTTACTTCTTAGAAATAAATGTTTTCTTCGGTCTTTTTTTTAATTGGGCCAGGCGCTGTGATCCTTTACCACAGGATAGTTTTAATTTATTTTATAGGAGTCAAAGAGGTCAGTATCAATTACAGAAGAAAAAAATTCGTCAAAACATTCTAATTCAGAAGCCAGACTTGAGATCCAAAGTCGAACCAACTACAAGTAAAATACAACAAGACAAACAGTCTAGCACACTACATACATAGAAACTGTAATGCGCTGCCAGAATTTTCTTACCAATATATGAGTCACTTTATGCAGGACTTCATTTTTATATGTCTATATTTAGAAAAAAATCCTTCCATTCAATTGTAGTAATAGATGGGCGTGGCAACGCGCGCCAAAATGATCTAGTACTTAATTAAGTTCGGGTTATAGGACAGAACTGAAAAAAAAGATATGTGCTGCTTTATAAAGGGTCTTCACATGCACGTCCAGATCTAAAACCTTGCCACGCCAGCTCAGAAACACCTTCAAGGTTGGTCTGGTACTGAATATATGCGGATTGAGTTGGTGGGGAAGAACCGAAGAAAGCAGGTAGGAGTACCATTTTTTCTTTAATAGACCGAAACGATTATTCTGACAAGTTAAAGATCGTAAAAAAATCCCATCGACATAGTAAAGCAGAAAAAAAAACTGATAGAGTATATCAGTAGGACAACTCCTTTCTCCGTGCAAGGCGTCCTATATAATCATTCCCGTAGCATGGGCATGGCTAAAAAATCAGAAGTTATATCTCTAGCTATTTTTACCTCTCGTATATATTCGTACACGTGGAATAGTTTTGTGAGAGGTAGGAACAAGAGGTATCGGGACACTGCGTTGTTCGTGCATACAAGTTGTCTGAGCATAAGATCATGCAAGCATAGCTTCTCTTCAGGTATGGGGATGATACACAAATCTCTGACGGAGTCAGATCCCGAATGTCTGAGCATAAGATCATGCAAGCATATCTTCTCTTCAGGTATGGGGATCATACACAAATATCTGACGCAGTCAGATCCCAAAAGTATGTACGACTCGCTTCATTGGGTCGTTGTCTCCGCTCAGTTGAGATGTGTTTAAGGGAATACCTATGAATACGTCATAATAACTTCTATAATATGAATTGTATATTGTGGGTGGGCTGTGTTATTTCCCTTTTCTCCATAAAACTAGTTGGGCCATGTCTACCAATTAATGTACCAAAGATTTGATATTTGATTGTATAAAAATCAATATTTTACCTCTTGACACAATTTTCAGAAACATCGAAGTTGAGCAACAAATATGTATAAAGATTTAATTAACATAGGTACAATATGCACATTTGCTCGAAAATGATATTACAAGACCCATGTGCCTTGATATGGGCCGAGGCCCATTCATAGGCAGGCCAGGGCGATCGACCCTTTTACCGGCCCTTGGGGCGCAGTCGGCCCTCTACTTCACAGGAGTGAATAAACCGTGCATATAGATAGGTAAATACAATGTTGTCGTTCGATTCTGAAAGCAAAATTCTTATATCTAGGCCAGCCAGATACGTCGCATGAGTCATGGATGATCCGGCCGCCGAACTCCTGAATGGAACCATGCTCGATCGAGCCAAATCACCTGCAAATTAATCGAATCAACCACTGCGTAGAAGCGGGAGAAACGCCATGGCGGAGGCGCGGGACGGCGGGAGAAATGCGACGACGGAGGGGAAACATTACCACATCTTCATGAAGTCGAACGTCCCGCCACCGCCGCCGCCGCTGCTCCTCCGTGTCTGCGGCTTGTAGCCGTCCATGAGGTCAATACGAAAATGCGCCGTCGCCGTCGCGGCGAGCAGAAGGACAACCGCGGCGACAATGGCGATGCGCACGCTCGTCCTCATCGTCATCGCCGGCTTACGTACGTATGTGCGTGTCCTCTTCCTCCCCTTATTTCTGGACCTCTCCGTCCGTGTTCAGTATATATATAGATCGGTCTCCGGGTGCCACGCATAGAGACGCGGTGGGGCGCTACCTGCGCGCGGACGCTTGCCTATATTTGCTTTTACCACGAGGGTCACGATCCGTTCATGCATGAGTTAGCCAGATCAGGACCCCAAGGGTAATATACAGATATGAGCCTCTTTGCACAAGTATTAAGATTCTTGAGTAATTCTCTTATCTCTCTTCTTCGCTAAAATATATATACCCTGCTTTATCATGTTGAATATCTTAATATAATTATAGGTCAATGCTTGGCATCAGAATGACTTACAATAATCGTTTGGAGAAACTGTTTTAACATAATAGTGACCGTATATATACTCTCTTTTGTACCAATCACCGGATGGCTGAATATTACTCCAAAACATCTTATAAATAGGGACGGAGGTAGTACTTTAGAAGAAAAGGTATGTTGGCAGGAGAGGTAATCACGCCCAGCTTTTTCGTTACCGGTCGCGAAATCCGGTAACCAGTCGGTAACCGGATATCCTGAGCACCCCTGGGATTTGGTCACACCGGGCAAAATTTAACGAAACCTCTCGGTAAATGGTCCTACTGGAAACCGGCGTACACCTTTTTACCCGGATCATTTCATCAGTTAATCCAAAGTGTGAGATCCTTAACAATATTACACATCGTTATAGGGGGGGGGGGGGGGGGGGGGGGGGGGGGGGGTGGGGGGTTGATTCACATTTCTGTAGACCTTCGCGGTATGAGCATTGCAGATCTTCCATATGATATTGAGAGCAATGGATGGTTGGACGGCGTTGGGGAGGCTGCCAGGGAGGTGAGTCTCCCAAATGTTGGAGAAAGTATCGTATGACGAAGCTATGTCGAGGTTTGTTAGGATAATCCTGGCCTCATGGGAGCCAAAGAACAAGTTTTTTTAGTGCCAAAGAACAAGTGATCCACATCTTCCACTGGGTGGACACAACACGGACAATCAGTATGGTCGATGATGTTCTTTCTATGGAGGTTGGCCCTAGTGTTTATACTACCGATGTACAAGAACCATCCAGATATTCTGACTTTCTGCACATCAAATGATTCCCACATTATGGAAAACTTGTCATCCTTGAGCCGAGAACAAAAGTAGCATATGCACCCATGGTGGAGAAACCTATAACCATCATGGAGAGACATGTAATCCGGCTGTTTATTGAGATCAAAGAAGCAACAACTACTCTTGCGGCGGGTCACCACCACTGCCTCCCGCGGCGGCAGTGCAACCTCGAGGGTTGAGGAGGAAGTGGATGGGTTGACCTTCACGATCATGGATCTAGATGACAACGACAAAGCCGGCGCGCGGGTTGCATAACGATCTAATTCGCTCATGCAAGGTTGATATTAAGTCGAAAGAGGGGAATTATGCAGTTCAAGACAAACGAGAAACTATTAGTATATAAATATATGTTGTTGCATTCCCATAATTGATTCTCTTTAATATTGATGCAACAAAGTTGTCGCCCAACCATCGACAGAGTTCGTAGAGACCCTTTAGATGCACATTCCGGAGTGAAGCATATCACCATCATAAAAATTGTTATACTACAACCATTCACTTCAAAACTGTACTTGCCACCGTAGAAAGGGCCAGGACAAGCAAATGTAATGAGGAGTAGAGCACATGTTGTAATTAGAGCATGTCGCGGAGTGGAGTGTTGCCCAACGTTGAGAGGAAGGTGAATTAAGTTAGTCGTCGTGGCTACAAAATGTGTGTGGAGAGAAAGATAAGCATGTTAATTATGCATGTTAGGGCCGAGTGCTCAATATGCTGCAACTCACCATCTAAAATTGTAGGAAATGAGACAGATATGGAGATCGCTTTATTTTTATTCCTTAGTATATTTCCGCCTACTGAGTGTATTTTTCACAAGTCCAATTTTCGTCATAGTTTTTTGGTTCTTAAATGCTTGTGTGTCACACAGAATCATAGGTTTGATCATTGTATACGTTATTTTAATCTCATACTCGCTCCGTACACAAATAAATGTACTTCAAACTTTTGTGTTAAGTCTAACTTTTTAAAATTTGACCAACTGTATCAGAAAACATATCAACATTTATTACACTGAATAAGTATCACTATATCTGACGAGGTGTGGACTCGGCAAATCTCTGGGTTGTGTACCCCGGGTTGATTAAAGGGGAGAGAGATGAGCGCTGGTGATCACGACGGCTGACAAGTAAGACGTTTACCCAGGTTCAGGATCCCGGAGGATAACACCCTACTTCCTGCTTGTCTGGTATTGAATGGCGAGTTGTGGCTACAATGGCGAGATGGCAATCTCGCTAGGGTTTGTGGTGGCGGCTATGAGCGTACCCTAGACGAAGGACCCTCCTAGCCTTTATATGGTAGGCTAGGTCTCAGGTGAACGGTGCCGATGGCGCTTACAAGCATGGCTGGGGTCACATGACCTAGCGTCGACTATCTTGGGCCGCACGTCGTCCTCGTTGGGCCTTCCTTGGGCCCTCGTCATAAGGCTAATGGGCTTGGCGTGACCCAGGTATCCCCACCGTGGGGTAGTCGAAGAGTAACCCCACGACAGGAGCCCCGAGTGCTTAGTCGAATCGTAGAGTCGGGTAAAGGACTCCTTCTCCTGGGCACGCCGTCGGGTTCCTGAAAGGAACGAGTAAAATTGGTCGACTCCGGCCGTTCAGGGCTTATGGAGGATTCCTTAGTCGAACTGTCAACTCCAGGGTAAAATACTGTGAGTACAGCCTTAGTCGGTGATTTTTCGACTGCTTTTGTTCTGAGTCACTCGGGAGCGCGAACAGCGCTCCCGATGGGAGTAGCCCCCGAGATTAAGCTGAATTGCTTGCAATTGAGGTTAAACTCAATTTTTCTTCAGTTGAAAAGCCCGCTCCCGATGGGAGTAAAGAAGGGACTCGACATGTTGGAGTCGCGACTGGCTTTGCATGACTTACTGTGTATTCGGCCGGTTTGCCTTACTGCACAAGTTTCTTCAGCTCTTGGAGCTTACTGAATTTTCTTGCACTCGAATGAACTGTTCGAGTTTATTCGGCTCTTAGATCTTACTGAATATTTTTTGCACTCGAATGAATTGCTCGAGTTGTCGATCAGCCCATTGGCTTACTTGCTACGCCTGCGCAGTTGACGTCAGCGCTGACTTTTTTGGCTCACTCTGTGTCCGATGGGACGTGACAGTGCGGTCCCACTGTCAGTATTGACTGGAGACAGCGGTTGCCGCTTTATACTGACCGTTGGGCGCGAAAATTTTGCGGTGTGATGATGGCGCCTTGATTCCCGTGCTTAGTGGGCGGCGTGGCCGGCGACGGTTGCTATCTCCGCGCGACACGTGGATGGCCAGATGATGTTGTGGAGTGCGGTTTCGCTGAGGACGGCCTGGATTAACTGGCCACGCGGTATATATTTTTTACCGCGGCGGAGAACAGTTCATTCCATCCCCATTCTGCCATCGTCTCCGCTGCTTTCTCTCCGCCATTGTTGCTCCTCTGCCAGCTTCTTTTCTCCACCCTCCATGAGCAAGGCCGCGATGAAGAGGGGGAAGCCTGCTGCTGGCGCCGTCGCCGCCGCCAAGGCGAGCGTGATGAAGAAGCCCGACGGCGACTGGGTGAAATCGTCGGTGAAGAAGGCCGACCTCGAGGCCCTCCGCGCTCAGGGACTGCTGACGCCGGCAGACAAGGCGACGGTGCGCCCTCCCGGGAAAGAGGTATTCCCCGCTCCTCGCAAGGGGGAACGCGTTTGCTTCGTGAATTTCCTTCCGCGGGGTTTCGGGTTCCCCTCCACGATTTCGTCCGTGGTCTCTTGTATGCTTATGGGATTCAGATCCACGATCTGACTCCCAATAGCGTCTTGAGCATCGCGAGCTATTTCGTGCTCTGCGAGTGCTTCCTGGGAATCGCACCCAACTGGCTGCTGTGGAAGTCGCTATTCCTCGTGAGGAGGAACGTGGGGAAGAGCAAGCAGGTGTATCCAGTCGGCGGCTTCGGCATCCAGGTGCGTGGCGACACCTCCTACTTTCAGATGAAGAAGTCCGACTCCGTCCAGGGCAGGCGGAAGAAGTGGTTCTACATCAGGTGCGACCAAGAAGGGCTTCCCGACTTCGCGGCTGATCGCGAGTTGCGGAAGACGAACGCGTGGGCGCACCCGCTGTCGAAGGAGGACAGGGAGGCGACTCAGCCCTTGCTGACGCTTCTTCGTGGCCTTCTGAAAAGTCTTGGGCGCGAGACAGGTGGAGTTCACCTCATCGCCACCTTCTTCAGGCTTCGGGTGCAGCCGCTCCGTACTCGCGTCCATCCGATGTGGGCGCGTGAGGATGTTGGCGATGAGCTCGATGATGACGCGGTCGAGTCGAAGGTGAGGAGCATCACTAGTCTCCGAGCCGCTGACCCGTGCAATGTCAAGTGCCCAGTCGAGCCGTATGGGCCTAATAACCCTGTGCCTGAGGTGAGCTTTGTTTGCTTTGCTTTTGTCTTGTAGCTTCTTCTGTCGAATCTTTTTGCTTGACTCGAATGCTTCATTTGCTGACAGGGTCGTTCGAGCTATGTCAGTCTTCCTCCGTTGATGGAGAATGGACCTCATGAAGAGGCAGAGTTCTTTGAGGAGGACGAAGTTGATGATGATGAAGTTCCCTCCGTCACCTCTCCGAGTGAAGAGTTGGAGGAGGATGAAGATGAGGAGCCGCTGATGTCTACGTGTGCTTCTATTCTTGTAGACAGTGTTGGGCCTCCAAGAGCAGAGGTTTGTAGAACAGCAGCAAGTTTCCCTTAAGTGAATCACCCAAGGTTTATCGAACTCAGGGAGGTAGAGGTCAAAGATATCCCTCTCAAGCAACCCTGCAATTAATATACAAGAAGTCTCTTGTGTCCCCAACACACCCAATACACTTGTCAGATGTATAGGTGCACTAGTTCGGCGAAGAGATAGTGAAATACAAGTAATATGGATGATTATAAGTAGTAACTGCAATCTGAAATAAATATGGCAGCAAGCAAACATGTAGCAGAACTTGATGTAAACGGTGTTTCAATGCTTAGAAACAAGGCCTAGGGATCATACTTTCACTAGTGGACACTCTCAACAATGATCTCATAACTGAATAAATAAAAGCTACTCTTAAACACTCTCTTGTTGGATAACAAACACCATTCATTGTGTAGGGCTACAAAAGCACACCTCAAGCCGGAGTAAACAAGCTCCACAACGTCATAAAGGAATCACACACGGTGCACACACTGTCACCTTTACACCGTGGAGAGTACCGGAGTTCATATTAAAGTAACCTATAGAGTGCATAATAGATAAAGAGTAACATCTACATATTCAACTAGATTAGCACAACTAAACACAAGTAAATACTGCTCGGGATTATTCTCCTTCTTGATGAAGCAAGAGTACTATGCGTAGGGCTACAAAAGCACACCTCAAAGTCTGAGTAAACAAACACCACAATTCCCAAGAATAAGCCATGATAAATGTCTAAATTATTCATAGAGTCACACAAGTACCCACACTGTCACCTTGATACCGTGTTGTCACAATGACTCCAGAAACTAGACAAAATCACTTGAGTAGCATAAACATTATTAATGCATTCAGCGGTACTAGCAATACACATGATCACATAAAGATCACACCATGTGAGAGAGAGATGAACCACATAACTACCGGTAGAGCCCTCAGCCTCGGGGGAGAACTACTCCCTCCTCATCATGGGAGTCAGCAGCGGCGATGAAGATGGCGATGGAGTTGATGGAGATGACTCCGGGGGCAATTCCCCATCCCGGCGGCGTGCCGGAACAGAGATTCTGTCCCCCTAACCTTGTCGTCGATGGCGGCGGCGCTGCGGAACTCTTCGTGGAATATGACTTGGTGTTTTAGAGTTTTCGCGTCTGAGGGAATAAATAGGCGAAGGGGCAACGTCGGTGGCGTCCCGAGTGGGCCAAACCACCTGCTCGCGCCGCCCCCCTTCCAGCCGCGCCAAGAGGTGGTTTGGAGGCCGTGGGCCTCCCCCTGGCTTGCCCTTCTGGCTCCGTGTGTCCCTCGGAAAAATAGGAGGTTTGGCTTTTGTTTCGTCGAATTCCGAGAATATTGCCCGAATAGCTTTTCTGAAACCAAAAACAGCAGAAAACAGGGAACTGACACTTCGGCATCTTGTTAATAGGTTAGTCCCAGAAAATGCATAAAAGTGATATGAAGTGTATACAAAACATGTAGCAAATGGTATAATATAAGCATGGAACATCAGAAATTATAGATACGTTGGAGACGTATCAGCCGCTGCGGAAGCGGCAGAGGCGAAAGAGCGGCGACTCTGGTTCTGCTTCGTCGCCCGTGAAGGAGGCGGGTGTGAACGAGGAAGAGACGAGCGAGTCATCTTCGGGCGCTAGGCGCATGAGTGACCAGGCTGAGCCTTTGGTCGTGCCTCCCCTCGGCTCTGCACCGCCGACTGAGTTTGCGAGGATGGCCTCCGTATCCCTGGGAAGTGAAGATGACGTAGATGTCACCAGGTTAGTCGCGTAACCATTGCCTCGTTTTTGTCGAGTGTGCCTTTTTCACTTGCGAGTTCTTGAATTGAGTTGTCTTGTCACAGCGACCGTACTGGCGCTGTTGTTTCTTCCCCTCGTGAGATGGAGCACACTTCTGCTCCCATGATCGAGCAGACTGCGAAGACGACCGGAGAAGAGGCTCTGGCGGATGACGCTTTGGCCTTGAAGACTTCGACCTCCTCCGTGCCAGAGAAAGCTGCTGATGCGACTCCTGGTTGACGCTGGGCTTCTTGGGCATGTAAGTGCCCTTTGACTCGTTCTGTAAAATCTGTATCGGGTGCGCGAACAGCGCTCCCGATGGGAGTAGCCCCCGAAGATGTGCGTGACTAGAATAGTCGGGCGCAGATTGATGTCTTGTGTTTGCTGCAGCCATTTTATCGCCAGCAGATGGAGGGAGCCGCAGCCTTCGTTCGCATGGAGCAGGAGAGGGATCAGCTCCGCACTGCTCTGGAGCAAGCGAACAGTGAGTGTGAACCCTTGTGCTCGAGGGGCGTTTCGACTGCCTTTTGTTGCTAACTTTGCTCCATTGATCGTAGGCGAGAAGGAGAGCATGAAGAAGCGGGTCGCGGAGCTGGAGAAGTTGCTGGGTGAAGCCCAAGAGCGTGAACAAGCTCGGGATGATCTGGAGAAGACCCAGGTCGACCGCTTGCTCGCACTCGCAGATGTTGTTGGAAGTAAGTATTTCAGCTTAGTGCCTACTTTGTCTTTTGTCGACTTCGGATGTCTTACGGGCGTGGATTTCTGTTGATCAGAGACTTGCGGGGGTGCTCCTCCAGAAGGGTCCTCCAGCGAGAATGTCGACTTGGCAGAGGCTGTTGGCTTCATGGACCGCGTCTGCGCGTATGCTTCGGCGGCGCTGCAGAAGTCGACGGGCGCCTTGGCGACTGTGCACCAGAGCATCTTCCCCAGCAAGCCACCGCCAGTTGCTGTTGACGCACTTGCGGCTCCGTTTGAAGGCAATGCGACTACCTTGGCGGACTACACGCTGATACGTCTCCAACGTATCCATAATTTCTGCTGTTCCATGCTTATATTATACCATTTGCTACATGTTTTATATACACTTCGTATCACTTCTATGCATTTTCTGGGACTAACCTATTAACAAGATGCCACAGTGCCAGTTCCCTGTTTTCTGCTGTTTTTGGTTTCAGAAAGTTACTTCTGGAAATATTCTCGGAATTGCACGAAACAAAAGGCCAGGTCCCTATTTTTCCAGCACGTACACGGAGTCCGAAGGAGAGACGAAGGAGAGCCACCAGGTGGCCAAACCACCAGCAGGCGCGGCAGAGGGCCCCACCGCGCCTGGGTGTGGTTTGGGCCCCTCGGGGGTCCGCCGACATCGCCCCTTCGCCTATTTATTCCCCGAGACGCGAAAACCCTAAAACACCGAGCCTTTCATCCAGAACATATTCGCTGCCGCCGCCGTCGTCAACCCTAACTCGGGGGGTTCCTGAAACTCTTCCCGGCACCCTGCCGGAGAGGGGAATCATCACCGGAGGGCTCTACATCGCCATGCCCGCCTCCGGAGTGATGCGTGAGTAGTTCATCCTTGGACTATGGGTCCATAGCAGTAGCTAGATGGTTGTCTTCTCCACTTGTGCCATCATGTTTAGATCTTGTGAGCTGCCTATCATGATCAAGATCATCTTATTGTAATGCTACATGTTGTGTTTGCTGGGATCTGACTTATATTGATACCTATGTGGAGCTGAATATTATATTATCATGTCTATGTCATTTGTGATCTTGCATGCTCTCCGTTACTTGTTGAAGCCTTGGCCACGTGAATACTTGTAACTCCAAGAGGGGTATTTATGCATGATACTTGGATTCAACCTCTATTTAACCTGGGATAGTGACAGCAAGTTCTAAGGTTGTAGATGTGTTGTTGCCCCTAGGGGTAAAACAGCAATGCTTTATTCAAGGATGAATGTATTGTTTACATTACGCACATTACTTAATGCAATTGTCTGTTGCTTGCAACTTAATACTGGAAGGGGTACGGATGTTAACCGGAAAGTGGACTATTTAGGCATAGATGCATGCTGGATAGCGGTCTATGTACTTTGTCGTAATGCCCAAATGAATCTCATAGTAGACACCACAGCTCACACATGCATGTTATATGCACTTATCAATTGTCAATTGCCCAACTGTAATTTGTTTACCCAGCATGTTAGTTATCTTATTGGAGAGACACCACTAGTGAACTGTGGACCCGGTCCATTCTTTTACATCTGAAATACAATCTACTGCAATCATTGTTCTCTACTGTTTTATGCAAACAAACATCATTTTCCATTCGATACGTTTAACCCTTTGTTTTCAGCAAGCCGGTGAGATTGACAACCTCACTGTTAAGTTGGGGCAAAGTAGTTTGATTGTGTTGTGCAGGTTCCATATTGGCACTGGAATCCCTGGTGTTGCGCCGCACTACACTCCTCCACCAATACCTTCGACGCAAACCTCGTTTTCCTACTGGTCCGATTAAACCTTGGTTTCATACTGAGGGAAAACTTACTGCTGCACTCATCATACCTTCCTCTTGGGGTTCCCAACTGACGTGTGACGTACAAGCAATTGTTTCTGGCACTATTAACCTAGAGCCACCACACGCGTGCGCAGACGGTACGCGGCTCCGAGCTCACTTTCCAACTACTTCTTGGTCACCAAGTCGTAGGTGATTTTGAGAAGGTTGTCAGCGACTTCCCTCGGAAGCATGATGGCAGGACCGCGTCCCTTAGCGGTGTGAAGGCACAGGCGAGTTAGCTGGCTGCAAAGTTGGTTGCCACCTTCGAGAAGAGGATTGCCAAGGCTGCAGAGTTGGCTGCTAGGAAGAGCCGTTCCCAGTCGGAGTCTGTGATGTAGACTCCATTCTTTTAGGATTCTTCTGCTTTTGGTTCTTGGTCTGTAATGAACTATATAGTTTGCGGGTCTTCTGGCCGCGAACATGCTGGTGTTGAAATGTGAATTTGTGCTTTCGAGTCTTCTTTCATATCTAAGCTTGAATGAATGTGTTCTTTTCCTTGCTTGACGCTGTCGAACTTGGCAGTCTGAGATGGGCGAAGCTCCTGGGGTTGCTGGAACGACTGGTGCGGGCGACGAGGAGGACACCTCTTCGGCTGCACCCACTCGTCGTCGTCGAGCTCCTCCAGTTCCTGCGCGAAGTGTGAATGATCAACGAGTGATCACCTTCATGAGGAACAAGGTTGTTGAGCTCAAGTCGAAGTTGAAGAGCGCGGAGTTGGAGTTGGAGCGCTTGAGGTCGCGGCCCGTTGCGCCGTTCTCCCAGCGAGAGGAGTTTCTGCTAGGCGAGATAGACTTGATCAGTCGGCCGCTGCAAGGTTGGTTTTCTAGCACTGTGCTTCGACGTCTTTATCCTTTTACTGTTCTTAGCTTTGGGTCTTGATGCAGATGTGAATTCTGACTGGAAGGCCGAGCAAAGTCGAGTAGACGAGCGGGTGGAGAAGGAAGCCGCCGGTGACTCACCCGAAGCGCGTCAGTTTTGGTCCAATAAATCCAGAGGCAGTGTACTGGCTCGAATGTTGGATCGCACCTGGCGGGCTGCTGTGCTCTTGGAAGGTTGTAGAAAAACCCTCTGGCAGATCAACAGGGTGTACTTTCTGCACAACGAGCAGCCTAATGGACTGGCTGCGCTGCTGGAGAGGTTCCGTGAAGGCAGTGCGTTGAAGGAAGTCGTGCACACTCAACTTGTTGCCGGGGCGAACGTGGCGCTGGCGTACGTTCGAATGCACCGGCCTAATCTTCCGCTGTACAAGGTGTTTGACGGCTTGCCTGGAGAGGGTGACTACGCCGATACTCTTGCGGCTGCGCGTCAGATGATTCAGCAGGTCCAAAGCTTTAGTGAGCACCTTGTAGGGCCACTCGATGCGCCAAAGGGCGAGCCTGTAGAATAAGAGTAGTAGACTGGTGTTGTACAGCGTTAGCTTGTAAAAGCAATTTTTCCAGGTGGAAATATGAGTGTATGTATGCCGAGGTGGGGGTAGCCCCCGAGTGAGTAAATTGTATCTTGTAGACTTCTGTGAACCTGTATGGCGCAGCCCCGAGTGGATCAAGTGCGGCCTAGGATTTTGAATTAGACCTGTGCGGCGCAGCCCCCGGTGCTTCGAGTGCGGCCAAGGTGTGTCGAGTCAGACTTGTGCGGCGCAGCCCCCGAGTGCGTCGTGTGCGGCCTAGGATTTTGACTTGGACCTGTGCGGCGCAGCCCCCGAGTGCTTCGGGTGCGGCCTAGGTTTGACTTAGACCTGTGCGGCGCAGCCCCCGAGTGCTTCGGGTGCGGCCAAGGATTTTCGAGTTAGACCTGTATGGCGCAGCCCCCGAGTGCGTCGGGTGCGGCCTAGGTTTGACTTAGACCTGTGCGGCGCAGCCCCCGAGTGCTTCGGGTGGCGGCCAAGGATTTTCGAGTTGGACCTGTATGGCGCAGCCCCCGAGTGCTTCGGGTGCGGCCTAGGTTTGACTTAGACCTGTGCGGCGCAGCCCCCGAGTGCTTCGGGTGGCGGCCAAGGATTTTCGAGTTAGACCTGTATGGCGCAGCCCCCGAGTGCGTCGGGTGCGGCCTAGGTTTGACTTAGACCTGTGCGGCGCAGCCCCCGAGTGCTTCGGGTGGCGGCCTAGGATTTCGACTTGGACCTGTATGGCGCAGCCCCCGAGTGCGTCGGGTGACGGCCTAGGTTTATGTTGCTTTTTGACTAAAAAAGTAAAGGGGAGAGCTTGTTCCACAAATCACTTCATTGATTTTTGCGAGCAGGCCGCCTCATTAAAACCCTTCCAGTCCCCTCAGGTACCCTGGTAAGGGAAAGAGTGCGTCTGGAACCTGCCGCCTCTTGACATAGTACACTTTGTTACAAGGGGGAGTCGATTAGGCGTAGAAGCGGCGCAGTTGCGCAACGTTCCACGGGTTGTGCAGACTGTCCCCGTCTTCGAGTCCTTCAGGCGGTAAGCTCCGCCGCCGATTGCCTCTGTCACGATGTATGGACCCTCCCACGGGGAGGCGAGTTTGTGCACCTTCTTCTGTTTGAGGCGGAGGACAAGGTCGCCAGGGACGAACGCTCTGGGCCGCAGTCGCCGCCCGTGGTAGTTGCGTAAGTCTTGCTGATACACGGCGTGCGGGTAAGGGCGATGTCGCGTGCTTCGTCCAGGGTATCCATGTCGTCCTCGAGTGCTTCTTCTGCGTCGGACTCGTCGTAGGCCACCACTCGGGGCGCGTCGAACTTGATGTCGCACGGCATGATTGCTTCTGCGCCGTAGACCATGAAGAATGGCGTGTACTGAGTGGATCTGTTTGGCGTAGTGCGCAGACTCCACAGCACAGATGGCAGCTCTTCGACCCAGGCGCCTGCAGCGCGCCTCAATGGTACTCGCAGGCGCTTCTTGATGCCCTTGCAGACTAAGCCATTGGCCTTTTCGACCTGTCCGTTGGACTGCGGGTGCGAGACAGATGCGTAGTTGAGCTTGATGCCTTGCTCGGAGCAGAAGTCCTTGAACTCTTCGGCTGTGAAGTTCGTGCCGTTGTCGGTGATGATGCTGTGTGGCACTCCAAACCTGAAGATGATCGACCTGATGAAGTTAACTGCCGAGGAGGCAGTCGAACTTGTGATAGGCACGGCTTCGATCCACTTCGTGAACTTGTCGACTGCCACCAAGAGATGCGTGTGTCCTCCCGGCGAGGACTTCTTGAGTGGACCCACCATGTCGAGCCCCCATTGAGCGAAGGGCCAGGCGAGTGGATGGTCTTAGTGCTGATGCTGGTGCGTGCGGCTTGTTGGCGAACTCCTGGCAGCCGAGACATTTCCTCACGAGTTCTTCTGCGTCTTGCATTGCGGTGGGCCAGTAGAACCCGGCTCGTAAGGCTTTGGCCACTAAGGCTCGACTGCTGGCGTGGTGCCCGCAGATGCCAGCGTGGATCTCGAGTAAGATGGCTTGACCGTCGACTGGGTCGATGCACCTTTGGAGGACTCCCGAGATGCTTCGCTTGTAGAGCTCCCCGTTGATGACGGTGAAGCCCTTGGAGCGGCGGATGACGCGCTTGGCTTCGACTGGGTTTGTTGGCACCCTCTGCTGCAGTATGTAAGCCAGGTATGGGCTCGTCCATGTGGGCTCGATCAGCATCACCTCCATAGGCTCCTTCTCCGTGCTGGGCGGGTCGGCGGTGCTCGTTGTCGATGTAGAGGATCCGGCGCGGGCCGGAGCTTGACGGAGCGTTGCGTGATGCACTCGAGGAAGACTCCGGGTGGCACCGGCGCTTTGTTTGAGCCCAGGTTGGCGAGGGTGTCGGCTTCCTCGTTGCTCTCGCGGCCGACGTGCCGCAGCTCGCAGCCGTCGAAGGTACCTTCCAGCTGGTTGTACAGGTCCCTGTAGGCGATCATGTTGTCGGCGATGGCGTCACATTGCTTCATGGTTTGTTGCACGACGAGGTAGGAGTCTCCGTAGATCATGAGGTGAGTGGCGCCGCAGTTCTTGGCCATCCGCATGCCGTGGATCAGGGCCTCGTACTCTGCCTCGTTGTTGGAGGGCGTTGGGAAGTTCATCTGCAGCACGTACCTCAGCTTGTCGCCTTTAGGTGAGATGAGGACGACTCCCGCCCCTGCTGATCTGAACTTCTTGGAGCCGTCGAAGTACATTGTCCATGCGTTGGACAGGTCGGGTACGTCTGGTAGCTGGGCCTCTATCCACTCGGTGGTGAACTCTGGAAGCACCTGGGCCTTGATTGACTTCGGGTGCGCGTACTTCAGCCCCCAGGGCCCTAGCTCAACAACCCACTTGGCGACTCGTCCTGTCGCGGCTTGGTTGGTGAGGATGTCGGAGAGCCCGGAGGAGCTTACTACCGTGATGGAGTGCTCGGAGAAGTAGTGGACGACCTTCCTTGATGTCATGAAGACTCCGTATGCTAGCTTCTGGTAGTGCGGGTACCGCTGCTTGGACAAGGTTAGCACCTCACTGAGGTAGTAGACGGGTCGCTGAACAGGGTAACTGTGTCCTTCTTCTTCTCGTTCGACTACGAGTACCGTGCTGACCACCCTGTTCGTGGCTGACACGTAGAGGTATAGCGGCTCGTTCTCCAGTGGCGCCACCAGTACTGGGGAAGTCGTGAGTGTTTTCTTGAGTTGGTCGAACGCGACTTGCGCTTCTTCTGTCCACTCGAACTTGTCTGTCTTTTTCATCAGTTGGTAGAAAGGCAGGGCCTTTTCTCCCAACTTACTTATGAACCGGCTGAGAGCTGCGACTCGGCCGGCTAGGCGTTGCACCTCATGAAGCTTGGTCGGTGCTGGCATTGCGAGTATGTTTTGCACCTTCTCGGGTTGGCTTCGATTCCTCTTGCAGAGACGAGGTACCCGAGCAGTTCTCCGGCTGGCACGCCGAAGACACACTTGTCCGGGTTCAGCTTGATCTGATACTCGTTGAGGGCGGCGAAGACCTTGCGGAGGTCGGCGATGAGAGTGTCCTCCGTTCGAGTGGTGACGACTATGTCGTCGACGTAGACTTGGACGATCTCTCCGATTAGCCCCTTTAGGCAGGCTTGCATTGTGCGCTGGTACGTGGCTCCAGCGTTCTTCAACCCGAAGGGCATCGTCTGGTAGCAGAAGACGCCATGGGGTGTGATGAATGCAGTCTTCTCTTCATCGTCGACGTTCATCCTGATCTGCTGGTACCCTGAGTAGGCGTCCAGGAAGGATAGGCGTGCGCAGCCTGCAGTCGAGTCGATGATCTGATCTATCCGCGGGAGCGGGAAATGGTCCTTGGGGCAGCATTTGTTGAGGGCGGTGAAGTCGACGCACATGCGGAGTTTCTTCGTCTTCTTCTTCTCCACCAGGACGGGTTCGCTACCCAGTCCGAGTCCTTGATCTCTCGGATGAATTTGGCGTGGAGCAGTCGATCGATCTCCTTGCTTATTTCATCTCGTTTGGGTCCTGAAAGCGTCGCATGGTCTGCTTGACGGGTTTGGCGTCCTTGTGGACGCGTAAAGAGTGCTCGGCGAGGTTCCTGGGTATGCCTGGCATGTCAGAAGGTTGCCAGGCGAAGATCTCCCAGTTCTCACGTAGAAACTCGACGAGCGCGCTTTCCTATGCGATAGGCAGACTCGACGACACTTTGACTGTCTTGTTTGCGTCCGTCGGGTGGACCTGATGAGTTGTTGTGTCGTCAGTCGTGTTGAAGGCGGCGTCCTTGGCTTGCTTCTTGCGTGGCGGGAAGATGGTTTTGTCGTTGTCGACTGCCATCGCCTCGAAGTGCTCTTCCATTCCGAAGAACTCGGAGATCTTGCTGAACTCGCGGTCGCAGCTGTTGGAGCGGTCGAAGTCGCCGTGCACCGTGATGACGCCCTTGGGTCCAGGCATCTTGAGCATGAGGTAGGCGTAGTGAGGTACCGCCATGAATCTGGCAAAGGTTGGGCGCCCGAGTATCGCGTGGTACTGCGACTTCCAGTCGACTACCTCGAAGTCGATCGACTCCCTCTTGAAGTTTTCGGGTGTGCCGAAGATGACGTCGAGTGTGATCGTTCCCATGGGCGTGACTGCTTGCCCTGGTACTATGCCATGGAAGGTGGTCTCTGATGCCGCCAAGTTTGTCGTTGGCCTGTTTATCCTTCTGAGGGTGTCGGCAAAGATGATGTTGATGCCGCTGCCTCCGTCCATGAACACCTTTTTCAGGGTGTAATCTCCGATCAGAGCTTCGACTACCAGAGCGGCGTGCCCGGGTCGTGGTACTGCAGGCGGGTGATCTGCTCTGGAGAACGTGATTGGTGTCTCTGACCCTCTCAGGTAGTCGGGTACTGCAGGTGGACAGGTGATGGCCTGGAAAACTTGGCGAGTGATGATCTTCTGGGTCCTGTTTGAGGGGCGCCCCTTCTGTATCATGTTGAGTTGTCCGCGTGCCGCTGGATATGCGTCCTGGACCACTGGTGGGGCATCTTGCTGCGGCTGCTGCTGCTGCTGTGGAAAGGCTCCCGCCGCCTGTGCTGGATTAGCGACTGCGGGTGCGGGTGCTGCCTGGATGGCCAGCTGCGCGCTGGCTGCGCTGCGGGTGCTGGAGTGACTATCTTCTGCATGGCTTCGTATATCTTGCGTGCCTTTCGACAGTCCTTCAACAGGTGGTTGGATCCCCACTTGCCCGTTTCCGGGTTCCTGAACATGTGGTGCCTGCAGGGTTGTTCCAGCTCTTCCGCTGGGCTAGTGTGCGTTTCTGCCACTCGCGTTTATGGCCTCCGTCGCTGCGGTAGCTGCTGCCGCCGCTTCGGTTGTATTGCCCTGGCTGTATTGGCGACTCTGGTCACCGCCGCTTCGACTGTACTGTGCATGGCTGTATTGGCGACTGCTGTCGCGCGCTTCATCCTCACGGGGGGTTTGGAATCCCGCCGCTACTAACTCGATTGAGTCGTTGCCGTTGTAACGCGGCTTCTTCTTGTGGCGTCCTTCTCGCCAGTTGCTTGGTCCGGCTTCGTCCTTCGGGGAGTAGCGTGAACTTCGCGGACCGAGTCCTCTCCGTCTGCCCACTGGTTGGCTATCTTCATGACCTCGATCATGTTCTTCGGCCGGAGCCTACCAAACTCCTCGCGGAGGTCGCGGCGGGAGACGCCGTGCATGAAGGCATCCATCACTCGGTCCTCCGAGGCGGTCTCCATGGTGTTGCGGAGCAGGGTCCAACGCTGGATGTACGACCGGAGCGGCTCGTCTCGTCCTTGCTTGCATGCTTGTAGCTCGACGAAAGTCGTCGGTCTCGAGTACGTCCCCAGGAAGCTTTAACGAAGGCCTCCGCGAACTCGTCCCACGTCCTGAAGGCGTTCTTGGGTTGAGTGTTAGCCACCCGCGTGCAGAGCCCGTGAGCATCAGCTGGATGTACTGCATGGCCGTAGTCGAAGTACCGCCCTGGCAGCTGCAGGCTATGAGGTAGTCTTCTAGCCAGAGTCTCGGGTCCTGCTTCCCGTCGTACTTGACTGCTTCTGCCGTGAGCTTGAAGCCCTTGGGCATTCTTGTGTCGCGGATGTTGAAGCTGAAGCATGCGGCGCCGCACGGCTCGTAGTCGCCGTCGTTGCGGTCGTCAGTATTGGGCGTGCTGACCGTCCGCTGGGTGCGGCTGCGGTCCACCGTCCTCTGTGTGATGACGTTGCGGAGGTCTTCGCCTGGCTGCGGTTGTCGCAGTTGTCTTGCCGCCGGGCTGCGAGTGCTGTGGGCTCGCGGTCGCGGGCCTCGATCTTCTCGCACCTTTTCTGTCGGCGCCTTGTTCATCAGAGCTTCTTCGACTGCCTTGATAGACATGATCTGCTGCTTGTGGAGGAGAGCGCGCGAGTCGCCCTCGGGCGGCTGCGTCAGCCGCAGGTATGTTTCGACTGCCATGAGCGCGGCTCCGGGTGTTTTGGGGACGGGTATCCCGTCTGCGTCTTCGCTCATGTATGATGATTCGAGGTTGCGGGTGACTCTAGCGCGGTCGGCCTCCGTCATCAGGGGCACGCGTGCTCTGTGGCGCCTTGCTCCTTGTGAGACCTCTGTTGAGGCAGTGAATGAGTAAGCGGCCCTCCTGGCGCTCGACGCGTCAGCCTCCTCCTTGCGTCGGAGTAGCTCGGCCTTCTCTGCGCGGAGTCGTTCGCCTTCCTTCCGTAGCAGGTATTGGACCGCCATAAGGTCCTCCCGGGGTGCGTCTGGTGGGGGGTACGTGCCGTCCTCGACGTGCTTCAGGGCTTGATTGCTATCTCTCGGGTGATGGTGAGCCGCGTCACCTGGTCCGGCATGACCACCTCCAGTGGGTATGCGGGTTCGTCGCCGTTGCCCTGCGCGGGCCGATCATGAAGACTTGCGCGGGGTATGTCTGGGGAGTGGGCCGGGTGCTGCCGCTGCTGCTTCCTTCGTCCGAGCCGTGCTCGGAGCCGAAAATGGACGCAACGTGGTGGGTACCACAGTCGCTGCCGAGGCTCCTTCCCTGGAGTTTCGCGATCTCCGCCGCGGACGCGAGGAGTGATGTCGCTGTCGACGCGGGCGCGATTGGCTTGTTGACGATCTTGTAAGTCGATGGAGACGCGAGTGGGTGGGGAGAACGACGCGACTTCCGTCGCGCGCGAAGGTGTGGTCGACGTAGTCGAAGTTGACGTAGATCTTGGCCTTGCCAGCGACGCGATCGAGGTAGTCGAAGTAGACTCGATCCGCGCGGTGGTCGTCGAGGTGGTCGATGTAGTCGTAGCCGATGCGATCTCCTTGACGGCCGGAGACGCTGATGGCGTGGCCGTGTTGGGCGCGATCTCTGCCGCAGCGGAGGCGGTCGGTGTAGTCGAGGCGGATGCGATCTTCTCAGCAGTCGAAGATGCTGTCGCCGCAGTCGCAGCAGATGCGATCTCCAGCAGGTGGGGGCGTGGTTGGCAGTCGCGGCAGATGCGGGTGCTACCACCGCGCGCGGTGCGATCGCCGTGGATCTGAGTACTCCACAGCTGTCTACGAAGTAGTGCATGGTACCGAAGGTGAGGCACATACCTACATGCAGATCGGCGTACACCGAGCGGTGGGCCGGCGGGTGGAAGGTGTACTCGAAGGAGCCGAAGCAGATTGGCTCCTTGGTGATGCAGACGTCGGTCTTCAAAGTCGATGGAGCCGGTGCGACCATGGTTCCAGCGCTCGTTCTTTCCCACAGACGGCGCCAATTGACGAGGTGTGGACTCGGCAAATCCCTGGGTTGTGTACCCCGGGTTGATTGAAGGGGAGAGAGATGAGCGCTGGTGATCACGACGGCTGACAAGCAAGGCGTTTACCCAGGTTCAGGCTCCCGGAGGATAACACCCTACTTCCTGCTTGTCTGGTATTGAATGGCGAGTTGTGGCTACAATGGCGAGATGGCAATCTCGCTAGGGTTTGTGGTGGCGGCTATGAGCGTACCCTAGACGAAGGACCCTCCTAGCCTTTATATGGTAGGCTAGGTCTCAGGTGAACGGTGCCGATGGCGCTTACAAGCATGGCTGGGGTCACATGACCTAGCGTCGACTATCTTGGGCCGCACGTCGTCCTCCTTGGGCCTTCCTTGGGCCCTCGTCATAAGGCTGATGGGCTTGGCGTGACCCAGGTATCCCCACCGTGGGGTAGTCGAAGAGTAACCCCACGACAATATCTGTTTTGAAATGTTGTTTCATGATATACCAATTTGATGTCATCTACGTTGCTACTCATTTCAATAAAGTTGGTCAAATTTAAAAATGTTTGACTTAGAATTAAATCTAGAATTACACTTATCCATGGCAATGCAAGCCTGTTTGATTTGTGTGCAATGCTCATAGGTTAGTTTCGTCTCTTTCATCTTTTACGGATGGAAAGAAAAGATATTTTGTAAAGCTAAAAGTGCTCAAAAGTCAAAATAGAGGCGGGATGGATTTGGTGTCGGCGGCAATCATGAGAATCGGGCGGTCAACAGGTTACGATTTGATCCGACGGAGCACGTGTGGTGACCGGTGAGTACGTGCAAACCGGCTCAATCCGAGTCTGACCGGTTTTGACTCGGAGGAGGAGTCCGAGTCCGTGTGAGGCACGCCCTCCACTTTTTCAATCCGGACGTACTCCCGTACGGGGATCGTGTATATATATGTCGACTAGGTATACGGGGATCGAACCACACACCCGTACGATCGAGACGACTAGCTAACTTGCTCGTTGCTCCACGGCGTCTTCCTCCATGGCGCAGCCGGCTGCGTGGCCTTCATCCATGGCGCGGTACGAGCGGCTAGAGAGGCTGGGCGCGGGCATCAACGGGGAAGTGTTCAAGGCGTGGGACACCCAGGAGGACGAGATCGTCGCCGTGAAGCGGCTCAGCGCCACCGGCAACGACGGCCTCATCATGTCCGGCCTCCGGGAGGTCCTGCGAGAGAGGAGGTGCCTGCGGGCGTGCGACGGCGTCCCCTCGATCGTCCAATTCCGGAATGTCGTCGTTCCCGCAGACTCCGCGGGCGACTCCTTCATCATCATGGACTACGCCGGGCGCCTCAACCTGCACAGCTACATGCTGCAACGCGCCTCTCGTCACCGGCCGTTCTCCGAGGCCGAGGTTCGCCGGATCATGAAGCAGATCCTGGTTGGGGTCAAGTCCGTGAACGAGAAGGGCATCCTACACGTGGACATCAGGCCGGAGAACGTGATCCTCGACGACGGCACGGAGGACACGAAGCAGAGGCCCGAGCAGGGGGCGCCGACGATCCCCCAGGACGGCAAGCTCAAGGAGGACAGCATCGTCTGCAAGATCGGCGGCTTCGGGATGTCCCGGCTGAAAGAGCCGGGCCAGACGACGCGGCCGGAGGCGGTAATGCTGACGCCGTACAGCGCGCCGGAGCTCCTCCTGCGCTCGCGCTAGTACGACGATCGCGTGGACACGTGGGCGCTCGGATGCATAATGGCCGACCTCCTCTCGGGCTCCGGGACACCCACGTTCGACGGCGAATCGGACATCGACTTCATCTGCAAAGTGGATGGCATCGTCGGGGCGCAAGGGATCAAGAACTGGTCTGGCTACTCGGGGATTGCGCCACAGTGGAAGTCGACGAAGCTGACGCGTGACGAAAACCACCGCCGCCTTCGACGCAAATTCCCTAGTGGCACGCTGTCGTCGGCCGGATTCGAGGTGCTCAGCGGGCTGCTGGAGTGCAACCCGGAGAAGCGGTTTACCGCAGAGGAGGCGCTCCAGAAGTCTTGGTTCCACAAATGGCGACGTGGGTTTGGCGGATGCTTTCGTTAGGAGTTCACATTATGTAATCGTCTGTAGGATTTCACAATTGTACTTTTTTTTTGCTACTAGAGGCTGATTAACAATTGGATGGTTTGGTGTGTAGCCTTCCAATTACAAATACATGTATCGTTTACTACAATAGTGTTGATTTTCTATATATGCGGATCATTCAGGTAAGATGCACATGGTCTAACCAAGAACGGGATGTGCGACAAGCATATATATCACAATCTGAAATTATGGTGACAAAACATTTTCCATTTTTTTTCTACTTGTACAATGGTAACTTGGTAAGGAAACATCACAGTTTGAAATTAGGGGCTTTGGCAAAGCGATTTGCATTTTTTCATTATACAAGAGTAAGTGAAAAATTGAATATCCATCAACGGAAATACCAAGACGATACACTCACCTTCACTTCTGGAACTTGTAGACTGAGAGTATTTGATGGAAAAACCAAAATAAGACAATGGGTGAGAGTATAGGTATTTCTTGTTTAGTACTACTACTACCTATGGACTTTTTTTGTGGAGAAAAGGCGCCACCAGGCTCCCAATTTCTACAAATACGTTTGGTGCGTAGCCTTCCAACTACAAGTATGTGTGAACATCAGTAAATACATGTACCGTTTACTACTATAGCGTTGATTTTCTATATCGCAAAATCTATTCCGTGCCTGCGCACTCGCTCGGTCTTACACGGTGCCCCAGCGCGCGCGTCGTCCGATCGCGATCGTGCGGCGCGGAACGATCTCGTGCGTGTGTCCGCTTCCGGACAAAACACACCGCCCGTTCACGTGCGTTCCCCATCCTCACCTCACGTGCGCGAGGCTCAGCTCCTCTCTCCCGCACCTCACGCTCGCCAATCTCGGCCGTCGCCGGCTATTCCCGGCGCCGCTGGCCATGGAATACCATAGGGGTTCACGCGACGAGCTCCTCCATCTACTGGGGCGGTAGATTTGGTTGTTTGGGAGCAGGGTAGTGGATCCCGCCCCCCGTCTTCTTCTCCGCGCCCGCCGCAAAATCGAGTTCTATCGGCGACGATTTCCGCCGGAGCTGATATCTACATACCGAAGGGAGGAGCGCAGCGAGCTTCTTCATCGACTTTTCGCGCTCGTTTTGGTTGTGTGGGAGCAGCGGGGTTTATTCCTTGCCATCTCCTTCTCGGGCTTGCCGCCAAGTCGCGCACTGGCGGATTTCATTCGATCCATCCACATCGACTTGAATCCCCTTAGTTATCGTACAAGTGATTCAAGCTAGAACCTCTCTGGTGTTTTGGCCTTGAGTTTATTTCGTGGATTTTTGCGATTTGACTTCTGGCTTCTAATTCGTAGTGTTGTGCATTTTGTTGCAGATTCTGTGTGCATAAGGACCAGCAAGTTTGGGTGAGATTTTGGAATGGTGAGTACTGATCTACATGTACATCCCCTATCTAAGTAGCTGCAAACCCTCATGGTTTTTAGTCAAGTAGATGTAGGTTTTGCCTACAAAATACATGATTAGTGACTTAGTTACATGTTGCTTTTGTGTTGTACACAAATTGGCGTGTTGTTTATAGTTATGTACTTATCTAGGGCTTGAGGAATATCAATTATACAGTCTCAGAACTAGTTATGTACTAGAATTTTTTATGACTACTCTGGATGGGTATTACATATAGTTTCCTACAAATATTCAAGGGTACTTCACTATTTGTCTGTTTTTTCTGTCTGTGGTTGTTAGGAGAGTAATAACCACAGATTTTTTCATGCACATTATCACTCTGATTTGTAGCTTGTTAGTTACTGCTCTTATATTCACATGCTACCTTCTCTACGTATATTTAGCTTCCCGCTCATTAACACTGATGTGTTTTAACTTGGCTTGTAGGATGTTATTTTGTTGTCTAAAATACATAGCACTATCAGACAACTTGACGGTTTTCCCAAATTTAGTTCTGTAGTTTCCGGCGTCGTTATATGTTTTAACTTGGCTTGTAGATGTACTTTTGTTGTTTAAAATACATATCACTATCAGACAACTTGAGGGTTTTCTGAATTTTAGTTCCATAGTTCCCGGCGTCGTTAGATGTTTTAACTTGGCGTGTAGATGTATTTTTGTTGTTTAAAATACATAGCACTACCCAGTGTAGATGAATTTTAGTTCTGACATCATTATGAATTTTAGTTTTGTAGTTTCTTCACCCATAATGTATAATTTAGATGAAAACTCCATGTGCAGGTTCCATACCTTTTTTATATAGATGTAATTTTACTACTGTTATAGCATTTTAGCTTTTGTGACATTTTTATATCAAATTGTAGCCTCACCAACATGCTTTTAGCTTGTCAGTTTCAGCAGGGAATTTTCGAAGACTTACATAATATTTCCGGACCTAAGAGACGTTCCTGGACACCTAAGAGTGTGCCTAAGCCTGGACAATCCAAGTTCAAAAGATTGAAGCAGAGGCTGCAAATGAAAACTAGAGTCCCTCGGATGAGCATGTTGATCCAAACCTAGAAGATGATATAGAGGATGCTGCCTGTTGATCCAAACCTAGAAGATGATATAGAGGATGCTCAGCATGTTGCAACTGAAGCGCCACCTACACATGCAGCTCCTCCTCAACTTGAAGATCAAGCCCCACATGAGGATGAAGTTGGTTAGGGAAATAATAATCAGGTACTGCGTGTCCATGTTCATAAGTTTCTTTTTTGAGGTTCTGACTACATGTAGTAAAGTTTGGTACATGCAAATGGAAACTCATGTCTCTATATGTTTTTACATGCCAGAGCGGTCTTTTCAATAGATCCTCTCCAGTGAAGGAATATAGGAACCTCTTCATCTTCTTCATGCACAACTTGCTGGTTGTCATCATCTGCAGCTGGAATGTTCAAATCAATACCACCAGCTGCAAATTCCATGTCTTTTTCTGCATGAAAAATCATAACTATATCTGGACACCAAGTTCATGTTTTTTTGCATGGAATACCTCATGTCTGCATCCAAAAACACAAAATTTGTTTTTCGTTGCTGTTTTTTCTACACAAGTTTTTTGTATGCAAGCTATTTTCAAGTTCCCCTAAAACTAGTATGCAACTAACCTGATCCTTTTTTTCATTTTTGACAGCCAAAACTACATCGAGAAGTCCCAGGTCCAGCCAGCTAAAGGTACTTTCGCAGAGGATTTTTGGTGGACAAATCTACATGTTTATGTGGCGTCAAGTTCTGGTGCTCTGCAGCTTCATGTTTTTCAGAACTAGTTCATGCTGCTCTGTAACTTCTACCACTTCTAGTTCCTGATCTACATGTAGTTTGCATCAACTTTCTAGTACTTAGTTTTCCAGACCCAAGTTACACCTATGCTGCTCCTATGCTACCCAGGACCAAGTTCTTTTTCAACGAATTATGTGTTGACAGTGGAGTTTCTTCTACTTTCTTATCCTTTTTCCTGACTTTTTACATCTGAAAATCATTTTGGAAATACTGCAATGTGCATTACCTGTAGGTTTCCTTTGCACTGACACCCTGTATGTTTTTCTTCTTTGTTTTCTTCCTTGGAAATCTGGAAGTTTTCTCTGCATATGGGAATTCTGGGGTGGGGACTGATTTTTCAGCTTGGCCTACGTTTTTTCCTGCAAGCTTTACTGCGCTTCTTTACATCGCTGGGCTGGGACTGCTGGAGGCGGTAGCTAGGAATCTCTCCTGCCGGCGGCTGCATTAGGAAGAAGCAGGCATGTGGTGTGCGCACGCAAAACGACAAAACAACAAAACTACGCGCTGGTCCGCGTGGGAGGTGGTCCTTTCCTTTTTTGGAAAGGCGGGACCGCAATTTCCTTTTTCGGGTGGGGCACCGCGAAGGGCAAACAAGTGCCCGGGCACTCTGTAGCTGCGTCCTTTATTTTCCTACATATTTTTGTTCTTATGCGTCCCATTATACTTATTGTTTTTAGCTTTTCCCTCTTTAACACAGATGTATTTTTTGTGTTAAAAAATACAAAGCATTATCAAACAAGCACTATCAAAATAACTTGAAGTTTTTTATGAGTGTTTGTGATGTAGTTTCCTCACCCTAAGTGCATAATTTATTCTGTAGAATGTCAGGTTTTTGTTGGTGTTTTTCTGTACTAATGTAGGTTTTATGTGTGGGCATGATTGTTTTTGTTGAGCAAGATCAATTTTATGTAGTCCTAGAAGTAGTTCCGATCGTCAAATATGATTACTAGTCTGGAGGTGAATTACATTTTATTTTCCTACATATTTTTGTTCTTATGCGTCCCATTATACTTATTGTTTTTAGCTTTTCCCTCTTTTAACACAGATGTATTTTTTGTGTTAAAAAATACAAAGCATTATCAAACAAGCACTATCAAAATAACTTGAAGTTTTTTATGAGTGTTTGTGATGTAGTTTCCTCACCCTAAGTGCATAATTTATTCTGTAGAATGTCAGGTTTTACATGTAGTTTTTATCTGTTGCAAGTATCTTTTTAAATTCTTGCACTTCACATTTGGAAAATGTAGTCTCAGTAACATGTTTTTTCTTTTCAGTCTCAGCAGGGATTTATACGGACGTCTATGATGTTTCCAGTCTGTCTTCTTTGTGATGCTCCGGTTCCGCTGCCTTACAGGTGGTACTTCCTGCTCGTTAATGTCTTCTGGTTTGCCACTTTTGTTTCACACAAACAGGCACTTGTCCCTCTGCTTGTCCATAGCTGACTGTCTACTGGTACTTGCCTTGATTGAGAAACCAACGTTCTTGGCATATCTGTTGTAGTGTAGTTTTGCTTCTTGCCAACTATCAAACATCATGGCAGGGTATGGTGTCTGGATGTTAGTCTGACTGCTAGGTGTCGACTGAACCTCATCTTCACTTCCCAAATCTTCACTTGACAGTGTCTGCCTTGTGCCGGCTCTGGTGTCACCAGAAGGCACAGTGTTATATCCACAGATGCCTGAGGTTGTTGGAGATTAGGAACACCTTCACCTCCTTCATTCACAAGTGGTTGGCCACCATCATCCACAACTGCAATGTTCAAATCAATTCCACCCAGCACAAAGTCCATCTCTGCAACAAAAGAGTTCAGCTTTTAGTACAAGGATTTGCTTCTTTCTACGCATGTACTTTTTTCTGCACAATTTAGTTGTCGTTTTTATTTCAAATTTTTCATGTTTCTGGTGTAGTTTTCCTTCTGACATGTTTCTTTCTAAATTACTTTTGCAGACACTCAACTCCAAAATGGGCAAGATCATCATGTCGAGAAGAGCAAGCTTTTTTGCTGCTGCAGATGAACATTCAACTCAAAATGACCAACCCCACAAGCTTCTTGTACACACAAGAATTCAGTAAATGGACTTTCAGGTTCCGACATGGTGCTGTAGTGTTGTTTCTACCTTTTTTGTTGTAATGGGATAAAACTACAGATCATCTTTCATGTGTTGTGTTTTGTGTAGTTTCCATGAACATGCTACAACTTATGAACCTTGTTACTTGACATAAACTCTTTTATTTTGCCCTCTGTTTGCATGAACTAGTAGTTACTTTCTGTGATTTCCTTGATATGTGCGTGTGTTTCAACATGTGCAACTTTGAGTGTATCTTACATCTCAATTCTTGTTCAGTTTTCTATATTTTTATCTCTAACCTGCAGGTGTAGGTCCTGAAGTTTTTTCTTCTTGGGTGTTTAGATCATATAACTACTGTTGGTGTTGTCCACAAGTTCCTAAAGTTTTTACACTGGATGTTGTTTTCCCTGCTAAATTACTGGATGAAAGTTTTCTGTGTGTGCTTATTACCTGGAGGTTTCCTGGGATGTCCACCTGATGGATTTCTTCAACCTGGCCTTTGATTTTTCGAGCTGATGTATTTTTCTGAAGATTTATGGGGCGTAGTTTATGGATCTCTTTTGGTTGTTGGGGTTCTTCCTTGCCGTGGTGTTGTAGCTGTTCAGCAGGATTTTTTTGGTGTATATGCTGAGATCTCCCTCGGTGGCTGATGTATCTCCTGGAGGAACCTTCTCCTTGTCGGCTATGGGGGGAAGAAAAGAAGCAGGCGGGCGGTTGTGGGAGGAAGAAGGAAGCAGAGGTACAAGCTAGCGTTGCCTGGGATCGATCCAGATGTATTTTTGTCCTTACGTGAAGAGCTGGGCATGCAAGGTGTGCGCTGCAACTTGCAACACCAAGTTGTTGTCGTCTTGGACGCTAGTGGCGTGCGAAAGGTGACGGGGGACCAGAATTTTCCATTTTGGGCAAACACGTGACCGGACAGTACGTGCCTTTCTATTTTCGGGTGGGGCACTGCGGAAGGCAAAACAGTGCCTGGGCACCGTGTAGCAGCGTCCTTTCTATATATGCGGATCATGCCAGTAAAAGCATATGGTCTAAATCTGAAAATATGGTCATTGACAAAACATTTTCCAGTTTTTTGTTTTTTGCAAACATCACCATCTGAAATTAGGGGCTTTGACAGACTTGTAACTTTTCTTTATACAAGCGTAAGCCACAACTTGAATATCAGCCAACGGAAATTCCAAAATACACTCACCTGCACTTCTGGAACTGGTAGATTGAGAACAGTATTGGTTGGAAAAACAAAAATAAAATAATGGGTGAGAGTACAGGAATTGCTTGTTTAGTAGTATGTCATTGATAAAACAGAGTGCTCGTCATCAGCCTTTTCAACCAGTGCGAGTGCAATGTTCAGTGATCACACCGAATCCGACCATTGGATGTACATGCCCTTGCTTGATCTTTTTCTCGTAATTAGGTAGACTAATAATTAACTAAGTAGTACTTAAGTGATCGATGCACATAATGTGTATGTAGAATTGTTCATTGGATGGTGGTGGCGCACTGGGATCCCTGCACGACGACGGCCCTGCTGGGCTGCACCGGTGACGGCTTGAGCACCACAACGGCGACGCACTCGGCGACGATGTCGCGCTGGCCGGACACCCAGGATGCCACCTTCCACCGGAGCTGCCCCTCCACGCGCAGCCTCAGCAGCGTCGTCGTCGACCGCCCGCCCTCGGTCTCCGTCTCTGCCACGGCCGACGCTGACGCGGTCGACGCCAACGAGGCGGAGAGCACGACGTCGCCTTGCGTCTGCTCGAACGGCGGGAGCTGTGCGGGCGCGAGCTGGGAGATGGCGCCGGTGCCAGTGCCGGCGCCGTAGGACGCGCGGAGCTGGAGGCGGTCGTAGAGCGCGGTGGCGCGCGCGTTGGGGTTGTGCGCGACAAAGGCGGCGTCGAGCCGCGCGATGCCTGTTGTGGTGCTGGCGTTGGGGCCGGAGACGGTGGCGGCGAGCAGCGTGAAGCGCGGGCTGGAAGGTCGGAGGGTGAGCCATAGTACGATGGCCAGGGCTATGAGAAACGTCGTCGCTGACGATGCCACGATCAGCAGCCGACGCCGCCCAGTGCCGCCGATCCGGCAGCCAGTACCATGCTGGTGGTGGTGGTGGCGGTGCTTGGTGGCGCAGTGGTGCGGGGAGTCATCAGGATCATCTGTGATGAGTGACATGGAGATTTTTCGGGTGCAAACTGAGCTACCTAGCTGGCTAGTGCAAGAACAGAGCACAAGAGAGGAGAAGAGCAGAGCACCGAGCTGAGCCAAGGTTTGTCAGTGGTGTCATGGATTATATATTTCTGCAGATAGTTGTTAGTTGATATAACCACTGATAAGCTTTGTGACTTTGCAATTTGAACATCTTTTTAGCTACATGGTAATGAAGTGCTGCAGCAGAGTGGTTGCTTGTTTGTTGCCTTATCAACCATCATGTTTTCCCGCTCCTTTCTCTGAAGAGAAGAAAGGCACCTGCCCTGATGGAGACGGACTATGAGTGATGGCTGGCAGCGGCTACATCACGGGATGCTAAAGTCGCCAATGCAAGATGTGCACCTTCCCACGGTTGGTGAATTAGCAGTTAACAAGATCACACAAGCACTTGTTCACTTGAGCTTGTGCTGGGTAATTAGGGAAGCTTGCAATCATCACACAAGCTAAGATATAGAGAGAAAGAAGGAAAACAACCTGCCTTTGAGTGCAGATTTGGTGCCCCGAGCTCTAGTGATCCTGCCCATTTCAAAAAAATAAAAACTATATTTAAAAGTTTCAAAAAATTCTGAAAAAAATCATACATGTTCCTAGTGATATTTCCTACAAACGTGAAAAATCTCAATGCAAAATACGTTACGATTTGAGCTACACAAAAAAGAGAAATGTGCAGATTTGAGTATAGTGAACGATATAAAGTTTTCAAAATTTATTTCTCTTTTTTGTGTAGCTCAAATCGTAAAGTATTTTGCATTGATATTTTGCACGATTATAGAACATATCAGTAGGAACATGCATGATTGTTTTCATATTTTTTTGAAACTTTTAAATATGTTTTTTAATTTTTTGAAATGGGCGGGATCACTGGAGCTCGGGAGCATAAACGACTTTCCGCCTTTCTCTTCGTCTTTTTTCACAAAGTAGCAGCTACTAGCTAAACTGATGGATCGAGTAGCAGTATCAACAGGCAGCTTTGTTCTGCTGGAGTGGATGTTAGAATCACTAGAACCACTACTCGTGTAGATCATCATGTGCAGCGTGTGTGTGTATGTTGAACACAGAGAGAGAGGGAGATTTGGGCGTACCTTCTCCATGGGTGGATGAGCTCGACCCCGAGGCCATGGTGGCCGAGGCAGTGGTGGCGTGGTGGTGGCGGTGGTGCTTCCCGCCGCTGCTGCGCACCCAGATCGGTTAGGGTTGTAGGTGGGGGTGGCGGCGGCACGGTGCACCTCGTACCCTATGCCTCGGCCCCCCACCTCTTTATATTGGCGCAGCGCGACAGGGGCCCACCGACCATTAATGGGTCGGGCGCCCCCGATCAGGGCGCGATCACAGGGATCGTTGTAGCCGTTGGGCTGCAACGAAGGAGATCATATCTAACATTCTCCCCCTTGATCTCAACTTTTACTTTTAACTTTTATCTTTTACTTTACTCGTTTCATCACCGATTAGTACATAGGCATGTTTCATCGTCACAGCTCATTGCCGATAGAATCAGACAGCCACCATATACTTTTCAGTTTTGAAACAATAAAATTGTTACTTTTGGGCCTCTATGATCCAGGAATCATAGGCTTTCCATTAATCCCATGCCGGCTATGTGTTTCTGGAACACATCGGGTGGTAAGCCTTTCGTTAGCGGATCCGCAAGCATTTCCTTTGTCCTTATATGCTCGAGACTTATAGTTTGATCCTGGATCTTATCTTTCACAACATAATACTTTATATCTATTGCCTTTGTAGCATTACTCGACTTGTTGTTGTGAGCATAGAATACTGCGGGCTGGTTGTCACAGTACATCTTTAGTGGTTTGTCAATACAATCTACCACTTTCAAGTCGGGTATAAATTTCTTTAACCATATCGCCTGTCCCGTGGCCTCATAACATGCTATAAACTCTGCATACATCGTGGATGCAGCAACTAATGACTGTTTGGAGCTTTTCCACGAAATAGCCCCTCCTGCGAGAGTGAACACGTACCCTGACGTGGACTTCCTATCATCTTTGTCTCCCGCAAAATCTGCGTCTGAATACCCTCTTAGTTCTAGGGAATCAGATCTTCTATATGTTAGCATGAGGTCTTTTGCGCCTTGTACATAACGCAATGCTTTCTTTACCATGTTCCAGTGTTCATGGCCTGGATTTTCTTGATATCTACCGAGTACCCCGGTGATAAAAGCTAAGTCAGGGCGAGTGCACACTTGTGCATACTGTAAGCTTCCAACAGCCGAAGCATATGGTACTGCTTTCATTCGATCGATCTCATATTGACTTTTGGGACATTGAAATTTCCCAAAACTATCGCCCTTGACTATCGGAGCAGGTGATGCGCTACTTTTATGCATATTATATTTCTTTAGAACCTTTTCTAAATATGCCTTTTGTGATAGTCCTAGCACTCCATTCTTTCTATCCCGGTGAATTTCTATGCCCAAAACATATGAAGCTTCACCAAGATCTTTCATATCAAAATTTGAGGACAAGTATTTCTTTGTTTCTAGTAGTAGACTGACATCATTGCTTGCAAGCAAGATATCATCCACGTACAGAATTAGGAAAATATATTTCCACTTTTAAACTTTGCATAAATGCAGTTGTCCTCAACATTCTCTTTAAAACCAAAACTTTTAATTGTATTATTGAACTTTAAATACCACTGTCTAGAGGCTTGCTTTAACCCATAAATGGATTTCTTTAGGCGGCATCCCATATGTTCCTTCCCCTCCATGAAAAAACCGTGGGTTGTTTCATGTAAACATTTTCTTCTAAATCTCCATTTAGAAATGCCGTCTTTACATCCATTTGATGCAACTCTAAATCAAAATGCGCAACTAGTGCCATGATGATTCTGAAAGAATCCTTACATGAGACCGGAGAAAATGTCTCATTGTAATCTACCCTTCTCTTTGCGTAAAGCCTTTTGCCACAAGTCGCGCTTTATACTTTTCTACGTTCCATTGGAGTCATACTTTGTTTTGTAGACCCATTTGCAGCCTACTGTTTTGGCTCCTTTAGGAATTTCCTCTAAATCCCAAACATTGTTAGAACTCATCGATTTCATCTCGTCTTCCATGGCTTCCAGCCACTTCGAAGAGTGAACGCTTCTCATGGCTTCTTCATATGAAGTGGGATCTTCTTCCATATGAACTGTTTCTGTATTATAAACTCTATAATCACTAGAAATAGCTGATTTCCTAGCTCTTTTAGACCTTCTGAGAGTCTCATTCTCTGGCACATCATGTGTCTCAACGTGCGACTCTTCTTCTAAATGTGGCTGTCGTCGCTCCCTTTCATGCTCAACAACGGGTTGAGTCGGCTCCTGACGGACAGGTTCCGAATCTTGCCTCGTTGTGGTCACGGGTGGAGTTACAACAGGTGCTTGCACCACAACCTCTGGGATTATCGGTGCAGGTACAACAGGTAGGGCGAAAAATGGCTCATGGATCATCGGAAAAGGTGCACACACCCTCTTCTCCTCAAGATCAATTTTCCGGCCTACCATGCTCCCCCTCATCATTTCGTCCTCTAAGAAGACCGCGTGTCTCGTTTCTACAAACTTTGTGTATCTGTCTGCACAGTAGAAACGATAACCTTTTGATCTATCAGGATAGCCAATGAAATGGCAAGTTACTGTTTTGGGGTCTAACTTTGCAATGTGGGATTAAAAACTTTTGCCTCAGCTGGGCTCCCCCAGACTTTCAAGTGGCGTAGAGAAGGAACTTTCCCTGTCCACAACTCGTACGGTGTTTTGGGCACCGACTTACTTGGTACTCTGTTGAGAATGTGAATGGCGGTTTTTAACGCCTCCATCCATAATCCCAATGGCAGTGTGGAATAACTCATCATACTGCGCACCATATCCATAAGAGTACGGTTACGCCTTTCAGCTACTCCATTTTGCTGTGGTTCGCCCGGCATAGAATACTGGGCGACTATTCCATTTTCCTGTAAAAACCTTGCAAAAGGTCCAGGTACTTGACCATATGGAGTGTGCCGACCGTAGTACTCCCCCCCACGGTCGGACCTGACTATTTTAATTCTTTTATCATGTTGATTTTCAACTTCAGCTTTGAATATTTTAAATTTATCCAATGCTTCAGATCTTTCTTTAATTGGATAAATATAACCATATCGGGAGTAATCATCTGTGAACGTTATGAACGAGTCATAACCATCCACACTTTTCACCGGAAATGGTCCACATATATCAGTGTGAATAATTTCTAGTGTCGCGTGCTTCGGTTTGCACCCTTTTTAATTTGTTTTACGTATTTTCCTTTTATGCAATCTATGCATTGTTCGATATCTGAGAACTCTAACGGAGGAAGAATTTCATTTTTAACGAGGCTTTCTATTCTTCCCCTCGAAATATGGCCTAATCGACAGTGCCATAACTTCGAAGAGTCATGAGTTCGCTTTCTTTTCTTTTGTTCTTTGTCGACAAGGAATTTGTTCATTCACATTACTCACAGAATGCACTTTTTCACGCAAGGATAACAAATAAAGCTTATCATGAAGTAAAGCAATACCCACACAAGCATCTTTAAACCATATGGCACACTTGCCATGACCGAAATAACATTCATAACTGTCTTTATCCAAACACGATACACTTATTAAGTTTCTGTGAATCGAAGGAACAAATAAAACATCTCTAAGCATAATATTGAAACCATCAGCTAGCTCCAAGGAGACGTCGCCAACAGCTTCAACTTCTGCTTGAACTCCATTTGCGACTTCAATGTGTCTTTCGCTTCTTTGCATACTCCTTGTCGAATGGAATCCCTGTAAAGAATTTGCAACATGAACAGTTGCACCTGAGTCAATCCACCAAGTAGATTTTGAAAACTGTGTATACAGGGATTCATTTACAAAAGAAACTGTGTCTTACCTTTCTTGGCCATTATCATCTTGAGCCAATCTGGGCAATCTTGCTTGAAATGCCCTTTCTTCTTGCAGTGGTGGCATGTATCTTTGTCCACTTGCTGAAACTGCTGGGACCTTTGCCATGTGGCTTATACTGTGAGGACCTTTGCCATATGGCTTAGAAGGGGAACCGTTGTAGTTCCTGTTCTTGTTGTCCTTCACAAAGTTCAAGGAGCCCCCATTCTGGGACTTCAGCCTTTCCTCTTCTTGCGACAACATGGCAATGGTCTTTTCAATGTCCCATTTTTCAGGCGACACATTGTAGTTGATGATGAAATTTTCAAATTGTGGTGGCAGTGAAGCCATCACCAAGTGAACTATGAGTGCAGGCTTGAGCTCCAGATCAGCCTCCATGGACTTAAGCTTAGCAGCCATGTTGCTCATTCTGAGAATGTGCTCCCTTATTCCATGTGAACCTCCATGATACTTTTCTGTCACCAGCTGTCTGAGCAGCTGGGTAGCATATGTCTTTGAAGAACCAGTAAACTGGCTCTTTATCTTTTGGAGATACTCTCCCACAGAGGTACACTCTTCAATTGAGCCCACAATAGCGTTCTCAACTGTGTTCTTTATGAATGCCATGCACTTTTTGTTGGCGTTCACCCACTTTTGGTTCTCTAGGGTGTAACCCATCTCTACTGGACCATAGTCCAGCTGCTTTTTCTGCCAAGCAGAATCATCATCATCAGATGCTCTCACTGGCTCTGCTGGCTTGACTGGCTGTGGAGTAGTCACAACCCAGTCGACCTCAGCGCAGACAAAAGCCAGCTCGACTTTCTTCCACCACTCAGCGTAGTTGTCACCCCTGAGCGTCGGAACGTCCTTGAGGCAACTCATCAGGTGAAAACTTCCTGAAACCACAAGGATATAAGATAACAAAAACAATTGCATGTAATAATCCAACGTTGGTATAAATTAAAACATACAACCGTTTGTGCAATTAAAACTATATTACCGTTGGGCAATAAAAGAAATAAATGCACCTTTAAACAGAATAAACAAATATGATCATGCTATTAACAACGTTGGTCATTTAACAACAAAATCATAATCATCATTAAATCACTTTATCATGCTTTCAATAATCATAATTAAATCACTTTATCATGCTTTCAATTCTCACTTTAAATCACAATCATGCTATTAATAACGTTGGTCAAATAATAGCAGAATCATAATCAGCATTAATATCATTTTAATCATGCTTTTAATTTTCACTTTATTGCTTTTATGCAATTTCTTTTGACTATTTGCAGCGGAAAACAATATGAATAAAATTCACAAAACTTTATACTTTTCAGAAAACATTTCTGTGTACTTTTGTATTTCCTAAACAAATTTTCGTTGGAATAATTTGAATAGGAAAAACTATGCTAAATCAGCACAAAATTTGGCAAAAAATTGCCAAAACTGTGCTAAAAAAGAAAAAAAAACGTTTATCTGCAGCCCGCGGCTATCTGTCGCGCGGGGCGAAGCGTAACAGCGGCCCACGGCCATGCGCGGCCGCGCTATCTGCCGCTCGCGGCGACGCGGCAACGGCCCCGCAGCGGCCCAAGGCCGGCTACTTTCGGCCCAGCGGCCCGGCTGTGACCTAGGTTTAGCGCGGCGTTATCCTGGCTGTCGGATTTAATCCGACGGTCGAGCGTTAAAATCGCTGGAACAAAACCATCAACGCGTCCCAGCCCGAACCCTAGCTCCAAAAACTCTCTTTCTTTTCTTTCTCTCGTGCTCTCCCTCTCGCGCGCCGTGGCAGCGGAAGAAAAACGCGGCGGCCGCCGGCGACCGCGCCGTGCGCCACGCCGGGCTACGCCTTTTGCCACGCCGGGCTGCGCCTCGCGCCGCGCCGCACGTGCTTTGCGTGCGCATCGCGCCGAGCTTGCCGTGCGCCTTGCGACGGCGGCTGGCCGGAGTCGCGCCGGAGGCGGCTGCGCCGCGTTGCGGCCGCACCCGCGCCACGCTCCCCGCCTCGCACGCTTCCTCTTCTCCCCTCTTCCTTTTCTCCTTTCTTCTCCACCGAAAAAGAAGGAGCCCGAAGGCAAATCTCGGCCGGAGAGACGATATGGCGCCGCCCTGGCCCTCTTGCCGGCGCTGCGTGCACTCGAGGGTGTGCGCACCGCCGTCAAGCGGCTCAGAGGCTGCGCCCTTTGCCGGAGGGAGAGTTCCGGTGAGTTCTTTTCCCTTCCCTCGTTTCTGTTAGGTTTAGGGTTTTGATTTCTGGGGTTTCTTTCGGCAGTGGAGGAGGTGTAGCCTCCTGTGCACTGCCCGTGCTCTTCGTCCAGTCCCTCGGCTTGCCGATGCGGACTGGATCGAGAGGAGCGGCGCGGCCTTGCGGCGGCACATCTTTTCCGGCGAGCCTGAGGGCATTCCGGTGGGGTTTTTCTTTTTGCTTTTTCTTTTCTTTTGATTCTTCTCAACACGAGCAAGATCCAGTGAGCAAAAATTGCTCTGATACCATTGTTAGAATCACTAGAACCACTACTCGTGTAGATCATCATGTGCAGCGTGTGTGTGTATGTTGAACAGAGAGAGAGGGAGATTTGGGCGTACCTTCTCCATGGGTGGATGAGCTCGACCCCGAGGCCATGGTGGCCGAGGCAGTGGTGGCGTGGTGGTGGCGGTGGTGCTTCCCGCCGCTGCTGCGCACCCAGATCGGTTAGGGTTGTAGGTGGGGGTGGCGGCGGCACGGTGAACCTCGTACCCTGTGCCTCGGCCCCCCACCTCTTTATATTGGCGCAGCGCGACAGGGGCCCACCGACCATTAATGGGTCGGGCGCCCCCGATCAGGGCGCGATCACAGGGATCGTTGTAGCCGTTGGGCTGCAACGAAGGAGATCATATCTAACAGTGGATTCTTGCTTTTTGGATGAGAAACGTGAACGAATCGCCATCAAGAGGAAGAAAAGGCAACGCATATACGAAAGTGGATTCACGAACATTCAATCCCACTACCTCACTCATTCTCAAACCCCACCCAAATTATTCTCCTCCATCAACCAACATGAGAAAAAAAAACTCTGCTATTTGCATTTCTTTTCCAAACAGCAAATACAACTCTTCACGATAATTAAACATCATATGAAGCTCACATGAAGTCATGAACTCGAGTCATCCCTACACCACCAACAGTCTAACTACGGCAAACTAGCACATACTCGCTCCGTTCTAAAAAGGATGACTTCCATTTAGATACATCCACTTTTGTACACATGGAAGTCATCCTTTTTAGAATGGAGGGAGTACATGATATCTCTCCACAAAAAGAACAATTATACTACACAAAGCAGCAGCAACAGACGGCAATAATGCATGGCGAAATCAGAATCAGGAGCCACATAAATACTGGCTAAGAAGAATTCGCCATCGGGTTGTCTTGGTGCTTTGCAAAGTTGGCAGGGTTCCTCATCACCGCAACCAATTTGGTGCACACAAGGTCAGGTCACTGTAAAAGAAACTACAGGAGTAGAACAATATAGCCCACAACAGCTCTACACAAAGCCCTAAAGCAGCAAATACAGTGATAGAAAAAAGTTATGTTTTGACGAATTATAGTTTTATGTCTTAACAGAAAATAAAATAGCCCAACTTTTTCTAGGCATGATACTTCTTTCAATGTAGAAAAGGGAAATTTGAAAAAATGATGTACTACCCTGAATCATAAATAACATCTCTAGTAATCTAGAAGAAGAATATCATCAAACATGCCATGTCCAGTAGCCTCTAATGATCATACTGACCAGATTTCAGATTTCAATACACATCACAAGTATGTGTATGTGTTGAGAACATTCATTCAAACTAAGCCAGACCTTCCACAACTGCTCTCAAGTTTGCACTCACATACCCCTTATGACCAATCTACTCTACATCTAGACTAGAGACTTCGGAAAGGAACAAGTAGCACTGATGGCACTACTCTTAAGAAGATACTAGTAGGCTTTGGCGTCGCCGCGCCCGTAGATGTGTGTTTTCTTGATTGAGGCAATATTACTTTTTATTGTTGGCACGTATAAACTTTTAATTTCGTGGGCATGCATGGATTCAAAGATGAATTAGATGTGCATGTTGCTATGTTATCCTGGTATGTATAGTGGCAATAAGCAATGATAGTACAATACTAATTAATCGATGCAAAGAGGGGAAGTAAGTATTCAACACAAGTTGCTGTACTATCCTGGTATGTATAGTGCCAGGGAGCAATGCTACTACAAGACTAATTAGTCACTGCAAAGAGGGGAAGTAAATATTCAACGTTTGATGGCTGATATACGGAAGTTCAAATGTTAGGTGACGGCCGGATTTAAACCGACCTGATAGTGCATATTGTTTGCAGTCATAGATGTTACACACCAGTGCATCAGAACTGCTTAATATACGTCGTCCCTACAAGGCGAGTGCATACCATAGTTTGGAGCAATTAAGAGCCTGCCATCTTCGATGTTTCTTCGCTTGTACTTTCCATTCCTTCGTCCTCTTCGTTGATGTCGGCATCTGATGGTTCTGGTGTCGGAGGGGGTGTTGGAGGACATGGAATATCTGGAAAGGTGGCGCTAATGATCACTGCCTTGGCAACTTTGCTGGCATGTCCAGAGACGGATTCTAAGACCTTAATTTCGTCCACCTCGGTGCCGTCACGATATCTTTTTGGAAAGCCGGCAGCGACGCGTCCGACATTGGCCTCTGGATAATGTGCCATCATGAGCGCTAATGCGGTCTTTGCACCCCCTCGGCTGGCTGATCGGAGCTTCTCTTCATGGTTGCTGGCACTCTCTTCAAGGGCGGTTGGTAGATCTCCTATGTTATTTATGCTGGAAAGGTGGACCGGGGAAACCTTGTCAGCAAATGTTTTGCCAGCGGTAACAATCTTGTTCAGAAGGTCGGCAAGCTGGTAGATACGTTCAAGCCTTGTTTCTGAGTTCAGGTTATTGCCCAACCCTGCAGGAACTGAAAGACGAAAGTTTCAGGAAACAAGTGGGTGAAATAAAATGAAGCATAATGGACAGAGGGGGTACCGATTAGGCCGTTGTCTCGTCCAAGCGATGGCCAAGCTGATTTTGTAGGTCCTCGATCGTGTCAGCGTCTTTGGTCGCTCGATTTTGTGCGGTGGACTCAGCATCGGCTATGTTTTTTTGCAAACATTTATTTCTTCTCTTAATTTTTGACTGACATCGTGGAGAATCTTGTTCTGACTACGGAGCTGTTCAATAGTGTCGATGATGCTCTTTGCTCTGGCTAAGAGATCTGCAACAAATTACTCGATGGTTTAGATGTAATCAGGTAGTTGCAGATTTTTAGGTCTCTTTTGATCTATTTGTGAAGAAGATAGAGTAGCTTACCAGCTTCCGTTTGGCGCTCGATCATAAGCTTAGCAATTTCATCATCTTTCTTTTTGAGGGCAACCTCTAGAAAATGAACTTGTTTTTTCTTTTCTGCCAAGGAAGAAGATACTTCTTTATTTATGTCTTCTAATGACTGCAAGAGCGGATAAACGGTTTGTTAGTATAATCTGTAATATTTTAGATGTTGAAAGTTGGTATTGTATGAAGGACTAATGTACGAAGATTGGAACAACGAATTCAAGAAACTGGCTACGCCACAAGAGTTTGTATCGAATGACAGCATTTGTAGGTAGGTAACATGTTACCTGCACCTGCTTTCGCACTATGGAGACGCCATGTTTGAATTGCTCGTGATGGTTTCCAAGGCCTTCTGTTACACAGTCCATATTGTGCTCTATACTGGAAGAAGGGCGTATGGTCTCACCGTCTGTCGATATGGCTTCGCCTTTGTCACAGTGTAAAGACATAGCCGGAACATGGATTATATTTTCTGGAAGAGCTGCATCTGCTTCTTTTGCTGATTTTTGTCTAATCAATGAGTTTATCTCGGGTATATTCACTTGATTGCTAGGTACTCTGTGGTCTACAGAAGCAGGCTCCAATGCTGCAGTGTTTTTATCGATACCTGGAGTTAGCAAAGGAACAGCAGGGCACAGTTTTTTCTTGGCAGGCTTAGCAGGAATCCTTGGTTTTAAACCCTTGTTTGGTTTAAAGCTGAAGACACAAAAGAAGATGATCAGATGATAAGAACAGGCTGGAAAGTAGTAGGTGGTTTATTGAGTGCTCACTCTCGTTTGGCGATGATTATTCCAGTAGACACACTGTTGCTGTTCTGAACTTCTGTGACGGTAGCTGTAATGGGTTGTTTTATCTTTGTTCTTCTTTCCGCTGCATCACCAGAGGAGAGGAGTCGTCTTGCTTGCGCTTTTTAGATGTGTTGGCAGCAGTTTCTGAGAGAGTTAAGTTATATTCTGCTGGGGCAGCAATCTGCAGGGGACAACAAGGAGAGATGAGGATATAACTTGAACAACAAAGGCATCGAGTCGGAGTAAAATGTATGCTGATCTACCTTTGACACCGTGCTAGTGGCGTCGCTCATTGGCAGCGATTCTTTGTACTGCGTAGGAACAGATACCAACTGGTTGAGACGGTTGGTCAGAACTCGAGTTGTGAGGTCTGTTACAAGTACGAGATGAACAATAACGAAGAACGATAAGAAAACACTGCAGGGGACACGAGATTTAACGTGGAAAAACCCCTCCCAACAATGGAGGAGAAAAAACCACGGGCGCCAGCCAGCAACACTTCACTATATCGGGGTGTGATTACAAACGCCGTGGGTTTACAAGATCTGGCTTACCCAAAACGGCGGCTTACAAGATGTATATATGGAGGCATCAAACCCTAGATGCAAGAAACCCTGGATCGGCTGCAGTCCGACCTGGAAGCATCCCCGCGTCGGCGGTACTACCGCTGGGTTGGGCGGTAGTACCGCTGGTGCGGGCTGGTTCTGCTCTCCCACCTCAGCGGTACTTGCGGCGGTACCGCCAGCGGTACCACATGGTACCGGACAAGGGCGTCAGAAGGTCATTCTGGCGGTAGCGGCGACGGCAGCTGGGCGGTAGCGCTCGAGCGGTAGTACCGCTTATCCCAGCGGTACTACCGCTGGAATTTGGATCACCAGAAAAAATAACACTCCACCTTGAGACAAATTCCATCTTGTAGCATGAACTTCAACAATCACCTGAATCAACAAAGAAACACTTGCTGGCGCCAACTAGCCTCTTGGGCTAAACAGTTATACCAACCAAGCTCGAGCAAAGCTCAAACTTGGACACAGGAACAGGCTTTGTCATCATATCAGCAGGATTATCATGAGTACTAATCTTGCATACCTTCAGTTTACCTTCTCCAATCACATGGCGAACATAGTGATACTTAATATCAATGTGCTTTGTCCTCTCATGGAACATCTGATCTTTAGTAAGATAAATAGCACTTTGACTGTCACTAAATAACTGAACGCAAGAATCATCTCCACAAAGCTCAGCAAACAAACCTTTCAACCAAACAGCTTCTTTACATGCTTCACTAATAGCCATGTACTCAGCCTCAGTAGTAGATTGTGCGGGAACATCCTGCAAACTAGCCTTCCAGCTAACAGCACAACCACCAACAGTAAAACATAACCTGTGAGGGACCTCCTCTTATCCAAATCGGCAGCATAATCTGAATCCACATAGCCTACGAGTCCCTCACCAATCCTGCCAAACTTCAAGCAAGCTTTAGATGTGCCGCGCAGGTACCTGAAAATCCACTGAACAGCTTTCCAATGTTCTTTACCAGGATTAGCCATGTAACGACTGACCAAACTCATAGCATATGACAGATCAGGACGAGAACAAACCATGGCATACATCAAGGAACCAACAGCACTAGAATAAGGAACTCGAGACATGTACTCAATATCATCATCAGAAGTAGGACATTGCAAAGCTGACAATTGAAGTGAGAGGCAATAGGTGTACTAACAAACTTTGCATCATGCATATTAAAACGATGAAGAACTTTCTCAATGTATTTTTCTTGACTAAGAAATAGCAAACTAGACTTTCTGTCCCTCTTAATTTCCATGCCTAGTATTTTCTTAGCAGGACCAAGATCCTTCATCTCAAACTCACTACTTAATTGTGCCTTTAAAGTAGTGATCTCTTTCATGCTCTTGGCAGCAATCAACATATCATCAACATATAGCAGCAAATAAATAGGTGATCCATCAACAAACTTCATGTACACACAGCTATCATACTGAGATCTCATAAAACCATGTGCAAGCATAAATGAATCAAACCTTTTATACCACTGTCGTGGTGACTGTTTCAGACCATAAAGGGACCTCTTCAACTTGCAAACAAGATCCTCCTTACCAGGCACAACAAAACCTTCAGGTTGGTCCATGTATATCTCCTCCTCCAACTCGCCATGCAAAAACGCAGTCTTAACATCTAACTGCTCAAGCTCAAGATCATGCATAGCAACAATACCAAAGAAAGCACGAATAGAACTATGCTTCACAACTGGGGAGAATACATCAGTATAATCAACACCTGGAATTTGACTGAAACCTTTTGCTACTAACCTTGCCTTAAACCTTGGAGGCTCAACAGAAGACAAACCTTCCTTTCTCTTAAATATCCACTTGCAGCGGACAGCCTTCTTTTGTTTAGGCAAGTGCACAACATCCCATGTGCCATTCTTTTCAAGCGATTGCATCTCTTCTTGCATCGCACCTAGCCACTTCTCTTTATCAACCGAAGCAATGGCTTCAGTGTACGTAGCTGGTTCAGCATCTTGCTCCACCTGTTCAGCACAACTCAAAGCATAATGAACAATATCACACTCTTCAATTAAACGATTAGGAGGCACAGTATTTCTCCTAGTACGGCCAGTGGCAATAGACCGTGCTTGTTGCTGAACAATAGGCGGTGAAGGTGGAACATCAACATCATCATTATTTTCAGGAACCACAATTTCGTTCTCCTTAGCGTGCTCCACCTGCACGCCAATCTCTGTTGCTCATCATCAGAAACATTAGGAGAATCAATAGCATCAGAAATATCAGTGGAAGGACTATCATAATACATAACAGCCTCATTGAAAACGACATTCCTGCTTAACAAAACTTTCTTAGTTTCAGGGTTCCACAATTTATATGCCTTAACTCCTGAACCATAACCAAGGAAGATGCACTTAACAGCCCTTGGCTCCAACTTCCCATTATCAACGTGAGCATAAGCAGTGCAACCAAAAACTCTCAACTCAGAATAATCAGCTGGTGAACCAGACCATACCTCAATGGGAGTTTTCTTATCAAGTGGAATGGAAGGTGACCTGTTGATGAGATAACATGCGGTGGAGGCTGCTTCAGCCCAAAAACGCCTATGCATCTTTGCATTAGACAACATGCAGCGAGCCCTCGAAATAATGGTCCTGTTCATGCGTTCAGCCACGCCATTCTGCTGAGGGGTGTACGGTATGGTGTGATGTCTTACCATGCCATCGTTGCTGCAAAACTCATCAAATTCATTGGAACAAAATTCCATACCATTGTCAGTACGGAGTATTTTAACCTTCCTTTCAGTTTGTGTTTCTACCATAACTTTCCACTTCTTAAAAGCAGCAAAAACATCAGATTTATGTTTCAGAAAATATGGCCACACTTTCCTTGAGTAATCATCAATAATAGTAAGCATGTAATTTGCACCACCATTAGAAGTTCTACGGGACGGACCCCAAACATCAGCATGCACATAATCTAAAATGCCTTTGGTGGTATGAACGGAAGCATTGAATTTAACTCTTTTATGCTTACCAAAAATGCAGTGCTCACAGAACTCAAACTTACTCAAGTTGCAACCATCAATCAGCTCTCTCTTCGCCAATTCTGCCATGCCAAGCTCACTCATATGTCCAAGACGCTTATGCCAAAGGTTAGTCTTACATTCATCAGAACTAACAGCGGCAGCAATACCAGGCAAAGTGCTACCTCTAAGGACATATAATTTCGCATATCACCAATCAAACCCCGATGATACCTTCAGAAGTTTGTTCCCACCTTTGTACTTGTACCCGTCACAATCAAGGGTACTGAGAGAGATCAAATTCCTCGCCATGGAGGGTATGTGCTTCACTCCTGTCAACGTGCGTGTCATCCCATCATGGGTCTTGATCTGAACAGATCCAATGCCAGCAATGTTGCACTGGTTGTCATTGCCCACACGCACAAAATCTCCAGTCTGCACAGACTCATAAGAACTGAACCAATCCTTGTTACAGCAAATATGAAACGAACATGCAGTATCAAGAATCCATTCATCATCACGTGAAACACATGCAGCAAAAACAGCTAAGCAATCTCCATCAGAACTATCACTACCAGCAACAACAGAAGCCTCACCCTTACCAGAGGCTACGGCAACCTTACCATTACCATCATTATTTTTCTGTTGGTAAGTTCCGTTTCTTTTCTCCTTATTCTGCAGCTTCCAACAATCATCAATGGTGTGATTGGATTTCTTACAATACCTGCAGAACTTGTCACGTCCCTTGGACTTTGAGCGACCTCTGTCGGTCCTACTCTTATCTCTGTTGTTGTTGTAGTGGTAGTTGTCTCGCTGCTCAGGCCTCCCACGGACCTGTAATGCCTCCGCCTTGGAGGACGAACTTTCAGCCTGCACCATAGATTTCATCTTCTCCCTTTGCTGGAGAGCCTCATAAACTTCAGCAAGAGTTAGTTTGTCACGGCTCAACAATATGGTGTCACGAAAATTACTGAAAGAATTAGGCAGCGAGCATAAAAGAAGAAGACCTAAATCCTCATCCTCATACTTAACTTCTATAGACTGCAAATCAGAAACAATCTCTTTCCAGGAGGATAGGTGATCCATTACCGAACCTCCCTCTTGCAGCTTGTGTGAGAACAACTTCATCTTCACGTGCAATCTGCCCGTGAGATCCTTGGACAAACAGATCTCCTCTAGTTTGTCCCATAACTCGGCGGTGGTTTTCTCCTGCAGCACTTCCTGCAGAATATTATTGGACAGATGGAGTTGAATCAACGATAAAGCCTTACGGTCTTTCCGCTTCTCCGGATCGGTCCAAGTCTCCTTTGCCTTCCCGCCGAAAGCATCGATCGCTTCATCCAGATCTGAAGATTGGGCGAGAATCGCCCTCATCTTCACTTGCCACAGAGCAAATCTCGTGGTGTAGTCCAGCTGCGGTAGATCGAACTTCAATGACGACATCTCGCAAAACCCTAGATCAAACACGGGCTCTGATACCACTTGTTATGAGTACGAGATGAACAATAACGAAGAACGATAAGAAAACACTGCAGGGGACACGAGATTTAACGTGGAAAACCCCTCCCAACAATGGAGGAGAAAAAACCACGGGCGCCAGCCAGCAACACTTCACTATATCGGGTGTGATTACAAACGCCGTGGGTTTACAAGATCTGGCTTACCCAAAACGGCGGCTTACAAGATGTATATATGGTGGCTTAAAACCCTAGATGCAAGAAACCCTGGATCGGCTGCAGTCCGACCTGGAAGCATCCCCGCGTCGGCGGTACTACCGCTGGGTTGGGCGGTAGTACCGCTGGTGCGGGCTGGTTCTGCTCTCCCACCTCAGCGGTACTTGCGGCGGTACCGCCAGCGGTACCACATGGTACCGGACAAGGGCGTCAGAAGGTCATTCTGGCGGTAGCGGCGACGGCAGCTGGGGCGGTAGCGCTCGAGCGGTAGTACCGCTTATCCCAGCGGTACTACCGCTGGAATTTGGATCACCAGAAAAAAAATAACAAGGTCCCTGCCAATACGGAGAGGATCTGTCTCTTTGCCAGTATATTCGCAGAGTAAGCCAGCGTTATTTCTCAAAAGCTCTATTCGCCTTTGTAGCCAGCAAAGGACTATATCCACTCCAGTGAGTCTTGGTTTTCCTGACGTTAGTTTCTCGATTCGCTCCTTGATGATACCTAAATCGTTGGGCAGAACTTTGACAGGGCCTTGCACCCAGCTTGGCTGCTCAATGCCCGCGATATTGTTGAAGACAGAAATTCCAATCGATTGGCCTTCTGCTGGGATGTCTTTGCAGTAAAAATATGACCCTGTCCAAGACTTGACGGGTTCCACTTTGGGAACCTTGGGATACCATTTCCTGTTACTACGAAGGTTAAAACTGACGGTTCCACAAACTGCTAGTTTTCTGTCCTTGCCTTGGGTGTGCCGTCCAATACGGAAACAATATTTAAAGAATTCTAAGCTAGGAGGCATACATAAATAACCTTCAAAGAGAGCCTGGAAGCCCGCCACATATAATAAGCTATTTGGTGTTAGATTATGCAGCTGTAGACCGTAGTAACGAAGAACATCTACTAGGAAGGTGGAAGGCGGGAGGCCAAGACCGCGAACAATGTGAGAGGTGAGCATTACTCGTTCACCCCCTTTTGGAGTTGGGATGTTGTCACCTACTGCTGATCTCCATTTGCAGATACGTTTAGGTGGGAGCAATCCTTCTTTCTCCAAATCTTTCAAGTCCTGAACAGAGACATGTGAGGGAATCCAGTATCACGACTCGGGGTCAGATTCTTCCACTTCTTCGTCGTCAGCTTCAGAATCTGCAGCTGCCGAGACTGAGCTCTCTTGGGCGCCGCCGGCTGTGTGGGTGTCAGTGCTATCCGCTCCAAATACTTGCTGAATGTGGCCGGTCGTGCTGGCCCGTAGGACAGAGGAATGGTTTCAGCAGCAGCAGCTGACCCGGAACCGCCTCTGATGCTGGTAACCGAATCGGCCCGGGTGGAGGTCTTTTCAGCGCCGGCAAGAGGATTAACAGACGGGACGGCCGAGACGTGTCCGGCGGCGTCGGCAGGCGTGGTGGCACCCGATTCCGGCCACTTTCCAGACGTTGCCACTACCAGGATAGAGGAATGCATTGGGAAGGATGAGTTAACCGGCAGTGTAGCCGCCCGCCGCCGCTGCTCCCGCCGTCGGCGCCGCAGATCTGCCTATCGCTGCCCTAGCATATGTCACCAGCGCGGCTCCGCTTCTAGCCGTCCTTGCTACGGCGTCTTCAGGTGGCGTCGCCGCCGCTGCATCGCCCTCCGATTCCATGGTGCGAGGAGGTGGCGAGAGGGAGAAATGGAGCTGAGCAAGTGAGTGAGACCTAGACGAGGACAACGAGAGTGGAAAGTTAATTAGCTGGGAGGTGTTGGGTGGTGGGGAGCATAATTTGACGTTTCGACGGTTCTCACTTAACCTGTGCGTTTGGTTGCATTGCCCAGGCGGGCTATAGCTTAGCTAGTTCAGCTCAGCAAAGCCGACATTGCCTATTCCACCCGTTTGGTCGTTATTTGGATTGCTGCCACTATGAACATAAGAAATTCATTTGAACAAAATCTGGTCGATTGATCTAAAAAATCATCTAAGGAGGAGGACTCTGCTTCACGAAACTTCGGAGTGTGAGATAGACTGAAGGGTATAATTAAAGAAGCATCAGAAGAAAATGCACAATTTTGAGGCATTGTACCATCATAAAAACATGGGTGTTCTTTTCATAACATATCTGAATAGAATAGAAGGGTCACAAAATATTGTACTGACCTGTAGCTAAGATAACATGTCCCTATAAATCCAAACATCAAGTAGTAATACATAAGTCCTCTTACATCACCAGAATCAATCACATAAATCTGAACAACCAACACTAATCCGGAAGAAATGTCTTGTACCAAGTCCAGTTTCGAATGGGTAGGCTTAATTATTTTTGCCCTTGCTCTTTCCTGCTATCTCATGCCTAGATTACTGACGGCATCTTTTCTGTCTCCAGCTTCACACGAAAATATCTGGTATGCCAAGTGCCTCAACTTGAGATTCCATCTTTGTTGCTGCCAACCAAAAATACAACTACTTGTAATATGATGAGAAAATAGAACTGCTTAATATATAGCTGCAATTACTCATTAATTTGCTTGAGGTGCTATAGAAAGAAACAGTCATACTCGAAGTGGCCGCAGGTGAAAATGATGAGACATCAAGAGAACCTCTTGGAGATACATCAGTTGTCATCGATATTGAATCAGAGACATCCAAGGTGCGTTGCATAGGGGCCAAATCGACGCATCCAGAGGAGAGATGATGGCGCCATCGTAAGTTGATGAATTTATTAGGAGATAGCTCACATGATAAGCACTACTTGTCTACAGAAAAAAAGAGCACAACTCTGAGCTTAGGAAGGTTAAAAAAAGGATAGTCAGATTAAAGAACAAAAATAAGGGCTCAGGATAATTAGTAATCAACTACTAGTGAATAAAATAGGTTCTCTGACACTGTCCTATGAGTCGATTGAATGGGCAGGCAAACTAATCAATAGACTCGAAAGAAAGTTAACAAATTTAAATACACGGAAAGAGTTATCTAAGATTAAAAAAGATGGAACCCATACAGAGGTAGACATAAAATAGTGGCCACCCGAATCTCAAACTGCACAGTCCATAACTGTGTTCTTCATGTTGTAGTACATGCAAGGCAAGAGTATTTTGGCACACATACAATCATGATATAACTCACTGATGAAATACATTTGTGTGATATCCGAGAAGTAGAGATAACGCTAGGCGATGACAAAAATCGTATTAGCCAAAGCAAAGAAGTAGTTGCAGCAGTATTACCCTCTTCCTGTTAAACATGCTAGGATGATGTTCTCTGTTCATAGACAGAGACAAACAAATAAATCATAGACCGATTGCTTTGTAAGCCGGCTGATGAAACTATCTTACCAATCCTAATTTTAGACACAATTTTACTAATCCATTAGAAAAACATTTTAGTTTTCTTCATAGTATGGTCATGAGCACTGAGTAGCACATAAGGAAGAAACTACACTAAATCATCACTCTATTGGTATAGAGAGAAAATGCAAACACGAAACGTGCATCACTAAAGGGGAAACTGTAAAAGATCATACAATCAGAACTATAATGGCACGTACCTTGATGCTTACTTTTCATGCCCTACGAGATCTTCTTGGCGATCTTGGATAGGAAAGGATCAGCACAACCTCCTTTACAGACCTAAAAGTACAACAGGGACTATTTCCCAGGCAAAATCAAACAATCGCAAGCAATTAAACTGGGTAATATAGCTCTTGGCAAAAGAGCACAATGATCCAGAAGCTTCCTGTTCAACCTAAAACAAAGGTAAATGGCGACGTCATTGTGTCACAAAGTACAAATTTAGCACACGTGTTATGGTATCAATTAGACCAGAGACATCTATGTCTGCATCACGTGTATTTACTGTAAGGTCTAAATTATCAGGAGTATACTAAATTAGTAAGCATTAAAAAATAATGCGAAATCTAGTCCATTTGTGTGGTTTTGTAGACAAGAAGATGCTCGTACCCATTACTACAAATTGATTCATAATGGTGCACCAGTGTAGAAGCAAAAGCATTAAGCAGCCGTTTTTAGCGAATCCCTAAGCGCCTATTTAAGAAACAAAATTTTACCTCTACAACCTGTAAAGGAACGTATCACAAAAATCACATATCAATTTTTCTTCTTAATGGTGGTATTGTAATTCGGCCAACAGAGAAAAGCCAAGCATGAAAAGTTTTAACTAAATATTTGGAGAAGGAGCAAAGTATCTTCAGAGAAGAGGAACGGTGAAACGTCCAGACCAAGCTATCCTGGTACAGTTCTATAAGTTTGGTTCAAGACATTACTGAGAAAAAAATAACGATATTTCAGAAAATACCGGCATAATCTTCTTATGGGCAATCGTAAGCGAAAGCAGGGGAGTAATACCAATTTTAGACTGGACATACCACTTTTTTCTTCTCCTTGTGCGCCTCTTGATAGATATGGCAAAAGAAGGGATCTTAGTTAACTTTCTTCTATTATGGCAAGTTGTCATGAAAACATGAAAACGGCAATGATGAACACTGCAACCCTTTTTATTCATCACTAAAAAACATGCTAGGATACCGTTCTCTATGGAAGCCTAAATAGAAAGCAAGAAACTGTCACAAATAGCATGGGATGTCGAATTGTAAAGTATCTTACATTTGCTAATTTCTGAATCAGCATCTTCTTCCATTTGTGCATCTCCTTCCATGAGCTGCCAATCCATGTTGCTCTATACCCATGATTGAATCACACTCTGTTGTGTGCCCAGAACGTGGTCAGACTGAAAATCCATAAAGAACTCCAACCTACAAATTTAAATAACAAGGTGTTCAATAAGTTACAATTGATTTGCATCCTAAACCTAAAAATTTCTCACAATCTGCACGATTTCGTTCATCAAATTGCACAATTATTTAACTATTCTTGTAACTGACAACATCACATCGTGAAATCAAGAAATCTAATACAGTTATACGTCGATCAGAACCCAAAATTAAGGGACAAGTTAGGGTTCTTCAGCCCCTGCTAAACCCTAGCAAGCAATGCCAAATTGACAAAAAAAACACAAATTGCAGAGAACTTACCCATTGAACGAGACGAGCCCGTCTGAATGCGCCGTGCTTTCCGCCGGTGCGCCGCCGCCGGCGCCGCCCCCGTCGCCTCCTTCATATCCGGGTACCACCAGCCCTGCTCCGCGCTCGGGTAGGGAAGTCAGCGATTTGGGGTCCGAATCGAGCGACCTCACGGCCGGACCTCCACTGCCTCCGCCGCCGGCGCCGGCGACGCCGGGGCTCATCTCCATCCCCTTATGGCAGCCCGTCGGCCCCGCTCCCGTCCGCACCCTGCGATTTGGTCAGTGCTCTGTTTCTTCTTTCTCGAATGGGTCACGGGCAGGCCCACAAGTCAGATACGTATTAAGCCTTAAAACAGTTATTTGGGCTGGGTGATTAGACAAAAACCTGGGGTTTGCTGCAACAAGTGCTTTGTTTCTGTATTTTGTGCAACAAACGCACCAAACCCTAGTGTTATGTGCAATTTTCTCGCTGTATCCGCACGACATGGCACCGAGGAACAACCGCTTCACGGAGCACCAAGCTTGAGGGCGGCCGCCAGCCGGATCCCCTCCATATGTACGCCTCTCCACCTATTCTCCACCTACCTGCTCTTGCCGCGAGATTTCTCCGCTGCGGAAGCGAAGCTGGAGCGGGGAAGGTGGGAACGCCTCGGTGATGGCCATGTTAGACCGCCGGCCACCGAGGAAATCAGGCACGAGAGGGCTGCCCGGGGAATAATATAGGTAGCGGGCTGGGACAGGGGAGATCGGTAGAGGAGGCAGAGCTTGGCTGATTGAGATCAAGCTATGTGAAGATAAAGATGAAGGGAACAGACGTGAATCAACGGGAGTGAAGTCAAAGCCGTGCCGTAGGACAAATCCACTATGAACGTGAGACAAAACTGAAGCTGAGCGGGGATTGAGTGCGAAGAATGGGAGGTTTTGGAGACTTTGCTGCAGAATGTTGTGTTGGGTCGTGGGCCGGACAGGGTGAAATGGGCGTTGTCGCCCAAAGGGGATTTCTCTTCAAAATCTATTTACAACATGATTTTGTTTTCGGGTGTAATAGATGTGGGGATTGTGGAAATGTGAAAATCATATATGCCGTTAAAAATCAATTTTTTTTGCTTGGATGTGTATGAGGGGTCGTATACATGTGAAGGTGGAGTTAACCAAAAAAGGGTGGTGGTGCTGTCGGGAGTAAAATGTGTGGGGAGGCTGAGACTATGAAACACCTCATTTTTCGTTGCCCTATTTCACATTTTAGCCGGTGGGTAGCTAGGGAGGCTATGAGCTGGGATTACACTCCGAATAATATACAGGAATTTGTTAACTGTGGCATTGGTGTTATAGGACGCAAAACGAACTTGATCAACTGGATGGTTTTTGGGGCCTGTGCTCGGGCGATCTGGACCTGCCGTAATGAATTTTTTAAGAACAGAATTCCTTCTTCTCCCCTGCAGGTCATCTACAAGGCGGTCTCCCTCCTATCACAGTGGTTGATGCTGGTGCCGAAAAAGTTTAAGGAGGAGGCCACGATGATGCGAGACAAGTTAAAACATAAAGCCCGCGAGTTGCAGCTCATTTGTGTGTGCCGCCGAGGAGTTGGATGATGCCTCTGCTGTAGCTTGTTTCGTTTTTCTTTCTTTAGTCTAGTTGTTCTCTCTTGCTTATCTCTGTAATAAAGTAAATTTGCGGTGGTGATGCCGGGTGCGATTTCTATGGGTGTGTTGGGCTTTGGTGGTAAGAGGTGGTGTTGTTTTATTTTCGCGTGCGTGTGTAAAAAGACTTATGTGAACTTTCTAATAAAGTTGGGCAATAGGCCTCTTCCCTAAAAGCGCGAGAGCGTCCGAGGAATCGCAGACACCGGCAGAACCAACGCAGCTAGCAACAACAATCATAAATCAAAACACAAGTCTCACAACCAAAACTAACGAAGGGAATAAATAAAGTCGCAAACTCACATACCCTCCACAGCTACACCCGGCCTCTTGCCAAGGCGAATAGAACGATGGCGGTCAGCAGGCATAACAAAAGACTCAACGGAAAGCAACGAAGACCGCACCGTCCGCCGATGAGTACGGCAGATGACATGAGCAATCGGAGGCGGAAACAACCCGCCAATCTCAGCATGAACTGACTGGGGCCGCAGCAAAAGCGGGCGCAAAGAGGGAGCCGCAGAAACCGGTGAGTAACCCGACGGCGGATGCAGCAAAGCATCAACACCGGCAGGAACGGCGTGAGGTCACATCGAAGGAGAAGGAGAACAAGAGACCTCAAACCCCAATGGAGGCTCCATCGCAGCATGAACATCAAGGCGGCGAGCACACGATGCCACGGAAAGGAACACAAACGGAGAAGGGCCGCAACAAAAGCGGGCATACAAAGGAAACCAAAGAAATAACCAACATGGGCACCTGCACCGGAACACCACCACGCAGCAAAAAGGAAAAAATGGATAATTCCTGAGACAAACACAGAACAACAAATCCGCAGACGCAAAAGAACGGGCCCAGCCGTATCGGCTGAAAAAGACAACCGAGGCAATCATTGGAAGTAGAAACGGGAGACCGGAGAAACCTGAGAACGGAGCATGGGAAAAAAAAGGCATAGACGGAGGAAAGGTCAACCGGCGCAGCAGCAAGGAACAAAAGGAGCCTAACGCAAACAAATGATCTGTAAATTAGAAGAGACAAAATCATCTCAAGGCAACGGAAACAGTCAAATTGACAAGCCAAGCAAACAGACAAAGGGACGCGCTAAGAAACGACGAATTACGTACGTACGCACATATAATGAAACAGACACAAAGGACGGGAAAGTCGTACCTCCAAAATTAGGAACAAACCAAGAACTACCAGATGGCGACCTAGAAACTGGTTAACCCAACAACCGGCTACACCCGAATGACAAAGAAGAAGTAAAAGAAACGAGGTACCGGCTAAACCCACTCAACAACCAACTGGAACCGGACGGGAACAAAGGAGTAGGAGGGGCGAAGGACCGGCTAAACGAAGGAAGTACCCCGTCACAGGCAAAGAAAACGAGAGCAGGGGAAACCGGCAAGGGCAGATACAGAAAAAACAGAAAGAACCTAACACAAACAAAAAATAACTCACATCCAATGACTGCCATACATGCTACATAAACGCATCAACGTGGAAACATATGATAGGCTAGAGACACAACGAAGAGGAGAGAGTCGCTTGAATCGCTGGAAACCGACGCACTTTATTATAGCGTACGTAGTATTTACATCCGTTCAGCACAAGGACTTGACCAAGCATATTAACTATAATAAGGGAATTGTACCATGCATAGAGGATACAGATCGAGGAACTATTTGAGTGGAAATCCTTACCATCTTGAAGAGCCGCCATAACATCTGGATCACCGAATGCTGCCATCAGGTCAGGGTCATGTTCAACAACGAAGTGGAGAAACGAACTTTATGCAACTAACTGTCATTTTTTTATTTTTTATTTTTTATTTCCGCAAAAAAAAAAACAAAGAAATATGACAGTTAGTTGCATAAAGTTCGTTTCTCCACTGTCTAAGAGTGGGTTACAATACAAAATAAACACGATAAACGATTTCAGGATGTCATCCATGCCAACAGAAAGGGGAGCACCTCCAGCTCCAGGCATACCACCCATCATTTCTCAAGACATAGCACCCCCCATTCCTGCAGCCTGCAGGCATATCACCTCCAATTCCTCCATCTCATACCACCAGGGAAACCACCGCGCGTTACTCCAGGCCTACAACCCCCAATTTCTCCAGGAAAGCCATCAGGCTGCTCGTTGGCTCGACAATGTCGTAAACTTGTAACGCCAGACAAAATCAAGACCTTCTCCTCTGCATCTTCAATCATCATGCAGATACAAGCGCGCGCAATATGGTAAAAGAAATATTTTTCAATTCATTACCTATTTTTTCTGTTCCCTTTAAATAGGAACAACATTGCAATCATCTATCAGTAGAACCATCATTACTTTGCTCCGACTGGAACATGTGCTAGAAAAAGAACACCCCAGGAAGGAAAGTGAATTATAGGGCACACACATGAACAAAGAATGAAGGGACGATCGAACAGGCACATCCACTGATCCACACAGAGCAATTCGCGCCGCCGCCTGCTGCCCGGCACTCTGCATTGGTGGCCCACGAGGGCCGGAGATCAAACAAAAAGAATACTGACCGCTAACATGGCCTAACGCAGACGGACATTAAAGCAAACACCTTGCGCGAACCATACCCTAGAAGGGAAGAGCACACCAAGGTGCGCTGGGTAGCCCCAGGCCACAGCCAAGGACGAACAATACCTCAAAACGCGCCGACGGTCGATCTCAGGGAGGCGCGCGCGGCGGGAGAAGGCAGCAACGACCATGGCCCTAACGTCGAACTTAAACAGAGGAACACATAAGTGCTGCTCTTAAAACACTCTTGAAATTTGGCTTGAAGCCCTAGCCCTCAACGGCGGCCGGCAGTCAGGCGTTGAATACAGGCGTACAGAACTCCTTGCTATGCTGAACTAGCTAGAAGACATGTGATGGATCATGGAACATGCAAACTGTGTGGATATGGGGATGAAACACTATACCATACTTTGCTGGAATGTGTCCATGCAAACCAATTTTGGATGGCAACGACTGATCACTATGGGTTCTCAATCCCGAGACTACACCCAGCGACGTGGATGCAGGACCTGATGCTAGGTTCGTATCTAACAGATGATCAGCTGCCAATAGCGAATTAGCGATCACGTTTCTTTGGTGCATCTGGACGAGCAGGAACAAATATGTTCATGGGGAGGAGCAGTACAAACCATTGGGCTCTATGCAGCTTGTTGAGGAACAGATAACTTTGCTGGAACTGCCACCGAAACAAGCAAAGATACAAAAGCCAGAATCCAAATGGCTCAGACCACCAACGGGCCGGCTGGAGCATGGTGAATACAATTGGATCCATTGACTGCAGCTCTCGGGCAGCTGGGTCGGGATACATTATACGGAATGAACATGGAGAGTTCATGGAGGCCGGCTGCCGACTACACTGTTTAATCAAAGATCCTTTTTTGAGTGAGTTGCTAGCGAGCAGGGAAGGCTTAGAAGCTGCAAAGACATTAGGGCTCCAAAAGGTCATTATTCAGAATGACTGCAGCAATCTGGTTGACCTCTGGCAGGAGGGGCAACAAGTAAAATCTGAAGGGGCTCATGTTTTTCGTGAGATGAAGGAGATGTGTGAAAGCTTTCAGGAAGTCAAGCTTCTGTATATTGGTAGCGATGCAAATAAGGCGGCACATCTGTGTGCCAGAGAAGCTTAAAGCGTTTTAGATTGGTTTCGCTTTGATGTAATACGTGGTTTTCTGGCTGAGATTGTTCAGTCTGAACGTAACCACTATCCCGTTTAATAAAGCAGTGGATTACAATAAAAAAAACAAAGAACAGAAGCGATCGAACGATCTGTTTTTTTTTCTTCTGATCTCTCCGTGCGTTATTGGGCCTGATAGGCGTCTCCGGAATGAGCTTCTAGTAGCTGCCATATTGGGCCTGGTAGTTGTCTTGTACTACTATCTCTGTTTCGATATATGAGATTTTTTTAGCTTTCTTCTTATTTGGATGTAGCGACGTGTTTAATGTGTAAATACACTTATTTTACGTGGTATGTAGTTCATATTGAAATATCTAAAACAACTTATAGTTTGGAACAGATGGAATAGACTACTTCATGGACTTAGATGATGATTGTTCTTGATATTTACATGTTTTACAGATGGTGCAAAGGCAATAGGCATGGTTCTAAAAATTCTAAACATGTACGATGGTTATGTAAACACATCAAAACAGAGCAATGCGCGCCCTCACCTGCTGCGGTTGGCACTCTGTGTTGGCAGCCCGCGAGGGCCTGCTACCGGATGCATCCATTCAAATCAAACAGACAAAAACTAAGAACCAGAGCCAGAGATCAAACAAAAAGAATACTGACGGTTAACATGGCATAACGCAAACGAACATTAAAGCAAACACCTTGCACGTGAAGCATACCCTAGAAGGGAAGAGCAGACCATGGTGTGCTGGGTAGCCCCAGGCCACAGCCAAGGACGAACAATATCTCAAAAACGCGCAGACGGTCGATCTCAGGGAGCGCGCACGGCGGGAGAAGGCATTAACGACCGTGGCCCTAACGTCGAACTTAAGTAGAGGAAATATAAGTGCTGTTCTTAGAGCATCTCCAACTGGCGCTCAAAAACGTGGCACGATCAAATAAGTTTACAACGCCATTTTAACAATTTTAGCGCGCCGTGGCCGATTCAGTTTTCTAGACGCAAAAAAATATAGAGAGCAGTACAGCAGACGCACTAAAAAATAGACATGTTTAGCATACCCAGAGTTTAGCACTGTTTGCTGATCTGCACTAGCATGTACTCTCCGTTGATCTCTCCGTGCGTTATTGGGCCTGGTAGGCGTCTCCCGAATGAGCTTCTAGTAGTTGCCATATTGGGCCTGGTAGTTGTTTTGTACTACCTCTTTTTTATTTTTTTTCTTATTTGGATGTAGCAACACGTGTTTAATGTGTAAATACACTTATTTTACGCCGTATGTAGTTTATATTGAAATATCTAAAACAGCTTATAATTTGGAACAGAGGGAATAGACTAGTACATGGAATTCGATGATTGTTCTTGATATGTACATGTTTTATAGCTGGTGTAAAGGCTATAGGCATGGTTATAAAATTTCTAAACGTAAGCGACAGTTGTGTAAACACATGATTGACATTAAGTTAAACATGTGCGATAGTTTTATAAACACACACGACATATGTGTTTTGTAAACACTGCCGGAGGTATAAGCCAGGATAGGAGAGGGTACGTGGCCGCTCTCCGGATCTTAGGACCATCTCTGACGCTGACGCGGTAGCTGCCTAGACGTTTCCGACACTTTTTTCTGTCGTGCAACGCTCGGGACAATTAACACTACCAAACTCTGGGCATGCTACTGCAGCTGCAGTGCGCTTGCAGCTTTGGACATCGGTCTTTGTCACGTTCGGTCAGATGTGAAGCAAAAGCACAACACTTTTACGTAATTTGCTAATAATTAACTCTGTTCCAAAAAGACTCTTAGCTCTTGAACTCCACTGCTCCAGGTTTGTTTTTTAAATCAAAAAATTTATTTTTCCACCTTAGAAAATTCTGAAAAAAACAAGTATATATCTACTATGTACGCCCAATTTTCAGAGAAATGTCTTTTCATACATGATCTATATAGAAAAGGCAAATCTACTAAATAAAATGAGTTCTTTTTCACCCTTTTCAGATCATGATTTTGTGATTTTTGTGTGGCCTACAATATACCTTATTATTTAGTGAAACTTTCCAGATATGTAGATAACATCTATATGTATCCACGATTTTTGTTGGTTTTTTTAACTTTGAAATACCATTTTGAATATTTTTTATAAAGAAGGAGCACTGGAACCGGGAGCCCTCCCTTAAAGCTTTAGTACTATTTCCTCAAGAAAACACAGAGGCGGTCTCCGTCTTCTCTATTTGCCACCCAGGCAACAATCGGAACTTACACTAGTAGGGAAAACGCTATATGTGGCGCACAGATTTTGCTCATCTGTGGTGCACGGCGGTGCGCCACTACTGGCATGCCAGTGAGAAGTGGTATCTGTGGCGCACAACCCAGGTAACTCACTTTACCTGTGGTGCACCAACCTGTGCGCCATAGATAGCCCATTTATGTGTGCCACAGGTATATTTCGTAAATTTAATTTTTGCTACACCGTATTTCGTATTTGTACAGATATAAATTATATCAAAACACAGGCAGTAGACATTTTGGTACAAGTATTCTCTCTCCTACAATGTTATCCGGGGAAACAATACCTGTGGCGCACATTTTAATTTGTACGTCACAGGTAAATAAATACCTGTGGCGCACATATTTATTTATGCGCCACATGTATTCTCTCCTCCGTTGGCATCCTGGGAAACCTTATGAGTGGCGCACCAAAATAAAGTGCGCCACTGATATGTTTCTCCCTATAAGCCTTTTCCTACTAGTGTTAAGTTCCGATTGTTGATGTTTTTCGAAAAGGCCAGAACTATGGGAGTGGGGATGTCGCCATGTCGGGTATGCGCTCGGCGTTGTTGTAAGGTATGTAAAGTTAGAGTTTGGTTTTGATTTTCATAGTGGCAGGTGGTGGCGATGATGACACATTGGAATAAGATCTCTCCGACTTCTCTCTACCTCGTCAACGTTTCAGCATCGACGAAGGGCCGGAGAGGGTAAATGTTTTTAGATCTGTTAGTTTCCCTTAGATATTGGCAGTTGGTGTGTCATTCTAAGGGATGCCCTTTGCTGGTCGGTGGTGCGATATTTTCGATATCTTCGTTCGTTTGGATATGCGGTAAGGTTCGGTTTTTCGAAACCTCAAGATTGGTGGTGAAGTATTGTAAGGCTGTGCTGTTTGGGGGTGTGTCCCCGTCCGATGTTCCATAAACGGCTATTCGAGTCTTCAAAGGCTTGGTTAGCGAGAGTGTTCACTGCATGTTTGTACCTCCGGCAGCCATGGAACGATCGAAAAATGAAGACGAACTGTATAATTGTCAGTGTATTTTTTTAGAATATTAGGGGTCGCTCCCCGGCTCCATTATTTTTCATAGCGAAACCACGTCGTTCTGGCGAGACATTCTGCCCAACACAGGTTCTAAAAATAAAGGCATCGTGTTGCATCGAGTTGTGTCTAACTTATACTAGCTATTGTGTTTATAAATGTCTACTTTGTATTAGCCGCTGTTTCTCTTTATAAATATAAGATACTCCATGTGTTCCTAAATATAAAATGTTTTAAATGTTTCACATGTTGACTAGATGCGAAATGAAATGAGTGAACAAATACACTAAAACATTTATAGATACATGTGAATTTGAAAAAACTGAAACATCTTACATTTAGAACGGAGAGAGTACAAGATACTTTGTGTGTTTTTTCTAAAAGAAATTGTACTATTGCTTTGTCTATACAAGACGTTTGTCGTGATTGCTTGGAAAGACGACATAGAAAAAGATAAAGGAACCAGCGAGAGACGCAAGGGAATCGTTCCATTTCACCGGCAATCCCACCAACCTTAAAGAGTATCAACTAAACTAGTCCGACAAGGACACGAAGCCGCCAACTAACCAATATACTCTGCTAGAACGAATCTTGAATGATTACTTGTATGACCATGCTATGATCGATCTTGCTTGCCTGTTGTGTTCTACAGTTTTCTATACAACGATTGCGTCAGCAACACCGCCGACACGCTCGCTGAAGCGGCCGCCGCACGCGTTACGAGGCTGGTCGACAGGCGACTCGGCGGCGTCCGTGAACCACGGACGCCAGAGCGCGTCCACTGCGGCGAGCCTCCTGTCCGGCCTGCAGGCCAGCAGCCCGCAGAGGACGTCGAGACCGGCGGCCGACAATGCGGGGAACATCTCCCGGAGCCGGCTGGGCGGCCTGCTCCGTCGGCAGAGCGGCGAACCGGCGCGCGGGAGCCGCACGAAGCAAGGCCAGTCCGTCATGTCGTCCATGCCGACCGTGTCGAACACCCGGTTCAGCTGGTCCATCTCCGACCGCCCCGGCAGCAGCGGCACGCCCGTGAGGAGCTCGGCCATGATGCAACCGAGCGCCCACGTGTCCACCCCCGCGTCGTACTCCCGTGACCCAGCAGGAGCTCCGGCGCGCGGTACCACAGCGTCACCACTGGGACGTGTAGGGCGCGTGTCCCTTGGCGGTGAAGCGCGACATCCCGAAGTCGCAGATCTTGAGGTTGCCTTGGCCGTCCACGAGGACGTTGTCCGGCTTGAGGTCGCGGTGCAGGACGCCCAGCTCGTGCATCGCCGCGGCGCCGTCCAGGAGCTGCCGCATGAGCCGGCGCGCCTCGGCCTCGGGGAACGGGCCGCCGCGCTCCCGCATGACCTGCGCCAGGCTCGGCCCGACGTACTCCATCACGAGGAACGCGCCGGCGGCGTCGCGGTGCGCGGCCCGCAGCTCGACGACGCACGGGTGGCCGCGGCACGCATCCAGGCACCCCGCCTCGCGGACGAGGTCCTCCGAGAGCTGGTGGTCGTCGTCGCCATAGCGGCCGCCGCGGAGGCGCTTGATGGCGACGGTGGCGCCGGTGCGGCGGTCTCGGGCCTTGTAGACGACGCCGGCGGCGCCGTCGCCGATCTTTTCGAGCCTCTCGTAGTGCTCCATTGCTTTCGGGTGGAGGTGGTTCGGGTGTTCTCCTCGGTTTCTCTGGCGGCCTATGCGCGCGCGCGGTCGTCGTGGCTGCACGAGTCGAGCTGTTTTATAAGTCACAGCTTGACAACTCGCTTTCGGTTTGGCAGCCGCCGAGAGCAGGTCTACGTTTGTCAGGTTAACCAGTAGACGCGTTGACTGTTTTCCATCTTTCACATGGTTAGTTAGTTAGAATTAGGCGGGCATTGTTTGTTGTGAGCCACCGGGAAACGGCAAGGGAGGCTCTGTCTACCGCGCATGTGGGTGACGACTAATAGCCGACGGCGATGGTTCGGTGCAGCAACTTGACAGCTCGCTAATTTTTTAGATTGATGTGTAGGAAAACAAGGTTTACTAAATTTTTTGTTAACTAGCAAATGTGATTACACGTCACGTTCTCTAGTTTAACTTAACACGATGTTCCATCCTTGTCACCGCTTGTCGTCTTTTCCGCCCTCCCTCGTTGATTTTTCATCGTAATAATCGTTGTCTTTTATCTTATTTTGTGCATGTTTTGTATTTTTTCTATTTGATTTTTTAATGTAGTTCATTGGTTCACATTTTTTCATTTTTTTTGTGGTGGTTTGGGTGTATTCTAGCTTTGAGTTGTGAAAGGGCAAGTCCCTAAATTGTATTTTGGTTAAGATGACACACGAATTAGGGAGGATTAATGTTATCTCTAAGTGAATACTCAGGTTTTAGTCCGCCCATGTTGATGTTGGTTATTGGATGGAGGCCCCTCATTTTTGGATGATCAAGTCGCGGTGGTTTGTTTTTATGTTCTCTATTTACTTCCTTGAGTCGATAGGATCACCGCACTATTAAGAGGGGTAACTTGTGGTTCTCTTTGGGGATGAACTCTTGATCACATGCCATACATCCCAGTTCCAATACCCATTCCATTCATACACAAAATAAGAGAGAAAGATATACGAATCACTTGGAAGATTGATCATTCTGCAGAAAGTGACTATCCGGTATAAAATCCGGAATATTCCGGATCTGGTACCGGATTGACCCGGAAAGAATTACGGGTTAATTCCGGGTGAGTTCCGGTGAGCTCGGGGCGAATCCAGTAGCCTCTGGCTAAGCCCGGAATCCGCCCGGTACCAGACCCGGAATTGGTTCCGATGAATCCGGTTCGAGACCTGGAAAATTCCGGAATCCATACAGGATTGCCCAGTTTCTGTGTAACGGTCAGTTTTCTAAGTGCCTAGTATATAAGCCCACCTCTTCTTCTTCAAGAAGTAAGTCAACCAGCTCCAAAAACGAAAAAGGAAAAGCTCTCTCTCCTCCATTGTTGTTGACCACAAAAGCTTCAAGATCTCTCTAGCCCTCCAACCAAACTCAAATCCCTTTTTGGAAAACCAAGAGGAGGTCTAGATCTTCGATTCCACCGAGACAAAAGTGATTCCCCCTTGAGTTCATCAAGTTGCTTTGTTACTCTTGGGTTTGTTAGGAAACCCTATGCGGCTAGGGTCGCCCGAAAGCTTCCGTGTTGTGGATTGTGCTTCGGGAAAGTTTGTAAAGGTTCGGAGGTCGCCTCAAGACCTACCAATAGTGGATTGAGCTCTTTCTTCGTGGAAGAGGCTCAAGGAGAAGAAGGTGAGCCTTCGTGGTGTAGGGTAACCTTCGTGGTATCCCGCACCTCTCCAATGTGACGTACTTCTCTCCCAAGAGAAGGAACACGGGTTACATCTTCGTCTCCGCGTGCCTCGGTTATTTCTATCCGAGCTCTTTCATTATTGTTATTACTCTTGTGATAGTCTTCGTGCTTGAAGTATTGTATTGCATCATATAGGTTGTTTCACCTAGTTGTTAGGTACACTCTATTTATCCGCATAGCCTAAAACTTGTGAAAATAAAAATAAAATTTGTAGAAACCTATTCACCCCCCCCCCCCCCCCCCCCCCTAGGTTACCATCTCTATCTTTCCAATTGGTATCAGAGCCAAGGACTCTTTTTAAGGCCCGCACCACCTAAAGAGTGAGATGGGTGATCTTACGGAGGAGGAAAAGCGATGGTCCACTCGCGAAGCTTCCCTCATGGAAACCATGAACAAGCGCATGAACGAGCAATTGGATTGATGTGTATTAAATTTATGTTTTGATATATACCGAAAAACACCAAAATCTAAATAAGAGCATCTTGTGACTGTCGCAAAATTATGGTACAGAAAATCACACATACGTGTAATCTTTCAATTTATGGAGAGTAGGTGTTCTGATATTTCAAAAATAAAGTCATGCCATATATTCGATAAGCTTGTTTACTTTTAACCGAAGGTAGTGTTATTTTAGTATATATTTTTACTCTGTTCCTAACATTTCTCATTCTTTATAGTACAATCTCAGTGACTGATACTTGTTTTTCTTCTAATGTAAAAGGACTACATGGACTTACATGGCTCATAGTTTTATTTAACATGTAATTTTAAAAAGATATCTAGATGTCACATAATATCAATATTTTAGTCAGTCACCAAGTTATTTTAAGTCATCTCACAAATAATTTTGTTAAATGCATCACAACACTCTAGCCATCATGTTATTTATCGCTCTTTGCCGCATCCTCATGATAACCAATACATTTTCTTGATTATTTGATTTGCATGATTTAACTCTCTCCCTGCCAAACTCACTCTTTAGTTCCTCTTCTTGGACTTTAGTTCCTCTCTATACAGGGAAATAACCGAGTAACTATAATCACCCCGCCTCAGCACTTAGCTCAATCCCATGTATTTTATGCCCCTACTCAACTCTCCTTACTTAGCTCTAACTTTCCAGTTCTCCTGCATCTGCGGATGATAAGGATCAAGTTGTGGGTGTGCATGGTTATGAAGTTGTTCGACACATCAACCTCTTAGTGCATCGGGATTCGATAGGCGTCGTCACATTGACCTTGATAAAATTGAGAACCCAGGCCATCTATTCCAAAGGCTACCACTACTACTGAGCTTCCATGCCGTCATCTAGATTAGTAGGCTCCTCGACAAAGGCCGCTGGTCCTTGCTTACCACACATACATCCCAACATAATAAGGAAAGTTGTCCCACCGGTGTGAGACCGGCATAACGGCGAGAGGTGCCAGCGGGGCATAGTGATTATTCACACGCTGCTGATTAGGCAACGGTTGACAAGGATCTTGTGTCGGTGTTTGCCTTGATGCTTAATCATAGTTACTGCCTTGGTTCTTCGCGTATCTCAATTGTCTAAGATTCAAGTTTTCAGTACTTGGCTCTACCTATAAGTTGTTTACCTATCTCAGATGTTAGCTTGCTTGGAGTGTGGCTCGATGTGATTTCTATTTCCCATGGATAGGTGGGTTTCTCATGGGGTGTTTATTGAAAATGATGCACCAGCCAACTCAATTAAAGGTCCAAACTGATCAAAATAGGCGGGAAATAAATTTCAAACATTGTTCAGTTATAATATGCAACTTGATTGGATTCTGAAATGGTATGGTATTTTATGGTATTCCCAACAAATTTTTCATATTTAAACGCCTTCTTATACAGAACATTTTCACACTATGATTGTGTGGTGCGATGCTCGTATGGGTAGGAAAGTTATAATATTAACTTATGTTGTGCTTATTTGGTTCATCCGTTCAACTATTTCTGGAAGGGGCCCAACATGCCACAGAGCGTAAGCGGTAAAGGTTCTTCGAGGTGGCACTTTATTGGCTGATTTTTTGTGTCGGTTTTTCCTGTAGGGACACAAGAGACCTCATTTTCGAGAGAATGTGGTCTTGGGAGCTGTCATGGGAGCGAATGAGGTCAAATGGGAGATTTTGGTGTTGTATACATGTGTTGTGTTAGGCCCGGGTCAGGTTGGTGCATATTTAGTTCTTAGGGTTCCAGCCGATTGTTTAGCTTACTTATACTTGATGTAATCACTTGAATATGTTATGTTATTGTTTCTAAAAGGCCATTATCCCACAGTGTCGACACTTCCTACCTTTAGCACTACCTTTTTTTTATAAAAGGGAAATAATATTAATATTGAGATGAAGATAATACATGCGTACTCTACAACAACATATTATCCGCTAATGGTCAAGTGGTAGAGAGGCTATGTGCCTCACGATCCTACAACATGTCTACACTCATATAGGTAAGAAAATGGTGTCGTGTAATAAAGGTTGTTCGCGATGGGTGTATTTCTTCATGCCCATTTCTACGTTGGGTCTCTAAGCAAATGGTAAGCATGACCAACTAGTTCCGATGTAAGCATTTCCTTCTGGATCATCAGGTAACCCTAAATAATACCCCCCTCGCGCTATCTAGACATGATATGGAGGTGGCTTACGGTGACTTTGCTCTCTCTCATCTCTCTGGTGCGAGAACTCGTCCAAAATGCGAGGGAAAACAACACTCCCGGCCCCTATTCCAGTGCAACCATTTCCAAATCGGCGCACCCAAAATCCATGTCATGGCGGCGCTCCACCCGCTCCGATGTGATTTCTATTTCCCATGGATAGGTGGGTTTCTCATGGGTGTTTATTGAAAATGATGCACCAGCCAACTCAATTAAAGGTCCAAACTGATCAAAAATAATACCACTCTGCACATGCCATATAGCTCATAATAAAGCACAAGTTACTATTCTTATGTCAGCTTTGTCTTTGTTTGCAACAACATTAAACCAATTCCCAAACAAATTTGTGATATTAGTTGGAGGAGTAATATTAAAAGCCATATAAACAACGTGCCAAATAGTTTACCCCAAGATTACAAACAAATGTTGAATTGTTTCATCTTTGTCACATAAACAACACCGTGCATTACCCTGCAAGATTCTTTTGAGTCTTGGTTATTATGGGTGTATTTTTATCTCCAAAGGTATTGGGGATGAGAGTGGATTTGGTGAAATCTTTTCCTTAACCCAATTAATGTTTTCAAATTTCCACAATCAGTTTTCCACCCAAATACACTAGTATGAGGTAGAGTTTTTAATCTATACTAAAATGAGGCGGTTCGTGGAGAATATCTTGGATTATCGCATCTAAAACCGACATAGTAAATAGACTACTTGGAATTTTCAGCGATTTGAGATAATCCACTCAATTCCCCAAAAATACACTTCCAACACCCTCGAAGTAAACAAGGCTTAGAAAGGTTAACCTTGTTAACCCGGAATGTCCGGTAGAGAAACCAGCTACTGTTGCATTGTTAATATAGTAGTACAAGACGTGTGTCGTGCTCGTGATTGCTTGGAAAGACAACATAGAAAAAGATGAAGGAACCAGCAAGAGCCGCAAGGGAACCGTGCCATTTCACCAGCTATCCCACCAACCTGAAACCAACAGCAGAGGAGTATCAACTCAACATAGTCCAGCATGGACACGAAGCAGCCAGCAAACCAACACACTCAACTACAATAACGAATCTTGAATGATTACGTGCCCGACCATGCTAGGATCTAGCGATCTTGCTTGCCAGTAGATTTTTCTATACAACGATTGCGTCAGCGACACCACCGACACCCTCGCTGAATCGGCCGCCGCAAGCGTTAGGAGGCTGGTCGACAGGCGACTCAGCGTCCGTGAACAATGGACGCCGGAGGGCGTCCGCCGAGGTGAGCCTCCTGTCCGGCCTGCAGGCCAGCAGCCCGCTGAGGACGTCGAGACCGGCGGCCGGCAATGCGGGGAACATCTCCCCGAGGCTAATTAGACAAACATATGTTACTGATTGTGAGAATTAATGTGGGACGAATAAGTAAATATATGGGATTCAGTTTCACAGTGGTTGTACTAGTACGGATCATCGTGTAGTACTCCTACTTGTTAATAAAATGCGACAAGTACAAGCATAATGTGAATTGCATGCTATAACTCTCGCTGAGCACATGTCATTTTTGAAATTGTCGGCTTTATAGGTAGGCATATAATAACGAATTAATGAATTAGTAAGCTTTATAGTGTAAATGTCAGATACTTAATTGTCTATTAGAAGCACAAACATATTGATCTTATCTATTTAGCATGGCGCCATATCCTGATTCTCCTTCTATTGATTCTTTTCTGGTCCTATAAAATGCTTTCATCTCTCCCATGCATCAGCAAGAAACGGAGGAGGATTAAGAAGTACCTTAAAGACAGAGTATATAGGCTTGACATAGATATTCAGTTACATGGCTAAAGCACGCGGAGAATGCACATGTTGGAATAGAAGGTATCAGGAATTCATATGTTTCGAGGATGGAACATGTTTCTACGTCTCATCAGAGTGTCGTAGTGACAACAAAAGCTGGTTCTCGGGTTTGACAAGTTAAACTAGAACTGTACATCGAGACTGCGAGTCAGTACTTGCAAACACGTTCCTTCAGTAAACACAGTTGTTTAGATGACTAAGTTGGTTTCCCTATTCTCTATTGTGTTGTATTTTGTACTTGTGCTTTCGGATTTGCCAGAAGAGTAGTCCTTGTTTAATGGGTTTGGACAAAATTGGGATCCATGCGTGATGAATCAGTATTTTATGGATCCAAAATGGTTCAACCCGCTGGTATAAACTAAGCAGTCTTATTACAGACTCGTGAGGATATGTTCTGTATCTTTATTCTTTTCGTGTTTGATTTGTTTTACTGATAGGGCTCTAATTCTGGCTGAACTTGGGAACAAGCTCAAATAAGAGTAGACCCAATGGAAAGAGAATTCGTTGACTAGTACTACAAAATATAATTGTTGGCACTAATGTGATATGAAAGGCAGGTAATTGTTTTGAGAGACACTGTATAGCTTGTATGGTAAAAAAATGTTTCTTAACTAAAAAGTTCTACTAGTGATGCATCTTGGCTGAAAGTGCTCATGTGAAAGCTATAGACACAGACACGTCGTTGGTTTTTGGGCACGTCTTCACCAGTGTTTACTAAAATGTTGAGAGGTTTATTCATGGTGGAAGTGTGAGAATTAGAGCGAATGATGATATTTGCCATGTTTTTCAAACATGTTTTCAAACATGAACTGCTGCTGCCGCACGCGTCGCCCAGAGATAGGGCTTGCTTTATTCGGTCGCCTCCTAAACACTACGGGACTGAGCTCCTACGCCGACGGCTTTTGGCCGTCGGCAAATGCCCTTAAGCCGTCGGCAAAACCTATGCCGACGGCCACCGTCGGCTCAGCTCGGTCGGCTTAGATCGCCGTAGGCACAGGTCAGCCGGCCGTCGGCATAGACAAAAACCGTCGGCGTAGCTTGTGCCGACGGCCGGGAACGGGCCGTCGGCGAAGATACCGTCGGCGTATGCGTGGTGGGGCCCACGACAGCCAGCTGCTCAGGATGGACATACGCCGACGGCAAAGCTGTCGGCAAAGGTCTGGACACGTGGCGTCATCTGGGAGCGTCTGGCGTAGCTCCCGTCGGCATAGCTATGACCAAAATAGCAGCAAAAAATATCAGAAATTACAGGAAGATCACACATAGGATATATATCATCACAAACATGATCACAAGCAATATCATGAAGCAAAATGCTACATCATAGTGTAGATACACACATAGAGGCAAAATGCTATATCATAGTATAGATACATCAGGCTAAATGTCTAGAGGCCGAAAGCCCTACATCTAGGGCGGCGACGGGGTGTACCCCATATCTGCCGAGGTGAGAAAAGGCGACTGACGTGTGGGCGCAACACTAGAACCACCAGAAGAAGGCGAAGCACCCGGCGAAGCACCACGCGAAGCACCAGGAGAAGGACCACCGGGATGTACCGGCGTGATCTCACGCGAACCCGGCGTAGCAGCACACGAACAACCAGCTTCGGGATCAAACGACATGATCTCACGCTAACCCGGCGAGGCACTACCAAAGTATGACGTCTCCGAACATCCCGGTCCCTACATGTTTGAGCAAGACTTAGCAACTTGCGAGGCGAAGGAAAACGGTAACCAGTGGTTTAGCAAAGAACTTACCGGGGTCGATGAGTAGTAGGTGAAAGCGAACTGGTCCCTTGATGGAAACAGTGCCGACGGCGTAGCTACAAGCATAAAAGAAATAGTAAAAAATAAACATTAAAAATAAAGTTATTTTTGCCGACGGCAATGCCGTCGGCGTAGGCAAGGCTGCAATGTTTCCGATTTCTAAACAATCGTACGGCACTTTCTTAGCCGACGGCAAATTTTTAGCTGACGGCTGCCGTCGGCTGATTTTACCTATGCCGACGGCTTTTTTGGTGGGCTGTCCTCATTGGATTGTATGCCGACGGCCCCGACAAAAAACCGTCGTCATAGGTTGGGGCTGTCGGCATAGATGATCCCTGCCGTAGTGAAAGACGGGCCTGAAGATAGACGAGATCACCACCAACACCCCCCACAAGTGCCTCTGCTACAATAAACGCACGGAAGAGGCTGTCAACATGTTGCTCCATAGGATGTGTGAGATCGGTTGTGTGCCCGATTCCATCTCATACAACATAGTTCTGAAGGCTTTGGGTGACGATAACAGCAGCCAGAGAGCGCTCGATCTGCTCCAGATGACGGCAAAACAAGGAGGTGCCTGCTGTCCCAAGGTGGTGGCATATAACACGGTCATCTATGGATTCTTTAAGGAAAGGGAAATAGGCCAGGCATGCAATCTATTCCATGACATGGCCTGGCAAGGGATCGTGCTGACGTATAACTCGATTATTGATGCGCTATGCAAGGCTAGAGCAATGGACAAGGCAGATGGCTGATAATGGTGTTCGACCGAATAAAATGACATATAATAGCATGATCCATGGATATTCCACTTTGGGAGGTGGAAGGAGGTAACTAAAATGTTCAGAGAAATAACAAGGTATGGTCTTATGCCAAAAATTTCTACTTAGAACTACTTCATGGCCTCCTGTTGCAGCATGGAAGAACCAAAGAAGCTGCAGATTTTTTCGAGTCCATGACTGCCAAGGGCCAGCACAAGGCTAATCTCATCTCGTAATCTATTCTGCTACACTGCTATGCCACTGAAAGATACTTTGCAAAACTTTTTATGCAGCTTTGGTGTGTTTGTTCTTTTGAATTCACTTCTACAAAGTACAATTGTGACGCGTTGTTACTGTATTCTGCTTTCCTAAGTAATACTAAAAATCACGATGGAAATATCAGATACTTGCTCAATACGACAAGTTTAAGGATGATAAATATGAACAGCCACGTTGTTGCTGCTGGAAACATAGGACGTTTTAGACAATAGATGCCAGGTCGAATGGAACACATAAAACCATGAACCAGTTCGCACTTCAGTTTAGAACGCTTCCCTTATATAGTGGTTAAGATGGGTCGCTGTGCGAGTTATTCGTCTGTATCATCTTATTCTATGCGTACGAAGGAGACGAAAAGTAGGTGGATAAGTCTATCACTCTTTACTCTAGCCAGAGTACTTACCAAAAAAACTCTTCTCTTCCAACTTTGGGTGCATACTTACCAATACAAGTAGACTAGATCCAGCAGCTATCTTATATTTACTAATTGGAGGCACCGTAGGAGCTTCCACGTTAATCCTAGAGATTAAAAACTTTTGTCCGTACGATCCAAAAGTAATTTGTCTAAAGCCGTTGGATTTATTCTGTTACCGACGCCTCACGCAAGACCCTCCGACACGATCTGGTGGTGATGGTTCGAATCCCATATCCTCCATGTTAATTAGCCCTGATTAATTCGTCCCATCTCCTCCATGTTAATTAGCCCTAATTAATTCGTTCCTTCTGGCCGCCAGGATGGAAGTCGTCTGTATCCCCGAGACGATTCTGCATCATATGGATGGCGGCATTCACCATCCCGGACACCCACGTCAGGGAGCTATCAACTGATGTATTTTCGTGCGCCATGTACCTAGCTTGGAGACCAATCTTGCTGCATAATCAGGATTGGTGACACGCCTTTAAGCATCGCATGGCCGGCCTGCACGCAGGGAGTGATCAGATCGGTATCTTCTTCTGCTTTGTATCTTCAGCCTTATTAGTGGATTACTCGATTGTTGCGCATTTACTAATGTTTTTTTGTTTCCTGTGATGCAATCAACGCTGATAATATAAGCTATACTGCTGGGTTCCAAAAAAGTTAGACGGTTTTTCCCGATTGCTACAGATAAATTAGGACACCGAGCTAGCTCCGAACAGAAGCACCAGATCAATCCATCGATCAATCAGGCCGGCCAGCTTGCTGCTACGTACGTGCCTGAGCAAGTTCCTAAGATACGGGAATCGATCAGTTTCAGGTAGAGTTTGCATCCTATTTTATAATTTTTCTCTGCATCTAACCATTTACTAATTGACCAGTTCGGCGTGTAGCTTGCATTACAATGCTGATGCAAATTGTATTGTTTTCGGTCTAATATATCTACTGCAGATATCTGAACTGAGTCCGTAAAAGTATAATATGATACTCCCTCTACATACATCTTTTATGAACGGAGGGAATATATGCCAAAGTTGCCAGAACGGATATATGACAAGGTAGATCATGCATGCTCGACGGGTCATGCATGTGCCAATAAAGCATGCATTAACCAGGATGGCACATCGGATATCAGATAGGTATGTTTGTGCTGTGGTTTGCATCATGCTTTACCATTTCGGTTTGCATCTAGCCATTTAATAATTAACCAGGACTGGCAATTGTCAATACTGAGGTGATCAAAATTGTCTATTTTGGCTAATATTTCGATTGCCGATTTGTGATTTGGAGGACATAAAGAATTATACAATTGTATATGTCACGATTGCAAGAACAAATAGGACAAGGTATATCACGGCTACTCGACGCGTCGAGTACGCTAACTGACGATGCGTGAGCAAGGATGACACATCAGGGTAACAGATCGATGTGTTTCAGGTACAGATTGCATCTTGCTTTATTATTTGATTTAAATCTAGACATCTAATGAATGGCCAGTCTGACGTGCAGTTCTCACAAAATACCCGATTCAAATTGTATTCTTTAGGGCTATAACATAGATTGTATAGGTTTATGTTTTGATGGGTTCAAACTAATATACAGTGGTATATGACACGGTAGCGAGAACGAATAAGGTAATGTCCAAGGCATATCATGCTGCTACATTGATTGCAAATGTCCGTTGTTACACGGTTTGTCATATAGATCTCAGATTTCTGTATTATAGGTACGGTTAATGTCCTTCCCTTTTTTTGATATTAAATTCATATCACTCTAAGGGACATATGGTCATGGTTAATCTAATCCCCTAACGAAATCATATGGCATACTTTATAGACGAGTTCTCTCTAAAAATGTTCCTTTTTGCAATAAAAAGTACATATGTAAAATATTTCAAATAGATGATATGCTTGCTAAAATGTTTTTTAAATAAATCTTTGGTTAACTTTCACAAAAGTTGGTGGGACCAGCTTGGATTAGTGCATTACTACACACGTAAAAGGTAATCTTAAGCATCTTATTTTTTTGAAATGGGAGGGTTTGATGGATTATGGCGTGGAAAAGAAAAAGTAGATCTGAATTGTCAGACTCCAAGCCTACATGTATTTTTGAGAAATCCCTTTCACGATGGATACTGAACTTTAAAAAATAAAAGGTACCTATAAATAATGATATTTGTTCACACAAAAAAAAACTAGAGAAAGGCATGAGATAATTATTATTTTGTCGATATTTTATAATGGTGCATATTAAAAAAATCATGTTTTATAATACAAACCAAAAAATATAATATATCAAACACGCACTATTAAAACAAGTAGTTAAAAAATCAATACATATTTTCATATTTCTATTTTCTACAAGATTTCAAATAATACAATATCAAACTTTCTATGTGTAGAACGAAGTTGCAGGAAGTTTTTGTAGAATGTGTAGCATGTGCTTTCAAAATAACTAGCCCGTGCAGGAGCACGGGTTGATGACTAGTATAAACAACACACAAAAGCACCTCTGCTCTATACGCATAGGAGAGTATAGGCAAACTACAAATGATTCTGACAACTAATCTGAGACAAGGAACTGTAGTCTTGGTTAGGTGTTTGACGGATCTAAAAATTTCCGGTTACAGTATTACATACCACGCAACTAGATGAATAAGAAAGTTGTTTGAGAATGGTGGGTATCAGGATTTTGGGATGCTCCACTTTTTTGATTGATACTCGCTACCGTTCCAGTAGCGGACTGACCTTCTCACGACGCAGCCGAGGCCACGAACTGGCGACCAGTCTGCTGGAGGTTATTAGCCAGCCCACCTGCTGCAGCAAGCTGCAGCCATCTTCGCGAAAGAGGACATCCTATCAATTGCCAAATACATGCCGAAGATGCAGCAGTTTCGGTGGTGGTTATCGGGCCAGTTGACACTGATCAACGACCTCACCTTAGCACGACGACTTCCCGACTGTTTATTACAACAAGGTTTGCCCGACTCTGATCATGGAGGGGTGATGACAGCGGCGCGCGTTCGGCTCGCTCTAGTGCATGTAGTCGTCGCTACGTGGTCTTCGGATCTAGATGTAATTTTTATTACTTCTTGTGTTCTTTGTACCGCTTTGACAGTTGATAAATAGATCGGAAGTTTCTCGCAAAAAAAAAAAACGACCTCACCTTCTATGTATCCCATCTCCGTTAAGCCCTTGGACTCCGAATTCTCACTTGCCTCTGACTGTTACAACCCTGGCTACCTCTGCCGGCGGTACGTCTCGTGAGGACCAATTCCGCAACTTACATGTGGGCACCGAGAATCTGCGTGATTCCATAGGCTAGGTTCAGCACAGGAACCGCCTCGCGGCTCGAGAGGATGTGATCTTCACCGACATGATAAGCAAGGCTAACAAGTTTGAGTATAGGATTAGGGTTTCGTGGGGTCTAGCTTGATCATGTTATATATATACCAACAACAGGTTATTGCAAATAGTCAAATACACGTACACAACACGTACGCTCTGAAGACCTATTTGTAATTTTCATTACTTTTGAGATTCTTTGTGTCGTTGTTGATAATCAATAGATCGGTTGGCCTTTTTGCAAGAAAAAAACACGTACGGCAGCGAACGTACGCCTATACAAGACCGACATTTAACACAACATCAAACTTGCTGGCTCAGCTTGTGCGCTCCACAATGTCAACAAGGAGTACGGCGCCATCGATGATGAGTTTGAGGCCTTCATTACGGCCAGGAGTGGCGAGGCGGCGCAATCATTCGTCTCCTACCTGCTGCTGCAAGATTTCGTGGGCATTAATTCTGGCCTGGGATGTTTTGTGGGCTTTTGTGTCGATGCATTTTGAAAAACCATACTGTATTGCAAATTTGTAATGCTCTGCCTCCATCATATTTTTAGCTTCATAGATGTACGTGTTCTGTTTTAATACTAGGATGTGCACAATTTGTTTTTATTAATCGAACTACTCCACCTATCCTACAATCTTCACTATTGAACATAGTGGTGGTACCGTGCGCCTCATTACACTTTGCCCCTCTCCGGATTTGAATAACCAGTTAACCACATGAACATGAGGCCCAACCCAGACTAGCGAAACTAATTTCCGCTATTTATTCTAAAAAAACAGCAGATTAATCAATATATCGTTATGGTTGCATCATAGTGCAAAGGATAACATAAGATCACTTAAAGATTAAGGGTACACGATATGGGCGCTGGATCGAAATGTGTGGAGAAATGAAAAAACTAACAAAGAAGCAAGATATCTGTAGTTTGGGCTAGGTCTTGTGGCTATTTGGCCAAACCTAATTCGATCCAAAACTGAAACAAGAAGGAACGGGAATAACAAGGAGATTTGCTTCGACGCATTCAGTGAGGATAGAGAGAAAAGAAATCAGAAAGGAATACAATTAAAAGTAACTTTTTTTTGCGGGGTACAATTAAAAGTATCTTAGTCGTGGTAGAATAGAAATCGGTAAGGAGGCTATGTATCACAACACACATGGTCCTAATCCACATGTCTATTCTTCATCCATCCATCCATCGAGTTTTAAATACATACAAATTGATGAGTTCAAAGTTTGTATGTTCTCTTATTTCATACTATGAACGCGTTCTTAAGTAGCACCACACAGGATTTTAACAGCACACTGGCACCATAGGTTTAAGAGTGAGAAAAAATGTTGTTGTCCTGGGAAGGGTGTGGGCATCTCCATATAACATTGTTTGGAAGGTGGTTATAGAAATGCTAAATTTTAGCAAAATCAAAATAATTGTCCTTTTTCCTTGTTAGTAACCCGTAAGATGTGTTGAGAACAATCTACAAGATATCAAGATACCCTTCAGATGAAAACAAATTTTAGAGGGAGATGATCGAGCTGTAGCCAGCATGCCTATCTCGCATCAGTAAGTATTTTGTGTTGGCCATTGTTGTTTATATGCTTCATCAAGCACTCCTCATTCCGGAAGTGGAGGTAAAACGTCAACATATCGAACAGAAGATCCTTATGGTTTATGTGGGCACATGAAGGTCGATTTATCTGTACTTGCTGACATGATTGGAGTCTGTACTACTAGAGTACCTAAAAAATAATTTGTCAAACTAAAAGAAATATTCAGTCTTCTTTTCTGTTGTTTTGATGCGAGTATGAATATCTATAGCCCCACACACATTTTTTTTCGTATCGTTCCATAATAGTACTTTGCATGTATAAATGGCTATGGCTGGAGAGTACAAAGCATGCAGTAACTTTTTTCGATGTGCCAATTATTTTTTTCCCGCAATCTCATGTCGTGGGTACAAAGTAAACAAGACGAAATGCAGTAGGTGGGCCAGTTTACCACTCTTTAGTCGTGTTATTCTGAACCATATAAACTCTAGTCAGCCAACTCTTGCTACATGCTGATAAATACAAACAGTGTGGATCTAGCAGCTATATAAATAGGACCGAAAGCACTTCTTCCCTGAAAGCCTAACGACTACAAATGTTTCTACTGTATCTACAATAATTAGACACGAAGGACCATATTTTTTCTTAATGTGTTTGATCGTCTTCGAACTTTCTACTTGCAAGATTACTCGTGTTATTATGAACCATATTTTGATGAGCAAGAATAAAATACTTTGAGAATGGCAGGTGTCAGGATTTAGGGTGTAAGTGGAACTGGATGCGGGTGTCACGTGTTTGACCAATGCTGACAGGAAATGTTAAGTTGGTACTCGGAAGGCGTGCCGCCCATAAAACTTGAGCCGCAGCTTGAGCCGGAGGAGTCCTACGCTCGCCAAACAACAATAAGCTGGGACACCGGGGCCTAATACCCCATTTTGTCTGCTTTTATCTGTTTAATATCCGTCAGAAATATGAACACCCAACTAACGATGCAAGTTTTTTTTTTGAGAGCTAATACTTGTATTCATACGTAGAGGAAAACAGTACACATCTAGATACAAGCAAGAACACAACTAGAGAGGATACAGAGAACACCGCTGCTGTCTCCCACCATCTTCAACCTCGACGGCACCCAGCAGGCGAGACCTCCATCGTCGGAGACGACGAAGGAAAAACAGCCGCCAGGAGCACTCACCACGGGAACGGAAGAATTCTAGCCCAAAGGCGTTGATGAGCCGCAGCAACTACCAGCTCCGACGAGCTGGATCTGAAGACGATGAAAGCCCATCGGCCGGGGACGCACCCCAAGCTCCTGCCGCCCCAGACCTGGGGCCAGCGCCACGCCAGATCTTCCACCTGCAACCCTCGAAGCCCCGCAACAGCAGCCACCACATCCTCCAACAGGCCTCCTGAACACCAACCGCGAAACCACCACCGACGCCGGAGGAAGCGCCGGCAGGACGAAGCAGCAGCCATCCGCTGCCGTCGAAGACGCCAGCGGAACCGAGGGGAGGCTGCAGCCCAGCAAAACGACGACGGAGGCCTCCCCACCTCGGCCCCGACGCCCAAGATCTGCCCTATCCACACCCTATCTACACCGCCGGAGCGCAGATCCGGGGATTCCCCATCCTCCCGCCGCCGGAGCGGCCGACGGAGGGTGAGAAATCCCACGGATACGCCGGCGGGCGCTGGCCGAGCCGGGGTCGCCCTCGAGTCGCCTCTGGAAAGAGAGAGATGAGGAGGGGAGGAGGTTCCAGAAATACGCGGAGGTTCTGATGCAACTAACGATGCAAGTGGGACAGGCTCTCCCTCTCAGCCCGCCTCCATCCCACCAACAAATCCCGCTTATACCGTTTATGCATATCCTGCTTTGCGCTGGCGGGAAAAGTGGCCACGCCACATATCCCGATTTGTACGGCCATTTAGTAGACCAGTATACTAAGAGGGCCACCTATATACAAGCGTGTTTGGTCATGCTAACATGCAACAGATTGATTATTGGGTCCCGCGGGACCCATGTGTCCCAAATATTAATATCCAGCTTATCCCTTTAGTCCAGGCGGGCACCATTAAGTAGGAGGCGGGCAGCCCAATCCCACGCCCCACCCAACGGCACATCCAAATGCACAAGGTTATCCGTTTCACCCCATTTTTACCCCAGATATGCTCTAAATTTTGTGCGAGATGAACAATGTTTGTTCCCGGTCTATCCGCCTCAGGTGTCCATTTGGGCCCTGACTCTTGGTTTCCCGGCTCGCGCCACCGCATGTCCGCTCCTCCCACCGTTTTCTATGCCTGCGCCACCACGACAAACGTACCTCCATCAGAGTACTCAAGCCGCATCATAACCAACGTCATCATCATGGGGCAATTGACTCCCTGTCCATTCCCGGACCTCCTTCGTGTATGTATAAGACCGAATCCATTCTTTTCAAAAGGTCATGAATCTTTTTATACTATTTTAATTTCCTTTTATCCATAATACATTTAAATTGGACTCTAAGCTAGAGTGTATCAGTACCAACTACATGGACGTTTCATTGGAATGTTGAGCTTCATCTTGTCATGTGAGCAGCGGCTCAGTGTGCGCGTATTTTGTAGCTAATTAGGTAAGACTAGGAATTTTCGCGCGGCGGCACGCGCGCCCGTTGCATTGTTATATGCAGTTGCATAATGTACATATTGTGCTGATTCATACATAGGAAAACATAGATGAAGATCGGTGTACTGAGCAAAAGCATACATATAGGTCCATATTACAGGAAAATAAAAGGGAAAGGCATAGCACTGGATATTGAAAATATTACAGAGTTGTAGATACTAAAAACACAACTTTGAGCAGTAGTAGTACTACAGTCTATTTTTCTAGAACTGCGATGTTCTTTTAGTCTTATTCTGTCGGCATATTTGGCGGCGGTGGTAGATCACCCAATGTTAAATTCCGGAGATATCTTATCTTAACAGGGAAATAAAAATCACATGAAAAGATCTGGGCATTGCACTGTCTTCAAAGGAGGCTTATATAATCAGGAGAACCATATTCGAATAGAATTTTAATAACATGAATATGCAGCCCAATCTGAAGTGTGATCTATCTCTCATGCTTTGAACGGTAGCAATACATTACACAAAAATTTGCATACCTCAAGTAATGAATAGACGCTTGGAACATTAACTCCAGCAAACATAAAAAGTCTCTCGGACCATGCGCAAGCGAGAGCTATTGCACAGAGGCTGCCCTGCCCAATTAAAAGAAACTTAACAATCTGATAAGAGACGGGACAATCATTTTTTTTCTCTGAAAGGAAAAACAATAAATTGGTTCCTACTGGTGTTTTCGTTAGATTGATCTAACTCGCCCAGAGCATACCAAAATCAATTTCAGTAAAACTGCATGAGGAATCAATAACCACTTGACATTGAAAAAGATAAACCTAAGCTGCAGCAAATTATAGAGTGTAACAATGAAGTTGAGCATTGCCACCCCTCAAATTCTTAATACCATGGATATTTCAACTGCAAGGAAATGATATCAAGAATACACCTTCTAGCGTACCGGTTAAAGCCACCATCTTTCATCTCTTTGGCCCCCACTACTCTGGTACTAAACATATAAGTGATCTTATGTACCGTGACACCCAAGAAACATTAAGTCTATATCTGAATAAAATGAGGCGACTTGTCCAAGATGAAACAAAGATTTGCTTTCTCTGAAAGAAAGATTTACTTTTTCCACACACAGCCTAGCTACCTGCTTGGTGGTTTGGCGTCATATGGGGCAAGCTAGAAAGCGGACAGCAGAATGATAGATCTTAGGAAAACAAAGGTAGAGAGCGGAGCAGATAGATCATTGATTGAAACAACAATGGTAAAATCACGTCTCTTACTATTGTTAGTCACAAATTTATGATTCACCTTTAGAATGCGTGCATACCTATTTCCTCGTACATCTACAAAAAAATACTATTGAACTCACTTGTTGTCGTCGCCGGCCGAGATACCAACTGGTGGAAGGCAACCTGATAATTTGCTACAACTTCCTTTTATGCAAGATAGAGAGAGAGCGTGCGGTAGGGCATCATCCCTAAAGTTACTGCCGCGGAGCCTTGAGACCTGGTGATTTGCAAGCAACGGGATTACTATGTTAACATTTGGTCAATCTCACGCCAAGCCAAAATATCAGTAAGGAAATAAGGCAAAAGGACAAAATCTGAACCGAGATGATGATTCTCCTCCTTTAGCCAACTCAATCGCCGGCTGCTCCAAGCGCGCGGACGCAAATCCTTTCCTGGCATCCTCCACGCACCGCCATGCGCACAGTGAGTCAACTACTCCCTACGGCAGCACCAATCACAAGATCCCATGAAATATCAAATGTGTTCAAAGAACAGAAAGCACACAAATCGGTCCAAATCAGTTAAAAAAGAAGATGAATCGGTGGAAAGGAGATGTGAACACCTGAGGGAATCGGTGGCGGTCTCGAGCACGGCGAACTCCCTCTTGCCGCAGAGGCTCACTGCCGGCGGTCCGGCGCGCACGGCCACAGCGACACGGAGCGCGGGGAGGACAGGGAAGAGGTCCCTCGGGACCGGCGGCTCACCACGAACACGATGGAGGGCTCAGCGAGGCGGGAGGAGGTCGTCGGCGGCCGAATCGAGTTCGACGGGGCGGCGGCCGGACTTGGAGAAGACGGTGGTTTGGCGGCGATTTCGGGCATTCCGGCTCGCGAGACTCGCGGAGGAGGTTGAGGGCGATACGGCGGTTCTTCTTGTGCTCTTGGATTCGTCCGGGAATTAGCAGAGCGGCGGCGGGGCGCGGCGGCTGCGGCGGCGACCTCCGGGTCGCGGAGAGAGAAGGAGGAAGGTAGTTGTTTGGACGGTTTTGCACGGAGGTCCCCGGAGTTTTTGTGATTTTCACTCAGGTCCTCGGCGGGGGTTGTTTGCCTAATGGTTGCGCTAAAAACCGTGCGCGTGGGAAAGAGAACCAACGGATCGCGATCGGACGGCGCGGAGGCGTGCGCGTACTGTAGATGCGCGGTTACTGTAAATGCGCATCTCACATCTACAGTACCAGGCGACGTGGTTTTATCTGGAGCGTGCGTTTCGCCGATCCGACGGCCGTCATTTGTGTGGGGACCCCGGACTAGCTGTCCGAAATACCCGATTTCGTAAACTACCCCCGACATGAGCATGCACTAGCATCATTTTTATTATAATAAAACTTTTATTTTTCCTACAACATCTCTATATCTTTATTGAAAAAGGTAAGAAGAGATTGTTGTAGTTTTTCTAGAAAATGCATCACGTTTTAGTTTTACTAGAACTCCTCCTTTTTCCGACCATAGCCCTTCATGGTCAATAATTCCAGCGAAACTCATACCAATCCTTTGGTATAGTTGCACCACACATTTCCGCTTGGTTTTCCGAACTCAACAACATATTTGCACAAGGTCTTAGGACAGACTCCCAACCGTCATAACCGAGGACTCGGCTATTCGAATAGTTTTACACTCTGCAGAGGTAGTACGCTTTACCCACACCCATCCGGTGACTCATCGTGTCAGCCACGTCCCGCCATACAAGGTGTATGTGAAGTTGAGTAACCGGCCATAGCCTTTCCTTTGCTCACGCTAGTACAGGACCCTGCCGCTACGACACTTTCCATCGACACCCAGTCCAGTACCCCGTCGGGCACCCTAAGTGTGAGGACTCGTAGTTCTGTCCGGCGGTTGTGTAATGCAGTTTCCTGCACAACCTTCTATCCTCTTCAACCACTGTTGAACTCGGACCCAGGTCAGGGGTAGGTCACCGAACCATCCCCTCATGGAACGGAGTCATCTCCGTTGTTGAGGCATCCCGTACTAATGTGAGCAGATTATATGACTAAGCAATGTCCCATATTTGGGGTAGGAGTGGTCGCACAAGGTATTGCTGGTCATCATAGTACTAAGTACGCATTGTGCATAATTCGGAAAACTTCATCATTCCACCATCATGGATCATTCCTTGTCCAACCAAGGAAATCAAAGGAGTTCTTAGTAATAATTATTTTATTAACCAACCTATAATTCTACAAGCACTATAGTGTGCATAGACATGGTGGCAAAATAGATTTTCATATGGGTTTTCGAAAATCATGTGATTTATATGAAATCATGTATCCAAAAATATCGATGCAATTATATGGGGTGCAAAGCTCAGAAAGTAGCTTGCCTTGCTCGGCAAAGTAGGGCTGGTCTTGAGCTTCTTGATCAACGAAACCACCCTCCTCGATCACTCCGGCAACGTTCTCTTCTATTCGCAATAATTTAAGCAAACGCAAACAATTACACCACTAACCAACAGAACATCACAAAATTACAAACAAACATTCTACAGAGAGCTACTGACACAAGCAAGACAACACAATTGGATTTGATTTAAAATAAGCTACTGAACTTCCTCTATTGATTATTTAATTCAGAAGCTTAACAATCAAGTTTTAACTATTAGATTAGTTTTGTTAATCACAAAATTAAATCCTCTTAGCCTCATACAGTACTGGTTATTTGTGATCTAACCCAATTGGATTTAATTCAATTGGACAAAGCATAAAACAATTAAAATTGATCTAATCCAGAAGGGATATAAAACTTCATTATTAAGCTAAACAATTATAGTTGATTAATTAAATCTACCAAAATTAGGGTAGACAATCTACTGTGATATTAAGCTAACAAAATTGGATTTACTAATTTTAGACTAACAGAGTATCAGAAACAAACAAGTTTTAGATTATTAACTTTCTGTACTGTTTTAATTAGCATGCAATTAATATTAATCTAAACAAGATGAAACTAGTTTAGATGAACAGACAATTTAATGAGCTTTCCAGAACAATCGAGTTTGAATTATTTGGACATGTAAATCTCGAGTTATGAATTTTCAAAGTTAACACAAGTTTCTGTTTTTAATTTCTATTCAATTCGATTTAAATCCCCGGTGTGGATAATGTTGAAAATCCTGACGGGTGGGGCCTACCCGTCAGTGGCTCTAGGGTTTTAATTCCTGCGCGAGGAAATGTTCAAAACGCTGACATGCGGGGCCCGCCTGCCAGGCTCTAATTTTAAACGAACCGGTACACTGCCGTTGGATCTCAATCCAACGGCCGTGGATCAAAGCCGACGACGGCGACCTCAAACGGGCGGCGCCGCCGTGGCAGAACGGCGGAGGTGGACGCGGTGCTCACCTGGGGGCTGCTGGGGACGGCGGAGATGATGCGGAACGTCGGCGGCGGCGTGGGGAAGAGCTTGGGGTGAGCTGTGCGTGTCGAGGGCGGCTCTGTACTCGACGGCGTGCAGCTGGCCGTCCGCGGCCGTGCTCCAACTCCGGCGACCTCGCAGCTCCTCTCCTGTGCATGAAACACAGAGGAAAAGAGGGCGCGTGAGTGCGGCTGTAATGGGGGCTCGATAGAGTGCAGAGAGAGAGAAGAGGGGCAGCAGCACGGCGTGGCCGTGGTCGAAGCTGACATCGGCTCCGGCAGGGCTCCGCCGCTCTGCTGCGGCAGCGGCTGCTGCTTGTGGTGCCCGCCCTCCTGGCGGTGCACGAGAGGTGAGTGGAGGGGAGAATGAGGGAGTGGAGTGGTGCGAGTTGGAGGCGAGGCCGGGGTCGGGTTTTTATAGCCGAACTCCGGCGTACGGTGGTCGTGCTGCACGGGGAGGTCCAGGGCATGGCGTGGCTCGCCATTGGCGGCCTTGGGTGGTGCGGCGACAGCGTGGGTCGCCGTTAGGGCAACGGGTGGGAGCTGGGTGGTGCGCGGGTAGGTGGCCGTCACGGGCGTGGACGGCGTCCATGGCGCACCCGTGGTGTTCGACCTCTTGCTGGCGTCACCGTCGGGCAGGGGAGGTGACGTCGGCGTGTCTGCTGCGCTCCGGCGAGCGAGATCAACGGCTACGGCGAGCCATGCTTGCTGGGGAGGTGAGGTGGCGGAGATCGACGGTGGCGTCGACGTGCTCTGGCTGCGGCGATTGGGCACGGGCAGGGAGGTGGGGACGGCGATCCGTGGCATCCCGGCGTTGCCCAACGGCTGCGAGGAGCACGGCAGAGGGCGCGGCGAGGCTTGGCCACTCGCCGGCCTTCTTTTCTTCCTCTTTGCAGGCGCGCGGGTCCGGGCCGAGGTTGAAGACGATGATGCCAAGCGCTACGCGACAAATCAGCCGCGGCGCGCGCGTGCACGAGTGAGGGTGAGGTTTGAGTGAATTTTGGATGAATTTGAACTTGTTTCTGGTCGAATTCGAGATGAACTCGATTGAGTTCGATTCCTGCATGTCAGGTGTTGGACAGAACGCCTGAACAAATTTTAAATATAATTTTTGGAATTCTTTTCATTATTTGACTAATTCATGTTTGTTTAGACTTTTGGTTCTGTTTTGATAATTTTAAATGTATGTTTGTTTTGTTGATTTTTAGTGATACAAGAATTAAAGAAAGATATAGGAATTTAAAATATAGGTTTTTGGAAATTCAACTTTTGAGAGGAAAGTTATAAGAACAAAATAGGAGTGAAGTTAATACCACTCCTCTGATTTTTAGTGAGAAGAAAATAATACTTTTACATGTGCATTATAATGTCGTTTGCCACTTTTATATTTGAGTTTCAAAAAATTTATCTAACAAGCAACACAAACAAGTGAGAAAACAAGCAACACATGATAAGCAAGCAAAAGTTTTTGTTGGTTCACAAATTTCAAACATGGAACATGGTTTTTATCCTGATACATAAATTGGGGTGTTACAGATCCTTCCCCCCTTAGAATAAATCTCGTCCCGAGATTTGCTAGGCTTAGGTGTTAAAGAGGTCCGGAAATTCCTTCCTAAGGTAATCCTCGCGTTCCCAGGTTGCTTCCTCCTCGGAGTGATTAGTCCACTGGACTTTGTAGAACTTAATCTTGCGCCTCCGAGTAAGGCGAACATCCTCTTCGAGAAGCTTGACGGGTCTCTCACGGTAGGTCAAGTCATGGTTTAGGTCGATGGAGAGGTGGTCAATGTTCTTGAAAACGTCGAGCTTGTCGGGAACTTCTAGACATTTCCGTAGTAGAGAGATGTGGAACACATCATGAAACTCTGACAATTCCGGAGGCAATTCTAGCTGGTAGGCGACTTCTCCTCTTCGGGCAACGATCTTGAAGGGGCTGATATAATGGGGTGCCAACTTTCCCCTGACATGGAAACGTTGCATACCCTTGAGTGGTGTCACCCGGAGATAGACATAGTCTCCTTTCTCGAAGGTGAGGTCACGGAGCTTAAGGTCGGCGTAACTCTTCTGACGGGACTGGGCAGTCTTAAGTCGCTCTCGAATGAGCTGAACTTGCTCTTCGGCTTCTCGGAGGGTATCGAGGCCAAACAATTTTCCTTCCCCAGTCTCAGACCAGTTCAGGGGTGTGCGACACTTCTTCCCGTACAGGGCTTCAAAGGGTGCCATCTGCAGGCTGGTCTGATAGCTGTTGTTGTAGGAGAATTCTGCAAATGGGAGGCAGTCCTCCCACTTAGAGCCATAGGATAGGACACATGCACGCAACATGTCTTCCAGTATCTGGTTTACGCGTTCAGTCTGGCCTCCGGTCTGGGGGTGATAGGCGGTGCTAAAGGCTAGCTTGGTTCCGAGGGCCTCGTGAAGGGCATTCCAAAATCTGGAACTGAACTGAGTACCTCGGTCAGAGACAATCTTCTTGGGTACCCCGTGTAGGCTAACAATCCGGGAGATGTACAGGTCGGCCAATTGTGCTGAGGAATAGGTGGTCTTCACGGGAATGAAATGGGCGACCTTGGTCAGTCGGTCAACGATGACCCAAATGGAATCGTGACCTCGGCTGGATTGGGGAAGTCCGGTTATGAAATCCATACCAATTTCTTCCCACTTCCATTCAGGTACTTTCAGGGGTTGGAGCAACCCAGCAGGTCGCTGGTGCTCAGCCTTGACTCTCTGGCAAACATCACACTTGGCGACGAAGGAGCCAATTTCTCTCTTCATCCCATGCCACCAGAATCTCTCCGAAGGTCTTGGTACATTTTGGTTCCGCCAGGGTGGATCGAGTATGGGGTATCGTGGGCTTCCTTTAGGATCAAAGTCTTGAGCTTCTCATCATTGGGCACACAAATGCGCCCGTCGAAACTCAGGACTCCCTCGGCATCCACGGCAAAACCGGGCGCCCTATTGAGGGGAATCTTTTTCTTAATCCCTTCAATGCTCTCATGGTCCTTCTGGGCTTCCTTGATCTGATCAAGCAGGGTTGGGGCTAACTCGAGGTTCGCGAGATAACCCTGGCTGACAAGTTCTAGTCCGAATTCTTCAAACTCCTTGTATAAGGTTGGCTGCTCGGCCTGGATCAGGGTATTCAGAGTACAGGTTTACGACTGAGGGCATCGGCAACAACGTTGGCTTTTCCCGGATGGTAATGGATACCGATATCATAATCTTGGATCAGTTCCATCCACCTTCTCTGGCGCAGGTTCAACTCTCTCTGGGTGAAGACATACTTCACGCTCTTATGATCAGTGTAGATCTCGCAGCGATGACCCACAAGATAGGGACGCCACTTCTTCAGAGCAAACACTACCGCAGCTAACTCTAGGTCATGGGTTGGGTAGTTCTCCTCATGCGGTCGCAATTGCCGGGACAGGTAAGATACAACCTTCCCCTCTTGCATCAAGACGGCACCGAGTCCGAGACGTGAAGCATCACAATACACGTCGAAGCTCTTGGTGACATCTGGCATGATTAGGATCGGGGACGTGGTCAGTCTCTTCTTCAGCTCTTGAAAAGCGTCCTCACATTTCTGGGTCCATTCAAACTTCTTATCCTTCTTTAACAACTGGGTCATGGGTTTGGCGATGCTGGAAAATCCTTCCACGAACTTGCGGTAATAACCCGCTAATCCGAGGAAACTGCGGACTTCAGTCACGCTGGTGGGGGATTTCCAGTCTAGGACTGATTCAATCTTTTCAGGGTCTACTGACACTCCTCCGGCAGACACAATATGTCCGAGAAATGACACTTCATTTAGCCAAAACTCGCATTTGCTGAGCTTGGCATAAAGCTTGTGCTCTCGGAGTGTCTCCAGGACCAGACGCAGATGCTCAGCATGCTCTTCTTTGGTCTTGGAGTAAATAAGGATATCGTCGAGGAACACTACCACGAACTTGTCGAGGTATTCCATGAAAATCTTGTTCATAAGATTCATGAAGTAGGCGGGGGCATTGGTCAGGCCAAAGGACATAACGGTATATTCAAATAAACCGTATCGGGTGGTGAAGGCGGTCTTGGGTATGTCCGACTCTCGGATTTTCAACTGGTGGTATCCTGACCGAAGATCGATCTTGGAGAAGACTCGGGCTCCGTTCATTTGGTCGAACATTTCCTCGATCTTGGGCAGAGGGTACTTGTTCTTGATGGTCACGACATTCAGCTTACGGTAATCCACGCACAGGCGAGTGGTACCGTCTCTCTTGTCCACAAAAATAATGGGCGATCCCCATGGTGAGGCGCTGGGGCGGATGAGACCCTTGCTGAGCATATCAGCTAACTGCTTCTTCAATTCAACCAGTTCTTCCGGATTCATCCGGTAGGGTCTCTGAGATATCGGAGCTGTTCCAGGAATAAGCTCAATCACGAACTCAATATCTCGGTCAGGTGGCATACCTGGCAATTCGTCCGGGAAGACGTCCGAGAATCTGTGAACAACTCGGATCTCATCTAGGACAGGTCTGGCTATTCCTTCATGACAACCGGGTTGCGAGGGGCGGTTCTTGGAAACATACTCCACTTCAACTCCTTTGTCGGTGGTGACGGCAACTGCTCTTCTGGCACAGTCTATTTGGCCACGATACTTGGCTAACCAGTCCATGCCGAGTATAACATCTATGCCTTTGGTCCCTAGTATTATGAGGTCGGATAGAAATTTCTGCCCCTATACCTCTATGGGGGTGTTAGAGCAAGTGGATCGGGCATCTACCGAAGATCCGGGGGTTTGGATTTTCATTGGCTTGGATAAAAGAGTCCCCACTAGTCCTCCCTTATCGACAAACCCTTTTGTAACGAACGAATGGGTGGCACCGGAATCAAACAGTACGGTTGCAGGGATGGAGTTGACAAGGAACGTACCCAGAACAACATCTGGCGCTTCCTGGGCTTCTTCAGCAGTGACATGGTTCAGTCGGCCCCTTGCGACAGCAGTATTGCCACGGGGTGCGGCATTCTTCCCATTGCCGAGGCGGCCTGCTCCAGTATTGGGTGCTGGGGCATTGGGACGAGCGGCGGGCTTCCTTGGATTGGGACATTCTTTGGAATAGTGGCCCTTGACTGTAACATCCCAAATTCTTAAACCAAGAAAAACATAGTTTACCAGACTCCCAAATTTCGGAACCAACAAAAAACTTTTTGAAATGCTTTGCTAATGATTGTGTTTTCCTTCCCATTGCTATGTCTGAACGGGTGTGACTTGTTGTTTGAGTTGTTTGACTAGTAAATCTAAGACCCAACCAGTATAAATATATATCAAACTTGGTGATCATGTTATGACAAGAACAAAATGTTCCATACATCTTCTCTACTCTTATTTGACCAACTTATTTTCAAGGGATGCTTTGTTTAGCAACAACCAAAATATCTACTCTTTGAGAAAACAAAAGTACCTTCAAAATTAATTGTTTCCAAAAATATGGAGATCTATATACTACCTCCAACCTTGCTATTCCCCTTGTTTTGGGTAGCCCTATTTTAAACTCATACTTTTTGGAAAAACAATAAAGGTGGGAAGTGTGTTGCCCATATATTTTAGAAACCCTTTTGAAAAATATCAAATTAAGAAGTTGAGTTTTTCCCACCTTACTCCTGTCAGGGTGACACTGGATCACCACCCCACCACTGGTCTGAGTAGTTAAAACTTGGTTGGAATTTATAAATGGTTGCCTAGTGTTGGTTGTTATTCCCTGCCAAATCGATTGCTTGCGTGATTAATTATTCACTGTGCTGGAAACTTTAAAACACCCCTGTCAACAATTTGGGAGGGGACTTGATTATTCATACACTCCAAATAAAATCCTAAAGAAATAGTCTTATTTAATTTCCCTCTCTACCTCTTTCCCTATTTTGCTATAACAATTATCATATCTTATAAAATCCAGTAATGAGGTGAAATAATAACCATCTCATTATCATATCACTCTCTCCTCAAATATCTAATTTCCCAAATTACAAAGTTATTTCAATTTGTCAAATTCCAAAAATCCCTTCTTTAACCTTTAGGGGTTATTAAGATTATGACACAAAAATGTTTCAAAGTGGAAAAAATATATTTTCCTTTCAAACAAAATTCAGGGAGGTGGTGATATGCCCCCTCTCATTTCATCCCTATTACTTTCCCCTCTCTCTATTTCATTATATTCAAAATTCTATTTTTTTTAAGTTTCCAAATGTTTCTTTAACATTGGAAATCATCAAATGCACCAAGCTACATCTACCAAATAAACTCCACCACAGCACCACAAATCTTGACAAATAAGTGTGAAACAAATTATGGAAGTAAATTAGAAAAAATTCAAATTCAAAGCTGGTTGAAGCATTTTGTCGAGCACGTGGAGAGGATCTCTCTGTTCTTCCCAAAACCGAAAGGTGATCGGGAATTTGGAACTCGATTCGGTGCAATCCGGCACCACCCCAGCCCCCTCTCACTCCTCTCACCCCACTCACTCGAAAGACGATGAGGAGACAAGCTCATGGACCCCAGAGGAGGCAAGCCGGTGGCGCCACGCCCTGCCGTCCTTGGCGAGCTGCCGCTCCGGTCACCTCCGTGGAGGAGGCAGACGCCATCTCGACGCGATGCCGCACCGTGTCCACCGCACTCCACGCCTCCCTCTGCCCCTGCTCGAAGTGACCCAAGCGCCGCAGAGCTTCCCCTTGCGTGCGCACGGTCCGTGCCAGAGCACGCCGCGCGTCGTGGCGACGCCGAGGTCAACGGGAAGCACCACACGCCTCCACACTGCCCCACCCTGCCTCTCTTGTTCCATCAGCTCCACCGCGTCGTACACGAGCACCATTGCCACTCTGGTGAACTCTAACGCACCCTACCCGTCCCCGGCGCACGCGCCCGTGCTCGCCGTACGCCACGGCGAGAAGAGCACGGCACCGAAGCTCACGCGCCACCTTTGTCCCCCCCCCCGACCAACCGACCGCCCCTGCATCACCCCCTAGCTTCCAGCGACCTCCCAGACACCTCCAGCCGGACCCCGCACCTCTCCTCCCCTCTCTGCACCGCCGTGCCATGGAGCACCGCAAGCTCCCTTCGCTATAAAAACCACCCCCGCACCCCCTCTCTTCCCCACACATCGCCACAACCCCTCCCTCACCACCACTCACTCCCGTGCATCGCCAGGAGGGCAAACACGCCGCTGAAATCGCCGTGAGCAACCCCGGCGGTGCGCTGCCGCGCCGAAGAAGAGGTCGATCACGGCCGCGCCGTGCTACTCTCCCCTTTCTTCTTCTCTGGCCCGTGCCCTCCTCTCCATTACCACCGCACCCTCATGCACCCTTTTCTCCTCTGTTTCATGCACAGACGCATCGCAGAGAGCCCGCCGGAGTTGGAGCACGGCCGAGGCAAAGGAGGAGGTCGCCGCCGACGCCAGGAGCTTCCCCACCAAGCTCCGTTCACCTCCCTAGCTTCCCCACGACCTCCGCCGTCGAACGCCGCCCTCTCCACCGTCCCCAGGCCACCCAGGTAACCCCACTGGCTACCCTCGCCGTCGCCGGAACACCGGCGCCGCCAGGAAAAAGGTCATCGACGTTGTCCTTGATCCCTAGCCGTAGGATTAGAAATCCACGGTTGCGTACCGTTTCGGTGGATGACACGCTGACGTGTGGACCCCACACATCAGACTTTTAAACTTTCCAGCGCGGGAACAGTTTCCCGTTGAGTCACCGACGTGTAGGCCCCACATGTCAGGTTTTTCAACATTATCCAGAGAAGAGGAATTTTCTAATTCTTTCTCTCTGGAAAAATCAGTACTGGACCTAGTTTATAAATTCAATATCTCGAGTTCTATAAATCCAAATAAATCAAACTCAAATGTTCTGGGAAGCTTATGAAAATCTTTAACTCACCAAAGTGGTCTCATCTCATTTAAGTAAATAATAAAAATGTATTATTAAAAATGCTCCAGAAGGTTTGAAACACCAAACCATTTGTTTCTCGAGTTATATTAGTCCAAAAGACTTGAAACCAATTTTTCTAGCTTTGTATTAGGATCCTTTAGCTCCCCAAATTTTGGTAGAATTTTTGGAACAGTTTAGAATCTTTAGCATTTGATTGAACTTTAGTAAACCCTTCTGCACTAAATCAATTAGTGTGAATTAATGATAGATCCTTTTGAGCTGAAACCAATTTTATTAGGTCACATTCAACCAATGTTAGCTACCCCTAAAAGGGTTTAATTTTTGAAGCAACATAAATTAATCAGTGGCTAAAACTTGATTAGTGAGTTTCTGGTTTAAAGCAAATGTGTAGGGAGTTTGATAACTCCAAAAGACCTCAATCCAATTGAGTTGTCTTCTACACATCAGTAGCTATCCATAGAAATTTAGTTTGAATTTTTGTGACCAACATAGAATAAATGGTGAATTAAATGGGGTACAACTAGATCCTGCCATAGTTTAAAAATAATTAAATAAAGGTTATTTCAATTAAATTGAAACCCCCTTGTGTTGCTTAATGTCTGCAGTAGCTATTTATAGCATTTGTGATTGTAATGTGATGATGATGCTGGAGTTAGTGTAGTGATTGTTTGTTTTGCTTGTTTAACGTTTAGACGATACCGTTGACGGATTTATCGAGGAAGGAGGTTTTGCTAAACCAGAAGATCAGGATCAGTACCACTTTGTGGAGCAAGGCAAGCTACTTCACTGAGCTTGCATCTATATACATCTATTTTGATTTATCTGTTTTACTTATAAATAACGTAAAGGACTTATGTGGTGTTTGCCACGAAAGCCATGCTTTTGAAAACCCTTTTCCAAAATACAAGTATACTTATTGAGAAACCCGACATAGAGGTGTCAGTGGTTTACTAGGTTTTCGAAGTGAATTTGTTTTACTCCAAATCCTTCTACAAAAATCTTTTGGTGGGATTACGAACCACCCAAGTTTTGGTTAAAAATATTTTGCTAAGAAAATTGGAAATGATTGTGAAAACCTTTTCAAAAGTTTATGAAAAACTATTTTGTCACTCTAGGCAGAGATATCAGTTGTTTATATAAAACTATAGGATGGGAAAAACATTGTTTATTCAAAACTCCTTTGAAAATCCTTGGATGAATTAGGGTGTACCGAGATGTCGGTATGGAAGGGAGAAGTGAAGTGTGGTGATGTTTATGAAAAATGCACATTGTGTCTTTATACCATGACTACCAGCCGAAACCTGTGCGACCACATTTACCCACATATGGGCAAGGGCGTAGTCATATAATTTGCTCGTGTTAGTACTGGATGCCTCAATAACGAGGATAACCTCGTTCCATGAGGGGATGGTCTGAGGACCTACCCCCTGACCTGGGTCCTCTTCATTGAAGTCTACCGGAAGCCGGTATGAACGTGTCGGAGGAAGAGGATTGAAGGGCTCCCTTGGGTCCGCCGGACAGAACTACGAGTCCTCACACTTAGTTTCTGAGGATTTGAGTGTCGATGGAAAGTGTCGTAGAGGCAGGGTCCTATACTAGCATGAGCAAAGGACAGACTATGGCCGGGAACTCAACTTCGCATACCTCTGGTATGGCGGGACGTGGCTGACACGATGAGTGACCGGATGGGTGTGGGAAAAGCGTGCTACCTCTGCAGAGGGTAAAACTATTCGAATAGCCGAGTCCTCGGATATGGACAGTTGGAAGGCTGTCCTAAGACCATGTGCAGGTTTTACAAAGTTTTGGGTTTGAAAGGAAAATGAGTGGAAATTGTTTTATGCAACTATACCAAGGGTATGGTATGAGGTTGCTGGTAAAATAAGTAACCATGAAGGGGTATGACCAGAAACCAGGAGGTTCGGAGAAAGGGACAAGAGGGTGATTTTCGAGGAAAAAGTTCTAAAGAGTTTTCTCACCTTTTTAAACGAAGGTATATTTTCGTGAAAAAGGTTTAAAAAGACGTCTTACCTTTTTCAACAAAGATAGGTGAGAAAACTACTTTCCAAAATGTTTTGTCTTCAACAGGATTACAAATCTACTCTTCCTTTTTAATAAAGATATAGTGATGTTTTCTAAAAATAAAAGTCTTTTAAAATTAAAAACTAGTGCCTGCTCCTGTTGGGGTAGTTTGCGAGTACAATCAAATGTACTCATATTGGTTTCGTCCCTGGCTATTGTCTTAGCCAGATTTTGGGAAGAAGAAGAGCAGTTCGAAGAAGAGGAGTTCACTGACGTCCTTGCGAACTAGGGCGCTTCCCAGTCAGCTGCCTGTAGGGTTAAGGCGAATGACTTGGGCTCCACGTTGTTTGGTGATTCCGCTGCAAGTACCTGTTGAAGCTTATGACTTCAACCACGTAAGTATATTTATTCGGTATTTTTGGGGTGTTCTGTGATATCAATTCGAGTTATGTGCAGCAACATACTGATCACGGGATTGTTGCAGGAAACATAACGAGTATCTCGGGTACTTAATCCGGGGTCCTCACAGACTTGGTATCAGAGCCATCCTGACTGTAACAGACCTTAGTTAGCATGGACGTTAGTTATGAAGGAAAATATTTTGCTAAAAATATATTAATACCAAAAATATATCTTTATCTAGGGAAGTCCAAAAATGACTCCCACTCTTCTCATCTTCTCAAATATTTCCGAGTCTTACCCTTCTATTTTAAGATTTTCCAAGAATTTTTCTACTCTCTTGTACCTGTTCAAAATACTTGACGATGAACCCAAAGGAGACCTAATTAGCTAACACCTACGAGAAGAAGCCCCCATTTTGAATATTCAACATTCAACATCAAGGTGGTTGATCTACAAATGCCAATCTCATCGATATCAACAAAGCAAGAGACTTCTGAAGACTTTCATTCAACGTCAACCATTCTACTCCAGTGGCAACCCCAATCCCAAGTATTCCAGCTGAAGCCCGAGGTGATGAAATGGAGACTTCGTCAACTATTTATAACCAAGGCCCCTAGGGAACTTTAGTATACTACCCACTATCACGAGTATTAGGCGTACACCGATACTACATATACCTTGTGTGTTTATTGTTTGTTTGTGACGTTCCCCTACAGTGAGTCAACGGATTTGACCCATCCCTGCCTAACCGGCATGGCCAGGCGTCAGTTCACAGTAGAGTACAGTAAGACTTGTCCCCACTACCTGAGAGACGCTCACCAGGTTCTTCCAATAGAAAGGAGCCGACACAACCTAGCCTATATAAGGTCCCGTTCCATCTGCCATCTATACCCACCCTCACTCACCGTCCATAGCAACCCAACTCTCCTGAGGCAGGAATCCCGTGTTCTTATCCTTTCTCCCGAGCCAAAGCCACCCAATGGCAAACCCCAGGGTCATTCTGGAAACCACTGCCGAAGATCATGGCGGGTTTCCACTGATGCTTTGGAAGGCCGTCTGCCATTTCTTGCTAACCCTGCTCGCCCCCGATATGTGGTGTTAGAGAACTCCCTCCCGCCTGCTGGGCGTGAATTCCAAGTCGACGTGCACATCAACTCGTGTCCGTTGGGCACAAGTCAGGCCTACTTGATCCATGGTAGGAGCATGCCTACTCTAGATCAAGCCCTCCAGGTAGCAGCCTGGGAAGGCCTTGTCCGTCTCCGGTATGCAGAACCGGCGATGGCGCAGAGTCGAGCTTTCCAACTTCTTCCCGTCACTCCTCCGCTTGGAGTGGAGCCTGCTCAAATTCCCATCGGTAGGGAAGTCGACCCTGCCGTAATCACCCTGGTTACTTACGGAGCCTCAATGACAAGATTTTTCCACTCCCTGATGGCGGAACTCATAATTACAAGGCGCCACCTTGGTCGAGCCCACCTGGAACTAAGTCGAGCGAGGAACCTACCCACCTCCCACCGTGGGCAAGCTCAGGAAGCAAGACAGTCGATCCTAGATGATTTGCTGGACCACAGTGTTGATGCATCTGTGACGCAAGCCCTAGCCCGAGTTCAGCAGCCACCCCAGGAGCAAGGTGTAGTCTCCGAAGGCGTGCCTGTAGTTCCCCACCCCGTGGAAGATGGAGATGTGGACACCACTCTTTGTCTCGGCCGCGCTTCACCGACTCCTAGAACCTCTCAGGCAGAATAGACCCCAGGTTTAGTCAGCCTGACCAGCGCTTGTATGTTTGTGCGTATGGAGCAACAAAGTTGTTAGCCTGTTGTTTATTTGTTGTTTGTTTTCTCGTGTTTCTTGTAATGCAAGGTTGTTGTCTGTTCCCTGGCTGATGTCAGTTCAGCCGAAATAAAAACTTGGTGTTCTTATCCTCTTGTTAACCACTTGGTTGACACCTGATGGAATGGCATGCTCTTTCTTCCGTTAAAGGTTTTAAAAGAAACAACAGATCACTTAAACCAGGAACCGTATATGTGACCCCAGACGCATATACCCCCTGTGAATTAATACAGACTTTTGAATGGGACTATTTTGTAGTATGCAAGTTATGTTGTGTGTGGTCTCCTACATGCCTTCTTCGCAAGGTTCCTCACCCAATATGAACCTTGTGTGCTTCGCATGTTACAGAAAGGGCCTGAGCCCTCCACGAGATATAACTCTCACAAGCCGTAGAATGCTTGCTGAGTGTCAATGCTCGCTGGAACACAGAAGGATTTCTTGTAGGGTGTTTTTAGTTGTTGTGTTCAACCTATATGGTTGAAAGGTTATGCCACCACTGCAAATGGTTAGTCCCATATAATGCAGTGTTATTCCCTAAAACTATATTTTCTCACTAAGCAAGATTATTCTAGTACCTCTGCATCCTATCTGTGCTGCAAGATCAGATCTACTACGGCTGAGGAAAATTCAGAGATCCGAGTCTCATTTAAAAATTCATCCAAGGAGGCAACGTGGATACATCAACCAAGTTCAGTACAGAAGCGAGAAACAGAGGATACAAATTCTACCCCTACGAAGAACACTGCCAGTACTCGGCACGGATGCAACGGCACCCCAGAGATTCCTACTCCCTCTCGAGCTCCAGAACGCCCCCGGAGGAGGAGCCTGGCTCACCCGAAGCCGAGTCGCGAGTCGCGCGACGGCGATAGACGACTCGAGCAGCCGGCTCACCTCCAGCGGGAAGATCTGCCACCTCATCCACCGGCACTGCAGCTGGTTCCTCCACCACAGCTTGCTCCTCCGCCGCAACCTGCTCCTCCGTCGCAGCACTAGCCCCAGCGCCAGACCACAGATTGCACAAGGCCACGGCTAGGAGGACCACTGCCATGAACAGCATGGCATACACCATCGAAATGAAGAACACGAAGAGCACGAAGATGATAAAGCCCTCGATGAAGCCCGCATCCTCCATCATATCGACATAGGCTCTGAAGAAATCACTAGTGAAGCCCATGGAGGCGATGCGATAGGAGGAATGTTTTTCGAAGGCTACTAATTTATAACCAGAGCTCGGATGCCGCTCCTCAACACCGCTTCGCGAGGGAAAGAAGAGGAATCCCGAGCAGTACTCGCCTTAATGGCGTGAAACCATCTAGGCGTCGTGTCCCGAAGCCGTGTCTGCCGCTGCATCGACGGACCGCACGCGCAGCAGTACCGCAGGAGAGTGCTTTGCGCACTGAAAGCTGGGCGAGTGCGAAGCCAGGAAGAGCAAGGAGGAAGAAGAGAAGAAAAGGAAGGAGAGACTGACAGGTGGACCCTGGTCCTACATGCCAGTGAGTAAGCAGACAACCCCCGTGTTCCTCTATCCTTTATTTCGAGACCATATCCCTCGCTTTTACCAAAGGTGCTGTTTGTAGATGTTCCCGTCCTACTGTGTCTATAAACCAATTATTGGTGGCACAGATATCTTTGTATAAAAAGAACCCTGCATTTCCCCAAAAACCCGTGCCCTCGTATTCCCCTGTACCCCCGGGCAAATCTCGAGGACGAGATTTATTTTAAGGGGGGAAGGATCTGTAACATCCCAAATTCTTAAACCAAGAAAAACATAGTTTACCAGACTCCCAAATTTCAGAACCAACAAAAAACTTTTTGAAATGCTTTGCTAATGATTGTGTTTTCCTTCCCATTGCTATGTCTGAACGGGTGTGACTTGTTGTTTGAGTTGTTTGACTAGTAAATCTAAGACCCAACCAATATAAATATATATCAAACTTGGTGATCATGTTATGACAAGAACAAAATGTTCCATACATCTTCTCTACTCTTATTTGACCAACTTATTTTCAAGGGATGCTTTGTTTAGCAACAACCAAAATATCTACTCTTTGAGAAAACAAAAGTACCTTCAAAATTAATTGTTTCCAAAAATATGGAGATCTATATACTACCTCCAACCTTGCTATTCCCCTTGTTTTGGGTAGCCCTATTTTAAACTCATACTTTTTGGAAAAACAATAAAGGTGGGAAGTGTGTTGCCCATATATTTTAGAAACCCTTTTGAAAAATATCAAATTATGAAGTTGAGTTTTTCCCACCTTACTCCTGTCAGGGTGACACTGGATCACCACCCCACCACTGGTCTGAGTAGTTAAAACTTGGTTGGAATTTATAAATGGTTGCCTAGTGTTGGTTGTTATTCCCTGCCAAATCGATTGCTTGCGTGATTAATTATTCACTGTGCTGGAAACTTTAAAACACCCCTGTCAACAATTTGGAGGGGACTTGATTATTCATACACTCCAAATAAAATCCTAAAGAAATAGTCTTATTTAATTTCCCTCTCTACCTCTTTCCCTATTTTGCTATAACAATTATCATATCTTATAAAATCCAGTAATGAGGTGAAATAATAACCATCTCATTATCATATCACTCTCTCCTCAAATATCTAATTTCCCAAATTACAAAGTTATTTCAATTTGTCAAATTCCAAAAATCCCTTCTTTAACCTTTAGGGGTTATTAAGATTATGACACAAAAATGTTTCAAAGTGGAAAAAATATATTTTCCTTTCAAACAAAATTCAGGGAGGTGGTGATATGCCCCCTCTCATTTCATCCCTATTACTTTCCCCTCTCTCTATTTAATTATATTCAAAATTCTATTTTTTTTAAGTTTCCAAATGTTTCTTTAACATTGGAAATCATCAAATGCACCAAGCTACATCTACCAAATAAACTCCACCACAGCACCACAAATCTTGACAAATAAGTGTGAAACAAATTATGGAAGTAAATTAGAAAAAATTCAAATTCAAAGCTGGTTGAAGCATTTTGTCGAGCACGTGGAGAGGATCTCTCTGTTCTTCCCAAAACCGAAAGGTGATCGGGAATTTGGAACTCGATTCGGTGCAATCCGGCACCACCCCAGCCCCCTCTCACTCCTCTCACCCCACTCACTCGAAAGACGATGAGGAGACAAGCTCATGGACCCCAGAGGAGGCAAGCCGGTGGCGCCACGCCCTGCCGTCCTTGGCGAGCTGCCGCTCCGGTCACCTCCGTGGAGGAGGCAGACGCCATCTCGACGCGATGCCGCACCGTGTCCACCGCACTCCACGCCTCCCTCTGCCCTGCTCGAAGTGACCCAAGCGCCGCAGAGCTTCCCCTTGCGTGCGCACGGTCCGTGCCAGAGCACGCCGCGCGTCGTGGCGACGCCGAGGTCAACGGGAAGCACCACACGCCTCCACACTGCCCCACCCTGCCTCTCTTGTTCCATCAGCTCCACCGCGTCGTACACGAGCACCATTGCCTCTCTGGTGAACTCTAACGCACCCTACCCGTCCCCGGCGCACGCGCCCGTGCTCGCCGTACGCCACGGCGAGCAGAGCACGGCACCGAAGCTCACGCGCCACCTTTGTCCCCCCCCGACCAACCGACCGCCCCTGCATCACCCCCTAGCTTCCAGCGACCTCCCAGACACCTCCAGCCGGACCCCGCACCTCTCCTCCCCTCTCTGCACCGCCGTGCCATGGAGCACCGCAAGCTCCCTTCGCTATAAAAACCACCCCCGCACCCCCTCTCTTCCCCACACATCGCCACAACCCCTCCCTCACCACCACTCACTCCCGTGCATCGCCAGGAGGGCAAACACGCCGCTGAAATCGCCGTGAGCAACCCCGGCGGTGCGCTGCCGCGCCGAAGAAGAGGTCGATCACGGCCGCGCCGTGCTACTCTCCCCTTTCTTCTTCTCTGGCCCGTGCCCTCCTCTCCATTACCACCGCACCCTCATGCACCCTTTTCTCCTCTGTTTCATGCACAGACGCATCGCAGAGAGCCCGCCGGAGTTGGAGCACGGCCGAGGCAAAGGAGGAGGTCGCCGCCGACGCCAGGAGCTTCCCCACCAAGCTCCGTTCACCTCCCTAGCTTCCCCACGACCTCCGCCGTCGAACGCCGCCCTCTCCACCGTCCCCAGGCCACCCAGGTAACCCCACTGGCTACCCTCGCCGTCGCCGGAACACCGGCGCCGCCAGGAAAAAGGTCATCGACGTTGTCCTTGATCCCTAGCCGTAGGATTAGAAATCCACGGTTGCGTACCGTTTCGGTGGATGACACGCTGACGTGTGGACCCCACACATCAGACTTTTAAACTTTCCAGCGTGGGAACAGTTTCCCGTTGAGTCACCGACGTGTAGGCCCCACATGTCAGGTTTTTCAACATTATCCAGAGAAGAGGAATTTTCTAATTCTTTCTCTCTGGAAAAATCAGTACTGGACCTAGTTTATAAATTCAATATCTCGAGTTCTATAAATCCAAATAAATCAAACTCAAATGTTCTGGGAAGCTTATGAAAATCTTTAACTCACCAAAGTGGTCTCATCTCATTTAAGTAAATAATAAAAATGTATTATTAAAAATGCTCCAGAAGGTTTGAAACACCAAACCATTTGTTTCTCGAGTTATATTAGTCCAAAAGACTTGAAACCAATTTTGCTAGCTTTGTATTAGGATCCTTTAGCTCCCCAAATTTTGGTAGAATTTTTGGAACAGTTTAGAATCTTTAGCATTTGATTGAACTTTAGTAAACCCTTCTGCACTAAATCAATTAGTGTGAATTAATGATAGATCCTTTTGAGCTGAAACCAATTTTATTAGGTCACATTCAACCAATGTTAGCTACCCCTAAAAGGGTTTAATTTTTGAAGCAACATAAATTAATCTGTGGCTAAAACTTGATTAGTGAGTTCTGGTTTAAAGCAAATGTGTAGGGAGTTTGATAACTCCAAAAGACCTCAATCCAATTGAGTTGTCTTCTACACATCAGTAGCTATCCATAGAAATTTAGTTTGAATTTTTGTGACCAACATAGAATAAATGGTGAATTAAATGGGGTACAACTAGATCCTGCCATAGTTTAAAAATAATTAAATAAAGGTTATTTCAATTAAATTGAAACCCCCTTGTGTTGCTTAATGTCTGCAGTAGCTATTTATAGCATTTGTGATTGTAATGTGATGATGATGCTGGAGTTAGTGTAGTGATTGTTTGTTTTGCTTGTTTAACGTTTAGACGATACCGTTGACGGATTTATCGAGGAAGGAGGTTTTGCTAAACCAGAAGATCAGGATCAGTACCACTTTGTGGAGCAAGGCAAGCTACTTCACTGAGCTTGCATCTATATACATCTATTTTGATTTATCTGTTTTACTTATAAATAACGTAAAGGACTTATGTGGTGTTTGCCACGAAAGCCATGCTTTTGAAAACCCTTTTCCAAAATACAAGTATACTTATTGAGAAACCCGACATAGAGGTGTCAGTGGTTTACTAGGTTTTCGAAGTGAATTTGTTTTACTCCAAATCCTTCTACAAAAATCTTTTGGTGGGATTACGAACCACCCAAGTTTTGGTTAAAAATATTTTGCTAAGAAAATTGGAAATGATTGTGAAAACCTTTTCAAAAGTTTATGAAAAACTATTTTGTCACTCTAGGCAGAGATATCAGTTGTTTATATAAAACTATAGGATGGGAAAAACATTGTTTATTCAAAACTCCTTTGAAAATCCTTGGATGAATTAGGGTGTACCGAGATGTCGGTATGGAAGGGGAGAAGTGAAGTGTGGTGATGTTTATGAAAAATGCACATTGTGTCTTTGTACCATGACTACCAGCCGAAACCTGTGCGACCACATTTACCCACATATGGGCAAGGGCGTAGTCATATAATTTGCTCGTGTTAGTACTGGATGCCTCAATAACGAGGATAACCTCGTTCCATGAGGGGATGGTCTGAGGATCTACCCCCTGACCTGGGTCCTCTTCATTGAAGTCTACCGGAAGCCGGTATGAACGTGTCGGAGGAAGAGGATTGAAGGGCTCCCTTGGGTCCGCCGGACAGAACTACGAGTCCTCACACTTAGTTTCTGAGGATTTGAGTGTCGATGGAAAGTGTCGTAGAGGCAGGGTCCTATACTAGCATGAGCAAAGGACAGACTATGGCCGGGAACTCAACTTCGCATACCTCTGGTATGGCGGGACGTGGCTGACACGATGAGTGACCAGATGGGTGTGCGAAAAGCGTGCTACCTCTGCAGAGGGTAAAACTATTCGAATAGCCGAGTCCTCGGATATGGACAGTTGGAAGGCTGTCCTAAGACCATGTGCAGGTTTTACAAAGTTTTGGGTTTGAAAGGAAAATGAGTGGAAATTGTTTTATGCAACTATACCAAGGGTATGGTATGAGGTTGCTGGTAAAATAAGTAACCATGAAGGGGTATGACCAGAAACCAGGAGGTTCGGAGAAAGGGACAAGAGGGTGATTTTCGAGGAAAAAGTTCTAAAGAGTTTTCTCACCTTTTTAAACGAAGGTATATTTTCGTGAAAAAGGTTTAAAAAGACGTCTTACCTTTTTCAACAAAGATAGGTGAGAAAACTACTTTCCAAAATGTTTTGTCTTCAACAGGATTACAAATCTACTCTTCCTTTTTTTTTAATAAAGATATAGTGATGTCTTTCTAAAAATAAAAGTCTTTTAAAATTAAAAACTAGTGCCTGCTCCTGTTGGGGTAGTTTTGCGAGTACAATCAAATGTACTCATATTGGTTTCGTCCCTGGCTATTGTCTTAGCCAGATTTTGGGAAGAAGAAGAGCAGTTCGAAGAAGAGGAGTTCACTGACGTCCTTGCGAACTAGGGCGCTTCCCAGTCAGCTGCCTGTAGGGTTAAGGCGAATGACTTGGGCTCCACGTTGTTTGGTGATTCCGCTGCAAGTACCTGTTGAAGCTTATGACTTCAACCACGTAAGTATATTTATTCGGTATTTTTGGGGTGTTCTGTGATATCAATTCGAGTTATGTGCAGCAACATACTGATCACGGGATTGTTGCAGGAAACATAACGAGTATCTCGGGTACTTAATCCGGGGTCCTCACATTGACACCGCATTCAAAGCAGACGACATTGGGGCCACGGTTGGGGATTCCTCCGGGGCGATTGTTGTCGTTGGGGCGAGGGTAGTAGTTGTTGTTGGGGCGGTTGGGGTAGTTGGGGCGTGGAGCCGGTGCAGATGTTGGTGGAGGCTTGTAGGCAGGCTTTGGTGTTGGAGGGTAATTGCGGGGCTTCTGGCTGCTAGATCCCTCCTGGGCATTCATCCTCCTCTTGCGGCTCTCAAACATGGACTTGCGCTTGGCCTCTAGTTGGATGGCCTTGTCAGTAAGTGTTTCCAAATCATTGAAGTCATGGGTGACGAGCACACACTGCATCTCGTCATGAAGCCCATCCATAAAGCGCTGAACCTTCTTCCCCTCGGTGTCGGTATCCTCACACTAGTACAGAACGACACATCGGAAACGGGCCAAAAACCTCATCGGCAACGGAGAAAGGGTCCGTGTCCCCGACCCTGTCACTGATGTGAAGAGCTCAATGGCAACGGAGGTGATAAATCGTTTCTGATATCTTTAACATTAGACACAGAGTTTTGCTAATCACCGTTTCTGATAAGGGTTACAGGAAAACAAAAAAAACACGGTGATGGGCTGTGCCGTCGATCGAGCCCTGCTCCATGCGACTAGACGGCCGCCCGGTCGTCACCGTATTCCTGTACACCCTGCTATACAAAAGTTCATCAGTGCGCGTGGCTGGAGCTATGCTCCTATGTCTTCACGGCCGCCAGATGAACATCTACTGTCTTCATCCTGCTGCGCAAAATGTACTGCTCCTGGTGACGGCACCGTGTATGGAGCCCCGCTCCTAGGTCTTCACGGCAGCAGCATCGTCACCAAGCATCCACCAAGCTCTTTACACAACGAATATTCTTTGTTAAAAACAGCAAACAAATCTAATAAACAGAGACAATAAGCAGTAAACAAAGCAAAATGTAGTGGGATAAGCAGCTAACAGAGCAAACGGACCTAAATAAGTAACAGAGCAAATACATAGCTGAACATAGCTAACTAACAGAGCAAACCGATCTAAATAATTAAGTAGCTAACAGAGCAAATACATAGCTAAACAGAGCTACAAAACAGAGCAAACCAAGCTAAATAAATACTCTAACAGAGCAAATACATAGCTGAACAGAGCTACAAAACAGAGCAAACCAAGCTAAATAAATAATCTAACAGAGCAAATACATAGCTGAACAGAGATAACTAACAGAGCAAACCGATCTAAATAATTAAGTAGCTAACAGAGCAAATACATAGCTAAACAGAGCTACAAAACAGAGCAAACCAAGCCAAATAAATACTCTAACAGAGCAAATACATAGCTGAACAGAGCTAACTAACAGAGCAAACCAATCTAAATAATTAAGTAGCTAACAGAGCAAATACATAGCTAAACAGAGCTACAAAACAGAGCAAACCAAGCTAAATAAATACTCTAACAGAGCAAATCCATAGCTGAACAGAGCTAACTAACAGAGCAAACCGATCTAAATAATTAAGTAGCTAACAGAGCAAATACATAGCTAAACAGAGCTACAAATAAAACAGCGCAAACCAAGCTAAATAAATACTCTAACAGAGCAAATACATAGTAAAAAGAGCCGTCATTTACCTTAGGCGAGGCGGGGTCGCTTTCCGTCACGGATTGCGTCCCAGGCGTCGGCGCCGGAGCCACTGCCAGAGGAGACGTCAGAGGAGACCTCATCCTGCTCGAACACCGAAGCGTCCTCCTCCTCCTCCTCCTCCGCCGCCGCCACCGCTGCCGCCGCCGCATCTGGCCCAGGGCCCTGGCCAGGGAGAAGAGAGCGGTGTATGGCCGCCCGGATCTGCGTCTGGAACAACGCCTCCTCGGCGGCTTCTATCGCGTGCTCGGCGCCGGAGATGCGGATAGCTCTCTGCATCGCAGACGCCCGAATGACACCGTCGGCGCGCTCGCGCTCAAAGGAGGCGCGAGAGAGGAGGAGACCGACCTCCAGATCCTCGTCCTCATCGTCCGAGGAGGACGAGATCCGGGCGTCGGTGGCCGCCGCCACCGTGGATCCTGATGGGATTTGACGGCTCCAAATGAACTGGCGACCGCAGTCGCCGGGGATCTCGCCCCAGTTGTAGGGGAGATCCGGGCTGCGCCTCGAAGGGTGGGAGGAGGAAGATGCTCCATCCTGACTTCCGTCGGCGCCGGAGGGGTTCGCCATCGATGGGTGAAGTAGGAGGAGAGCGTGTGCGGCTAGGGTTAGGAACTGGGGAGAGTGAGACTGTGAGAGTGAGAGTGAGACACACTGCAGTGGAAGATATTAATACCGGCACCGCTTAATGGGCCTTCACATGGGAAACGGAGATACCGATCTCCATTTCTGATGTGGTCATATCGGCAACGGAGGTATTTTTTCCTCCGTTGCCCAGATATGAGCAACGGAGATCTTTTCGCCCTCCATTACCATTGTGTCGGGCCCATCGACCGACTAGCGCGCGCGCACTCACGGAGGCGCGCGGAGCTAATTCTCCGTCGCCTAACTCCTGCCGTTGCCATAGAGGGGTATCCGATGTGTCGTTCTGTACTAGTGTCAGGAGCGTACCGAGCCAGGTCGGTAAACTCATCCAGATAAGCAACGACATCCTTGCTTCCTTGCCTCGGCTTGCGGAACTCATCCTTCTCCTATTGATAAGTCCACTAGGAATATGCTTCTTGCGAAACCTATCCTTGAAGTCGTTCCAGGAGATGACCTGCTCAGCTGGCTGGAGTGCCTTGGTGGTCTCCCACCAAGCTCGGGCAGGTCCGGAGAGGTAGTGGGTGGCGTAAAGGACCTTCTCATTGTTCCCCACTGCAGCCACCTCGAGATTATTCTCGATGGTGCGGAGCCAATCATCGGCCTCGAGTGGGTGAAGTCCCTTGGAAAAGGTGGGTGGGTTGGTCTTCTGGAAATCGCTCAAGGTGGATCGCTGATTTCCGCCCTCTTCGCCATCACCGCCATTGTTGCGGTTGGCGTGAGCAGCTGCAAGTTGCTGCAGGGCAGCGAGATGAGCTTGACGCTCCTCACGGGCAGCTTGGCGGTCCTCCATGATGATAGCGAGGAGTTGGGCCGGCGTGGGGTCGGGTGGTGGTGGCGGTTGGTTTTGACTGCTGCTACGAGTACCCGCCATCCTGAAGTGCACAGATATAAGAGGCAAGCAAGGTTTCTGTTTTAAGAGTTTGAACAAGTTAAAAGTGCAATTCACAATAGATAACAGCAAGCAATCATATCATTCCCAAAAGCATCACAATCATCTAGTTCATGCCATACATCAAGGGCACAAAATAGGGATGGTTTCAATAGAACCATTACATGACATCGCGACAGGGGTCGACTTAATCCTACGACAGTGGCGCGAAACACTCATCTACTGAGGAGGGACCTCGGGCTCGTCGTCGGACACGTAGTCGGGCTCCTCTGGGTCCTCCTCCTCCTCCTCGGGAACGTCGTCCTCTACGACTGGGTAGATGGGAACAACCTCCTCATCTACCATCTCCTCGTCTCGTCGTCCTCCTCGTAGTCCATCTCCTCCAAGTAGTCGTCGTCGTCGCTGACGAAGGCGTTGTTCTCCTTGCGGAGATCCTCGCCCTCCTCCTCTAGCTCGGCGGCCTGACGCTCCATGTCATCGATCATCTTGTCCTGCTCTGCCACCTTCTTGCGAGGCGATGGATGGTCCTACTCTGGCAAGACAGCTTGAGGCGGTAGTTGTCCAACTCCCACTTTAGCTGAGTCTCGCGGACGCGGCTCTCGGTCAGTGACTCACGGATGTTGTCGGTCTGTAGCCTGGAGGAACTCAGGGCTGCCTGGCTGGTGGCGAGCATAATCTCCATGTCGGTGATGTGGTCACCGAACAGAGTGTGCCTCGAGGTGTAGGTGGGAAAACCGTCGCTGTCACGTCTCCCGTAGTATCGGAAGCGAGAAGTGGCCAGCTCGTCCTTGTGCTCCTCACAAAGGCGAGCCAGCATCCTCTGCATGGCGGCACTGAGCCCATCGGCCCAGTTGGGAGCCATGGTGACATACCGCAGATCCTTGGAACGAGGGTCCTCCACATTCCCCGAACCGAGGACTCGATACGCCAACACAGAGTCCGGCCAACAAGGTGGTCGACGTGGCGACCCGCAAACTCAGGAGCGGGGCGACCCAAGATTGTCGCTCAACTCGTACAAGTCTTCTTGAACATCAGCGTGCCATCCTTCCTAACTTGCTTGAATGCGACGGCCTTGCTTGTCGCCATCTACAAATTTTAAGTAGAATTTTAAGTTAGTGAGGTGATAAGTGGACAAAATTTTAAGCAAGGACATAAACAGTGATAAGTGAGCAAAATTTTAAATGTTCATTAGAGGACAAAATGAGCAAGATAATATTTTAAGTTGATGACAAGTGTGCAAAATTTTAGTTCAAGAATTTAAGACAGGTGAACAAAATTTTAAGACATAATCAGAAAAGTTGTGACTTAGTGAAGTTTTGAAAATTGAGGAAGTTGGGAGATAAGCAATTTTCGAAAATACTCATATCCTGAATATTTTTAGAACTTAGATTTTTGTAGCTCCTATTTAACGCCCATGCTAAACTAAGGTCTCCTAAAGTCAGGATGGCTCTGATACCAGCTCTGTGGGGACCCCGGACTAGCTGTCCGAAATACCCGATTATGCTTAACACAACGATCCCGTGATCAGTCTGTCGTTGCACATAATCCGAACTGAATATCAAAGTTTACATCCATTACAGTACCGAATTCAAAGTCTGACAAATATGGTCATACAGACCGAGTCTTACATAGGTGCCTTCAAGGGCCAAATGATAACAAAGCAGCGGAAACTAAGGTAGTCGACCAAAACACGTCTTGACACCCGACAGGCAGCTGACTTGTGAAGATCCTAGTTCGCGTCATCGGCGTCATACTCCTCCTCATGGTAGTACTCTTCCTCGCAATCTGGCATCGCACGAATGCCAGGGACGAAACCATTATGAGTACATTGGAATGTACTTCGCAAACTACCCCCGACATGAGCATGCACTAGCATCATTTTTATTATAATAAAACTTTTATTTTTCCTACGACATCTCTATATCTTTATTGAAAAAGGTAAGAAGAGATTGTTGTAGTTTTTCCAGAAAATGCATCATGTTTTAGTTTTACTAGAACTCCTCCTTTTTCCGACCATAGCCCTTCATGGTCAATAATTCCGGCGAAACTCATACCGATCCTTTGGTATAGTTGCACCACACATTTCCGCTTGGTTTTCCGAACTCAACAACATATTTGCACAAGGTCTTAGGACAGACTCCCAACCGTCCATAACCGAGGGCTCGGCTATTCGAATAGTTTTACACTCTGCAGAGGTAGTACGCTTTACCCACACCCATCCGGTGACTCATCGTGTCAGCCACGTCCCGCCATACAAGGTGTATGCGAAGTTGAGTAACCGGCCATAGCCTTTCCTTTGCTCACGCTAGTACAGGACCCTGCCGCTACGACACTTTCCATCGACACCCAGTCCAGTACCCCGTCGGGCACCCTAAGTGTGAGGACTCGTAGTTCTGTCGGGCGGTTGTGTAATGCAGTTTCCTGCACAACCTTCTATCCTCTTCAACCACTGTTGAACTCGGACCCGGTTCAGGGGTAGGTCACCGAACCATCCCCTCATGGAACGGAGTCATCTCCGTTGTTGAGGCATCCCGTACTAATGTGAGCAGATTATATGACTAAGCCTGTCCCATATTTGGGGTAGGAGTGGTCGCACAAGGTATTGCTGGTCATCATAGTACTAAGTACGCATTGTGCATAATTCGGAAAACTTCATCATTCCACCATCATGGATCATTCCTTGTCCAACCAAGGATAATCAAAGGAGTTCTTAGTAATAATCATTTTATTAACCAACCTATAATTCTACAAGCACTATAGTGTGCATAGACATGGTGGCAAAATAGATTTTCATATGGGTTTTCGAAAATCATGTGATTTATATGAAATCATGTATCCCAAAATATCGATGCAATTATATGGGGTGCAAAGCTCAGAAAGTAGCTTGCCTTGCTCGGCAAAGTAGGGCTGGTCTTGAGCTTCTTGATCAACGAAACCACCCTCCTCGATCACTCCGGCAACGTTCTCTTCTATTCGCAATAATTTAAGCAAACGCAAACAATTACACCACTAACCAACAGAACATCACAAAATTACAAACAAACATTCTACAGAGAGCTACTGACACAAGCAAGACAACACAATTGGATTTGATTTAAAATAAGCTACTGAACTTCCTCTATTGATTATTTAATTCAGAAGCTTAACAATCAAGTTTTAACTATTAGATTAGTTCTGTTAATCACAAAATTAAATCCTATTAGCCTCATACAGTACTGGTTATTTGTGATCTAACCCAATTGGATTTAATTCAATTGGACTAAGCATAAAACAATTAAAATTGATCTAATCCAGAAGGGATATAAAACTTCATTATTAAGCTAAACAATTATAGTTGCTTAATTAAATCTACCAAAATTAGGGTAGACAATCTACTGTGATATTAAGCTAACAAAATTGGATTTACTAATTTTAGACTAACAGAGTATCAGAAACAAACAAGTTTTAGATTATTAACTTTCTGTACTGTTTTAATTAGCATGCAATTAATATTAATCTAAACAAGATGAAACTAGTTTAGATGAACAGACAATTTAATAAGCTTTCCAGAACAATCGAGTTTGAATTATTTGGACATGTAAATCTCGAGTTATGAATTTTCAAAGTTAACACAAGTTTCTGTTTTTAATTTCTATTCAATTCGATTTAAATCCCCGGTGTGGATAATGTTGAAAACCCTGACGGGTGGGGCCTACCCGTCAGTGGCTCTAGGGTTTTAATTCCCGCGCGAGGAAATGTTCAAAACGCTGACATGCGGGGCCCGCCTGCCAGGCTCTAATTTTAAACGAACCGGTATGCTGCCGTTGGATCTCAATCCAACGGCTGTGGATCAAAGCCGACGACGGTGACCTCAAACGGGCGGCGCCGCCGTGGCAGAACGGCGGAGGTGGACGCGGTGCTCACCTGGGGGCTGCTGGGGACGGCGGAGATGATGCGGAACGTCGGCGGCGGCGTGGGGAAGAGCTTGGGGTGAGCTGTGCGTGTCGAGGGCGGCTCTGTACTCGACGGCGTGCAGCTCGGCGTCCGCGGCCGTGCTCCAACTCCGGCGACCTCGCAGCTCCTCTCCTGTGCGTGAAACACAGAGGAAAAGAGGGCGCGTGAGTGCGGCTGTAATGGGGGCTCGATAGAGTGCAGAGAGAGAGAAGAGGGGCAGCAGCACGGCGTGGCCGTGGTCGAAGCCGACCTCGGCTCCGGCAGGGCTCCGCCGCTCTGCTGCGGCAGCGGCTGCTGCTTGTGGTGCCCGCCCTCCTGTCGGTGCACGAGAGGTGAGTGGAGGGGAGAGTGAGGGAGTGGAGTGGTGCGAGTTGGAGGCGAGGCCGGGGTCGGGTTTTTATAGCCGAACTCCGGCGTACAGTGGTCGTGGTGCACGGGGAGGTCCAGGGCATGGCGTGGCTCGCCATTGGCCGCCTTGGGTGGTGCGGCGACGGCGTGGGTCGCCGTTAGGGCAACGGGTGGGAGCTGGGTGGTGCGCGGGTAGGTGGCCGTCACGGGCGTGGACGGCGTCCATGGCGCGCCCGTGGTGTTCGACCTCTTGCTGGCGTCACCGTGGGGCAGGGGAGGTGACGTCGGCGTGTCTGCTGCGCTCCGGCAAGCGATATCAACGGCTACGGCGAGCCGTGCTTGCTGGGGAGGTGAGGTGGCGGAGATCGACGGTGGCGTCGACGTGCTCTGGCTGCGGCGATTGGGCACGGGCAGGGAGGTGGGGACGGCGATCCGTGGCATCCCGGCGTTGCCCAACGGCTGCGAGGAGCACGGCAGAGGCGCGGCGAGGCTTGGCCACTCGCCGGCCTTCTTTTCTTCCTCTTTGCAGGCGCGCGGGTCCGGGCCGAGGTTGAAGACGATGATGCCAAGCGCTACGCGACAAATCAGCCGCGGCGCGCGCGTGCACGAGTGAGGGTGAGGTTTGAGTGAATTTTGGATGAATTTGAACTTGTTTCTGGTCGAATTCGAGATGAACTCGATTGAGTTCGATTCCTGTATGTCAGGTGTTCGACAGAACGCCTGAACGAAATTTTAAATTTAATTTTTGGAATTCTTTTCATTATTTGACTAATTCATGTTTGTTTAGACTTTTGGTTCTGTTTTGATAATTTTAAATGTATGTTTGTTTTGTTGATTTTTAGTGATACAAGAATTAAAGAAAGATATAGGAATTTAAAATATAGGTTTTTGGAAATTCAACTTTTGAGAGGAAAGTTATAAGAACAAAATAGGAGTGAAGTTAATACCACTCCTCTGATTTTTAGTGAGAAGAAAATAATACTTTTACATGTGCATTATAATGTCGTTTGCCACTTTTATATTTGAGTTTCAAAAAAATTATCTAACAAGCAACACAAACAAGTGAGAAAACAAGCAACACATGATAAGCAAGCAAAAGTTTTTGTTGGTTCACAAATTTCAAACATGGAACATGGTTTTTATCCTGATACATAAATTGGGGTGTTACAGATCCTTCCCCCTTAGAATAAATCTCGTCCCGAGATTTGCTAGGCTTAGGTTTAAAGAGGTCCGAAATTCCTTCCTAAGGTAATCCTCGCGTTCCCAGGTTGCTTCCTCCTCGGAGTGATTAGTCCACTGGACTTTGTAGAACTTAATCTTGCGCCTCCGAGTAAGGCGAACATCCTCTTCGAGAAGCTTGACGGGTCTCTCACGGTAGGTCAAGTCATGGTTTAGGTCGATGGAGAGGTGGTCAATGTTCTTGAAAACGTCGAGCTTGTCGGGAACTTCTAGACATTTCCGTAGTAGAGAGATGTGGAACACATCATGAAACTCTGACAATTCCGGAGGCAATTCTAGCTGGTAGGCGACTTCTCCTCTTCGGGCAACGATCTTGAAGGGGCCGATATAACGGGGTGCCAACTTTCCCCTGACATGGAAACGTTGCATACCCTTGAGTGGTGTCACCCGGAGATAGACATAGTCTCCTTTCTCGAAGGTGAGGTCACGGCGCTTAAGGTCGGCGTAACTCTTCTGACGGGACTGGGCAGTCTTAAGTCGCTCTCGAATGAGCTGAACTTTCTCTTCGGCTTCTCGGAGGGTATCGGGGCCAAACAATTTTCCTTCCCCAGTCTCAGACCAGTTCAGGGGTGTGCGACACTTCTTCCCGTACAGGGCTTCAAAGGGTGCCATCTGCAGGCTGGTCTGATAGCTGTTGTTGTAGGAGAATTCTGCAAATGGGAGGCAGTCCTCCCACTTAGAGCCATAGGATAGGACACATGCACGCAACATGTCTTCCAGTATCTGGTTTACGCGTTCAGTCTGGCCTCCGGTCTTTGGGTGCCTTGATCATCTTAAACACCAAATATACCCGTATTTAATTGCAGATGAGAATGTCGTTGATTTTGGAGGTGGGTGCTTGCACCTGAGGTCCTTAGGCTTGTATTACTGCAAGAACATTATTGAGCATGCAATCCAATCCATCACAAATAGTTTGTATCACTGACTCATTTTGGTTCAATCGCTCCTCCAGATCATCCGGACATAGAAAGTAAGCCCGCGACTCAAGTTGGCAGTTTTCCCCATGGAGCCGGGTACCCGCGGGTATGTACCCGCTAAGAATCGGGTGGGGGACAAATTTGCCCCATGGGGATAGCGGGGCGGGTACCCGATACGCTGGCGAGGCGGGTATGGGGGGCAAAATATCCCATGGAGCCTCCATGGATACCCGGAACCCCACCTGTCAGTCAAATACACAACCCTATGTATAAAAGAATTCCCTGACCCGCACCCCAGAGACTCGCTCCATCTCTTTTCCCCTCACTCTTTCCATCCTCATCCCCTCACTCAGCCTCCCCATTGTTCCTAGATCAAGCTCGAGTCCGTGAGACCACGAGTCCACGGCGGCAGCAGCCGGCGCATCTCGCTTGCTTCCCGTCCTCCTCATGTCCCGTGCTTCCACGACCACCACCGGCGGCGCGCGGCTGCGGCCGGCGCATCTCGCCTCCTTCCGTCCTCCTCCTGTCCTGTGCTTCCACGACGACCACCGGCGGCGGGGCGGAGCGGCCAGCTCATCTCACCTCCCTCCCGTCCTCCTCCACTCCCGTACTCCCTGCGTTGACCTCCCCATGGAGTCCCCGATGGGGACCGGGTACCCGATAATAGCAGGGACGGGGGCGAGTTCATCCCCGATAGGCTAGCGGGTACTAGCGGGGCTAGGCACTGGCGGGGATCGGGGCGGGGATGGTGGAGTGCCCCCCGGTGGTACCCGTCCCCGTTGCCATCTTGACCCGCGACCATGACCTAGCCTCTCGCCCATGGCGAATCTGCGGCCGGCGCCGAGCTCCTCCCGGTCAGCCTCCCTCCCTCCAACCCTCCCCGTTCCTCTCCGGGCTTGCCCCCGCCGCCTAGCTCTGCTGGCCGGCCCGTGATGGCGAGGAGACCCAAGCCTCGTCCACCCACCACCGTCGGCCACCGTCTCCTGCGTCCGCCCCAGCCCGCCCCCCCCCCCCCCCCCCCCCGCCCCCGCACGCCGTCGTTCCGGCCGGTTTCACACCCCGCGTCGTCCTACTCCCGCAGGATCCATCGTGGTCGGCGAGCTCAGCTCCTTGCTCGACGGGTCGAGTCGCAGCTGGAGGAGGAGCACCTGCTTGTGCTGGGTCTGCCTGAGATGGAGGCGGCTGCCGGCGCCCCTAAATCGCCGCCTCCTTCGGTTCAGACGCCGCCCGAGCTCGCCCTGCAGGAGCTAGGGATGCCGAGGTCTTCTGCCCGGAGGTGGAGGGCGACGAGCTCCTGGCAGGAGGTTCGCAACAGGCGGCGCCCGCTGCAGAGTCTGGCGCCCCCCTCTCCTCCTCGCGCTGCTGAGGACTGCGTTGTGGCTTTCAGGCGACGGCTTCATGGCATGTGCTTCCGCTGCCTGGCGCCCGGGCATCGCGTGGCGGGCTGCGACGGCGACATCCGTTGCCTTGCCTGCCGCTGCTCCTGCCATCGGGAGTGTGACTACCCGCAGCACAAGAAGGCAAGCTAGGCACCCCGCTCCTCCAAGTCGCCGGCCTCCGGTCCATGCCGTCCCTTGGACGGCTCTTGGGAATCTGTTGCCGCGCCCCCTTCCAAGCTTGTGGACTGGGACCCCCAACTCGTGTGCAGCCAGCGGCAAGCTCGACGTCTGCTCCCCAGAAGCTTCGATGAGATCCCTTGTCGAGGAGCAGGTGACGTTGATGTGGGTAGAGGCGCAAGACTTTGTCACGTGTCAACTCCAGGAGATGGTCGCATCTCAGATTTCGATGACGGAGGCTATGCAGGGTTTGCTGGAGCGGCTTGAGAGTTGTTTGGAGAGGGCCGAGGGGGCTCTAGAGAGTCTGTTGGAGCGGGCAGAGGGGGCTCTGGAGAGGTTTTCCTTGCCGCCGGTTGTGGTGCAGGTGGAGCCAACGCCACCTCTGTGTACCAGGGGCAATGCTGATTGCGCTGACGGTGGGGTCGTCCGCTTTGGTGGCTATTCTCCCAAGGGGTCAGCTCTTCCGCATCGGCGCTGGCCCTGGATTCCACTTCAACGCCTTTTGCTGCCTCGGAGCATGTTGATAACCCACAAGTATAGGGGATCGCAACAGTCTTCGAGGAAGTAAAACCCAAATTTATTGATTTGACACAAGGGGAGCCAAAGAATATTTGTAAGCCTTAACAGATGAATTGTCAGTTCAGCTGCACCTGTGAATAGACTTGCTCGACACAGATTATAGTAGCAACAGTTTTATAGCAGTAGCAGTGAAATAATAGCAGCAGTAAAGTAAAGACATCAGTAGTGATTGCGGTAAACAGCAGGATTAAAATACTGTAGGCATAGGGATGGATGAACGGGCGTTGCATGGATAAGATAGTTCATATAATAATCAAGACATAGGCATTTGCAGATAAATAATGATAAAGCATCCAAGTACTAAGTAACCATAGGCATGTGTTCCCTATATAGTCGTACGTGCTCGCAATGAGAAACTTGCACAACATCTTCTGTCCTACCAGCCCGTTGCAGCGGGGCCTCAAGGGAAACTACTGGTAATTAAGGTACTCCTTTTAATAAAGTACCGGAGCAAAGCATTAACACTCCGTGAACACATGTGATCCTCACATCACAGCCATCCCCTCCGTTGTCCCAATTTCTGTCACTTCGGGGCCTCGGGTTCCGGACAATAATTGTGTAACAACTTGCAGATATGATCTAAAACAATGATTATCCTCATGATACAATAACATGTTCAGATCTGAAATCATGGCACTCGGGCCCTAGTGACAAGCATTAAGCATAACAAGTTGCAACAATGACATAAAGTACTAACAACGGATACTAGGCACCATGCCCTAATGATCTTATAGCTATTACATGAACAATCTCATCCAATCCCTACCATCCCCTTCAGCCTACAGCGGGGAATTACTCACACATGGATGGGGGAAACATGGATGGTCGATGGAGAGGCGTCGGTGATGATGATGGCGATGATCTCTCCAATTCCCGTCCCGGCGGAGTGCCAGAACGGAGTTTCTGGTCCCCGAAATAGGGTTTTCGATGGCGGCGGCGCTCGGAGTGTTTCTGGAAAATATGGTCGACCCCCCGACGTTTTTAGGTCAGAGGCATTATGTAGTCGAGAGGGGACGCAAGGGGGCACCCGAGCCGGCCTCACCATGTGGTGGCGTGGCCCAGGGCCCACCGCGCCGCCACGTGGTGAGGGCGCCTCGTGGCTCTTCTCCGCTTCCTTCTGGCTTCGTGGGTCTTCTGATAAAATAGGAACTTTGCGATATTTTGTGGGGATTTTCCCGAAAGTTGGATTTATGCACAAAAACAAGACCAGGGCAATTCTGCTGAAAACAGCGTAGTTGTGTTAGTTGTATTCAAAACACACAAATTAGAGGCAAAACAACAGCAAAAGTGTTCAAGAAAGTAGATACGTTTTGGACGTATCAACTCCCCCAAGCTTAGCTTATTGCTTGTCCTCAAGCAATTCAGTTAACAACTGAGTGCGATAAAAGAAACTTTCACGAACACATTTGCTTCATATGATATATATTCTCACTATATGGACAAGTGCTTAGGCAATTCAATATAAGATGTATGCAAATAATGTCACCTAATAGCCATGTAAACCATGAAAAGATGCCAACATACTAATAACAAACAACATGAAACATATCTATCTGCAAGATTGTAATGCTCATAATAGGATATGAAAGGTGGTATCTCGCTTGCCCGTATTTGTACAGCAAAACATAAATGCCCAGGCACCTCTGAAGTTCAAGGGAAGACTAGAAGTAAAGATATCAAAGATAAAAGCATCAAAGTTATACCACAGTTAACCGCATTCTGGGACAAGCACATTACACTAAGAATGACAACTATGCTCTCGAGAAGGTGCTCAAAGAAAGGATGGTGACTCAACATAAAAGTAAAAGATAGGCCCTTCGCAGAGGAAGCAGGGATTAATATGTGCTAGAGCTTTTTATTTTTAAAACAGAAGTAAAATTGTTTTGGGAGGTGGTTGTTCCTGTCAACGATGGCAATAGTTCTGTTATCTTCCATACTAAACAAGTTGAGAGTGGTTTGAGATGTTGATATTAAGCATTTATATAATGCACTTTATATATAGTTTGACACTCCTCCCAACCTTTGCTTACACAAGCCATGGCTAACCGAATCCTCGGGTGCCTTCCAACAATCACATACCATGGAGGAGTGTCTATTTATTTGTTTTTAGCTTTTTGATGTTGACAAGCAGATGAAGCATGCAAGTCGGGGTACTTAATTTAGTATGGAAGATAACAAACCCAACTACTACTTCCTTGAGCTAAAAACAGTGTCACAAAATGAGAAGTAATTTGAAGGTTTTAAAGGTAGCACATGAAAATTTACTTGAATGGTTTGAAATGCCATGCATAGGAATTTATAGTGGACTCTTTGGAATAACTTGGTTTTCAGGGATTTGGAAGCACGAGCAGCATTCCCGCTCAGTACAAGTGGAGGCTAGCAATAGACGGGAAGCGACAATCAAGAGAGCAATAACCGTCATAATCATGCTTGCGACAAAACAAAATTAACGGAGGCATAAAAGTGATACAAGAACTCTGAGGCAAAATAAATCATCAAGGCTTAATTGACTTTTTGTTTTTCAGTCATATGATGCGTGAGCATGTGCCAAGTCAATTCAAATGAATCATTCAGAGGAGGATACCACAGTGTCATACCCTTTTATGAATAGAACAATGCAAACAAACATCAATATAACATGCTACCCACTATTAATAAATTGGAACTGATCATAAGAGAACATGAACTACTAAGCATCCACTAAATAACATATACCTCACATGAACCAACTAAGCATGCTCACATGGATGAGTATATGTACAAAAATGAAAACAAATAGATTTCATGCCAGCCTCTCACCCCAACTCGAATCGTCGTAAATCGTCATATTGCTTTTCACTTGTGTGGCTTGAATGATATGAAATGATAACCAAGCTCCACTGGAGTCACGGAAGGCTGTCGAACTCTGCAGCAAACTATACAAAACTGAAAAGAACAACAAATATTTTTGGGTTTTTCGAATTTAAAACAAGAGCAAAAAGAAGCAAGCAACAAAGCAAAATATTTTTGGATTTTTGAATAACAAACCGAATTTAAACAACTAAGAAAACTAATACTAGAGACTTAAAGAAACAAAAAGAGAAACAACGAAATATTTTTGGTCTTTTTGTGTTTTGGAAAGCAAAAGCAAAAACAAACAAGAAACAACAAAAAAAGAGAAAGAAACGAAACATGGATATACAAAGTACCGACAGAACATGATGTATAAATGAGTGAGATGTCGGTATACCTCCCCCCAAGCTTAGGCTTTTGGCCTAAGTGGAGATCAACCCCATGGCGCCCAGGAAGTGGCGCCTCCAAGTACGACGAAGAAGGATCTCGTCCTGATAGAACTGGAGGACGCACCGGGGTAAGTGACGGTGTAGTCCTCAGAGGGTGTCGTGTCCTCGGAGTCGTGCTGCTGGTGGAAACCAGCAGACGCAACTGCTCGTCCAACTCCTCCTTTGAGCACGACCACGGCCTCCTGCGAATACAGAACAAATCGGCTGGGGCAAAGGAACTTTCCTTTCGTCCCCGTCAGTGAACAAAACTCTATAGACAAGACTTCCTACACGAGATTTAGCTGTAACAAATTTATGATCTTTCATAGCAGCAAGGTCGAGCCTGAAAGCGGTTAGCAACTCATCACTAGGTCAATAGGAAGGCCTAGATATGCTAAACTCTGAAGCAACTATCCCTCCAAATGGGACCATCAGCAGATAAGCGACGAGCTATGAGAGCACCAAGGTTATAAGATTTTTACCAGTAAGTGCAGCAGCCAGAAAAGCAAGATGATAGTTAGAAATGTTGCTGGTTTTCTCCCTACCAAGGATGCTAGTAGCAAGATAATAGGCAAAGTATCTAATGGCGGGGAGCTGAATGTTTCTTATCTTGCCGCGCTGGGCGGTGCGGTCATCATCATTGGTCACCCCTCGG